>BMAU01014906.1:0-1222901 GCA_019973935.1 Trichonephila clavipes
AAAAATTGCGGAATAATGTGGTACGTGTAGTGCAGATATAGCATTTTATTTTCAGGTTTATCAACATTATTGTTTTACTTCTGTGATCTTATGAAGTTAAATCATCAATATTTCAGCTAATTTATTTCGAAAGTGCAAAGTATTATTGCGAAAATATAGCGTGAGAAAAAAAATTGAAAACGTTGTTCCTGTTGTGGAGTGGTCCCTATGTGTTGCTCTCAGGAAACCAGACGAAGTTGTTGACAAAACACCTTTTATTTCCTCTCTCGGTTGTTCGGGGTGTATGTCGGAACACTTGAATGGGCACCGTAATTCCACGCTCTCACTCATCTGATCTCCCCCCCCACACGCTGAAAACCCCAACTCTCGTTTCGCTTAATACATTTAATCACCGCCAGGCGGTGCCCACTGCCCATGCTCGAACAGTTTGAAATAGTTACTTTTACCACTACGAGTTTATAAAAATTAAGATTATAGTTGTTTTGGGGGAAAGTAGTCTATGGTAAAGTATTTTAAGTTTGTATTTTTTTTTAAGAAAATGCAATCTCTCACTTAATGGAGTAATTCCGGTAAATGTCGTAAAATACAGTGAATGCTGTTTTTCTGGTGTTCCGTACATGTATATATGATTAAGATCAGCAACTTACGCAATTGGCGAGAAATTCAGCTATCTATTATAAAAGCCTTTTACATAGAATGGTTTTGCAGTGCACGGGTATAAAATTACTATTTTGTTGTAATCTACAATGTTGGTTTGGTGACAAAATTTAATCCGAAATATATGTTCGGAATTTGAAAAACCACCAGAGTTTAGATTTTATGTAAAAGGAACAAGATGATGACATACCCCAATTTTTATTTAACTTCGTAAGAAAAAAAAATTACCACTTTGTATACATTCTGTGCATTTATATGACAATTAAAAGCAGAAGTGGTCGAGCTAATTAGTAATCACAGTCAAGTCTTCTAATCGCTAGTCAAAACCAAACAGACTCGTTCCAGGGAGCATCTCTATTTATAGTCCTGGCGGATCCTTTGAGAAAAGTCCGCTTGCGTCATAGATCGTGAATTTAGTGGATTTCTCCACTAAGTTCTAGAAGAATCCGGAGGATTCCGAATTCGCGAAAAATGGTTGCCAAGTTGGTCACCAAAAGTGATGGCAACTTGGCTCTATCGCCAAGATTTTGCCAAGTTCCCATTGAATCACCTTTATAACGTAAGGAACGGGTTGCTTCCGTATAATACAATTTTAACTTAAGACAAATATAACATAGGGTAATATAAACGCATCCAAGTACAGATTATTTACTCTATTTTACACAAAATGTGTAACAATATTCACTTACTCGGACAAGCCACAAAGTACTATTATAATACGCATATATACATGATAATTTAGACAAGTTTAGCATGCATTTTTTCGTGTTTCTTAGAAGTATTCGTTAAAAATTAAATAATTTTGACTTTAATATAGACATTCGAAAGTAGAGCGTGTTGCTGCTTATAGTGAAGTACAATAAAGGGCGATTTAGCAAACGCGTTATTTGATATTGGTAGTTCCTGACCACTAAGAATTGGCAGAAATACGGAATACATTGACATTGGAAAAATTTGTAGCGGTTTTGTCTTAATTTATTACCTTGTCGTATCTTATTTTGTGTTGTGTAACTTCTCTTTAGAGGGTGTTACAGATAAATACAGGGTGTCCGCGTTTAAAGTATCCAAAAGTTATGGCTTATTATTACGAAACTGCCCATCAGAATGTAATAAACTGTATATCCATGGATTGAAAAACTCTCCGCGACGTTTTGGGTCTATAGACCGATCGGTCACACGTGCGTGCATTTTTCGGCAATCACAGACGATAAACTTGTTACACTGGCTTCATTAGTAAAGATGTGGACACCACAGTAAAAGGTGAAGTGCATACTTTGGTTGACGGACGAATGGGACAGAACTTAGAAGGAGACGGGAACTGTAGTATCTCAAAAACTGGCAAGTATCCTTAAAGTATCCAACTACTTGCGACAACTTTTTTTTTGAAAAAATGGAGATATGGGGTTTTTTTGTGATTTTTATATTTATTTATTATATTTTAAGGAAAAAATTCTAAAATTGATAAAAGAAAAAAAATTATTGTTATTAAAATGGGAAAAAACTAATAAAAATGTACAAAAAATTACATAAACGGGGTCCACTCTGTACAAAGATTTTATGGACAAATTCTCAATTTTTCAATTGTGATGTGTTATTTTGTTATTCCTGTTTGAAGTGACCTTCAAAATAAGAGATATTTTAATTTTTACCAAAACTAGAGCACTTTATCTTAATCATTATACGAAATTGCTAAAAAAACATCGACTATATTCAAATAAAGGACTGCAAATTTTGAAATAAAACAGTGATTGATAAATCTGAAAATCAAAACACTTTTACTGTTATCCAGAACATAAGCAAAAAATTTCAGCCAATTATTTTTAAAACATTTTGAGCAATCACTGTCCCCATTTGAGTTTTTCGAAAAAACACATTTCGAGTAAAACGCATTTTAAAGTTTGACACCTTGTGTAAAGTTACGGCATTTGCTTTTACTAAAACGCTTGTAGATTTTGTTCTAGTGGAGGGAAAATTAAAAATTTGGTATTGTTATTAAATTAGTAAGATGACATATAAAATAAAGTCATTAAAAAATTTGTCAATTTTTGAAAAAATCATGATTTTAGGGTAGTCGGATACCTTAAGTTTTCCTGATAGAGACACTGTTGGCCGTGTACGGGGTTCATTTTGTAGTAGTCCTGATAAGTCTTTTACGCAAGCCAGTAATGACATTCCATTCTGTTCGAACACGTCGCTGTACACGCGTGTCTGATTTAAACCTGACCGTTAACCAATTCCGTTCCATTACTTAACGTCCACATCTTTACTAATGAAGTCAGTGTAAAAAGATTATCGTCTGAGATTGCTGAATAATGCGCGCATGTGCGGCCGATCGTATTAGAACCAAAAAATCTCGGAAAATTTTCCAATCCATGGATGAACAGCTTCTTACATTCTGATTGGTATTTTTGTAATAATAAGGCATTACTTTTGGATACTTTAAGCCTGGATTAAGTATTCTCTTATGAATGCATATTTGAGGGCTATTAATTTGTGCATATTATATAGGGGAAAAGACTGGAAGGAAAATTTTCGACAGGCATCCATTATACCTGGAATAACCTGATAGTATTTATGATTTACTCTTGAATTTTTTTCATTTTCAGCTAGTTGTAAGTAAATTGAATCTAATCATCTTTTTAGTAAAGGCATAAATTCAGTATTCATCTTTTTGAGATTTTGTATATAAAAACGTAGATTAACATATGATGATTTTCAGAGGACCTTCATGAAAAGTCGAATACTTCATAATGACTTTTTGTGACATAAGTATGCAATGTTTATAATAGCAGCACATGCTATATCGATAATAGATATAGAAAGCGGATTTAAAACTCACTAAAGAGGAAAATTAAACAGTATTTTACAGGTGAAAGAATACAATATCACGCGCACATTCTGCGATAAAAAGGAAGAAGTTCGAATAACTAATTCGTTTTTTAGTGCTAACCGCTGTAGAACATTAATCAAGATGACATCCATCCGTATTTTATTGATAACCTTGACCGTTATTTTTTTGTCATCAGGTAAATTTGTTGATGTTTTATCTTTTTGTGTATCATTTGTAGAAGGGGGTGTATTTATTCTCAATTTTAACGCTGTGCTTTAATCGCTTGATGGACTATGTAATGCATTCGTTTGAAATTTTAAGAATATGACGTGTGATATAATCATAATTGATTAAATGAAAAATTAAGAATGTTTTCCTATTATCATTCAATAATTGAAGTCGGAAAAATTAAAACATTCCAATTAGCATTTCTAGTTTTAATATATAAGGATAAATTGTGAGTCAGCTTCCTTTTTTTTTAATCAAAATTGATAAGAAAAGAGCTTAATTAAATTCTTCAATTATTTAAAACTCAGTTGAAAAAAAAGCATTCGTGCCCAGCAGAGTTTCTAACAGAGGCACTTATATTATTTTTTTCTTTTTCATCATATCTGATTTGCAATTGGATAATATTATAAAAGACTAACTGAATTTAGTAAAATTCTTTAACTAATAATCGTTTTATTGATGACATTATTATTCATGTATTGTAATAATGATTTTAAAATTGTAATTTATATATTCAACGAACGTGAGAAAGTATGGTATGTGATTTTATAGATTGTTTGTCTGGTTACAAAGAGCAATTATCTAAATTATACCGTTAATTGAAAATATTTAATGATCTCAAATATGTTCTAATAACTTTGTCGATTGATTTTACTATTTAAATGTTTAGAATTCTAAAAATTTGGGATTAAGTTTAATTAAAAAAACAGAAAAAATTTATATTAAATATATTTTATTTATTTACTACGAAATAATATTTATATTGCATTATTTTTAACCGGTCAAAATTTCAATTACTAATATATACACTTAATCCTAATTTTTTTCATTTTATATAAAGAGAGCTTTGAATATTCAGCTTAGATTAAACCATACTTTTGCAATAGTTTAATTATTTTGATGATCGTGTAATGTATGTGATAAAAGTAAGAAACTAACGTTTGAATAATCATGCTTACTTTGTACGAAATACATTGAAGAGGATTTATTTAATTGCTCCTAAGAATAAATAGAAATTTCTCAATGTGTTTTTTTTTAATTTATGAAGAATTTTACTTTAATAATTTAGTTTTCTTCTAAAGCTAAGAATTATTCAAAAGATTCTGAAGAAAATTTCATCAAGATTTCAATTATATAACATTGAAAACATTTATATATTAAGAATAAAATAAAAACTAAATCACATCATCATAACTTTACAGACAAAACAAAAAATAATTCAATTTTCAATAATACAGATCAGAAATATCTTAAGTAGCTGTAAAAAATTATTTGATTTTCATGGTTATAACGCAGTTTTCAAAGATATAAGTTATATATATATATATATATATATATATATATATATATATATATATATATATATATATATATATATATATATATATATATATATATATATATTTAGAATAAAATATTCGGACAACTCTATTTAAAAAGAGAACTTTTAAACAGATAAATACTAAATACATGAAATACAAACGAAAACTTAGTTTAAAAAATTTTATCACCCACATAATTGCATTTGCAATAAATTATCAATAGGACTAATTTAACTTTAGTGAGTATTTTTGATATTTTCGTTTCTTCTGAACTGTGTGTGTGTCTTAAAATAACTACATGATTTAAATATAACCTGAAGCACACATACATACAGTTTGTTAAAAATATTGCATTAGAAAAGTTAAAAATAGTATTTTTTTTTATTTGTTCACGAAATTTTATCTAATTGTTGATTTATTAAAGTTATAAGTACATGAGGGAGAGAGAGAGAATGTATATATATATATATATATATATATATAAGAAGTAATATAAATATTTGTATTTGATATAAATTCTATTACATGTACCTTAAACTACAAAAGTAGTTATGTGTTATTTCGATTATGATTGTTGTTTGAAATTTTAATTAAATTATCGGGTGAATGAATTGAATTTTGCTTTTAGTTGAAAAATTGTAGCATGGAATCCTGAATAAAAATATTCTAATAAAATGTTTTCTTTTTACTTTCAAGGAATACAGTGCAAAAAGGAAGAAGAGCTTCAACGTAAGTGATAAAAATTTTGATTTTTATACTTTAAAAGCAGTTCTGAAGGTACATACAATATTTTAAAATTTCATGAAAACCAATAAACTACTTTTACTTAAAAATAAGAATAAATTAAATTTGAAAATGAAACTGCTTATGATTTTAAATATTAGAAATAAATTCCCCTCTCTCTCTCTTTAAATATAATGTACCTATTTTTTTTAAAAAAAGTTTTGAGCAATAGTTTTGATTCATTAAGAGGTAATTAAATAAATGAGATGTGTGTGTTTTACTTAAATTTTGTTTATTTTGACTTTTTTTACATTGAAGCACTTACTATTAATTCTGAAGATATAAGCATAGCTGAATAGAATATCCTCAAAATAAAGCCTTTAATTTGAAAAAAAATATTTAAGAACCAATTACATGAATCCCTTATCGTTTTATTTAATTTGAAGTTTCAAAATTTACAATTTTGAATTGAAGCAAATAACTTACGAAATATATTTTTAGGAAATGGAGCTTTTTTTTTCTTTTTAAAAGTTTTAGCAAAATATATAATAACAAACGAATTAAATTTTATTGACGTAATTTGAAGTAACATTTTTAGTTTTTCAATTACTTTTTTAGCCCACTTTAAAAAAAATTAAGGAAATTATTAGAGATTCATAAATTTTAAAACGAAATTCTTTATAAATAAAATATGTTGGGAAAAAGAAAAGAATTGCTTTAATCTATATATACTGATTCTTTCTGATAAACGGTGAACAAAGCGAGGGATACAGCAAAATAATGATCCATTATGAGTAAACTATAAAGTTTAACTTGGTAAATATTTTATCTACATTATATCAGCACTCATTATTGTCTCTAAATCTGTTTGTAGTGAATTTTAGCCATTCATATATATTTCTCAGCAAACAATATTTCTAAATAACATTCAGCTACAAGTTGTTAACCTTGACAGTTCCATGTATTTGAACCACCGACTTACCAGTCCGCAGCTACGCAGACGACCGAGATTAAAGGAATCCGTGTTCGCGCGCGCGCGCGTCTAGTCGTTAAGGGCTTTTATTACTAACCTTTGGAGGCACCGCTGTATACCCCCTACCTAGAAAAGAAAGTTGTTTTTTTTCTGATTGATTTTCTGGATGATACTAAATAAGGTTGTTTTCCAGCCATTTACTACAATTATTATACATGTACAGTTGGTTTGAGTGTCATTAGAACGTTTTTCCGTTCACTTGCGGGCAATCTCTTGAGGAAAGGGGGGATATAGTTGATGCGTGCGCCGTTGCCGTTTCGAATCACTAGTCATGATTTATTGAGAATGTCTTAGTCAGACTCTCTGTGGAATGAATGCATAATCAACCAACATCGTTAGGCTGTGCTGCCATCTAGTGTTGAATTCCTGAGTCTCAAGCTGTTGGTGACTGAAGGAAGACCCATGATGACCTTTGGGTCCAAAGTGCACCTCGAGCATGCCTTAGACAACTGAGATGAAGGAATCCCTGTTAGGGCCAGTCGTTAAGGGATTTATTCCTGTCCTTTGTAGTTTGCGACTTGCAGAGGAAGCACCGCTGAAACTGTTTATCTCTGATAAAATAATGAAACTCTAGAAAAAAATGTGCAAATAAAATTCTAAATTTAAATGCGTAACAAAATTAAATTAAGTAAATCAGCTTCCAACTGTGAGTATCTTTTCGTTTTCCTTTTGTTGAGACTATTTTAAGATTTTTATAATTTGCATTGATATTAATAAAATATGTAATATTACAAAGGATATTTATAAGTGTACAGTTGAGAGATACAATAAGTACAGATGATGTACTGTGTTGAGGGACAGTTGTTGATAAGACTCCAAAAATGTGCTGAAAGGAAATAATTTATAGTTATAGTTATTATTAACACAGCTATTGCGAAAATTTATCGATATATGTCTACAGATTGTTTGACAGGAATTAAGCAATTAGTGGGAGACAACTCTTATTCACGGATCAATCGGGATTAATCAAAATATCCCTTTTTCGTTTCATTTTCTTTTAATCTGTTAAGGCGCACCACTGAGGAAATGTTGGTAAGGCAAGATTGCTGATGTGAAGGCTGAGTTAGGACGACACTGTGATGCTCGTCATCTAGAGCCTTGATAGTTCACTGTAGGTGTGAGAGCGTATAAGCCAATTTGGATACCAGGCTGAAAGAAAGTCTGGGAGTACCCTGGAGAGTCTGTGTTGGAGTGTTGTAGAGTGTTCTAAGCCTCTGGGTTCCCCTATTTGATGCCTCTTTAAAGATAGAACACGTCATGCCTTTCTAAAGAACCTTCTGTTTCGAAGTAGCCGGGATTACTACTTAGCCATTGATCTTTGTCACCCCCCGTGCGGTGGACTTTGAAGCCAGAGATTGACATGGGAACTGTGCTGATCACTTCTCTCTTGGCTAGATAAAGGAAAGTTAAATGTTTACTTGCTTTAGAATATAAACTTTGAATTGTCCTGTCTTGGATACTTTCCTACGCGAAACTACGCGCCCGTTGAGAAGTCATTAGTTTCATAACAGGAATCCTTTGGTGGGGACCGCAGGAAATCCATCCTAAAAAGTCTCTAAGAATCGAATTTTAAGGGAAATCACGAAGTTCGGAGAGCTTATGACTACTAGATTATCGCAATAGTTTCAGATGAAAAGGTTTTGGCGAAAGCACTTGGATATTTATGAGTTCCAAACTGTTAAATAACGTATTTCTTCGATTTTTTAATATACCATATTGACATTTGGAAAGAATTTACTGCCCTCTATTACAAAGAAATTCCTTTATATCGACGAAAGTCAATGAAAAGAGTTACAATGGGTAAAAACCCATTTAGAAAAAAAGAGAACACGTACTTTTCAAAAATAGCTACGATTCACTCATAGTAGTTAATATTATTTATTGGTTCATTTTTCAATGAATATGATACCAGCGTCATCTATCGATTTATTATAGAATAGTGTTTCTTCTCTTTCTTCCCTAAACATCCTGACGGGTAGTTTTAAAATTAAAGCGTTTTTTAATCTCAATTTTTATTATAATCAATCTGCATGTACACATATATTCAAAGTTTCTTTTTTTAATGTTTAGATGTATTGTATTTGAATATAAAAAAGTTGTATTTTCAGAAATTTGATTGAAAGAAAAATTCAAATTTGTAATATGTCAGAAAAAAAATTTTTCTACTACTATCTTTTGATTTAAGCATAAATTTATTGGTAAGACATATGATATTGAATATGAACTTTAGCCAATTTCTATGTACTGATAATGCTAAAAAATGTTTACGTTGGTAATGTTTGAATTAATTTCTTAAGTTCTAATGTAGTCCAAGTTGCCTTCAATTTTTCGAAAAGTATTGATGCAAAGCTTAAAGAACGTTATAAAATTGTTTAATTTATTTCATAATGAAGAAACAAACAAGCGAACTCTCATGTTAAACACGTAGAATCTTCTAAAAATAACTGGACAAATAACTAAAATTCAAAAGCCTCATTTTAAAGCACGCTTTATTATTAAAGACAATTTTGAGCTATCATTTCATATCTATGCACATTATATTTATTGAGTATTTAAATCTAGAAGATGAGAACTTTTACTAAGAATTCTCGGAAAATGTTAAAATAAAAGCAGTCAATGTAGAAAAATGGGTAATAATATTTTTTTCTTTTACAGAGGAATTGGCCGAAATACTTGGTAAATACATTTCATGTCTTAAAAGTTTATCAGCAATAATATTACATCCCATAATGACAATGACATTTGAATGATTATAAGAATGAAGATATTTAGAATAAATATTTGTACATTCTTTAAATTCAATAAAAGTATACGCAAAACTTATTTTGCCCAGTTATTCAGCATTTTTGAAATGTTAAAATTTTTATTTAATTGTTCTGTTTGTGAAAAGCAAGCATTTAATTCGGCATCACTCACACACACACTAAAAAAACGATTTAAAGTTCTCGCACCAGGTATATCTTACCCAAGGGTGTTCACATTCTTTTTTTATCGTAAAATTTGTATACAAAAGTTAAAAAGGAAGAATAGTTGGAAATAAAATATGTTTATATTACAATTTTCACGCAGAAATTTAATTTTCCTGTTCTTTTTATAAGAGCATTCAGTACATTGTTTATAAATCATTTAGTCTCGTCGTGAGTGAGTGCGATGTTTTCAGTAGACTTTAATTTTTTAAATATATACCTTATTAAAACTTAACATAAAGGAGTAAATTTCTCCAATTTTTAAATTCAAAAATTTCTTTTTTTATTTTCTTTTATTGTTCCAGCAATATTTTTTTTCTCTTTCAAAAGTTCATCTGAAAGTGGATAAGATGTGTACCAGTTGTCTCCTTTAAAATTACGTCCTTCCCAAATTCCATATGTCCTCTTCTAAATAGGGATCGATTTCAGTGGAGGAATCATACTTACTGTTATACATTTCATCATTTGATTCTTTCTCATCATAACCGCGAAGAGAATTTCTTCTTCCGAAAATACTATTGTACTACATCTATTAAATTACTTAAATATTACATTTTTTCATCGTAACTACAATAATACGCCATAGCATATGAAAAATTTAAAACGTGCTCATGCATTCATGCATCTTCATGCTCAGAACTGTAACGGTGATTGACGCGTAGGGTATGCCGTATCCGAAGAGGCGGTATCCAAAAATATATATTTAGAATTCACCTACAAAGAAAGGCCCCTCAAAGGATATGACCTTAAAGTCATCTACACAAGAAACTATTCAGTTTCAAAAGAAGGTTTAGAAGCAGCTTTAAAAAAAGTTAGAAGGTGGGTATGAGACACACTGCGCGAGAACTGCCGGGTTAAAAACATTTCAAAATACTGATACATGTAAAACCACAGAAGAATGCCGATTTATTTCGACGCTTATTCTAAAGCAAGGGTGTCAAACTCAATGGCTAACTTGGGGTAAGCGAACAAGTTTTAACTTCAGGAGGGCCGAAAAAAACATTAATATTCATAGAAACGTAGGTTTATTTCGAATAATACATTATAATAAACATATATGGAAGAGAAAGAAAAATTTAATGTTTTCATATTGATATTTGACATCTCTTCCCTGATACTAAATTTCCTATTTCGGAAGAATTTTTTCTACTATATTATATATATTATTGTGTGCCAATTTATTGGTTGGGCAGTAAAAATGTTTATTGTGGGACGCGAGTTTGACACTCCTGTTCTAAATGCTTAAACATGCTAATGCTTAGCTTTAAATAGATTAGAAAAAAAGTATTCTAAGAAATTATCAGAATCCCCCCCCTCCCGATTTTAACACTTTTCTTGTTTTTGAATTAATTTTCCATCAATGTAGTGTGAAATATTTGAAAGAATACGGAAAGAAAGGTCTCTTTTCTATAAAGATATTTATATTTTTAGTTAATTTCTGCATTTTTTATTTATTAAATGCAAAGAAAGAAACATTTTATTAAAGCACAGAAGTATATCAATCTATTGATAATGAAACGTAAAATTTTTATCAAAAAGCAGACTTTTCACGATCCCATAAATTCGTGTAGAGGAAATTATTATTTTATATTTTAATAGGCAGTTTTAGGAGATATTTTTAAAATAAATTACATCATTGAGTTGGGTACATACTAAATGTATAGAATCAATAATTTCAAAAAAATAATTCACGAAAACTTAGAAAATCAAATTTTTAGGACTCAAGTTAGGAAACCATTTTCAGAAGAAAAAAATCTTCAATATAAATTCGTAAGAACTGTTTGTATAGGTTCATTTATTATATCTTGTGCTCTTAAAATTTGGAAATGTTGGATAAAGTACCATTTTTTTATTTTATCTTAAAAAAATAAACAATATTTTGTGTTTGAAGAAGCTGAAATACAGAATTCATTTTATGGAGAGAAATATTTGTTATTTCAAACAGAATTGAGTATTATACTAAACTGGGCTTTTCTTTTTAAGGGAAGTAAAAATAGAATATAGTATTAATACGGTATATGTTTTTCTGTTAGAAGAATAGCCCACACTTCGATAATATTTTGTAAAATTAGAAGACAAAATAAGATAAAATGGACGAAAGAATAAATGAAAAAAATATCAAAAAGCATAATTGAAGAAAAGAGGACTGAATACTTTATAAAGAATGGTTTCATTTGTTATTGGATATAAAATAAGAATTTTAAGGAATCCTTTTTTTATAATGGAAAAAAAACCCGTTAGCCTTCACTTAAAATAACATTCATTCATATCAGTTTTATTCAACTGTTATTTCTTACCTGAGGAAATGAGACAAAATTGAAACGAATTGAACAAGTAGATGAAAGTAATGAGAAATTATGCTTTTTATAATAAAATAAAAAATAAAAACAGGCGTACAACATATGCTAAAAATAATGCATTGATAAAACAAATGGCCTTTACTAAACAGACATTTTACAGAAAATATTTTAATAACAATCTACCACAAATGTGAAGCCGCATTGATTGCCTCAAAAAAGTTGTAAACTAATTTAATTTATACCATTGCTTAAGATATATTTATATAACGTCACCTTAGTGTAAAGTAAACAAGAATAAAATAGTCATTGGTTGGTTTTGGTGTGACTTTCTTTTGGTGAACAATATCTCTGTTTATAAATCAAGTCCCAGGCTGCTTGAAACAATGACATTCATCTTAAATCGTTCCAAATCATATTTTATTCATCAGTAAGTGATAAATAGTTTATCACGAGAATATGAATATGAATGTGATGATTGTAATTTGATCTAATGATAAGGAATGTTTTTTCAGAATGCCTGAAAGGAAGTAAGTAAAGAACTATATATGTTATGAATTATATATGAGATGTAAGTATGCAACGAAATAGGTTATATCTCTTATATGAAACTTCTTTCCAATGATCTTAAGAATTCATTTTTTCGAAATTTGTTTGCAAAGTATCTGTTTAGAAAATTATCGTTTCCTTTCAATGGATGGAATGTAGAGAAATAAAAGAAAATTATGATATGAATTTAGGGAATAAAATAATAATTATTATAATTATCAAATTACAGAAGAAATAAAACAAAGATATGGAATAAATTTAAAATAATACTTAATAAAACTTATGAAAGGAAGATATAGATTGAATTGAAGTTATGAAGTCAAAAAAATGAATAAAGGGAAAATGAAATAAATGGAATTGCGATTCAAAACATTATTATAAAATAAATGAAACCCCACCAAAAGAAAGAAAATAAATTGAGAAAAAAGACACTACTAGGAAAAGAAAAATAAATAATAGATAGAATATTGGAATACATAAATAGAGTAAATATTTACAATAAACTGAGCAGTAACAAACTGTTACAAAAAAGTGACTCGCATACAATAAAAACATACTAAGAAATCTTTAAGTGTGATTAGTTAATTCTGATAGAATTTTTAGATATGACTAGACTCAATGGAAAAATACTCTTTTCGTATGTGTTATAATACCAGGATATTCTGGTAGGCTCAATATGCGGTTATAATTTGCCAAGATAAGTCAGAGCTATATTAACATAACACTAGAAAGCAACCCGAGGGCTACGGGTCTCGTAATTTGGAAAATCGGTCGAGCAATTAATTCTTTCAATTAATGCAGCGTTTCTCAAACTGTGGGGTGCACTCTCCTTGAGGGGCGTGACAACTCTACGAGGGGGTGAGCTAATAGAAAAGTCGAAAACATATGATTATTTTGAAAAATTGTTAATTTTCTGAAAGTAAACAAACAAAATACATTCTGACATAATAAAAAATAAAATACACTAATATAATTCACTTATAAATGTATCAGAAATGCACAATATATTTTATAATTACTTTAACAATACAAAGTTAAGAACAAGTTTCATAATTACCAGGGATCCCATGGGATTGTCATACATAAAATTATATACAAAAATTAACACTTTTCTTGATAATTTGTACGGTTTACAATTAATCCCTTAACTGCAGACTAAAAAAGTTGCGCGATTCGCTCCCCAATTCCAACTATTTTCGACGTAGGCGCGTTGATGTATTGGGGGGGGGGAGGAAGAAATAAAGAAGCAAATAATCTGAAATAAGTAAATCCTTCGCAAACATTGTTAACGTCCTTTCATTGCATTCCAAAGTCTTCTGAATAATTTTATGGATAGCATTGCACAGAAAAAAATCGTACTTCTGAACAACGTATATATACGCCCGGGGAAATTAACGCTTTCGCTGAGCGAAGCATTTATATACGCCGGTGACACTTAAGAGACTAAAGTCGTATCGTAGTATTAGCGTCAAATTATAGTACTATTAAATTCAATACATTGTTGTTGTATGAGGGGAGAGCGATGAAAATCATGATTGAATGTTGGGTCGCGAATATTGAAACTTTGAGAAGCAATGAATTAATAGTTATAAAGCAAAATTATGAGACAAATGAGCAATATATATTGGAAGTCTTTCAGAATAAACATTTTTAAGATCGTAATATTGCAAGAAAATAACCAAAGTAAATCACATTATACCTGCATACGTTGTTTGGAAATCGCATAAAAGTGTATTTGAGTAAGTATATTATATATTCCTGTAAGGTATATCCATTCTTCGGACGAATTAACTGAAAAAATATATAACAATCGAGGCTGAAGGGTACAGTAAATTATGATGTCAAATTTTTAAATTACAGTCTAGAATGATTGTAAGTAAACTGCAAAATCATTAGGCGGAAAAGTTCCCAGCGTACCAATATCAAATTAGGTGTGTGCTTTAAACATCCTTTCTTCTAAAATAGTACTTAAATACTAACGAAAACTTGAACTGTATTCTTCCATCTCTGAATTTGAATCAAAATAGTCGATTCGACTAAATTAAACTGATTTGGTGTTTTTCAGAATTAAAAAAAAAATTTTCAAATGTTTTATGTGTGTTAAAAAGAAAGATTAATGCTGAAAGATATGTGAATTGACGCGTCTCCAAATGTTCTAATCATATTCTAAACACCATAAAGAATGGTTTTCCTCTACTGCATATCACGGTATTTGTCGGATTCACGCCTATACACAGAAACTCTCTTTCTTTACCCAAATCGATACTAATAAATGCTGTTTTAATGTAAGATTTTTGTAAGCAAAGGAAATCTTTTTGAAAGTTATAATAATAAATTCGGGTGTACTTAAAACAATAAAGGCACTTAAAAATGCTATAAATAAATTTTAATCTTAAAATTTTAGTGGTAATTTTCTTGAGTATATTACTGAGTACAATATATCTTCGATAAAACTATTTTATTCAAATTTTTAATTTAACTTTCTATTGTTTGAATTTTTAACAATAAATTAATTTATATATATATCAGATTGCTCAATATTTCAGATTCTTGAAATTTCTGTTATTTTCAATCTTAGTTTAGTGGGATATACTTTTGTGTGTATCACTTATTTTATTCATATACTATATATATATGTGTGTGTGTGTGTGTGTGTGTGTAATAATTCCCTTTAGAATTCTTTTTAAAAACTCTTTTTAATAATATTTAAAAAAGCTTCAATTCTTTGGTTCAAAACTAACGCTTTAATCTTAATCATAATCAACTAGTATCCGAAATCCCTGTCCTGCCCATTTTAACTAACCAGAGTTCTTTTCACCGCTGACTATAAATACCGAGATCTGGAAAGTCCACTTCCTTTCTTCTCTGTAAGTATGTAGTCAGTCGGCTGCAGCGCGTTTGTGATCGCGCTCTTTGTATTTGTGTTCGTTTTGAATATGAGTAAATAGCAGCAGCTTTATGTGCAAGTATGCTTTTGTGAAGTCGTGTGAAAATAAAGAGAATGATGCTTCATGTGAAAATAAAGAAGAGTAAAATGCAATCTGAAGTTCTCAACTTATTCGAAAACAAATACAATATCTCGGCCAACATACCACACACACACTCACACACACACACACACACACACACACACATGCACGCACGCATGCACACGCACGCACACACACACACACACACACACACACACACACACACACACACACACACACACACACACACACACACACACACACACACACACACACACACACACACACACACACACACACACACACACACACACACACACACACACACACATAGTTCTAATTTCTTTTAGTTGCCTCGGTAAACATCAAAAATTTTTAAAACTTTTTTTATGAGTGCTGAATGTTTGAAATTTTATATTATTTGAATTGGACGAATTACCATTATAATTATGATTTTTTTAAACTTAACAGCACCTTTTGGAGGTAAGAAATAATCTGTTCCTTTTTCTCATTTAAAAATTCAAAAGCTTAGAATTTTTAATTACATCAGAAAAAAATCATGCATTACTGTTTTTTTACATAAAAGAATACGGTACGATGTGTCTTAAACCAGGCGATCTATTGGAAAATTGCAATTTTGTTTTCCGGTGCAACTATGTGTACTGATGACTGAACACATACAATCTGAAAGTATTAATACAAACTTGTAGAAAGAGATGTTACTATTCCTTTTTTATAGCATCCATAACTAAATCTAACTCATACTTATTCTATTAATAGAATTATTTTATAATAAGGAAGCTAAATTGAATTGAAATTATTAACAAAAAATCTTGTCGTTCATTCTGAGTTAAAAATAAATTTAAATATCAATGTAAAATAATCTATAAATTTCTTTAATAAAATTTAAATAAAATACAATAAATCTTAAAATACAATAAATCTAACTAAAACTTAAGTTATCCTGTGCAATCATTTATGCCGAATGTTTTAAGTAGACTCTTTTTTTTTTACAACATAACCTTTTTTACAACTAAACAAAAGTTACATTGTATAACCTTACAGATACGATGTTAAGATTAACTAATCAAAATGCATTCTTAATAAAATTTACTGTCAATTGCTTATTTATACAAGAGATTTAACTGTATTTAAAGTGTTCTTTAATTTATCTATGTTAAACGTGTTTGAAAGCATTTACATGAAAAGATGGTTTAATGAGAAATAATAACATGATTTTTCCTTTATAGATGACTTGAGCAAAGTAATTGGTAAGTAACCTTCTTTCTTTCGAATTTAATAAAGAAGATGTGTATTTGAACTACTGCAAATATTTAAAATGTATCATCAGTTTTTATTTTATTTTTTCAATCAGTGTGAGATTTCGAAAGAAAAAAAACATGGTTTTATGGAAAACTTTAATATCAAAGATATAAATTGTTACAATATTTATTTTACAAAGTTCTTCCGGAATATCGAAAAATGATTACAATTGTAAAGAAACATAAAGGTATTATTCTAAATTTTTAAAGCAGATTATTTGATATTTTTTTATTTAAGATTTTGAGGAACATGAACTAAATACTTCTACAAATAAAAATAGAAACACTTTCTGATATTTGAACACATACGCTCATCTCTTAAGAGTTCATTGAATTTTTATTTAAGTTATTTTCTCTATATTAACAAGAGATGTTAATATGTACTCGATAAAAAAAACAACGCACCAAGAAGGAGTACTATATCCATCATATATGGCAAGAGACTTGGGATCAGCAGGTCATCAACAAACTTCATAGCATTCATCCTTCCACTGCTCATTGGGCAGCAGTACCAGTACGAAGACATGATGTCCGCTTAACTCGACTTCGTATCGGACACACCCGTCTAACGCATAGACATTTGCTGCTAGGAGAGTCCCCCAGTATGCGACTTTTGTCAATGTGACCTTTCCATTTTGCACATTTTAATAGAATGTCCAAAATATTCATCTAAAAGAAACACTTTTTTTTAAAACCAATCTTTTAACTTTGACTAATTTGGTTGGGGAAACTTCCCATCCAAACCTTTTTGCATTTTTACGCTCAATTGATGTTTTACATGAAACATAATTTTCTTAAGGATTTTATTGTACCATTAGGGTTTTTTTTTTTAAAAAAAAGAGATATCTATAAAATTTTACATTTATGCACTTTTAAATACTTTGCTCAATTTTATATTTTTCTTCTGACATTTTAAAATACATTTTTATATTTATATATATATTTATTGTGTGCATATATTTTTAAAATTTCAATATACTAACGAATGTGTGGCGCAGTATAGCCAAACTTGGTTCTTGCGCCCCCCCCAAATCAACAATCAATCAATCAACCAAGAAGGAGTTGCCCGATTGTAATGAAATTTCGTATGCAAAGACATTTGCATCGAACATGCAAATGATTAAGATTTGGTGTCCAATGAATGAATAGCGGGAGCTACTGCGCATCGGAACTGCGCACTCAGCAGGTGTCTATAAGAAGCTATTCTCAATCTGATGGTCAACATTTTTGTTGCATTCCGATTTAAGATACCTTTCAACGACTGAAAAAATGCCTTACCACAGGATTTGAGTTCATTACAAACAACTGTCGCAGTTTGAAAGGGGTCGTATCATTGAATTGAAAGAGGCAAATCGGAGAATTGCTTGTCACATGGGTCGAAGCGATAGGGCCATTAGAAGATAAGTTAGCAAAAATGGGTGGATAATGGCAGACTTTAGCTTCATGATGGCAACGCATGATCTAGAGCCACAGATCATCGGGAGGACAGAATGATTGTCAGATCAGCTGTCACAGCATCGTTATCAACCATCAGACATGTGACTCGCACACGATTGTCGACCATGACCATTCATAGACGGCTGATAGAGTGAAATTTACGTTCGTACCGGCCGCCACGCCATCTGCCACTCTCATCTGTACACTGTCGAGCCAGATTACAGTGGTGTTGAGCCTGACTAGGCTGGAATCATGCTGACTGGGGACGCATAGTGTTCAGCGACGAACCCCACTTCCAATTGAGTCCCGACGATTATCGAAAACGTGTCTGGAGACGCCCAAGGCAGCGAGCCGATTTTGCGTGCACTTCACACAGGCCTTCAAATAGTATTTATGGTCTGAGGTGCCATTTCTTTTGATAGCCGGACCCCGTTGATTGTCATTAGCGGCACACTTACATTACAGCGGTACATCGACGATATTCTGAGAACTGTTTTACTACCGTTCTTTTAGCAGCACCCTGGTCTTATTTTTCAGCAAGATAATGCTAGACCTCATACGGCACATGTTTCTATGAACTGTCTTACAGCTTGTCAAACACTTCCTTGACCAGCCAGATCGCCATATCCCTCTCCAATCGAGCCTGTGTGGGATACGATGGGAAGGCGACTGAATCTACAAGGGAGTATTGATGACCTGGCTTGATAGTTGTAGCAAATTTGGCAAGAAATACCGCAGGAGACCATCAGGGTGCTTTATCACTCTATGTCACGTTATTTGGCAGCTTGCGTCAAGACTAGAGGTGGGTCAACACCTTATTGAGCTCATTATTTTGTAACTCTGAAATTAATCATTCAATTTTTCTGAAATTCTAATCATTTTCTATTCTGTACATAATTTTTCTACCCACCAGTTTTTATCTCTATCTGACAACTCCTTCTTGATGCGTCGTTTTTTTTAGTGTATATTTGGAACATTGAATGAATTGGAATATGATGAAATGAGCAATTTGCTAGTTTTGATGAAGAATTATTTTTTCGCCCTGTTTCTTAAGAATTTTAGTTCTTATGTAAATTTCCCAAATGCATTTGTATTCACCTTGTTAAAAGTTACTGTAAACAATACGGCATTCACTAAATAAAAATTGAAAAATAAATTATACAAGATAAAAACGTAATTAAAAATTAATAGCAACATAACTAGGAATAAATCAAATAAAAATAATCAATACCTTAAAAAAAAGGAAATATAAAATAAATGCAATAAAATAAAGCTGTAAAGTCTACAAATTATATAATATTATATGAAAAACTATTAAAACAAATTGAACGAAAACTAAATTTAAATAAAGTTATTAAAACAAATCACAAAATTAAAAAAAGCACTATAATATGAAAAGTCTTAAGTAATATTAAACTGTATAAGTAATGAAATAATGTTCTAAATCAGAAATAAAAAAATATAACTAGCCACATAATTGCGCAAAATAAAATTTATACACTAAAGTCATATGTACTTTACGATAACATGGATTATTTATCTACTAAGATTTGATAAAATTTAATTTGGATATTATTTTTATTTCCCCAATAAAACATAAACATTCTGTTAAGTAGTTTTTTTAAAAAATTCTTGTCTCAAAAGTAGTTACAAATTTTGTTAAGAAATTTGAATGCACAGTTTAAGTACAAATTTCTGCAGTTAGATTTTTTTTACAAATGTCTGTTTCTCAATACTTAAAATTTATAGGAAATAACCAATTGTCTTGTTTATATTGCAGACAAGTATGGAAGTAAGTATTTTTCTTTTAATATTTTACTTCGACTTCTTAAAAGTTATATTAATTAGAATAAGCAGAGTTTTAAGTTACATAAAAGGGAAACCAAGAATTATAAAAAATCCAGTTTAAATAAAAACTAGTGTGGTTGAATTTCAGAACAAATATATATTTTTTTCATTAAATAAGTTTGGCTAAAATAAGTTTTGTTTTTTTAATAAAAATTACATTAAAATAAAAAGACACTTTCTAAAAAAAAGATTTTGAATTCCTCATTTAATAATAATAATATATGTATAATTTATACAAATTATGAATGCAGTACATGTAAACATAAATAATGTAGCTAATGATCTTGGACGTGTAATAATTCTAAGGGATGCGGTGATAAATCCTGATGGTTGAGACGAGTGAAAGAAATTTAGAATAAAAAACTCTCTCATAAATAAATATTTTCTTATGTGGTATAAAGATGTGGAATTATTTGTGGATTTAATTTTTGGCAATAATCTACATCAGAATTTCTCAAGCAGCGAAAACTTCATATGTAGAAACAAATTAGGAAATTCTTTAACAAAGTATAACGGATTTTTAGTTGAAATAAGTATATGTATGTATATAATTTACCTTTCTTTAAACCGGCATTCTTCGCGTGAAAAAAAGGAACGAAAATTCACGAGCAGGGTATCTCATACCCAAGGATGTTTACATTCTGTTTTTCCCGTAAAATTTGCATACAAAGGTAAAAAAGCTAGAAAAGTAGGAGATACAATATGTTTATTATACTTTTCACACGCAAATTTAGTTTCTCTTTTCTTTTTATTAGGGCATCAGTACATTGTTAATGCACTTATTTAATCTTCGTCGCTAATGAGTGCGATGTTTTCATTGGATCTTATTTTTTTTAATTTCGTAGAAGCATTTCTTGCTAGTTTCTACATTCTTCTGTAAATCGAAATCCAAAACACTTCAGACATCGGCGTCTGGTTCGATGTTTAGTGGATGGTTTCTCGGTACTTAACTTGCGCATTTATTGTCACAACGTTCAACAAAACAAAAAATATTGTCATAGGCTAACGATTACTTTTCTAGCCATTGAATATGATGAGATCATTTTATTAAGGACTATTATTGCTCCCTCAGTTAAATTATCTGGATAGATTTCAGTAGAGGAATCATACTTGCTATTATACTCTTCATCATTCGATTTTTCCTCATCATCTCCGCAAAGAGGCTTTCTTCATCCGAAAATATTATTGTACTTTATCGATTATAAATACCGTATCTATTAAATTACTTAAATACCATATTTTTTCATCATAACTACAATAGGGCGTCATTATTTTAGAAAGATTTTAAAGCCCGCTCATGCAATTAGAACTGTAACGGCGATTCACGCACAAGATATGACATACCCGAAGAAGTAGTATCAAAATATATATTTAGAATTCACCTACAAGCCAGAGCCCCTTAAAGTCAACTACACGAGAAACTATTCATTTTCCAAAAAAGGTTTAGATGGAGTCTTGAAAAAATTTAGGCTTTGGGTATGACATACCCTGCGAGAGAAGTGTCGGGTTAAAATTAGAAGAATTTTCAATGAGGTACTAAAGCTATACTTAGAGAGTGTTTGGAAATTTTTCTGAATTTATTTTCAATTCTTCCAAAAATAGAAACTTATTTAATTTCCTTTATCCTTTGCTCATTCTTTATTTTTTTTATAAATGAGTAAAAGAGCAAAAATTATAAGATTATGTACTTGGTTAAAAAATATTTCCTAATTGTCCACTGTTTCTAATCACCACACTATTATCTTTATTGTTTGATAAAAATGAATTTTTTTCTTCTACAATAAAAATAAATCCAAATATTCTTCGGTACTTTTCCATTTTGCTGGAGCGAATTCCACCAAGTAGATTGTACTGGCAACAACATATAGCTTCTTCCATTTTTCTGGTCAAATTTCCAACTTTTCATCTTTCATCCATTTTTGACCTATTAAGAAAAAGATGTTACAAAATAAGAAAAGGCTTTGACTTCTTTCGAAAATGAGGTAGTGAAGGGTTACCTGAGGAAATATTCCGTTTGGCGTCGGCTGTGTCAATTTTAGTGACTTTATCGCCCGCAACGGCAAAATGGAAAAAATACCCATTTTTCTTCATTTTTTTTAAAGTAAAAGTGAAGTAAGATATGTGAATAAAAGGTTGTTATATTTTTTGTTTCATTTTATTTTTGTTTTATGATAATGCTCCGTCTTACGGTATTAAAAAGAAAAAAAAGTGTATTTTCTTATGCATAGGAAACATCTTTATTAATGTTAAACTCTTTTAATAACTAAGTTTTTATATATCATTTTGTAAAGAATATAAATTAATATGAACATTTTTTTTCTTTCTTCTAGAAAAGCTTATTAAAGCCATTAGTAAGTAAATAATGAATATAATCATTGTTCATGTGATAAAAATTATGTTGCAATTTTTTCGAACAAATATTTTTAAACATAAAAGGTAGTAGTAGAGAAGAGAGATATAAATTATGCAAATTTTTTGTTTCAATCGTTAATAAAAATGCGTGCTTTTTAATAGAAATATATTCGTTAGAAATAGAATAAATAAATAAGCATGCAATTTTGATGCTTAAGAGTAATAGAGGCAGTTGCATAACGAATACACCCAAATTGCAAGGGGGCTGCAGGGATTCTAGGGGGTCCAAAGCCCGACTGACGCCAAGTAAGTATTTGGGCTTGAGGGCTCCAAAACTGACTTTGCAGGGGGCTAATATTCTCCGTTACGCCACTGAATAGAGGGGATGATGAATTAACTTTGAAGATTATCTGTGCATGTATCGATATTTATTTACAGTTATATTTATAATTATATGGAAGAATGAGGATAAATAAAATAAGAATATTAGTTTATTCCTAGTTTCTTGAGAAAAACTGATATTTATTCGAAAAAGATACCATACTGTAAAAAATTTATGCATTTCAGATAAAGAGTAAACACTGATATCAAATAAATTTTAAAATCGTATTATTGAAGGATATAATTTTGAGCAGAAAACTATATTTTGTTTTGCTGATTAAATTGGAAATTAAAAGTAAGTCCGAGCACGACTTACAATGTAATAATTTTGGAAGAAGTAATAAAATTCTAAATTTAGATTTACATTTTTTTACATTACATTTTGTTTTCTTGTCCTTGAATACTGAATTGATAAATTGAATTAATTACTTAAAAAGTAGTATATTTCTAACATAAAAGTGCAATTATATAAATTAAAAAAAGTAAGATTATGATTAATTTAAACAAAAATAAAAAGTTCAGCATTTTATAATTAAAAAATCAAAAAAAACCAGAAGAATTTATATTTTTGCATTCCATAAATATATTTAAAAAAAAACAAAGAAACAAAAGAAAACAACTTACAGTTTAGTAAAATGATAAAAAAAATAAACAAAATATAAAAATCATCCGAAATATGATTTTTTGCTATATTCACCAATCAGAAAAGTTTTCGAATATTAATAAAATACAAAGCAATATTTTTATTTTGGCAAACGATCTTTTTTCATCAAGCTCTAACTATAGATGCCATTTTATAAGATTACTAGATTACGTAACAAGAATATTAAATCCCAAGCAACATATTAAAATCTCTTCATAAAAATCATATCATAATTTCTGTAGTAATTTTTTTATACATAAAAAATGAAGAATGTTCAAAACTTTTATGAGAAAGAAAAAAAAATGCTTAAAAATTATCAAAAATTACCAAAAATCAAATTTTTGTGTGTGAGGTTGAAAAATTTAAAAAGAAAAAGAAAAAAAAGCAAAATAAAAAGTAGCTATCTGTTGTGTCAGCCACAAAAATAATTTGAATGGAATAATTTTCGTAGTCATTCAGTGCTTTCTTGTAATAAGGAATGGACCATTTCTCAACAGTTTTTCTTCTGCTTTTTTTCTTTTATTTTCATAATTATTTATAAATTTTATAATTTTTTACTTATACTTTTTTGTGTCCCATAGTATCTGGAAAAAGTGAAATTTCGAACGCTTATCAGATTTCATTCTTTCCTTTGATTTCTTCTTAATTTTTAAAATTCTTTGTTGATTTTTAATTCAAAATTTATATAGATGAAATTTTATTTTTTAAAATTTAATAAGTATTTTTATGCGATTCCTTCAAAACAAAACAACATTGTTAAGTTTGGGAAGAACTGAATATTAAGAAGCAATAATTTCAAAAATATTTTCAGAAAAAAACTTAAGAAGTCGGATTTTTATAAATTGATTTCTTTTACTAATGACACTTTTCCTATTTCAGCTACAGGTTTGGGAGTTTCTAGTAAGTATTGAAGATCAGGTTATATATACTCCTAAAATTTACTTGTTTAATGCAACTATTAAGTTTCTTGATGCAATATTTGTCATACGCGAACACTTGAAGCATTAATAATACACGTCAATCACTACTTTTTTTAAAATTTCAACAATTTTCTATGAAATTTTAGCACTCCAAATTAAAATTTGCAAAGTCTTTGTTTCAAAAGTGGAGGCAAAAAATATTTACTTACATGTGGCTAAGATTTTATAAGAAAATTATAAACAAAAATAACAATAACTGTATTTAAAAATTTTCAAACTCACTAATGAAACTCTGTATGTATTATGGAAAATAAATTAAAAATAATATTCTCTAAATTATATTATTTGATTTTTTTTGTATAATTATGAACACATTTCGTAGCATAACATTTATGAATATAAAAAAATTTAAAGTTAAATAATCTTGAAAATTAATATTTATGAAATACAGACTTTTTTATACTTTTATATTGTATACAATGTGTATACAATGAGAAATATATGCTTTTAAAACGTTTCCATGTGTAATATTTAATTATTTATTTTTTTTATGGAAGTACTCTTACATAAATTTCGTAAATAATTGGCATATTTTATAAATGCGACTTTTTTATGCGGTCCCTATCCACCGCATAAAAAAGAAAGCGTGTATCAGTGTGAACACGCGTTAGAAGTTATTTTCTTTGGCTTACATGTATTGAATTGTATAATAAAGTTTTATTTTTTGAAGTAATCTTATATATAATTAACAAATTTATTATTATCACTATTATTTCAAACTGTATTTAAAAAAATAATTAGGATGGAAAAGACATAAGTATAGACAAAATTTTCATTTTCAATACATAATACTAAAAAAAATTTTATTGTATGTATTTTGAGAAAAGTATCATCATTATTAGTCTAAATCAAAAATTTGCCTCGAAACAAAATTGCAAAATGTTCCTTGCGTTGCAATTTTTTTCGAATTATAACAAAACAAACTTTCCAGAAGTATTCATCTAATGTATAGTTATAAATTCTTGGATGCATTGTAATAATAGCGATAGGGTGAAAGAAGAAATTAAAGTTTTTTATGTATAGAAATCATTAAAATTCTTGAAATTTTTATATAAAAATTTGCGCGCGCGCGTTTACCCATACTTTGTAAATTATCATGGAAAACATTACATTGCATGCATACAATTGTAAAGAATTGCTTAAAGAAGTTAAATCAGGTGAAAATATAAAATTTTAAAAAAATCAAAACGCATGGAAAGTTTTTAAATTTTTAAAATTTTTAAAAACTATACTCATTTTTTTCTCACCAATTTTTTGATATAATTTTAGTTCTAAGTTACATAGAACCAGTAAAAATTTGGGACATGTTTGTAAAAAATTTTACTGCCCACTGTAGTCTTAAAATACAAATTAATGAAGCACACTTTCACAACAATCAAATTAATTGCACCAAAGCATATATATGATTTAAAAACTCACTTCTTAAACTGGATTTAGAAATTCCGTTCGATTGAAAATTTAGTAAACACAATCTTTTATTGCCAAACTATTGGAAGAAATGTTGTGTTGCCACTAAATTTTAAAACAATAGATTATTTGTATTATTTCCTTAAAAGAATTTTAAAACTGTATATCCAACAAACTCTCCTTAAACTAATTTTTGACAGATTTTGAACCATTTAAATGCCTACTTCGGGTAGATTAATGACTCACACTTCCGATTTTTTTTAATTCATAGAATTGATTATAATTTGACTTCTAGGTAACGTAAAAACAAAACAAAGTATGTATCGCAAAGCTAAAAGAGGAAAGGCTTGTTAAAGCTGCTGTTGAGTGATGAGAGGGGGTGCTAGCTCAGGGCTAATCGACAAAAAACACAAAAGAAATTTTAAAAGCAGTAAATTTTTAATCTATTTTTTCAATCTTTGAACAGATTACGAATAGTGCTATTCTACATATGGAGAAAGAGTTTCGTTAGATTATTCTTATAAATAATGAAGTTATTAAATATTTAATTAAAATTTGGAGTATTTTTTTGAAAAATCGCAAAAAAAAAAGATTCCGTCATTTTTTTTTTATGACTGATTCTAAAAGAGAAAAGCATGAACTTGTTTAGAATAAAATATCAATTTATTAAATCGAAAGGAAACTTAAAGGGAATGATTTAGAAACCATTTTTATAAAAGCAGATCAATTTTGACTCATTTAAAAAAAATCGTAAAAAATACAAAATATCATTATTTTGTTTTAAAAAAATATACCGTATCGTGGCAAAAAAAAATGATCTTTCCGATTCTGTAATTATTTTTTGTCTGAAATAGATAGTATGAGTTAGATGGCGTTTTTTAAAAAGGAGGGGATTCGGAACTTCCTACATTTCTACCTTACGTTTATCGCTAACCGTAACTGGTAACGCGTAACGGACAGTTTTCCCTACCTTGCCATAAGAAGTTAACTTCAAAAATTCTGTAGTATTTCCACGAATTAGTTTGTTTTATGTAAGAATTTATGAAATTTTTGAATATTTTTATACGTTTATTTTTATGTGGTCCCTACCTACCGCACAAAAACAGGTTCAACTGTTTATTGATTTAAACTAAGAGTTTTTATGAAAAGGAAAGAGCAAAAACAGAGTTTTTTTTTCCGAAATAGGAAAGTTAAAAACCTAAAAAGATTCAATTAATAAGAAAAAAAATATAAGATTTTCATTATACTTTTTTTATATGATTAATTTTATTTACTTTCCAGATTTGTTCATGCAAAAGCTTGGTATGTATAATAACTTTTTCTCGTAACTTTCTTGAATGAAACTCTAAGCTTAGAAAATGTTATAATTTCAGATGTGTATATTATAAGGAATTTAGTCTAGAAAAGGAAAATATTGACAAAAGATTTGTACAAAATATTTAGGTGTTGATAATTTCTATCTATCTTTTTCATATAATTTTTTCAGTATAATTTTAATGCCTTTCTTTTCTATAAAAAAAGTTAAGTTTTAAATAGCCATTTAAATAATCATTAGATTTTAAGTAAACATTTTGAAAGAGATAGCCAACTCCGCAATCAATTCAAAATCTTTTCATAAGAAAACAAATTCATGAAAATGTCGTTATTTTTCAGTACAGTGGTCACCAACCGATGGTCCATAGACCACCAGTAGTCTATAAAACATTTTTGGTGGTCTTCAGAAAAACTGGAACATTATTTATTTTTGTATGAAGATTCAGTTTCAAAAATGACGAGTACCAAAACGTTTTATGTTATATCGATTATATTTTTTTATTTTTTGCATTTTAGCTATTTTGTTAGAAAAATTCATTCCATAGCTAACGACTTTTTTGGCTACTTTTGTCGTTGTATCTGGCGATATTTGAAATTGAGAGTTGTCAACCATGGTAAATTGGCGGCATAACACTTTAGTTTGCGGATATTACTTTGCGCTGTTAGTTTGTTCTTTTTTTCAGGATGTTCCTTTTCAGTAATATGAAAATATAAATACGTAAATAAGTGACAGTACAATGATAGTGGTCCGCCATAGAGTGATCAATTACATAAGTGAAATGAAAATATATGAAAATATAAATACGTAAATAAGTGACAGTACAATGATAGTGGTCCGCCATAGAGTGATCAATTACATAAGTGAAATGAAAATATATGAAAATATAAATACGTAAATAAAGTGACAGTACAATGATAGTGGTCCGCCATAGAGTGATCAATTACATAAGTGAAATGAAAATATATGAAAATATAAATACGTAAATAAGTGACAGTACAATGATAGTGGTCCGCCATAGAGTGATCAATTACATAAGTGGTCCGTAAAATATAAAGTTATTCATTTATATATAATTTATATATAATACTTAATGCCCACCCGTACCTTAAAAGTTCTTTAGCTCGCCAGTAGAGTGTCATTTCCATGTCGCCATGAAGTGCCATACAGCAGTGCTTCTCGAACTTTGGGGCGTGCCTCCCTAGGGGGGGACGTGATAACCCTACAAGGGGGACGCGAGCATCTCGGAAAGTCGGAAAAAAGATTACTTAAAAATAATCAATTTACTAAAAGGAAACAAAGCAAAATGTATTCTGATATAGTATACTTATAAATGTATCAACACGGCACAATATATTTGATACCAAGTATCAATACTAAGTTAAAAACAAATTTAATAATTACTAGTGATTTTTCAATGGGCTTATCATACACAAAATTTAATACTTATCTTGATACTTTGTATGGTTTAAAATTAGGGTCATATTGTAGCTTTAGTGTCAAAGTATTATACATTATTACTGCATTCAACATATTGGTATTGTATAGGGAAGGGGGGTGCGATGAAAATTCTGATTGAAAATCAGGTCTCGAATATAGAAAGTTTGAGAAGCACTTCCATGTAGAGATGAAGGTAGTTCCCAGTGGCGTAAAGTGCACCTTCTCAATCCCGCATCGCGGGGAGCCAGGAATTTAAGGGGCCAATGCCTGACTGATGCTAAGTTCGACTGATGCGGCCCCTTGTAGGATAAAGCTTGTGGCCTCAAACCTGACTTTGCAGAGGGTGCTAATACACTTTGCTACACCACTGTTGGTCTCTATTCATTTGATCTGCTGAATCCCATAGAGGACATCTAGGATTTAAAAAATGTCCTAGTACGATGAAGATGCAAGCAATTATGTCCAATCCGGTGCCGGAACTGAGCAACTGCCACCCGACGAGGACAGCTGGGAGTAGACAGTAGATCGTCCATTTTCCAGCATTTTTGTTTTATTCTATCATAAATTTGGGATTCAAAATCATATGCCATCAGATATTTGATATGCAGCTTAATGGAATGGAGGAGTTGATTTATATAGCCGCAAGTCCTGTATCACGAGGTAATCGGCCGACTCATTTCCAAAAATGTCACCGTGGCCAAGTATCCACTGGAAAACCATACGCTTCGTTTCGAAGATCAGCTCCCATAGATAATGCCAACATTGGGTTAGAAAAGTTTTAAAATTCATAAATCTAAAACATGTTTGTAGAATTCAAGCTAATTTACCTTTTAAAAAAATCCAAATTTTAAGTGATTTATAAATTTAGATATCACACTGTATATAGTATTATATTCACGAAATATATGCTATAGCCAAATTTGTTAATTTATTCATTTTTTAGTCATTTAATTCCTTTTTTAATATTCCACAGAGGAAGTTTCTCCAAAATTAGCCGGTAAGTGCATTTTTGTTATGGAAATAATTCAATAAAAAATAAAGGGGACAAATTGTTTAAAACTTTATTTAAAAATATTAGTAACGAAATGTGACACAGTAACAATTACATGTATTACACGTAAATATATTAGATATATTTCATGATAGTAGTTATTGTATTTCATTTAAATATTGCATTTTACTTTAAAATAAGTTGATTTCATATAAATCTTTTAATAGATTTTTATGGGGATCGTGTAGGTAAGTACATTTTTTAAAAATTTATTACATGTAGCAACATAAAGAAATGAGAATATATGATGACAACTAATATGTGGTTGACATGTAAAGTGAAGTTAGATAGTAGTCTATATGAATATTAAAAACAATCTAAATGAATAAAACTCTTCGTGTATTATGTATAATAAATGAGTCTCAAATATTTAATTATTCTTATCTATTAGTGACAAAAGAGTTACTTTGGAGTTTCGACAATATTCCAAAAATTTTTAACAAAGCGATGGAGGAAATAATTGGAAAAATAAATTTTCCTAAGCATTCCATTAAAAAGCGTAATGTATTATCTTTTGAAATAGGAATCTGGAATACAATATTGAACTAAAAATGTGTTTAAAAAATTGAAAAAAAGTGTGTGTGCTTATGACCACACAATTGAAGTGATAACTTCAAACTTTGTAATGTTATTCCACGGGATTAGTTCAGTGAATAAAAAAAAAGAAACAAGCCTTACAGTAGTCGCATATGATGTGTTACATCTAACATGTTATAGTGGTTAATACGCAATAGTAACTTAAATCCTGAAAAAAATGAATCAAGTATGATTGGAAATAATTTTCTATTGAATAATTATATCTTTAATGAAAATTTTATTTATTTAACACAAGGAGTAATGCAATTTTTTTATCAAAAACATTTATTCTAGTTCGATTTGGGGAAGAGTGGATACAATTGACTTGAAAATGGAGAAACAGTGATTTCGGTGGCCATATACTTTTCTCCGAATCGAAACGGTTCAAAAACTTAGATTTCCTGCATTTTGTACTTTTACCATATACCAAAGATGGTTCTACTCTTTTAAAAATAAACTATCAATCGCTTCCCATGATTTTGAGTATGATTGAATCAAGCTTGATTGCATTGAGTGAGATTGAATTGAGTTTTGAATCGAGTATGATTGGAAATAATTTTCTATCGAATAATTATATCTTTAATGAATTTTTTATTTAGGAGTAAAATGCAATTTTTTATCAAAAATATTTATTCTTGTTCAATTAGGGGAAAAGTGACTTAAGATAAGAAAAATATGACACACATACTTATGATTTCAAAGTATTTAAAAAACCGTCGAAAAACAGCATCAAAAACACTACCATTGTTAGTTGTCGAAATATTTCGATTTGTATTCATTTCGAACTTTAGTTCTTCAGTCAAAAAATCTATGAGCGGCCCAACTTTTGGCAAACTGAAGTTAACGTTGAAATCACCACTCAAAATCATGGGAAGCGAGTGATAGTTTGTTTTTAAAAGAGTAGAAGCATCTTCGGAAAATGGTTAAAGTACAAAATGCAGGAAATCTTTAATTTTTTTAACCGTTTGATTCGGAGGAATGTATACAGCCACCTAAATCACTGTTTGTCCATCTTAAAATATGCATTCTGTCGCACATATGTTCCCAATATCTTGACTAGCAATATCCAGTCCACTTGTTTGATGATAAATAATGTTCCATGTGAGGAGTCACAACATGTGAGTTGTTGTTTGCTATTGACAGCGACAGGAATTAACCTCAAAGTATAAAAAAAGATACGCACTAAAATATTTATTCGAATAATTCCATATTACTTACTCGTATATTCTTAAGAATGTTGAACTTTTCAGACACTTAACAGTAAATATGATTATTAATACAGTTTACACATATAAATTAACCTCAGATTTCTTACACAACGAGTCCTGAGACTTTAACAATTGAGTGTAAGGATCGTAAGTTTATCCTAAATAATAATTCGAATCTTTTGAATAATGCTAACTTTAACAAAAAAAAAAAAACAACTACCTACTAGAATTGTACCCGATGCGAGGGTAGTAAAAAGTCACTATCATGCAAGTTGGACCTCGATGCGAGGGTAACGAAGAAACAACGTGTGCTCATTGGTCAAATCAAATAGCGCGCGCTTACGTCACTTCCTGTTACTCATTTCCGTCCCTTTTGACGAAATCACTCCAACAAATTCGGCAATTCAGAGGAAAGATGTTACACATCAAAAAATTTCACAAATAGTCGGGACACCTTAAGGCTCAAAATATGTTGATATATGCGTCTTTGTGATTCCGATTCTACAAAATGTGAAAAGTGATTCCGAAGCAGCACATGCGCAACATTCATTCTTATTTTACGATTACATTTTTTGGAATTCAGTATTGTTATCTTATATTTTAAAAAGTTTATTTTCAAAAATAAATATTTCTTATTTATATCCACATTGAGAATGAATATTATAATTAATTAATGAAACAAGTACGATTAATTAATTTGCTGCTACTACGCAGCTTTATATCATCTTATAGAAGGAGCCCACACAAAAATTTTTTAAATTAGGGGAGGAGGTAGAGGGTTGAAATTCCACCATTCTCGTATCATATTCCAATGCGGCACCAAACATATTCCTTTAATTTTATCGATAGTCGGGAACAAAATACAACAAAAAAGTATTGAATAAATAAATAGCATTAATTAAGGAAATAAATTATTTATTACAAATGCTTAACTAAATTAACAGGAAGCACAAGAAGAAAAAAGGAATTTTATTTTCTCATTTATTAGAGAATTGAAATTATTGTTAACTTTGTATGGAATTATTTTACGTACCTTGCAAATAGTATTACAATCACTTAAAAAAAAAGAAAAAAGGGCCGACGGGGAGGGAACCCCCCTACCCTTATGTGAGCAACTGTCTTTTAGTCCCAAAATGCGGAAGATCCTTTATTTAATTCCTTTACCATTTTCCACATTCCCTTAATGTAAATAGATCTTTTTAAAATTTTTTAAACATTTGCGGATTCTTTGTAAAATTTCTGGGATTGTTGTTTGAGAAAATAATGTTTTTGTATCAAAATGGCCATACTCAGTAAGAAAAAAATGGGTACTTTTCCGTTTCGTCGACGCAAATCTCACTAAGTTGGTGTTAATGGTGACAACAAACACATAACAGATAAAAAATGTAAACAATGGAAGAAATCCTTGTTTTCTCATGCATTTTTAATGTATTGTGAAAAAGATGTTACTGACAAGAAAAGACCTTGGCTTGTTTTGAAAATATGGTGGCAAAAGAGACTTGAGTAATTTAAAAAGTGGAAATATTCCATTAGGCGTCGGTTGTTCAGCCGGCGAAATGGAAAAGTACCAAACATGGTTATGAATTAGATTTTGTGAAGGAAATTTACAAAAGATCAGTGTTATGACGTGGAAATTAAATAGTTACGAATATTAGTACCAGAGTAAAAAATTCCCTAAATAAAATTATTTTGTAATTTTTTAAGCTTTTTTTCACAAAACTTATTAAGATACTATGAAATTATTACACAAAAAACTTTTAAAATAATTTGAAACAGACGGATTTTAATTGCTATAACAATCGGTATATTTCTTAACTAATTCTTCGTGCCTTTTATTACAGCTGACGCTGTAGGAGTATTCAGTAAGTGAATTAGAATTTTTATTTTTGATTTCATATATTTGGTGAAAAGAAGGATTTCTCGTTTCCAGCATTTTATAAAAAAAATCTGGAAAGAAACAAACTAGTATGGGAACACATCGGAAATATCACTGCATTAAAAATACCAATAATGAACAGGAAAATTAATTATCATTTAAACTTTAAAATATTTGCAAATACTATACTGTAATAAACTTTTCCCGTGAAATGAATATAAATAGCAAAAATAAACTTATTAAATTATTCACATTTCAGTTGCAAAATTAAAATAAAACAAGTTCTACCTTATTTTGCTTTATGAATTAAATAAATAAATTAACTTTTACTTTATAATTCTTCTACTTCTATAATGAAAGGGAGAATTTCATGAAATGCTAAATAAATGTGAAAAATGTAATTACACATATGAGCACCTTAAATATTAAACATAATATTGTGTATTAATTATTGTATTTTAATGAATAAAATAAGATTATTCTTAAAAATAATAGTATTTCCTACTCAGAGTTTTTTTACATTCAATATATGTTCCTGAAAAAATTGTTATTTGTACATTTGAATGAATTTTTGATACGAGGAAGGCAACTGTGTAACAGAAGAGTATTTTCTAAAATTTATCAACAACGTAGAAAAAAAATTCCCCAAAACTATATTATTATTTTTATACACAATTTTTATACACAATTATTCGAAATAAAGAGAAAAATATATCTTAAATAATTAAAGCATTTGTTGCTACTTTTTGCTACAATTTTAAAAATCATTTTTTTTTTCATTTTATTTAGATGACATAGCTGATGAATTTAAGAAAGCAGGATTTTTTGGTATGAAAATTACATCATTATTTGTAACAAAGTTCATTTATGTGTATGAATTTATTACGTCATAAACATGCATATTAGTGCTTATAACATAACAAAATAAAATATCTTTTTTATACGAAATCAACTAAAATGAAAATTAGAATAGGTGTTTTCAACAACATTATTATTGATTTTAGAAGAACAAAATTAACATTTTTCTTTTATTATCAATTTTCTTCTAATTCTATTTTAATTTATAAATGATTTGTGTGTAATTAAGCAATTTCTGTTTAGTTGTTTGACCAATAATTATGCTATAATTCCTCTGTTGATATACCAAAATTCCATTGAAAGGAACGCACCGTGTGGTTATAATTAAAGTTACACTATTCAGAGGCATGTTGAACCACCCGTTCTGCTAATTGGATTTTGATGAAACTTGGAATATATGCTGTATGGACAATGAGAAAAAGTTTTCTGCAGTAATAATAAAAATAATAATAGTTTAAATTTTGACCACTAGGAGGAAATGTGGTACCCAAAGGACAAGAAACATGTTAAAATTGTTAAAATTTATTTAATTACAGAATATACTCAATATGTGATCCATTGACATCAATAACGTGTTAAAAGCGCATTATAGCATTTTCAATGGTAGCGCGAAGCAACTCAAGAGGGATTTCAGCCACATGACGTATAATACTAGCTTTCAAATCAGGTGAAGTCGTAATTCCTCCTCTCTACAAACAAAGCCTTTTAGAAATCCCCACAACCAGAAATCACAAGGATTTTACTCGGGTGAGCGAGAAGGCCATTCATCCGGAAAATATCTGGATAATCACGAGTGTGGCCAAAGTTAGCACTAAGCAGTGCTTTCACTTGGCGCCAAATGTGAGCAGTTGCTCCATCTTGCATAAAGATAGTAGTTTGCAAACATTGTCGCTCCTATAAAGCAGAAATGATTTACAATGACAAACGCACGCTGGCTATGACTGCAAGTTAATATAGAGGTTTTACAGATTTGCATAAGGAATATTCGATAAAAGCCCCCTGGTGGTCAAAATTTGTACAACTTTTTTATAGCAGAAATCTTTTTCCCATAATCCGTATAGCATATATTTCAAGTTTCATAAAAATCCGATAAGCAGAATGGGTTCTACAGGACTCTGAAGAATGCAACTTTAATTATAACCCTCTGGTACATAAGAAATCAACTTGAGTGATCCAAGACACCAAAAATATATTTAACATTAGAGTCTGAGAAATGATATAGATCCCCAATGGGAATGGGAAAGTAGAATTCGCATTGTTTAATATATATTTTAAGGTTGTTTTCATGTATGTGACACAAACTAGAAATATTATATTTTTAGATAGCAAAAAAAGTCTCTTCACACACGCAGAAACACACGCATGCACACACACAAGAACGCAAGCATAGGAAAAAACGATTGACTCGCTCACTCCTCATAAGATTTGAAATTGGCGCACGTGCTTTTTTAGTTGAGCAGAGTGAATTATTAGACTTACAGACTTGAAATTTTGTACGAAAATTTCTGTTAAGAAGAGATCAGCTAAAAATTGATTTTGCGGAAATACAGACTTGGAGGTGGGGGTTACTGGGGTGCAAAAGATAAATATATATATAAACTTCCTTTTTAGAATCTCAATTATTTTTATATCAAGTGGTGAGGTCCAGATGAATGTTTTCATACATTGTCGAAAGCTTAATGCAGGGTCTTAGATATCAATAACTTAAAAATAATGTATAATGGTTAGTGTATATATGTACCAGATGTGGTTATAATTAAACTTCCTCGTTAAACGGCTTCCTACGGCGCAAACGGATGAACGGAATATAACGAAATTTTGTACATGGGCTATACACTAGAATTTAGAGAGAAAAAATTTAAGGGATTTTCGAAAAAAAAAATTTACTTTACGGGAAAAACATGAAATTTAACTCAATTAACAACCAAAATGGAATACAGAAACAATATTAACAATCTAGAACAAGAAGGATGAGTAATAAAAGCTGTCAGTTGTAGGAGAAAAATGTCGAGATTTACACGCTTAGGATTAAGAGGAAGCTTTATGCAAAAGAGGCTAGTTTTTATTAGTTTGTACCGACTTCCTCAAAGAAGTCATGATGAATGCCGTCGTGAACTTACACCAGACAGAATGACGTTTGGAGACTGTAGGGAAAATTAAGCGTGGTTCCACGAATTCTTCTTAGCCCAAATGCGGAAATTCTGTGTGTTGATTGTCCCATTAAGGTGCAAATGAGCTTCGTCGCTCCACATGACCATTCAAGGCCATGACAGATCAAAAATCATTATGTTGAAAAAATTGACCTCGAATGAAATACATTGTGGCCTTGTCAATATCAAGCAGCTCCTGGGTTTGGCGGACCATGTATGGGAAGTAGAGCATTATATTTTCTGAGTACTTTTCGGACGGTGCTGTAAAAATAGCTTGTATTTCGAGAAACTGCATGCGAGCTATTGCTCCCAAACTCTGAAGTCCGTGACTATGCGTCAACAGCTGTCTTGACGCCATCAACAAATACCAGTGTGACGCGTTTACGGCCTCTTCCATGTTGAACTACTAATTTGCCTGTCTCTTCGAATCTCTTATTCATGACCCGGATACCTTTAGTAGACACTGTTCCACGCTGTAGGTTCTTTCCACGACGAATTTCACGAACTTTTCTAAAAGCATTCCCCTGGTTTTCGTAAAACAGTTTCACCAATAACGCACGTGTCAACTAGAGATCATCATTAGTACAGCCGGAAACATCGACTTAAACATGACAACGTCTACAAACGTTTTCAAACAATGCTTTATGTAAAACTAACTTCCTCTTCTTCCCAAACATGCAAATCTCGACATTTTTCTCCTACAACTGACAGCTTTTCACAGTTTTGCATTTTATTACTCACCCTTCTTGTTCTGGATTTTTAATATTGTTTCTGTATTCCATTTTGTTCGTTTATTGAGTTAAATTTCGTGTTTTTCCCGAAAAGTAATTTTTTTTAATGAAAATTCCCCATTTTTTTCGAAATTCCGTGAGCGCATCTCGTGTTTAGACCATATACAAACTTTCTTTGCATTACGTTCCCCCGTTTGCGCCGTAGGAGGCTGTTTATAGGGGAAGTTTAAATATAACCCCCTGGTATATATAAATGATTCCTTATAGTTACTTGATTTTATTAACAAATGTGCTTTGATAAAATGTATGGCAATGTAAGAACACTAAAAGGTCTTTTTTTTCAATTTTTTTAGGAAAATCTTAAAAGGATCTGCTGAATACAAGCAAATGGATTTATGAGTATCATTAAAGAATGGAATAATTTTGTATCATGTTTATTCTGTGTTGTATGCTGTGGTTGTGATAGTTTGTTTTAACCTTTATGCTCTTTCTCTATAAAGAACTTAAAAATAATATGCTAGTTATCTCATTTTTATTTCTTTTACTTAAACCTCCTTAGGTGGTCATTTTTTTTGCCCAAAATGTTCTACTAAAAAGCACATTTTTTATTGCATATAACTAAGCACACTACTTAACAAAATATGCGGAAAGGGAAGAAATTTGTTTCAATTTTAAAGCTTTCATACCTTTTTTATTTTATAATTGTGGAAGGCAGCCCCTTCCCCCCCCAAAAAAAATGTGCACACACAGTTTGAAGAATGGTGTAATGCATTGCAATGGGACAGAAGTAATACCGGCTTTTTTGCACAAATTGCACATTGCTTTAATGTTCTTATAGAAAATTTTCAAGAATCTGAATTCCTGCCTTCAACGAAAAATTCCCGCCTTTATCACAGTGAAAATGCCAGATGAAAAGTATTTCAGTACCATGGACAAATTGTTTCGTTTGAAAACACTAGGACTAATAGTGGTAACATAAGAATTAAAACTACATGCAAATCAAGGATACGCTGTACGGGCAAACCGGTTGCTGTCAACTTTTGTTAGCTCGTAAGATGTAAGGGCATATCAGTTAAAGGGTTAATTATTTTCAAGCATTGGACGCGAATTGTTACTGAAAAAAAATTTGTAGTTCGGTATTTAGAAGTTAGGGAAAAATAAAATGAAAAATCTCGATCTGAAATCATATATTTTTTTTATTAATTATTATTTGTAATAACATGAAAATATTACAAGGTAAGGATAAATGAAAAAAGATAATAAGAAAAATTTCATTTGTTTTAAGAGCTCATGTGTGGAATACTTTAGTATTAATTATAAATAACTCAGAAAGTAAAAAAAATGCAGAAAATATTTATAATTTTGTTACGGAATCATTTTTCTCCCATACTATTTATTCAGAGAACTAAATTAATAATCGTCTAACTAAAATGATTTCATGTTTTTGATAAGTGCTGCATTGAACATTCTATAAATGACGTACATTATTTTTGATATAGTTACTATAAGATTGACCTGACATTTTTGTTTAATATTTTTATTCTAATTTAGCATTATCTCACTTATTGTATATTATAGGAAGTAGTATTTTGTGCTTCACATACTTCTATTGCCTAATAGTAATTGTAAGTGGAATTCTTCGGTATACTGCTTAGTATTCGTGGCTTAAATTTGGCAAATGGCATAGATTCTCATACAATGATGCAAATTTCGAAAATTACGAATAATTACCCGTAATACGATTTGAACACAATTTGTTTCTAAATAATAAAAAAAAAGTGTGTGTGTGTGCTTATGACAAATTTTGTCATGTTACACGATAGAAGTGATATTATTTATTCAAATTTTGAAAACGTAGACATTTGTTATATTTCAAAAGATTCAAAATGTAAATAATACTGTCTGATGAAAGCATTTCAGTATTTTCTTATATTCTTAAAATTTTTCACTTTAAATCGCTTTTTTAAAAATAAAGAAAACTATCAGTTATATAATGTATCAGAAAGTTGTCTTTCTGCACATGCTCCATAAACCTCAAACTGGTCAATTCTGTTTAGGTTTATTACAATGAATTATTACTGGCACTTGGTGATTATAACAAATTCTTTCATTACATTTTATGGCTCGTTGAAATGGAAGAGGGCCTTTTTTTAAAAAATATTTTATGTGCAAAAAAGCAGAAAAATAAAAAATTTTCAACAATAATAATTTTAAAAATTTTTAAAGAAATTTTACAATATTCCATCTCAGTCTAACTTGGCAGCGTTAAGAAAGATATACAATGTACCAATCTACTTGAAAAATAGTTGTAATTTTCTTCTTTTTTTTAGAATTTAAATCCATGGAAAATCCATAGAAATTTGTAAAAAATGTAAAACATTGTAGAGATTGGGATTTTAATAATATATTTCAAGTTAATCACATGTTAAAAGCAGTTATTTTCTTAAACAAAGTAAATTATTACAGTCAATAGAGCAGCGTCATGAGATTTCAGTTTGACTGAAAACCGATTTTGTCATTGTTGTAAGTCTTTTTGTGGAAGGACTTAACACACTGCTGTCAATTTTTTATTTGCCCAATTATTGTCATTTGAACAGTCTTCGCAGTGTGTTACAAATCTCAGTAGTTATCGAGGCAGTGTGTACAGTTGCAAGCAAATCATATTGGAGATAACTGAATCCAAATGTGGGTAAATTAATGGGTGCTTCGAGAGATACGATATTCAATATTTTTACCTCATACAGGAAACCCGGAAAAACCACTTCCTCTGAATTACGATTGAAAAAACACACTCTACAACAAAAAAAATTTTACGCACCAAGAAGAAGTTACCCGATTGCAATGAGACTTCGTATGCAAAGACATTTGGACTGAACATGCAAATGATTAAAAGTTGGCGTCCAATGAATGTAACGTTCCCACCACACAGCTGTGAATCTGCTTCTTTGTGGGTATGAACATCACAATGACACCTGTACCCTTAGAAATATTGCGCAGTTTTGTCTTGAACATCACCCCGGCAATCTTTGACACCAGGATGCACCCCTTTCCGTCCACTAACCGGGTGTAACTCGAAGCAAAATACGCCATCCTGTGTCCTCCCCGAAGCTAAGAGGGCAGAAAGAGAGATAGATAAGGGCAGATGGTCTGAAAACTTCGTTGAGAGTGGACCCCAAAAAACTCCTCCTTCACAAACCACAGAACTTGGACTCTAACAATCTAAAAAGTTAAATAACTTCAATGTATAATCTGTAATAATAGCTGTAACGTAAATAAACAAAATACTTAAAGTAATTAAAATCACGCTACCTTTATTTATTTCATTTAAATCACAAGAAGGAATAGTAGAAATTTTAAAATATGCTAAAAACGGGTGTTCTAAGGAGCAATTCTCAATCTGATGGCCAAAATTTCTGTTGCATTTGAACTATGATATCTTATGACGGCTGTAACAATGACTTTACGAAGGATTTTTACACATTACAAGCTGATGTCAGAGTTTGAAAAAGGTCGTACGATCGTCATTGAAAGGGTAAGTCTTTTTTGAAGAATAGCACACATCTGCTGTCTAAGATTTTTTATTGAGAACATTTATTGATCAACGTGCCATTGTTTCAAATCTCAATGGTTATCGAGGCATATTAGTGTACAGTTGCAAGCAAATCATATTCATAACTTGAATGTGGGTACATTAATGTGATTTCTGCTGCTGCTGATTAGATTAAAAATAACTTATATTAAGATTGTACAGATGAAACTTTTAGCAAAATGCCTCTGAATTACGAGTCATCTGAAAAACAGTTTCTACAACAAAAAGTTTTTAATGCTATTCATCTCAAAATAATGACTCGCATGCATGGGTAGATGAAAATATGGTTAAAATAGATGACCCAACATGCAAACAGTTAAATGTTGGAATCGAATTGAATGTAACGAAATTTCATTATTAGCATTTTTAATATTCCTTGTGATAAAATTTTTCTGTTTCAATCAATTCCAACTTTCTCCTTTTTCAACGAATTTTTGAATCCAAATTTTAAACTGGAAAGCATCAGTTGCCGTCCAAAATTTTCAGGTTTCGAACCGATCTAATGTCCTGGACTTCAGTTTATTAAAGAGAATCATATCAGAGTACATAAAAAAAACTTAAAAGTTTCCGATAATTCTTTGAATCGAGAAAATCCTAGCTGAAAACTGCGACTAATTACTCGCGTTTGTAATAATACTCATACAACTTTTTCTTATTTTGAATGTAAATGCAAACCGTTTTGATCGGTAACGTAAATAAACAAAATATTTAAAGCCATCAATGGCACGCGTGTCTTTATTTATCTCAAACATCTATGAAGAAATAGTGCGCGATTAGTCGATTCGAAAATATGCCTTCAACAGGGTCATGAACGGCTCAATCTGAGTCAAAACGGCGGTGGTTTTGGATTTGAACTATGATAGAAAAATGATTGCTAAGCAATGACTGTTACGAAGGATTTTTTATTTACATTATATGACTGTCATATTGGAAAAAGGTTCTATCGTGATTGAAAGGGCGGTTGAACGAATAGCAGAATCGAAAAACATCTGGCTAAGGCGGGGATGGCGAACCTTCATGGATTTTGCCATTTTTTTCTAAAGAAATATCAAAAGGTATAGACGTTCATCAAATATACTTGTGATTATTGGGAAAAAATAAAATAGATAAAAATGCATTTTGTATGAATTCCAAAAAAAAAAACACATTTGCATGCAAAAATACATTTTGCGGTATAGTAGTAAATATTTTCGAAAACGTGTGTCAAACATGGTAAAATTTCGTTGTGATTGAGCCTGGTTGCTGCTGATTAGATGAAAATAACTTATATTAAGATTGAAGATGATGTTTTAGCAAAATGCATGTTAATTGAGTCATCATTCAAACAGTTTCAATCGAGTTTTTAATGCTATTCATCTCTGAAAATAATGACTCGCACAACTGTTGGTAGATGAAAATCGTTTGGGTTTGTAAAATAGATGATCCAGCTGTTTCAAACAGTTAAATGTGCCGGAATCGAATTCTATCATTTCGAAATTTCCTTATTAGCATTTTTACAATATTACTTGATATAAAATTTTTCTGTTTCGAGAATAATTAAGAGAAAAAAATCTTTTCAACGAATTTTTGAAGTTCCAATATTAAATTAAACGAAATTAATCTATGTTTGTGGTGCATTTGAAAATTTTCAGTGTCCTACCGATGCTGAATTGGGAAAAACATCAGTTTATTAAACATATCATATATCAGGGTATCTATAAAAAAAACTTGCCAAAGTTTCCGAGGAACAGTGTTCTTTGAATCGAGAGCACACTGCAATGGTGAAAAGAAAAACTGAATTTGTTACGTGATACTTGGTCACTGAACATATTTCTTACATTGCATCATCTAAAATGCAGATCGTTTTATCGGTAGGGTGAAAAAATTGCATCTTTTGCCATCAATGACACGTTGCTGACTATTTAACTCCAAGCCATCTCTGGTCAAAGGGATGGCGAATTTATCGATTATCTGAAAGTGGGTCATCAATGGCAGATATCACAGTCAAAACGGTGATGGTTAATGGAGGGTCGCAGCAAAGCGGGAATTTTTAAAATGCATTCTAAATATTTTTTTTACAGCGCCGGACATCATTATTTATTATCCCATGACTCTCATATATGTGTTCAACATAACCCTATTCAGACGACTGAGATAACAGAATTTACGCCCGCGTTTGTATAACGTCAAGTCTAATTGCAGTGGTGCCGGGCTCAATCAGTGTGCAACTGCGTTGACTGAGGAAATGTAGTCTTTAGTGACGAATCCTGTTTCCAACTGATAGCAACCACAGATGTATCTGGAGACATCTAGGGCAGCATGAGGATCCTGCTATGACTGTCGCGCACCCTCACAGTCTCTCAATAGTACATGATGGTCTAGGATGCCATTTCCTTTGATAGTGGGACCTCTTTGGTTGTCATTCTGGCACATTGACTGCACAGCGGTACTTTGACGACATCCTACGATCGGTTGTGTTATCATTCATATTGAGACGCCTAGGATTTACTTTTCAACACGATAATGCCCGACCGCCCACGGCATGTGTTTCTATGAACTGTCTTCAAGCTTGTTCTACATTTATATGGACAGCTAGGTCACTTGATCTCTCTCCATCGAGCACATTTGGGGCGTATGGGAAAGCGATTACAACCACCCCAGAATGTTGATGATTTAGCCCAGCAGTTGGAGACATTTTTGCATGAAATTTTACAGGGCACAATCCGAGAACTTTATCAATCTATGCCACACCGGATGATAGCTTTTTCTAGGTCAGAGGTTAACCAATGCTTAATTGTCTTCCTCCATTCGTCTTGGTCAAACTTTGAAATAAACATTAAATTGTTCGAAAATTTTAATTGATTTTTACGTATGATCTGCACATCTACTTATTTAATCGTAATTGGACAACTCTTCTTGGTGAGTCATTTATTTTGTAATCGAGTGTATTTTGAGAGATCGTGAGAGACGATAATTGAAGTTTATTGTAATAAAAATATGATGACTACAGGTGTAAAAGGAATTGTTGAACTAAATGTCGCTCCCATAAACTTGTAACACCAAAACAATATGGAGGAAACTTCACATTTTGGGTATTTTAAGTGAGTTGTATTTCATAAGCCACTCATCATAGATCAAAATTTCTCCAAAAGAAAAAAAAGATATGTCATAATAATAAAAGTAAATCTTTGGAGCAATGGAAGGTAATGATTTAGTCAGAAGAATTTTTTCAAACTAGTTCCTTCATCTGAATGAGTTTAAGACTAGAAAACACCGTCCCAAGTTAAGTTAAAGACTGTGTGCTGCCAAGTTGCCAAACATTTGGTTATGGCTTGAGCAGGTTTTACAATGGCTTTCCATGGGACTCATTATTATTTTCCAAGGTCACATTATTGCCAAGGATTATGTGGCTGTTTGGTCAATCACGTGCATTATACAGAATAAACTTCTTTTTACTAATTGAAATTGAAATACCGTGTATTAAGATGAAAACATATCTATTCACACATCATAATCGCCCAAGACTGATTTTCTGAGTACACGGATGACTTGTCACATCTACCACTAAAGTCACCAAACCTCCACATTATTGAGCTTTACCGTTTTATTTTGGAGAGAAATCCACCTCCATCATTACGAAATGAACTAGTCAATGCTTTACAGGAGGAATGGTGAATCCTTTGCATATATCCCTTTAAGATCCAAATAATTTTTATCTCTAAATATTATATTCCTCTGGTTATTAAAAATACATTAAACCCAGTGACACTGGAAAAAATAATATAAAAAATTCCCGCTTCTACCCCTGGAACGCAGATGGTACCCGCTTTATCCGGCAGGTTGGGCTTTATCTGTTATACAGGTCACATACGAAATTTTACGGATTATACCTTTTTAGCTCTAAGTTGATAGAAGAAACAATTTTAATTCAATTAAAATTGTTACAAATTTATTGATGTATAAATAATTCTTTTAGTAACTGATTATTTATTTACTGTGAAAATTTTTAAAACATGTTTTGTTTTTGACAAGTATAAATAAACATTGCATTTTTCACAACATGTTTTCGAACTGCTTCCGTAGTTTTCAAATCTGCCCTTGCGAGGCCTTGAAGTATCAGCAACACATCGAAAATGGCTATACCTGTCAAATCTTATCTCCTGGAATGGCCAGGCTGAAAGACATGATATGTGCAGCAGGTGGATTATAACACTTCGATCTTTTTGCGAGTGAAATTACAACACTGTCATCTTCATCATCAGTTAAAATACTTTTGTTAGTAGGTAGAGAAGCTGCTAACGTTTCAACTATCTCTAACTTAAATTTTAAGTGGCCCACTTTCATTTTTAGAGGAATCTTATTTGATATTGCATTTTGTTTGCACAAAAGCCAAGAATTTACATGAGCTAAAACAATGAGATTAATAGGCACAAGAGACTTTTATGTTAAAGAATAATCCAAAAGTGTTTTTCCATTTGAAATATTTCCATGTTTTTCTTCATTGCTGTCATCCGAACTTGATTCTTCTTCCAGTATACGTGAATCATATGTTTTGTTCGCGCATTGTCATCATCCGAGAGATCACTAAGTTCTGATCTAAGTTCCTCAATTGCAAAATTTCTTCTTGTGTGAGAATTCTTCTCACCTTAGACACGGGGAAAAGTTTTTGGTTAAAAGTTAGCACAATATTCTATGAAAAATTGTAAAATACATGAGAAAATTTTATTATTTTTTAAAAAAAATAAAACATTTAAACCACACCATACAAACGCCCACCAGAAAACTCAGATTTCTTTTTGGGGGGGAGAGATGGATGCAGATATCTGTGTAAAGGATGAAAATCCAATACCCCTCATCAAATGTGTGAAAGAGAAAATTTATTGGAAATAGAGCCAGAGAAAGAAAAAAGGGACACGTCCATGGTAGCCCCCAAGAAAATATAGTTTTAATTACGTAATATATTTCGTTTTTAACTAAGCTTCTATCAACATTGTTGAAACAGAAAAGAAAACTGACACATGGCAAGAACTTACCTCTATAGCTTCATTGACTCAAGTAACGCTCAACCTGCACGATCATGTGGGTAAAGAAATTCCGAATCCTACAAGCAACATTAATAGAGTATATAATTAATATTTTCCTATTTTACAATTTTTTTTAAGCATTAATACAAATATTTGTACATAAGAAATTAGAAATATATCAATAATTGCCTTTTTACGACAGATAAAAAGAAGGAGCGTTTTCGTTGTACTTGAAAACAAAGCTAGAGCTGCCAGGTGAAAGTAAAACATGGACCACAACCATCGTCTATTGATAAAAAGTGATACTTTACACTTTTTGAAAACCAGCTCAATCGTTGAATTCAGGATTTTATTACATACGACTATTCCAGAAGCAAAAACGTATAAGAATATCTAACCCACACGATGGTGTGGGTTGGGTCTTAAAGAGATATGACACATATTTATCTATTTTGAAAAGTCTGTGAAAAATTGTGAATGTTGATGATTTTCCTACACCTCATTAGTTGAGCAATGTGTTTCTGTTCTTGCTTTTACGATTGCTTATTTTATAGATACAAAAATAACATCTGGAGATTGAGACGTTTGAGATAAAGAAAGATAGCAGGATATGGATTAATTTAAATATTTAATTTATTTACGTTCCAGCTATTAATTACAGAATATACATTGAAATTATTAAACTTATGGTTGATATTATTAGAGTTAAAATGATGTTGTTTGTGAGGGAGGAGTTTGCGTCGTTTTTCAGTGAAGTTTTTAGAATATCTCCGGTTCTCTCACAGTCCTCTCTAGCCCTTTGGAATGATAGGGCAGGCGTCTTTATCCTCAAATTACATCCGGTTCGTGGGACGAGTAGGTGTTGTCAAAGGTTGCCGGGGAGATGTCCAAGATAAAACCTCGCAATATTTTTAGGGTGTATATATCATTGCACGTGTGGTGATTATATCTACAAAAGAAGCCGATTCACAGCTGTGTGGCGGTAAATGTTACACAATACTATTATATTCAGTTCTTAAACCATAATTGAATTTTTTGGTACACTAGTTTTCTTTATTGCCCCAAAACTCTATGTATTTTAGTCTTCATTACTGAAGATATACAAGACATCCTTACATATTTTTCTAAATTTAATGTAAATTATTCAATGAAATTGAATGTTATACTGAAATGTTTATCATTAGGTGAAAAAAAAACACAGAACACACACAAAGAAAAAGATAAGGAATATTTATTCAAATTTCTATCTCTTATATATTGCTATAAAATTGCTGCTATCGCAGCACTTTTAAATTTTACAAAAAACACCCCTCTTCACATATAAGAACCGGAATTAAATTTTTGTAGTTTTCAAAAGTTTTACCTTATTAGTTTCTTGTAAAAATATTTCTCATGTGCCATTGGTTAATTTCGTATTAGTTTCAATGATAATTTTTGGTTTTCTTAATTTTTTGATTTATACGAATCTTTACTTTAAAAAAATGAAATAACATATGACTTCGAATCACCATTTAAACGACAAATCTATTCCTATTTTGATTATAATGCATTCTGATCTATTCCCTTTTACTGCTTTTTTTTGCGTAATGTAATATAATGCGAACGTACGAAGGCTCTCAGTAATCAAATCTATGGAGTTTAGATTTTAGTGTTATTAACCATGGAAAAGTTCTGACAACTTTCAAAATTTTTTAACTAGATTACCTTTTTGAAGTTAAGCGAAAACCAAAAGAGCTTTGATGGCATGGATTATTAAAACTTTTTTTGCTTGTCATCAATGGAAATGGCATATTAATTGGCCCTAACGCAATACGGTTCTATATTACATATTACATACGGTCTCCAAACTTCTTAAATTCATGGAACCCCTAGAACTAGAAGGTATTTTCGTGGAACTCCTAGCTCTAGAAAGTATTTTCATGGAACCCCCTATTCCACACACACACTTAGAGTAATATGTCTTAAAATAATATTTAAAGTAGACCAATAATAGATAAATATAAAGACAATTTAAAAGTTTTGCATTTATTATTAAAATTCTAATAATTATTAAGATATCTACTCTTTTAATATAATTAACTGATTAATAATATTAGTTTGATCCGAGTGTCCCCTACCCAAGCCTTATGTTCAGTAACTGGGAAATGTGCTTGTATTTTTTGACATAAACTGTTGAAATCTAAGTCTATTGAGAATAACTGCAATTGCATTACATATTCCGAGTTTCATTTGTTTTTGCACTTTGTTTTTGTAGCCACTCACGTTGAGAAATAATTTTTTACTTATACACATTGTTCTGAATGTCATTAAAATGTTTAAGGCTGTGTAAGAAATACTGTGTATTTTGTAAGAGAATTTGCAACATAAAATTTAGGATATGAATTTAGGATTTAAATTTTGAGATTTTTAATATCGAATCTGTTCATATATTGTAGGTGTTTTTCCACAAATATAAAAAAAAGTGTATTTTTCATTAGAAAACTATTATTTTTGCGAAACATTGTACTAACGAGAATAAAATTTTATCGTGGAACTCGGGATTGTAAACAATAAAATATTAACATTCTAATAAGTAAGATATGCATATATATATATATATATATATATATATATATATATATATATATATATATATATATATATATATGTATACACTGGTGTGCAAAAATTAAGGACGAGACGGTTTTTTCAATATAACTTTGTACAAAAGCTTTCCAAATCAACACATTTAATACCGTAAGATCCCCCATACGTAAGGACATGTGTAATATGTAAGCAACACTTACTAAAAGAGAAATCAGAGGGATAAAAAGAAGCTTGATTGAAAAAGTAGCATGGAGCGCAATGCGACTGAAGGCCGAAACATCCCTGTGATGGGTGTCCAGCAAGAAACATCCGGTCTTTAGTAGGGGATATGATCTCCCCTGACTGCTAGGCAGGTTTCACAGCGTCTGCCCATGCTGAGAATGAGGGTGTCAATGATTTGTTGAGGCATTGCTGCCCATTCGTCTTGCAGCGCCAATCGAAGCTCCCGAATCGTTACTGGTGGTAAGGTATGAGCTGCCAAGCGTCTGCCTAGAAAATCCCATACATGCTCGATGGGATTTAGATCCGGAGATCGTGCCGGCCAATCCATACGTTCAATATCTTCACTCTCTAAGAGCTGTTCGGCAGCTACTGTGCGATGACATGGTGCATTGTCGTTCATGAAAAAGGAACTGCAGACCCGTAGCGCCTCTAAGAAGACGCACATATGGAAAAAGAATCTCGTTACAATAACGGGTCCCGTTGACTGAACCTGCGTCGAAGATGTGAAGGTCTGTACGACTACCAAGCATGATGCCTCTCCAAACAAGAACACCGCGACCTCCATACCTGTCCCTTTCAATGATGTTTGAGGGATGATTGCGGCTTCCCCGCTCTCTACAGATGAGTATGCGATGAGAATCGCTACTCAAACTGAATCTGCTCTCATCTGTAAAGAGTACTCGTCCCCATTCATTGTCTCTTCAATTCCAGTGTTCCCGGAACCACAGAGAACACCTTCTCCGATGGGCAGGCGTTAAAGGTACACACCGTACAGGGCGTCATGCAAACAGACCACCACCGTGCAGTCTTCTGGCCACGGTAAAACGCGATATTGGTCGTCCAGTCGCCTGTGTCGTGTGTCTAGCGATTTCTCCCACTGTCAGCCGCCTGTTTCTTCTGGCCTGTAAGACAATGTACCGGTCATCTGCGGGCGTGGTTCCTCGTTGACGACCACTACTGAACCCCCGGATAGCTGTTCCTGTAGTTTGAAATTGTCTCCAAAGTCGTGAAACGATGCTGTGAGCAATTCCGAACTCTGCAGCCACACTTGTCACACTGCGGTTTTCCTCCAACTTCCCAATGATTCGACCTCGGGTAAAAGCATCCAGATGTCGTCTAACAGATTGGTTATTCGCCATTTCTCGCTGAGGCAGCAACTTGGTGTGATTTTAACTGCTATACGGCGTGCAATCTCTTTGCCAGAAATACTGATCTTACACCGACAACGTGCTTTATACTACTCAGACACTCTCCCATTACGTCTACCTGCATATCTGAGCATGTGCTACCGTACATCACCTTACTTAATCTCCTGATTGGTCTTTCTGTCCGCTCTGCCTCTTCGTTCCGCTAATATGCTAATTTTTCGACTTCGTCCTTAATTTTTGCACACCAGTGTATATATATACTAGCTGATATACCCGGCGTTGCACGGCATCAAAACACTTACATGAGCAACTTTTTGGAGAAAATTAATACTTTTATACAATAGAATAATGCATATACTGTTTTAAACTTATTTAAAATGAAAATTCCATTGAAATGACATACTGCTTTGATTGACACAAAATTCGACAGTAAAGTAGCATATATATATATATATATATATATATATATATATATATATATATATATGAAATTGAATGTGTGTCTGTCTGAAATCGATAGATTCAAAAACCATATAATTATTGATATAATATAGATAATTATTAATTTTGTTTTATGTATAAATATATCTGCTACTTTACTACCATAATAATTTGTAAAAAAACCCATAATAATTTGGGAGTATTTTGTTAACAAATTACAAAAAAAAATCATACCTCAAGTGCAAGCGGTTAAAGATATTAAAAATGTGTGCTTTCTCTTTTCTTTCTTTTTAACCAGACTGAACCAATGAAAAAAATGGCACGATACAGCTAGCTATAACAAACTTAAATGATAAAAAGCTATCAAAAACAAATTATTAATAACAAATTATCAATATTTTGATGAAATCACCAAAAACAGTTTCAAACAAAGCTACTTAGGTACTATTGCAACTGTCAACCCCGATTTTGTATGTGTCATACACGGTGAATTGGCAATCAAGGGCTAATGTTGGCAATACGGTTGCGATAATACATAAATACCAAAACAAACACAAAATATACATCAGAAAAATTTAATTTTTCCATTTGTATTTCACAGTAACACCAAATAAAATTTTGAAATCACACAAAATAGGTCTTTTGAGAGTCTAATGTTATTGCCCCAACTTGTAGAAATTTCAACATTTAGTGGAAAAATTCACTGCCAAGTACAAAAAAATATTGTTATTGTACTCAAACAGGCATAGAATGATTTCCCCTTATTGAATGCATGTTGCAACATATGTCGATGTCTTGTAATTTTAGGAAAATGGTCAACTAAAAAAAACATAAGTACCAAAAGATAAAAATATTATATATTAATTTAATTTAGAATCATTGGAGAAAGATAAAATAGGTGGAAGATTTAATCAGTACGCTTCTCTTTTGTGGAGAGATTTTGAAATCACGCCAAACAAATCCATAGCGTAATGAATTAAAATTAGTACTTTATTTATAAAAAATATCCAAAGTATATATCCTGAGCTAAAAAATAAATTGAAAAACAATATACACACAATACTAAAGTTAATTTCCAACTGGATGAGCAACTACCCCTCGCACTGCGTTTGCTTGGCCAGTACGATGACCCAAGTTCGAGTTTCTGCAATGCAATAATAAGGGTTATTATTTTGATGACTCAAAATATATATCAGAAAATCTAAATTTTGCCATTTGTATTTCAATAACATCAAAAGAAATTTAAAAAATTGTTTAAAGTATAGAAACATACTTATTATAAATTCCGTCCATTAATTTCGCCAAATATTGCGTTGGAATATGCATGGAATAGTATAAGGAAAATTATAAACAACGCGCGTTAAAGATATTGGACTGCTGCCAAAACTACAAAACAAAATTTGAGTTGTTAAAAGAATAATATTTAAAGAATGATTTATTCGAAAAATAATCCCAATTATACGTATCAAAGAACAAAAAATAGATAAATATAACAACCAATAAACATAACTATAGTAAAAATATGTAATAATTCGGAAAAAAAACTATGTGTAAAGTTTAAATTTTCGCATTCAGAGAGAATCGTGACATCATATGACGTTATAACACGAAAAAATCACTTAAAAATTAAATTTAAAAAAATTTAGAGTGAATTCCGAGAAATGAAAAGTTTCAAAAACCTTCTCGGGGATATACCTAATAATTTCCCAAATTTTCACGGTGATTGGATGTATGGTTTTTGAATCTATCGAGTACAGACAGACACACATTATATATATATATATATATATATATATATATATATATATATATATATATATGACATGTTTTAAACCAGAATCAGACTTAGTTTTAAAAAGAATCTTTATTTGATGAAATCTACACAAGCTCTGACTCTGAGAGGCATAGAGAAAAAGAACGCCAAAGTGAAATCTAAGTGTTTTACCACTGAATCCAGATGTGAGAAGTACCTCTGATTTTATGAGTATACTTGAAAGTTAATGCTGACATATAGGGCTATTAAATGTAAAGATCTAGCATTAGACATTTTTATTGGCTAGGCCATATGTTCGGAAGAAATAAATGGGTGATTAGTTTGATACTTGAAGATGAAATGAAAAAATATGAGTTAAGTGCTAGATAGGGAATTTAATTTTTAAAATAATTTAATTATCCTTACACACACACACACACACACACACACACACACACACACACACACACACACACACACACACACACACACACACACACACACACACACACACACACACACACACACACACACACACACACACACACACACACACACACACACACACACACACACACACACACACACACACACACACACACACACACACACACACACACACACACACACACACACACACACACACACACACACACACACACACACACACACACACACACACACACACACACACACACACACACACACACACACACACACACACACACACACACACACACACACACACACATATATATATATATATATATATATATATATATAACCCTTTTAATATTATTTTATTACAATATAATAAAATATTAAAAAATAATGCGAAATAAAGCTACTTTGTATGAATAAAATTTTCAGTTTCTTAATGACAGGAATGATCTTTAAATTCGTATGGGTGTACAAACATTTTAGAGAAGGTGAATCCATTTTGCATATACATTCATAAGTGTTTTTTCGATTTTTTTTATTGTGACTCGTGAAACCTCTGAGTATGCCTCGTGGAATCCTAGGGTTCCGGGGAACACAGTTTGAAGATCACTGCTCGGTATAACCAGTTCTAATAATTTCAAAGTCAAGGATTTTTGATATTTTAGTACAGAAGCGGCAATGTTTCGGCTCGAGGGTCACATTTTAGAAGCAGAGTATATCAGAAAGCCGCGCATTTTGTAAACTGACTGCATTCATTAGTTAACTTTGCATCTCAAAAAAGTTATACAATGCACCATAAAAAAATTAATATAAGTTAAATTAAATAGTGGGAAATTTATTCAGTTTATTTTCTGTGCTTGTGTTATATATATAGCTGCAAGCATATTTAATTTTAAAATCAGATTATTGAGACAAATATACCTTATTAGATTTGTTTACAAATTTTTGAAATCAGGAGTGGTATTTCTTGTAGAAATTCTCCTCACAGCCTGCAAGTTAATATCATCCAACTTGCATTCATATTTATTCTTGCTGATTTTCATGCAAGAAAAAATTTGTTCATAAATAGATGTTGACTCAAACATAGAGAAATTTTTTTTGTCTATTTAGTTTTCTGACGGTCTTGGCGGGCTGCTATTTTCCAACCCCTGTTTTAGTAGTTTAAATGCATTATATTGATGAGGAAATGAACTTTCATTGTAAATTATTTCAATAAATAAATTGTTCTACTAGAATCCTAATCATTTAAGATATTTTTCTTAAAAAGCTCAAGTGTTTCTTAACACATTTGACAGAGCTCTTACATCACAAGCTTGCAGGAAAACTTATCAGTAGTGAACATTGTTTTAACAGTTGAATAGATATTTGTCGAACGTAGCGAAAATTTGTGATCGTGGTTTTCGCCTTAAGGTAAGTACTGCATGAATCGAAGGATCATTAACTCAGAAACAGGTGAATTAATAAATAAAGGGGATGCTGCAAAGTAGTGAGGATTGGATGACATTTATCATGGAAATTTATTATGTTATTCGAAAGTATAATGATTGTTATCCTTGAATTAAGCAAATAAAAAAAGTCGTCGAGCCAATTTTAATGCGGCAGTTAACAGTTAAGATTAGTTTTTAGATTATTTAAAAATACATTTAAAAATTGTTTGGGACTGTGCACCATAGCTATTTCTATTTTTCTATCTAGCGTTTCCCCAAGCCCACACGTTCCGAAAGTATACACACACACGATACCGGACGAATTTCCCCACTAAGCCTAATTTCATTTAAAAATTCAAATTAAATATTTAATGCTATCCATAATCTAAAATTTGCAGTTTACGATCATTAATGGTATCTGAAACTATATAGTACGAAAATTTTCGCTATACTTTTTAAAAAAAAAATTGTGAATTTTAAAGAAATTGCATTTATTTTAATAAAAAAAGTATTTTTTTCACCATGATGATTGAAATGAAATAGACGCAAAAATTACAAATTCCTATTTTTCAAATTTCAAACCATAAATTTACTCTTGCGTAATCTTGTTGTGGCTTCGACTGATACAAATCTTTTAAATAACAGCTAATGCATCGTTTTTTTAAAAATTTTTTAATCAATCATTATACTGCGAATCCAACTTAAGAAGTCACAGGGGTGTTAATCTTGGAATTTTTCGAATTTTTGAAAAAAATATATGTTGTTCCTCATTTTCTTTTGAACATTTTGATACCAACCACGTGATAGTACTACAAAAACTTCGAAAGTTATTCGAAAAATTCCAAACAGCAATTTAGTAATAACAATGTTTAAATGGCCACATGCCACACCCACTTATTCTTGATTTCCGCATACGTTTTATTTTTCTGTTTTTAAAAAGCCTCATGCAATATTTTAAACACTTGGTTGAATGAGAAGGAAGCTTGCAACTCAACACACACTTTTTTAATGTGTTTTGATTCTGTTTTGGTAATGCTAGCACGTTGTTTGAAATAACTTATCGAAATTCAAAACAGCGTTGTTTAAAACCGTTTATCAAAATTGAAAACAAAATTCTCTCGATTGAAATGGAGAATACTCATCGTAGACCTTCAGGTAAACGTCCTAAGAAAAGAAGAGATTTAGAGGGAACCAATTCATGAAGGTATGTTCTCATACATATGTTGCAGAAAGGAGAGATACAAGTAAGTGTGCTTCCAGTAATAAAATCTCAGGAATTCAGACTTCATTAAAGTCAAATCTTGTTAAGGTAAGTGAAAACTTCAAAGGATATCGTATTTTTGATTTTATTTCAACTTTTAGCTCTATTTTATCAGTATCATGTTGTTTAAAATGTCATAAACCATTAACAATTAATGAAATTTCCACTCGTGGTTTATGTTCGAATTTTGAAATACGTTGTAAAAACTGTGGGAGTGTTTGTACTTTTTCAAGCTGTGAAAACACTGGGAATAAAAATAATGCTACAGAAATTAACAGAAGATCTATTTTAGCAATGAAATGCATAGGCCAAGGTTTAGAGTCATTAAAAACCTTTTGTGCTGTAATGAGTCTTCCTAATCCTGTTGAACAAAAATCATATGATGTTATTAATAATAAACTTTCACGTGTTATGAAGGAAGTAGCTGAAGAAAGCATGAAAAGGGCAGCTGTCGAAGAAAATCCTTCGTCACCTGATAACCTTTTAACGGTAAGTGGTGATGGTACCTGGAAGACGAGAGGACCATTCATCGTTGATTGGAGTATGTACTGTAATAGGGGCCGAAACAGGTAAGATTTTGGATAGGGAAGTGTTGTCCTCATTTTGCAAAGGATGCGACAGTTATAAAGGGGTAAAGTTTGGTATCAAGTACAATAAATGGCAAAGAGCGCATAAGATTTCATGTAGAAAAAATTATTCTGGCTCTGCTGGTAAGATGGAGGTTGACGGGATGTTGAGGATTTTTAATCGATCAGAAAAGCTTTACAACCTGAAATATTCGAACTACATAGGAGATGGCGACACAAAAACATTCAATGCCCTTTCTGAAAACAAGCCATACGGCGATGACCATCTTATTCAGAAAATAGAATGTGTAGGCCATGTGAAAAAGAGAATGGGTACAAGACTTAGGAAGCTTAAATTAGTATATAGTAAAAATAAATTATCTGATGGTAAAACTATTGGCGGTAAAGGTAGGTTAACCGATAGTTTAATTGATAAACTTGCGCATTACTATGGTAATGCTATTCGATGCAATTCTACTAGTGTAAAGGAAATGCGGAAAGCCATTTGGGCTGTTTGGGGTCATTCCAGCACTGATGATGAACCGATGCACTGGTTTGTCCTACAAATCCAAATACATGGTGTAAGTATAATGCCGCAATTAATAATAATTTACAAAATTATAAACACAAACCCTCAGTTGCTAAAGCTGTTCGAGATGTAATTAAGCCTGTATTTGCAGACTTATCTCATCCGGCACTCCTGAAGAAATGTTTAGGAGGTAAGACACAGAATCCTAATGAAAGTTTAAATTCATTAATTTGGAAGTTTTGTCCTAAGACGATTGGTTCTTAGTCTTCAGATTGCAGAGATTGCTGCAAATCTAGCAACCAGTGTTTTTAATGATGGAAATCAAATACTTATTACTATTTTAGAGAAATTTGGCTTAAAAATTAACAGAAATGTTTGTGTGTCCCTGGCTGAACGTGACAATTGTCGAATCTTTACGTCAAGACAGAGGCGCTTAGAATCATCTTTTGAAGCTCGCAGAGCCAAGAAAATTAAAAAGAGTAAAGAAATTGAGCTGTTTCAGGAACAGGAAGGTATATCTTATGATCCTGGAGCATTTTAGCGGGTAAGTTTTGAGATTTATTTTCTCAAATTCAATTTTAAAACTTTAAAGCCCTTTTTCTCAGTTTGTGTTTCTTTCAATTACGCGCATTGCGTTTCAAAAACTATCATACTTTGATATATAAAACTTTACACAGAATTATAAATTCTATCATAATCTTCAAATACTAGCTATTTATAGTATTATAAATTTTTAATTTTTTGAAATATTTCAACAAAAATTGAATTTTTTAAAAAAATAAAATTTTTTTTTTTTTTTTAAAAAATGTACTTTTTTTATTTTTAAAAATATTATTTTTTATTTTATTTATATAAGATAGGCCAACATGTAATAAGGATATATTTTACTTTATAAATCAACTTATTGCTAGTAATTAGAATTATTATTGCAGAAAATATCATGCGCGTCGTAAAACTTACTATTTGTTTCTTATAAAAATTTTTCTTATTTTTATGTGCTTATTATTTTTAAAATTATGAATATATTTTAGTTATTTTATACTTTTTTGAAACTTTATTCCTTTATAAGAAATGTGTAAAAGAATCAAATTATTTCATTTTAATCTCAAAGAATTATTTCTAGTCGAAAATTGTTTGTATTTTGTGCTCTCGAAACATTTTTAACACCCCTGTGACGCCTTAAAAAACTCGGCACCGAAAGCACATATTAAAATTTCAAGTTCTGTGAAACATTATTTGAGAAAGAAAAATGGACTTTAATCGCCATCCAGTGTGCCCGTAAAAATTAATATAAAAACGTTCCTAACTCTAATCACACCGGCGTGACCACGGGCCACAGAGCAGGGAAAGAGCAATTATATATATGATATGATACCGTGATATATATGATACCGTGGGCCTTGGAGGGAGAAACGCTTGATCACATATGTGTGTGATTATGGTCCTGAACGGGTTAATGAATATGTAACACGCACATACACTTTATGTTTGGAATGAATAAAAAAAATTTATTTATTATGGATGTGCAAGCTGGATGGCGTAGTTGGTTTAACATTGACCTTGTACACCCAAGTTTACGGGTTCAACCCCGGTCCGATTCGGTGAATTTTCCTGATGCATCGTATGATTATATGGCCTGTAAAAAATCCCTTAAGAGCTTGTTTGGACTGTGTGATCTCTAAAAATTGGTTTTGCATCGTCTAAGCTCAAAGTGCCTGTCTTTGGAGAGGAAACTGGGCGTCAAAATTACCTGTGGTGATTGGTATACCACCTATCTGGTGCCGCACTAAAAAGAGATATCATCTCCAGGGGAATATACTAGGTCTGCAATATGCAATATTAAAACAGCAATCCATAGAACCATTAGGGGTAAAAGGGTAATTAGGGAAAACATAATGGATGTTATAAAGGGTGTGAGGTCCACAATGATATTTCCGACTCAAAAGGACACACGGGAAAATAGGTAGACGGACGTTAGGGACGCTAAGCTTTAGACGTAGGAGAAAGACGTTCTCCTTTGCTGTTATATATATATATATATAATCTAGATATTTCATCTTGTTAAATAAATCATTTATCATATATATATATATATATATATATATATATATATATATATATATATATATATATATATATATATATAAAGAGTGATTTTTTTTTCCAGGTATAGAAGTTTAAGTTGGCATTACTTTCCAAGATGGCGACCGATTTAACAGCTGTCAAGTGATTTATTCTCAGTTTGGTTCGGCAATTAATCAAAACGATCATCAAGCAAGGCGTAGATTCGTCGAATGGACCCAAAACGAGATTGCCGTTGTTCCCGATTTTCATAAGCGAATTTTGTTTAGCTATGAAGCGCACTTCTCGTCTAATGGCTACGTCAACAAACAAAACTGCCGCATTTGGGGGGAAGCTAATCCACAAGTGTAAGTCGAAACACCGTTACATCCAGAAAAACTGACTGTTTGGTGCGCTTTATGGGCTGGTGGAATCATTGGTCCGTACTTCTTCAAAAACGATGAAAGCCACAACGTTACAGTCAAGGGTAATCGGTATAGAGCCATGATTACTAACTTTTTCATTCCTGAATTGATCAATCATGATGTCCAGGAGCTGTGGTTCCAACAAGAAGGCGCAACATGTCACACAGCTCGTGCCACAATCGATTTATTGAAAGACACGTGTGGTGACCGCCTAATTTCACGTTTTGGACCTGGAATTGGCCTCCAAGATCTTGTGATGTAACACCGCTAGACTATTTTCTGTGGGGCTATGTAAAGTCATTGGTCTATGCGGTTAAGCCACAAACGCTTGACCATTTGGAAGACAACGTTCGTCGTGTTATTGCCGATATATGGCCACAAATGTTGGAAAAAGTCATCGAAAATTGGACGTCCAGATTAGACTACATCCGAGCCAGCCATGGCAGTCCTATGCCAGAAATCATATTTAAAATGTAATGCCACAAGATTATCTTTCGAATAAAAAATCATGTCAATCGAATAATACATCGTTGTTTTATTGCAATTTAAAGTTCTATACCTCTAAAAAAACACCCTTTTTATATATATACGTACATATATATATATATATATATATATATATATATATATATATATGTGTATGTGTGTGTGTATGTAATAATTCCCAGCAATTTAAGGTATCCGACTACGTTTGGAACCGTGATTTTGCAAAAGCATATAAATGGATAATATTTATATATTTAGTGTCACTTAGATTAGAAAATGTATATAAAATTATTTTAAGAACATTATTACAGTAAAAAATTATTTAAGAACCTTATTTTGACAAAAAAATAACATATAATGACCAATTTACAAAATATTCTCCTTTTGTAAAAAATGCTTCTATTTTAATAACATTTTGCCTGCATATATGTGACGAATATGTACGGAACCTTTCCACTAATATTCTTAGGCGTCTTTTTGGGGATTATAAATTCGCATATATTTCCAATCAACTCCGAAAAGCGAACGGGATATGCAAAGTAGAAAGAGTATTTAAGCAGAGCGTTGTAAGCTAGCAAAGATGAAGTCTATTCAGCCAGCAGCAGTAGCCTCAAGTTGGGAGGATTCAATTGGATAACGATATTGAAGAGTTACGGTTAGTAATCTACGAAGGAATCTTTTGAAGATACCTGTTTATCTATGTTTTACGACAATATAGGGGAGCAATTTTAAGAAAAAACGCCGATAATTATTTCAATTGCTGGTAACTATGAAAGTAATGTGAATTTTTCTAAGAAGTCTTTACTTTATATAAGTGAAATATTATTATTTTAGAAGCAATTTTTTTGTATAAAAGGAGAACATTTTGAAAAAAGATTATTCCAAGTTAATTTTTTGCCAAAATATTGTATTTAAATAATTTTTGTCAAAATATCCTTAAAATTATTGTATACATGTATTCTAATCAAAATGACACTAAATATCATGAAAATTATCCATTTATGCGCTTTTTTTAAATCATGGTACTGAACATAGTCGGATACTTTAATCTTTAATAGCCCTTGATTTATTTATGGTCTAGTCCTTCAGAACAACCGTTTAATTATTTCAATTATTTATCTGCCTATTTAGAGAGTATCTTGAACTACATCCATCCATCCTCCAAATCATGGGATGTCCCACTGGTTATAAATACCGAGATCATTGAAAATCCCGCTCTCTTCTGTCTGTGTCTTTAATCATGTAGCCGGCTAGATGTCGTAGTGTCGTAATTTCTTTGTTCTGTATAATGTCGTCCATGCTTTATGTCTTTAAAATGCCTATGTGTTTCAAGATGTGCAATAAACTGGATTTACTAATCACAAGACTGCCTCGTCAATAACATTGAATACTCAACATCAACCAGCATATAAAATCTATCTAATATACAGTAATCACTCACCACCGACCACTCTCTATCCTTTTGTTGTTGCAGTATAATTGTCCACTCGCCACGACAAATATATATATATATATTATATATATATATATATATATAAAATATATATATATATATATATATACATATATATATACATATATATATATACATATATATATATACATATATATATATATACATATATATATATATATATATATATATATATACATATATATGACAGGCCCCAGGCCTGCTGGTTAAATGAGGAGGGTATCATCTTTATAATATTCCTTTATTACGCTTTCATCATATATAATCTAACATGGCGGACCTTTTGCCGCGCAACCGGGTGTTACCAAATACAACATCTCAGCGAGGAGACACCAGCCAAGTCCTTCCTTAGTATGCGTTCGCCTTCGTCAGCGCTCGTTGCTCCTTTAACAGGCTTGTTTACTCATAAATACGCGATGGTAAAGATATTTTCATTTATTACTTCCTTAATTTTGAACCCCAAACTTTTCAAACCTGACATACATATATATATATATATATATACATATATACATATACATATATACATATATATATATATATATATATATATATATATATATATATATATATATATTAGCTTTTGATCTATAAAATGATGGATATTCAATTAAGTACCACATACACTGTCCCTTCGATTTATGAATAAATGTTCGAATTAAATTAGTTTTTTTATATTTTCAGAAATATTCTTCTTTTGCAGTTACAAATATATTATTATTAAAAAAATCCTTTAAATATGTGATGAATCTGTACGGAACCTTTCCACTAATATTCTTAGGCGTCTTTTTGGGGATTATAAATTCGTGTATATTTCCAATCAACTCCGAGAAGCGAACGGGATATGCAAAGTAGATAGGGTATTTAAAAAGAGCGTTGTAAGCTAGCGAAGATGAAGGCTATTGAGCCAGTAGCAGTAGCCTCAAGTTTAGAGGATTCAATTGGATAACGATAGTGAAGAGTTACTGCTAGTATTCTATGAAGGAAGCTTAAAAGTTAATGTACCTCCGAAGATATCGAAGTATTACCAGGTGATATACTATAGTTTATTATCGCTTAAAATAAGCGTTAGTTTAATAAAATTAGTTTAAGTTAATAAAAGCTAATAATTCGAGTTGCGTGCTTTTCTCAGACCTCGTATTTCGGTAGACCCTATTGATCTTACGCGTAGTTATTGATTAATTTCATATTTCGTAATTTAATTTATAATTAAAGGTAAATCCCTTTTGTTTCATGTAACATAGAAATTTTATGTCATTAGAGTTTCTAATATTTGAATCAACTTAATAAATATAAGTTATTATTATACAAACGGCTCTTAGTGATTCTTTGCCTCAAATTAAACTTGGTGTCCAGGGTAGAACCCAGTGGGGTTCTAACAAACATAATGTTAAAGTTGGTGAACATTAATTATAACCACATTACAAAATTACATTCACAAGTCAGCAGATTTTGTGAATACAAGGGTATATTGATACTTAGTATCAATAGATTTAGTTCTTTTTGTAGCTATTTTTATTTTTCAATTTGTTCTGTTTGCTCACACTCTCTATATATTTATTTATTTATCTTGGTGGAATTTTCAATCGTTAATAAAATACATTTTAAAGCGCTCAATTGAGCAGGGATTTTATATATGTGATTATTTTGGATGGCAATACAATAATTTAATTATAATTAATAAAGATTAATCGATTAAAACTAATTATTTAAAGAATTACAAGTACAGCCACGTTGGCATCATTTTTGGCGACCCTTTTGGCGACTTGTGTGCCAAAACTTGAAAAGTTTTTTTTCTCACGTTTTAAAGCATTCAGTTGAACTGAAATTTTATATACACGATTGTTTGGATGACAATACGATACTTTAATGATAATTAATAAAAATTAATTACCACTTAGTGTTAATATGTGTATAATTTAATTCAGTCATATGTATATACCCATTTATATTAATTGTAACTATTTTATAAAGTTAATCTGAGTAGGAATTGACGTAATTTTTTTGTATTACTTGTTATTTTATGAAAAAAGGAAACGTTTGATTGGCAAAATAAAATTTTTGAAAATGTGCAAAAATATTTTTTATTGTAGGAACATTTTTTGAGTTATAGCCTGTTACTTTAATAATGGTCTCATAAAGAGACAGAGAGAGAATGTGTGTCACATCTCTTATAATATTTATTCAATCAGCTCTAAAATTTTTAAAGTTTAACAAAGCATTAAAATTTTAGTACATTTCCTACATAAATGCATCTAATTCGTTTTAGTAATACTTTGACTGATATTTTATTACTTTCTTCTCTAATTGGTTTGAAGTTTTTCAAAACTTTTGCGCTAACTTTTCAGTAATAATTGTGATTTTAGTACATTTTAAATAGTTTTTTTAAAAAATATTGCTTGTTAAATGTTAGTATTTATTGGTATTGATTCCTAAAGAAGTATTTATAATGTTTCAGAGAGAGAGAGTATTCTACTTTTTAAAAGAGTACTCCGAACGTGTGCGGATACCTTAATTAACGCATACGAAAACTGTTCAAAAAAGAAGGTAGAAAATGTAATAAAACAAAAAAGTTTACTTCAAAAATATATTACATTCTTACATATTTTAGTGTCAGTTTTTTAATTGTATACGCCTTCTTGTTTCTGTACGTAACTATGAATTGAGCCAATATTTTTATCTGAAATTTTTAGCTTGATTTATTTGGTGACTTTACTTGATTTTTGTGTATCACGTATTTCAATTAGAAGTTATATTTTATTTTTATATTCTTGGAACATTATAAATATTTGTACTTTTCCTGTTATTAAAGATGGAAATCAAAAAGCATTCTCAGATTAAATCACCGAGATTGAATTCTAAAATTTTATTATACCCCATACATTTTTTAATTATTATTGTAAGTAAGATGGACACAATATAAATTCTTCACTTTTAATCTGTCTATTTTTGAAAGACCTGTTCTTTGGCCGATTTTAGAAACATCAACATCACTTTTAACAACCTGAAAGGCTGGTTTATTTCTATCTGGGCTTTTTATTTCGTAATGCATAAGTGAATAATAATCGTACGGTCCAAGCTTTTCCATAATTGGTAAGGATTCTTTTTCATATTGTTTTCGCCATTCTGTAAGAATATCGAATTAATTTTATTATAATTAATATAAGTTAATAGTGAAAGATATATAAGATTACAAAGGTTAGATCTGAACTCTCTGAGATAAAAACAGAAATGAAAATACATATCTCAAGACAATAATTTTTGTTGTAGTTATAGTCAAATTCAACTAAAATATAGGTAAATATTATATAAATCATAGAAATATAGATCAGTAACATAATAAGATTACTAGCTTAACTACGAAATAAAAGAATATCAATAACTATAAATGAACCATTTAATGTTTTATCTATTTTAATCCGTTGCATTTCTTCTGGATTTACTTTAAAACATTTACTCCAAAAGTCCCTGTTGATATTTATAAGATATCCTCTCAAGAAATGCTGTTAATGCAAAATAAATAAATAAATAAATCTCACACCAGAAATCCGTTATTAATCAGTGTAACACACGGTTTAATTCTAAGACCGAAATGTAGATGGCGGTACTTGTAATGGAAGTGGGACCGAATGAAACACTGCATTGCCGTCAGAGAGAGTTTGGAACTGAATGAGTGAGGTTTATCGTCTCGCTGTCCAGTCCTGGATAGTGTAATTTACTTAATTTTCACTTATTTCCTCTAAATGTTTACCCTGTATTGTCTAAGTGTCTGTCTTTTGCATTTGTATTATTTTATGTCATTAAATATATTAATCTACCCTGAGATTTTGTCCACACACAATTACTTTTGGTTTACCCCAGTAATGATATAAGATACCGTTAAATCAGTAATTAGGGCAGTGTTTTTCAAACTGTGGGGCGCACCCCCTGGGGGCGCGATAAACCTACAAGAGGGGCGCGAGCATATCGAAAATAAAATATTAAAAAAAATTATTTACTGGAATGAAGGAAAACAAAACACGTTCTGACAAAATAAAAAATACACATTTACACTGATATAATTTATATGTATCATTTGCGATATCAAGTCATCAAAAATAAAAGTTTCTACTTCAAAACCTCATTAGCTATCTTCGATACTATAACCAAATAAAAAAACATTTTATTTTATTTGCTGTAATCCTATGATGAGAGATTTTTTTATTACGTTTTCTGTCAACCGAAAATGCTACTCTTTCAGAGAAAAAAAACCCCAGACCCATAATCAAATAGAATTTTAGGAAGATAAAAAAATCATCACTGTTATATATTATTGCCATCAGCTGTAGGCAGCAGAATGTATTTGCTGCGGGTTGACCTTCGAACTTACTTGTACGGTTTGTTACGTCCCTGCTCTTATGTTTTTTTTTTCATTTAGGGAATTTCATTAGGGATTTTTGCTGCGCTGTTTTCTTTGTAAAATATTTTTATGATTTTTGGAAAAGCACAGAGAGCACTTTGAAGGATTACTAGGCCAAGATTTATTTTTATGAGTATTTCCAAACATATAAAGCATAATGAAAAACGTTTTGCATAATTTTTTTAGATTATCCATATTGTAATAAATACACTTTTAATCAGGGAGCGGTTACGCCGAGCACAGAGTGCATGAAATTGTAAATTCTGGCAAAACTGTTTAATTGTTACCAATGGCCCTTACACTATCCTCCTGTTTGACAGGCTTAACGTGAATTAAAATATATTTGTCACATATCTCCCTCTTTTTTGGGAGTGACAAACGTTTTTTTTTACAATCTTAAGGTACTTGTTTTGACTGAGTTCCCGGTTTGATAACGTTTTTTCTGAAATATTTTCTCTCTCCTTGAAAGTAGGTGAGTATATTTTCTCTTAGTTAAATTATTCACTGGAATTACGATTTTTATTGTGTACTATAAAAATAATTATAAAAAAAGGATTGGGGTGACTCAATAACCCCACTCGACCATTAGTATGGAGTGCGTGCCTGCTCCAGGGTTAAAACACATTGAAGTCTTTTCGCTTTAAATATTAAAAATAATACAATTATTCTTGATCAGAATTTTATATTATTGTTCATTATTCAACATCAATTCTAAATGCTAATTCTGTGAGGCTTAAAAAATTACAGTTCACTTAAAACTAATTATAATTTGAGCAATCATTTAAAAAAAATCATTTTACATTTTTGTAAACATTGTCGCGCACTTGGCTTTACTCTCCGTACAATTCAGCGATTATATCAATCATGTTTTATTTTCTTATAAATGAACTCGTGCAAAGAGCGGGTACTTCAGTCGATATACTTTAATGTATTAGTGCTGCACAGAGTATTTTATAACTAATTAATTAGTACTAAATTAAGAACAAGTTTAATAAGTATTATAGCGACTTCCATGGGCTTGTCTAACAGAGCAAAGTTTTTCAAAGGAATGCTTATGATTAGAAATCGACCCTCTGAGTTTTTTTTCTATATTTAGCTGATATCTATATTTTGTCTTCTAAGCAACCACCACATTTTGCAATATGTTCCAATTTAAAAATTAGAGAAAGGAAAATTAACATAATATTTATCCTATTACTTATTATTTTTTTTTGCTTAAAAGTAACATGCACAAAATTTAATACTTATGACATGAATTTGTACGGTTTATAAAAAAAATTGTTGCTTTAGCATCAAAGTACATTATTATTGCATTCAGTTCATTATTAATGTATAAGGGGGCGATAAAATTGTGATTGAAAAGGGGGTGCCAGTATTGAAAGTTTGAGAAGCACTGAATTAGGGAACACTGCACCTGAAAACCTTTTTCTGCAACACAACTAATAGACAATCTTTCCAGATTCTAAACTTTCCTTATAGGCCATCATAAACGGAGATTCTAACATCATTGCATCCATAAATTTCCTACTCGAGAAGATGCATTATACTTGTAATCCTGTGCTCTACAATGGATACTTGCTGATATAAAAATCGAAGGAAATGAGTGTTCTGATCTTTTCGTCAAAGAAGACAGAGACTATGGATAACTTTATGCAAACGTTGTGGCCCCAGATCTATACTTTTACTTAATTTCTTTAAGAGAAATCACTCATAACTGACTCCCCTAGAATGGTAACATCCACAATCGCCAAACAGAACATCATTACAAGGGCATAAAAATCCCTCCTGATGAAACAAGATCTTGCATACAGTGTAAAAGCTGGCCGGAACTCCAATCACTCACACCAAAACATATCTTCGAGTGCCCCAAGCTTTCGCCGTCAACTTTCGGTAAAGTTCAGTCTAACACCACTTATGGATTCACTGCAAGAAATCCTCTATAGCAGGGGTGGCGAACCTTCATGGATCAACGTGCCATTTTTTCTAAAGAAATATTTAATGAGGTATAGACGTGCCGTCAGATAATTTTGACTTGTGATTATTGGGAAAATAATAAAACTAAGTACTAACAACTCAAAAGTTAGTTATTTTAAAGTTAAAAGTTTTAGTTATACGTGTAATTCAAATTGAAGTGACATTAGTGTGATTTCTGCTGCTGCTGATTAGATAAAAAATAACTTATATTAAGATTGTAAGATGTTACTTATAGCAAAATGCTTGCTGAATTGGAGTCATCTGCCAAGCAGTTTCTAAGCGAGTTTTTAATGCTATTCATCTCTGGAAAATAATGACTCGCAGGCGTGGGTAGATGAAAATATGGTTAAAATAAATGGCCCAGCTTCTTCAAACAGTTAAATATGTCTGGAATCGAATTCCATGCTTCCGAAATTTCATTATTAGCATTTTTACTGATATTGCTTGTTAATCTTTCCGTTTTAATCAATTCCAACTTTCTCTTTTTTTCAACAAATTTTTGAATCCGACTGGAAATTAATCAGTTGCATTTCAAAATTTTCAATTCCCAAACAATCGAATTAGGACAAGTTCAGTTTAATAAAGGGAATCACATCAGGGTACATAAAAAACTTGAACGTTTCCGATAATTCTTTGAACTGAGAAAATCTCGAGGAAAACTGCGACCGATTACTCACGTTTGTTCGTAATACTTCATACTGAACTTTGAATTGAAATGCAAACTGTTTTGATCGGTGCTGTGCCCAAAATATTGGGCCACGTGTCATCAATGGCACGCGTGCGAGTGGTTCACCATCGCTGCTCTATAGGCAGGACGCTCCAGATTTGGCATCCGCAGTTGTTGCCACAACATTTCTTTTGAAGCCGCATTTTTTTTTAGTTTTTCTTTGCCAACTCCATGGACACGAGAACAACAACTGATAGATTAATTGCTCATTCTTGTCACATTTAAAAGCAGCAGGAGGGCTATTAGTGATCGATCTCATACGTTTGAGCCATTGTCATATGATATGAATGACCCCTGAGCAGGACTCTCACTATTCAAAGTGTTACATCATGTCAACTGTGACTCCTGTGGAATTGGCCTTTAAGGTATCCGACTACGTTCGGAACCATGGTTTTAAAAAGAAGTGCATAAATGGATGATTTTCTTGATATTTAGTGTCACTTAGATCAGAATACATGTATAAAATTGTTTTAAGGACATTTTGACAAAAAAAATTAATTAAATTTAATATTTTGACAAAAAATTAACTTAGAAAAACCTATTTTTAAAATGTTCTCCTTTTATAAAAAGAATGATTCTAAAATAGTAATATTTTGCTTATATGAAGTAAAGACTTCTCCAGAGAACTTGAACTATTTTTTTTTGAAAAATTCACATTATTTTCACAGTTACAACCAATTAAAATAATTATCGGAACTTTTTTCTTAAAATTTCTTCCTTCTGTTGTCGTAAAACATGGATAAACCAACTTTTATATTATTTATTTTAAAAATTCTAGTTGAGCCTCTGTACAGAGGTTTGAGCTATATACAGGCAAAATATTATTATAACAGAAGCATTTTTCACAAAAGGAGAATATTTTCAAAATGGGTCATTCTATGTTCATTTTTTGTCAAAATATTGTACTTAAATAATTTTTTACTGTAATAATATACCTAAAACAATTTTATATACATTTTATAATTTAAGTGACACTAAATAACATGAATATTATCCATTTATACGCTTTTGCACAATCACGGTTCCGAAAGTAGTGGGATGCCTTAAATGTTTTTTTTTCATTCTATTAAATCGATAAGATTTATATATGTAGCTATAATATTTTTCTATTAAGTAAAAGCCAAATATAGGTTACGACTTTCAAAGCTGCAAAATATTTGTCCTTGTGCACACTATCACTCCTCTTAATTATTTCTTTCTAGTTATGGATTCGAGTCCAGTTACCATCAAAGTCTCGCCGCGCCAAAAGGCTGATACACATTAAATTTCTCGCGGTTCAAAATAAGCATTTTGGTACGGAATGGAAGTTTAGAAAATTGACTTGAGATCAACTTAACTCAAGTGTTACCCTGTTTGCTTGATCGAGGTTCAGAATAAAAACTTCTACCACTAATGACCCTCGTGCAACTGCGAAGTGTAACAGTAATAAATATTCTATCAATAAATAAATTCTCTTTCTCTCTCTGTTAAGGTGACTGCATACCTTGAAAATATCGTTTTTCGTCTACAAAGGCATTTTTTTATTTCCAAATCTTATAGTTTGAACATTTTTCTTTCCAAAACACTCTTTCTTTTTCCTTTACGCGAAATAGAAAAAAAAGTAATGGGGATTTTAAAAAACATCACTCTTTGCAAGAGGGCACTATGATAAAACTTTAAATGAGTTTTCTCAAAATTATGTTTTCGAAAAAAATTCTTTTCCAGATACGTGATATCTTAAGAACCAAGCCAGATAACGTTTTGAAATTTTGTGGGAATGTTTATTATACTATTTTTCACATAAAGTGGATTATAAGTTTTGTTGTAGGTTAAATAGTTTTTTATTTAGAGTAGTTTTTGTAAAGAAAACAATTTTAAAAATATCAAAATTTTCATATTATTATGTATAATTGTCTGTAATTTTTTTTAATTTTAATATTTCTCTTAGATGTTGGTTCATTTTGAAGAGCATTATACTATGTATATTGTGCATAATAAAAATTATCATAATTGTATTAGAAATTTTTGTACAGTTTTACCCGTTTTAGTAAAAATTTGGTAAAATTTCTTTGAAAACAACTAATTTTTCTGAAAGTACAATATTTATTTAAAAAATCTTATGTATTTACATTTTTTTTTTGTTTTTCTTCCTAAAAACACTCAATTTTTATCAAAAATTTGTTTTTATAAAAAAAAAATTGGATCCAAAGGTAGGCAGTCACTTTAAGATCATGATTATGTTTACTCGGTTACTTCAAACTAATTCGGAACAAAATAAAGTTACACGGTCTAAAAATGGAACACTTTTAAGTCACAATCCTGTAACAAAGTCGATATTTTGAGACATCAGTTTGGTATCTTTAATTCCTAATCGGTAAATTCAATCCTGTTGGCTAAAAAAAAGAAAAGATGCTTAAGCTAGCTCCTAATTTCCAAACTTCTTTTACACACTGCATGAAACATTTGAATCCCTGATATATTAAACATTCATTTATGGAGTGTCTGATAAAACCGTAGATAATTAACGTGTTTGGCAGACAGGAGGTGAGAAATATCCACTTAAGCGTTTTGATTGACCTTCTCTTTCTCCTATAACACTTATTTACCCCTGAATTTCTGAAATGATCGTATTGCTTGACCAAATTTAGAAAAACTCAAAATTCGAGAATTATAGTTATTAGGCCCCCCATCCGGAATAGTGGTTAATGACGCTGACTGCGGTGCCGCAGAGCCTGGGTTCGATTCCCGATGAAGGCATAGATGTTTGTAAATGTATAGTGCTTTAACGGTATGGGGGTACTCTAAATAGCCATCGAGCCGCAAGTCCTCTGGTGAGGTTGGTGGAAGGGGGAGAGAGGGGATGGCCCCTGACGACCCCCAGGGTATTCCCCCTCAATATTGGGGTAGGACCGAGTAAACTCGTACTGTCACCTGCATGGTGTTCGAAGTTAAGGCTAACGACAGGCTTAAAAATTTAGCCTTTCGCCATGATGAATTTCGTGGACCTTGATGTGATGTTAATGTTGATCAGGAGGAAATTATAGTTATTATTACGGCTCTTCATGTTGTAACAGCAACATTGTTTATACTCTTAGGCGGCATAGACATAAAAACTGTAAAAACAACAGTGTGAGTTCTAATATATATATACTAATATACACATAAACAGAGTTTTATATATATACTGTGTATACGTAATTAGGAATAGTAATTCCAAAACGCTTGCATGCAAAGTCCTCTATAAACCAAATGTTTAATTATAATAGATAGAATATGCTTAATTACTTTTGATTCTTGTATGAAAACACTTTTAATTCAGATTTTCGAAAAATATTTAGTATAAACTCCTTCTTTAATCTTATATAGTATATAGTTCGTGTATCGACGTGATTAGCTATGTAGTGGGGATGTTTTTTAAATATTGTTATAATCGATTTGTGGGTATCACTATCATTTTCTGTGATATTACTTATATATAAACTTTCAAAAATAGAAATTTCAATAATTATCTAGATACATTATTTTTTTTACCGTAAGGAATGTTTAAAAGCAATATTTTTATGTAATTGTCTCGGTCTGGTCGATTATGCTCATGAATGAATCCAACTGTATGCATCATTTCATGGAGAACAAATCCTGTTTCTTTGCAGTTTGCCTCATTTAGCACTATCAATTGCATGTGCTTCATTCTCCCAACTTCAGAATGACAGCTGCAAAAATAATAATAATAATTTTAATGATAACGAAAAAATACTCTTAAATGAGACTAGTTCATTGTACTGAATAGCAATTTTGTGTCTTCAAACATCATTTTCCTTTAACCCCTTAACTGTCGATTAAAAGTTACGCGATTTACTCAACAGTGCTACTGTTTTTCTCATAGGCACGCGTAAGCGGTGTATTGGGGGGGCACAAAAAAGCATAGTTTGCCTCTGAAATAGCAAATCCTTCGCCAACACTGTCAAGGTCATTTTATTGCATTCCAAAGCCTTCGGAATAATTTTATTGATAGAAAACGAAGAAAAGAGCCGCATTTCTGAAAGACGTATATATATGTCCAGGGCACTTAACGTACCCTTTGAGCGAGACGGATGTATACGCCGGTGGCTGTTAAAGGGTTAAATGAATACCTTTACTTCATTTAAAATGAAATCATTCATTGAAATCAATATCCTTTTACCAATTATGAAATATGTATAGATATGTTATGTGTGTGATTTTTCTCGTTCAAAAATGTATTTTAAGATGTAAGTAGCATAACTAGCGTATAATCTTTGATTAATTATTTTCTACAACCTTTCTGAGTAATATAATTGTATTTTTCTGTATTAATACTTTCTAACTGCTTTGTATTTAAAATTATCTACATAGCAGTTACAATGATTATATTAAACGTCAAGAGTTTTAAGCGTTTAAATTCCTTTCGAATTTCACATTCCGCCTAGCTTTCGAGTTTTTAGAATTTATTACCATTAGCCTCCCCTATATTTATGGATACCTATTTTTTATCATTTAACTAATTATTAATTTATTAAATTATAATAATTAACTAATTATGAATTTATTAAAATATAATAGTTAAAAGGAAATTTAAAAAAAATATTAAAATATTTTGCTGTTGAACAATAATGTCGTTTTTTCTTCGTTGTACTACTTTAAAAAAAATCTGAAGTAAGAAAAAAAGTTTCTTAATTCAATTTGAAGAACAAAACCAAATATAGATACATTTATTATAATAACATGATCTAAAGAAAGCACGAATCTTCAGTTATTATAAAAACACTAGAGGTTAATAGCGTTTATTTTTCCTCAGAAATTCCCAAAGAAATGAGTTATGATAACCCCACATTTTCAATGACCTTGGGTAAGATGTATTGATTGTTTATAAACGTGACTCCAACGAGATTCATTATTCTGATCAATCAAAATAACGTAAACAAAACTTGAATCAAATCAATCTGTGGAAGTACTGATTGTTGATGGATACACACTTTCGAAGAACAAAACTCCAAATATAGATATGCAAATGATTATTATAATAACATGCATATTAGTTGCGCAACTGGGAGAGTTTAAAGAAAACAGCGCCGTACGGCTATCAAACGAAGTTACTTTGATAAAAACACTAGGAGGTTGACGGAATAGCGTTTATCAGAGAAGCCGTATCGGCCGCCACCTCGGTCAAGAAGTTGCCCAAAGAAATGAGTTACCGTGCGGAGGGTCAGGACAGGAACACAAATGATCGCGAGGATCGTTCAATGACCTTCGGCACCAACAACGGTAAGATTTATTGATTGTCCAGTGCCATATAAACCGTGACTCAACGAGACCGTACATCATAGGCAGTGTCGAAATGGAGATGTCATCTTTATGAATCCCGATTCAGTCTCAGTGCTGATGACCACCGCACATGAGGCGCACCGGCTAACGGTCCGATCCGGCATTTTTGTCGAATTTTTTCTAAAAATGACTAACGATCAATGACATGGACGATATTTTTGCTACCCATGCTATCAAGTCGCCCAGGTTTTTCAAAATATCCATAACTCTCACAAGGGGATATGACGTCCTTTTCCACGCGCTGGAAAGGCAACTGCAGCCGTCGAGATACAGGAGAATTTTGATTGGCATTATTCTGATGCCACGCCGAATTTCAAAATAACGTAAACAAAAGCTGTGCTTAATAAAATGATATTTTGTTCTGAATTTTTAATCATTTGTTTATTTTCATATATTGATTGAATGTGATTTCTTCTGGGTGCATATATTTTTGCGACAGAGTGTGTATATATATTAGAGACAGTTTCTGCAAATAATAATTTTAAAAATAATAATAAAGAATATTCTTTGATGTTATTTCAAAGAAAGCGTTTTTTTTTTTAATTTAGCCGTGTTGTTTAATCCAGTGCTCCGCAACCTTTTTATCGCTGCGGACCGGTCAACGTTTGATAATTTTACCGCGGCCCGCTGAATATGGGACACATAGATTGTTTTGATTAAACAATTTTAATTTAGTTACATTGAAATATGCCTTCAGAATAAAATATAGTTACACCAAAAATGAATAAAAGTGATTTAACGTTGAATGTAAAGTGATTTCTGTGGAAAGTTGCTCAAATCCGAGAGAGATGCATCACTTTAAATAAAATGGAAATAGTTAAATATTCTTCAGGCAGCCCGGCACCATTTGATCCATGGACCGGAAGTTGCGGATCACTTGTTTAATCGATTCTTGCTATATTTGTGTTGGTCATTAATGACAACTGGCAACACAAAGCAATATCCACAAACTAAAGATCAATTCCACCGATTTACCACAGCTGCAAACAGTCATTTTCAAATCTGGTTGGATACACCTGAAAAAATAACTGAAGGAATCTCGCTAAAATAGTAGCTAAATTTTTTATATAAGAAAAGTATAATCCATATTTCTCTCTCATAATACGTTTTAGTAGTCCTTTTTATTGAAACTGAATCTTCATAAAAATATAATTAATCTCTCAATTGTTCTGTGAACCACTAAAACCTTTTTTACGACCACCGGTTGGCAACTGCTGATATATAGCACTTTATTCGTAGATTTCATTTGAAAGCATTTTTCTCTTTTTGACTCAAACGGGTTCCACGGACTTAGATGATGCCACTTAGACGCCTCTTGATATTTTGTGGTATACAATGTTTATTAAGACGATATAGAATAAACTCGTTTCTTTGTGTAACTACTAATAGATACATTATTGAAAAAAAATATGATATTTACTCACAATGGACCCTGCATAAAAAGTACAAAATCCCTCTCATCTTTGTACGGAACCCATTCGATACAATTTCTAAAGTCGACATTCCAACATTTGATTGCATCTAAAATAACTTTCGTCATATTTGGTGCTATGGAATAAAAGCATAAGATATATTAATTGCACTATATATACATTCCATCGCAATTAAAATGACTTTTTCTTGTTTTATACTAGACATTAAAAATATCTTTCTTTTTTTTGCTTAATACTTTTTAATATTTTGATTTGATTGATTTATTGTTTTCTAACTTCGTACTTCTAAGAAACACTAGGGTTATTGACGACAAACCTCGTAATTTTGAATCACAGTCCTGTGATAAAAATGACGCTGGAGTTGGAACCCCAGTCTCCAAATTTCCATTACACGATAATGTGGGAACTTTAAATCTCAACAGAGTTTTTGCAAGTATCAGTCATTTGACACTTCGTGTTTTCAATGGCTCAAGGAAGCGATACTCAACTTGCGGCCCGCAGGCCGCATGCAGCTCACCGAGCGTTTTTAAGTGGCCCGGACATGGTCCATTGTCTGAGAAATTTACTTATTTAAGAGCATTGTATTAAAAAATTGGTGGAAAATTCTTTGTCAAGAAACCAAATATATCAATTTTGCTTTTTGCTGTCCGTGTCGTACGGGTACGAATTGATGTTCTTTTTCTATTTGGAATGGTTAGTGATTAACAGACAACAGTGGAATAGCGACAATTTTATGGGTGGAACTAATTTTTAACTATCATATTTTGCAAGCGAAAAATATTCGAAAAAAATAAATCGTTTCCAGACGATTGGGAAGTTAACTATTTTGCAGTGAAAAACAAATATGAATAAAGAATTGTTTGGTTTCTCACAAAAAGGTTTATTTAAAAAATACCAATAAACAGGAATCATTCAATGACATTTTTCCTCGAAGATCTCTCTCAAAAGGTAATAAATAGACTTTCTTGAATAATCTTTCCAACAGCAACAAAATGTTGTGTCAGTGGTGATATCACAGAGGTAACGAAGACATCCTATGAAGTTTGTTATATTATTGGTAATCATATGAAACCGTTTACTGAGATGCAGAAATTGTGGAGGATTGTTTCTATAATGTTTCTAATTTAGTGTTAGCGACAAAAATAAAAAATAAATAAAAAAAGCAAAACAGGAGTTATAATATTTTGATTAATTTTCCACATTTTAAATTTCTAATGTTATCTTGGTCTTATAACAATTCCCCCCATCCTTTCTCAACCATTCATCGTCATGTTGCAGCCCACGTAAAATAACTAACATATGTATGCGGTCCACGTGAAACAATTAATATATGTATGCGTTCCGCGTGAAATAGCTGACGTATGTATGCAGCCCTGCAGAAAAAAAAAGTTGAGTACCCCTGGCTCAAGGGATCGAATCTACGACGAGAGAGAAACAATGTGAACCACAAATTCGCTACCCTGGATACTTGGCTACCATAAAATTTTCTGAAATGTTTCTACATATATTTTAATTTTTTTATGTGAGGAGTCTATGAATGTGTGGGTTTCAAACAATTAACAATAACTTAATATCCCTTTATTGAATGAAAGTATATTTTGAGTACTAAAATCTGTGAGACTACGTAACTGAGGATTTTGACTATAAATGTCACGCGAACAATTGTTTCACTGAACCCTACAAAAAGTAAGGTATTATTTTTACAGAATTTGTTCACGTTGGTTTCAACCAATGGGATGAATCGATTTATTCTTCACAATACAAATCTAGATAAATATTATAAATGCGAAAGTTTGTTTGGATGTGTGGTCGTTTTTCTCGCAAAAACTACTGAATGGTTTTTAATGAAACTTTACAGTAATATAGCTTATACATCAGAATAACACATATGCTTTAATTTATAGCATAGGCTATAATTTATAAAGATATTATTGTGTGAAGTGTCCAAAATATAACGATATTTGTCAAGTAAGTAGGAAGAAATCCTGCCATCTGCAAGCAATTCTGGCGTGAGCTACAAAAAAGCCACGGCAGCATATATCTATCTTTTATTTGTGAAGAACCCCTTTTTGTTTTGGCTAAGTAAGGCGCTCGCTTCTAATTTATTCCTGTAATCAGCGTAATTGCCATTTTTTTTATTTGAGAATAAAACTAAGTTTTGAAGGGGGAGGTTGTTATAAATCTCTCTTTATTTGAATATTTTCTTTTGTGATTTTATTCTGCATATTTGGTAGTAAGAAATTGATCTTTTTTCAAAATAAATACTTTCATCGCTTCTGGTACTTAAAGTAAATAAACTTTCTCTTTCACACTACTTCATTTGGACAAATTTTCAAAATTTGTTTCTGGTTAGTAGTTAATTATAACGCTATAATTTTAATTGAATAGGGAGATATTGCATTTTTAAGTATAAAAATAATTATAACTACTGTACTTATTTTTTGGAGTGAATTAATATTAACGTCGCATTGTTTAGCTACACGAGGGCTTTTGGCGATGGACCACGTAATTTTGAACTATGGTCAAGTGACGTGGACGACACCTGAGCTGGCACCCCCATCTCCTAACTAACACACCACACCAACTTAGCATGGGTTCTATGATTATTATTTTAGCGGGGAAGACGAATAGTTTTGTAGCAGATATTGCGTTTTCAGCGAATTGCAAAGATTATTTTTTTTGTCCCGAAAAATTAGTTAATGCCAAAACTTAAGTGTCTTATATGTTTTTGTATGTTAATGAAGACCTTAGAAAACGATTTGACTATTTATTTCAAGTGAACGGTGTATATAATTAATTTTACAGTGGAATACCAATTTATTAGCTCTAATGGATTAAATTTCCCAAAATGGAGTATTTTGTTTATGTATTTCCCTTAATTTTTTTTCAATATAGTGATCCCAAAAAAATATTACATAAAAAAAACTGCAGTAAATCATAATGCTGTATATAAAGCATTAACGTGCGTCGCTCCCCTACACGGCGTGTTTTACAAAGCTCTAATAAAGCTTGAGCTATGAAAGTAGCTAGACATTTGCCAACTTGACTCTATCGTCAACATTTCGGTATGTTTTCGTTGAATCCCCATTATAATTTAAGAAACGGCGTTGTTTGCGAATATTACAATTTTAACATAAAATAAATACAACAGAAAGTAATATTAATGTATTACACTTTCGGATATAAATGACTGACATTATTTTAAGTGTTCATCACACAAAACTTTTAAAAATGTGTTACTTTTGCTGAGCAGAGATCAGCTTAGGGAGGTATTTTCAAAATCGATGCTCAAGAATGATACGGGGAGTTATAAACAAAAAAAAATCCTTTTTATCAGCTATTAGATCTACAGACTTAAAATTTAACAGAAGTCTTTTTTTTTCTTTTTGTTCAGCTGAGATATGCAAAAATCTTTTTTTGTTTATTTTGCAATTCACGTAAAATTAACTCATTAAAAACTTCTTAATCCTTCAATCTGTGTAGTTTAATTTTTCAGTTCCCCTGTGCGAAGAACGGGTATACCAGCTAGTATTACATAAATCGAAAAAATTAATAGTTGATTTTGACAGTTTGTGTTACTCTAAATTCTTTGTAATAAAATTACATATTATTATATTGCTAGTGAGAATGAAGTAAATAAAGGAATAAGTTAAAAAAATATGTTTTTGCTAGATAATGTTTTTATAAATAACGATCCTATGCGGTTTATTCAATTCGATTGATGCGCTTTTGTTGGAATGATTTAATCAATAATAATGAAAATTTCAAACCATTACAGGATATAAAAATTTGTGAATAGCATATAAATTATACAGAAAAATTCATATCGCTCTATATAAAAAAGTTTTTTCTGATGATGTAATAAACTTATTAATTTGTCTCACACACGAGAACAATAATAAAAAGACAACAAGTCTTGTTCAATATTACGGTTACAAACTCGCTCGCAAATTTTTAAAGATTAGATTTGCCCTTGATAAACGTTTAGCTATGGCCGCAATTTGTTACAAATGAAAGTAAAAAAATATATATATATATGCAAGCGGAAGCAGACGGAGTTTTCTAACTGGCTAATGAAAATTGAAAACAATCAGAAATTCCAAGTGATCTTTTGTGTGAAGATGTTGTCGAATAAGTGTATGCTAATGGTATGGCAATGGAACAAATGAGTAATTGAGCAATACTGATGGCTTGAAATGACTACGCGAAAAAAATAAAATGTGGTGATGAAGACTGGAAATTTATTTTTACTTATTCAAATTTATTGCAAGTATATTAATTTACAATATTCTGAAAAAAAACCCCAGAGAATACTTAATACATGTAAATTGCAGTTTTACAATTTGAGAAATGAGTATAAACAGTTGTGTATATTTTGTACAATAGGGTTTAATCAGTTCTTAGGTAAACAGAGGGTACCCACTACCCATTATTATAAATAATAGAAATTACGCAATTTCTTCTTTAAAAGAACATACACTGCTGTCCACATAAAATGCAACACCCTGAAGGAAGCATGTAAACCATTTTAAATTTATATCCTGCGTTGGCAGTGATGAAATTTTCAAATCATTAGCATTATAGCTCAGACGCACATCACGGATGACCGTAGCGCCACCCACAAACGCTACTAAGGGGAGAACAGATTGGCGATTTGAAGTATACAGCAATTGTTTTTTCGTGCGATCTTTTTGTGTAAGCTGTTCATCTATGCCATCGTGCGTCTTTTAATCAAGTTTCTGAATTCGATCGAGGAAGAATAATAGCCTGTAGGGATTGCGGATTATCCTTCAGGGAAATCAGTCAACGTGTTGGACGAAACCAACTGTGGTGCGGATCTGTCATCGCTAGATGCAGGAGGAAACGACGGGCCGATCGCACCCACCTTGCTGCACCACTGCCCGTGATGACAGGCGGGTTGTGTGCATGGCAGTGATGAATCGCACAGCCACAGCACAAACTATAGAACAACAGAGTCAGTCTGTTGCGATTCATTTGGTGTCCGCTTGTACGATTCGACGCCGCTTGCCGCAGAGTGGAATGTCCGCAATGTGTCTATTGTTTCCTTTACTCTTGACTAGAAACCACGGGTGTTAGCGCCGCCAATGAGGTGATGAACGGTGGACAGGACAATGGAATGGAACGAAAGAGTGTTTACTGACGAATTCCGCTTCTGTCTGTAACATTACGATGGTCGGATTCGAGTTTAGAGGCACCTGTGATGAGAGGTTGCTGAACTGTTGCGTTATGCATCACCACACTGGTCCTGCACGAGGTATTATGGTTTGAGAGTGTACCGGATCTCACTACCGAACCCTTCTAGTACGCATTGTCGGTACACTTAACAGCTAGGACTACATGTATGAGGTGTTGGAGCCAGTGGCCCTCCCATATATTCAGCACTTACCATCAACCATATTCCAACAGAATAATGCTTGACCACACATGTCACGCAATGTTCAAGAGTTCTTTTTTAGCCATCACATTGAATTGCTTCCTTGACCTGCTTGTTCTCCCGATCTATCGCCAATCGAAAACGTGCGGTCTATGCTTGCTCAAGGACCTACCCGGGATACACCCCCCCCCCCTCACACTGCTACACCAGATCAACTTTGACAATATCTGGAAGCTGCATGGACTGATGTACCCCCAAAGATACATCCAAAGCCTTTTTTTTTCTATGCCGAGGCGTGTGGCAACGGTTATAGCCAAAAATGGCGGCTACACTAAGTACTGATTTTGTCATCATCCACACAACACACGAGGTTGTAATTTAATCATTTGATTTTTTACAACATGTTATCAGCCAAATAAATTTCGCTGTGATATCTCTGGTCCTTCTTAGTGTTATATTTTGTGTGGCCAGCAGTGTGCAATAATAGAAGCTATAAATCTGATAATTGTATTAATTAAAAAACACCCTTACTCTTAAAATGAAAGATAGTTTAGTTGTAAAATAAAGTTTACTCAAATATTTAACATTCAAAACTCAAATTCGTTGTTTTTAGTAATCTGGCATAACTTTTTTTTAAAGAAAATACATTTAATGTTTAAATACATATCTAACAGGATAATTATAGTCATTTTGAAATAACATTATCCAAAAAAAAAAAAAAAAGATATTTTCTCTTTGTTTTTACAATCAAGAAGACCCTGTTTTAACTTCTCTTTGTAATCTTTTACTCCCCCGTAATAAAGTTTTGTCCGTTTTTTTCATTTAAACCTTGTTTTCAGAAATACACGAAACATGTTTTTGCTTTTCCAAATATTTTCCGTTTCTAGTTCTTTTCTGTTTTCTGTTCTTCAACTTGATGTTTTTTTCACATATTCTTTCGAATTCTCCTAGTTTAGAGGTTCATATATATATGAACTAGAAATATAAATATGAATATCGAACACCGTATGGATAGTCTCCCAGAAAGCAACAATAAATAATCAAGTAAAAAGTTTTATACTTACAAACATCTCGTGAAATTACATATGGGATTTGTCCCCTTTTCCATTTCAGCAAAGGTACATAGCCTTCATCTTTATTGTTTCCTTCCTAATGAAGAACAAGTATTTGAATTAATTTGAAAAAATTGATGTGGGAATATTATTTCGTAATGAATTGTCATTACAAAAAAAAAAAAAAAAAATCCCCATTTAGATTAGAAAAAAAAGTTAGATAGAAAGTAATAATTGAGTGTGTGTGTAAAATGGATGATTTGGTACCCAATTCAGAACTTTTTCAGAAAAATAAATCTTTTTCTTAAGAAAAACATATAGTTTTTCCAAAAACATTTAAAAGTAAACAAATTTGGGGAGCACAAGAAGCAAATGTACTTGAGTCGTGCTGCCATCTATAATATACTAAGAAAACTATTATGGTTTGACTTGCTTGTGCTGCCATCTATGATCAAGAAAAATATAATGTATTGTATAGATTTTGTATTCCATTAATCAGATCTAAATACTAATATGAATGAATCATTTGTATCATATGAATGAATTTTGTCAATTTAAAGCATAATATAGTTGTCTAATATAAATACAGCACATAATAATTCCTTTCCCCATGCGTCTTATTTTCCAGAAGCATTAGAAAATAACCTTATTTATATTTCGGAAACATGTACAGTTATATTATAATTATGTAATTATTATTATTGAATAAAATTACTTTTATTGTAGTAGATATTAGTTTTGACAAATTCGTAAGCGAATGTATAGCATACTTTATACATTTATCATTAAATATAAATAAAAATTTTGATACTTTTTTAAAACACCCCAAAAATTTTGTGTAACTTTTATTTTTTACGATTTTTTTTTGTTAATAAATTAATTAAATCCAGGAATTTTTTCAATAAATTTTATTCTTTCAAAAAGTCGCATCATTTTAATTTCGCTTAGTTACATATTTCCTTTACACCTCTCCCTGTTAGACTTTCAAATGGATCTTTGACGATGCAATAAGTACACATAAAAAACCCGCCGTGCGGGGAACAACTTATTAGTGTTAGTGTTTCAAGAAAACTAAGATTTTGAAATTTCACTACTGTTGCAGTGGAGGCAGTAGCCGATTGGTCAAAGTTACTAACTTGTGGAGAGCAACTCATGCTACTGAAGATCTGCCGTGTGGAGAGATATTTGCACATCAGTGGCTCATAGTCTCTTGAAGAAATGTGGCGGTGGAACAATGGGGTTCGAGCACAGAAATCGACCTCTTCACTTAGATCAAAATTACAAAGTTCTTCAATAGATTAAGCCTTCGCGTAACTTTAAAGTACCATATATGTTAATAAAAATCCATTTCGAATCTCACTGCATCGCTGGTTTGTATGTAAGTTTTGAAACATATTGAGATGAATTTAGTGTAACTGATAGTTAGAAAAAATATTAAAGTTAGAAAAGAGCTTGATGGAAGGAATCAACATCTTTGTATGGAGTTAAATAAAGTTATTTTAATGGAAAAAATGTCATTTTTTCTTAGTTTATAAAATCTTCCTACCTTCAGTATTTATTTCAGTGTAATGGCGTCAAAAAATGGAAGTAATCCTTACTTTTCTTTTGTTTCCTGGAGCATTTCGGTTTAATTCTACGTTGAAAAACGAAACATTAGCTACATTTATCTGAATAAATTACATTTCATGAAATATTTTTCATCATTTTACTTATTGTGTGTATTCTTTTTTGTAAGGGAACAGCAAAAGATATAATTATAGCAGCATTAAAATATAATTATAAAATTTTATAATATATTTGTTGAACAAAAGAATACGAATTATTTGTTTTACCTGAATGAATTTCACCAAATTGTGTATTTGGTATTGAAGACATCAAAGGAATATAGGACCAAAATATCCATAAATGACAAACCTAAGTAAAATAGAATGCTATTGTCTTAATCACGTGAACTAGCGTCCAATTATATACTTACCTGGATTAAGTAAGTTATTTAAAATAACGTTTTTAACTAACTTTATACTAGAATCTAATACTGAGTTTTCGAAATATATTTCTAAGTTTATTTTTTTCTTAGAACATTTTATAGTTTGTTTTCTGTCTTTTTCGCAATATATTTTTTTTTACTTATAGAAAAATTTCATACTCTCTCTCAAATTTTTGAATAAAAAAACCCCTTCATATTTTGTAAAGAAAATACATGATTCGTTTTTAAGTTAACGATTCACTTCTTGAAAAATTGATACCAGTACCCCATTTGAATAGCCACTAACTTAAAATTTAACAAGTGAATCTTCGGTAGTTAATTTTACTGCACTGTGTATGAACAGGCCTCACTAAACTGATTTTTTATTAATGTTTATATTTTAGGAATCTGTGTAGACAAATGCGAAAATTAAAAATGCCCAATTTCAATAAAAAACATGATGTTTATTAGAATCAAAATTTCGGTTTGGTGTTGTAGAATTGCTAGGAATTTAGCTTTTCATAGAAAAGTACCGTTATTATTAATTATTATTCAATTTTATTTTACTTTAGAAAAAACAAAAGACTACCAATATTTATTGATAGAACTTTTAAATATATCTCTTAACGTTCCAATATACGTACGCAACTCAGAGAGGACAAAATATCTTTGGATATTCGGAGAGAAAACAATTAAATTAATATATTTGATGCAAGATATAGCAATAATGATAAATTTGATTACTAATTGATATATTTTTAATTAGTCCTCTCATCTGCGTGCGTGAAGTATTTGTTTTTATTCTCCACTCAGTAAAAACTCAACTAGGATAGTTCTTATTAATACTCATTTAAAATCTAAACAATTTAGTTTCATTTTTTATAACCAGTCCAGCTTTCAATATCTACAGCAAGAACATACCGTTATGTAATAACTGGCGTTGTTATTCAAATATTAATTTCATTTATATTTTGAAAATAAAAATAAAACTTTTTTTTATTAAAATGTGTTTTGAAAGTATTTTATGTGTATCTCGTAACTTATAAAAGGTTTCTTAAAATGTTTACATTACAGTGCACACTATCCCTTGTATTATAATTTTCGTATTCCTACAATGTTTTGAGTTTAGATTTCATATATATAGAGAAAACATAATCATATATATAATACTTGTTCACAATAAAGAATTAAAAGAATTATAGTAATTATACTCATATGTTGATCATTTAAAAGCTCAGTTTTTGAATGAATTTTACTTTTTTGTAAATATACTAAATATAATTTAAAATGAATTAATTTATTTGAATTCTGATTAAACGGATAGTCCTGTCCATGTTAAAAAAATAACATTTCGGTAGTATAAAGTATGGTATGATTCGAATTACGTAAATAATATATGAAATTTTGCTTCACATACTACATTTAACAATACGCTTATTAAAAGGTTTCATTTAAAATTTATATTAAATATCTTAAGATACTTAACGCTTTTAAAGTGATATATATTCTATGCAGTGCATTTTTCTATTTCTATATAATTAAAAATTAAAACTGACTTAAACATATACCTTCTTGCAAACTAGCTTCATTTTCGTAACAAAAACAGTCAATCGAGTCAAGTGCGAACTGAACTATCGAAACAAATATATATATATATATATATATGTAGCCCTGAAATTCAAAATATAAGATATTTTGTCAAAATAACCAGTTATTTCTTTTGAAGATATATTGCTTAGATGAACCACGTATAAACAGCTGTAATATTAGATATTAATGAACCATTGTAAACGTTTTTTCCCAAGTCACATCAATAATGAGACATTTTTTAAAACCAGGTTGCTAATATACATATTGACTTTAGTTTCAAACGTGAAATATTTTTTATCCCGTATTTCTTTCAGGAAAAGAGTACTTGTTTCACATACTAATTTGACAGAACTCATACCTTACGTATGCACTCATTATTTTTAAAATTAATTAAGATAAATTAATCTTTGTCATTTAAAAACTTGTTTGGTAGAAGTAATTTTGTACATACAAATTTTAGTTTTCATTTAAAGTGAGCAATGGTTCACACACACACACACACACACACACACACACACACACACACACACACACACACACACACACACACACACACACACACACACACACACACACACACACACACACACACACACACACACACACACACACACACACACACACACACACACACACACACACACACACACACACACACACACACACACACACACACACACACACACACACACACACACACACACACACACACACACACACACACACACACACACACACACACACACACACACACACACACACACACACACACACACACACACACACACACACACACACACACACACACACACACACACACACACACACACACACACACACACACACACACACACACACACACACACACACAGAAGAGCTTTAAGGATAATAATTGAAAGAACATATATTCATTAACATCTGATGTAGTAAAGGAGTAATAATTATTATTTTGGGAACCAAACTTTATCACATTCCAAAATCATTTTTTTCTTTAACTGTTGATTTTTTTTATTAGGAATTTAAAAATATATAAATAATATTTTTAACACTTTAAAAAGATATTTTTTTGTAAAACAGTTAATTTTTTGTAGAAAAATTACCTCTTTGTACTGAACACTTTGGTTTTAAAATATATCTTCCTTCTTCTCATTATAAAATAACAGACATAATGATATTTAAGACCCAGAAAAGATTGTTTCACTGAGCTACTTTTAGAAATGAAATTGAATTTTGTTTTACTTTTTTTACAGGAGAAAAATCCGAAAGGAATATAAATATTGAATGGAATATACATCACCTTTTAAGGTATAAAACCCTTATTCAAAAAAATAATACATATTTCTTAAAATATTGGTTCAAGTCAGTAAAAGCTTGAAATAAATTTCTGATCTGTAAATTAACTAGTTATACATTTCTCCTACGGATTAAAACTACAGTTTGTTAAAGTATATAATAATAATAATAATAATAATAATAATAATAATAATAATAATAATAATAATAATAAGGAATGTTTGTGATCTGAATGATTTTTTTTACTTAATAAACTGTATTATTATTAATGATTAAAAGTTATTATTCAGAATTCTCAAAGAAGTTGGAAAACTTGTATTATAGAACCTGAAGTTGACATACAAGGTGTGAATTTAAGTAATCGAACTAATCATTGAAATAAATTTACAAATTATAAGTTTGATCACCTTCAATATACTCCCCTTTCTTATCAATACACTGCTGTATCAGAGTTTTCCACTGTTCAAAGCAGTGCTACAACTCATTAGGTATCACCTTCTTTAGTAAGTCCACCGTTTTTATCTTCACCACCTTAGAGCAGGGGCGCTCAACCTTTTTTTCTGCTGGGTCTCATACATACAGTAGGTAAAAAAAGTATTGGCAATTAATTGCCTATAATAGATCAAATTAGCTAACAAAGGAAATGCTTGACAATTTTAACAGGACATAACGAACACAGGAGGTAATAAACACACAAATCTAATGAAACTTTCATTTTAATATGTCTTTTACAGAAAAGACACAACAAAAACGTATTTTTTTGCATTTCAAAAAAGTATTGGCAAAATAATAAGTAAAATGTGAGAACAAAATCAGGATATGTTTAATACTTTGTATGCATACCTTTTGCATTTATAACAGCTTGTAATCTATTTCTCATAGAGAAAACCAAAGTCTTGGTTGTACTATTGGGAATTTTGTGCCATTCTCGCAGGAGTATACGCTTAAGTTCATCTTTACACGAAATTTTATGTTTCCTGACTTATACGTCCACTTTGTGTCATAAATTCTCAATTGGATTTATGTCAGGCGATTGAGGCGGCGTCTGTAACTGACGAGGAGAGTTATACAGTAACCACTCCCGGGGGAGGTTCGATGTATGCTTAGGGTCATTGTCTTGTTGAAACACAAATGATGTTCCTAAGCCAAGTTTTTGGGCACTGGATTGCAAATTATGGCGCAATATGTCGATGTACGTACGTGCTGTCATAATACCATCAACGAAGCACAGTTTACCAACTCCGTTTGATGCCATACAGCCCCAAACTAAGACGCTCCCTCCACCATGTTTCACAGTCGATGCTAAATGTTGTTTTTCCATTTCGGTGTTTGGCTTTCTCCACTCATATTGTCGTCCATCACTCCCAAAAATGTTAAACTTCGATTCGTCGGAAAAAATAACTGTGTTTCAAAACTCATCAGATAAATTAACATGAGATTTTGAAAAATCTAATCTCTTTCTTCTGTTTCTTTCCGAAATGAAAGGTTTCTTTCTAGCTGCCCTTCCATAATAACTTTCTTCATGTAAAACATTCCGTAATAGACTGTACACTAAAAGTTTTATGCGAAGTATTTGCAACATCTTTGGCTAACTGGGGTGCACTTATTTTGGGATTTTTCTTAATCTCTTTGATAATGCTACGTTTCTCCATTGCAGAAAATATTCCTGGCCGTCCACTTCTAACCTTATTTTCTGTGGATCCTGTCTCGTTGAACTTTTTTACAACATTCTGACAGTAAATAAACTTATATTCAGTTGTATTCCTATAGCCCGATAATTTAAACCCTCATTTCTGAACTGAATAATCATGTTTTTAACACTAACATTCAACTCCTTCGATTTCGAAGCCTTTTTATCACAACATTAACAAAATAACGTTTTAAAAATTTTGAAATAGCCCTGCAGACTTTATACTAACAATCTGTCTTATCAGTCTAAACATGTGACCTCAACATGACAAAATTTGCATAACAGTTAGAACTTTGCCAATACTTTTTTTACATGCTAATTTACGTTTTTGCTGTATATTTTGTGTAAAAGGCATATTAAAATGAAAGTTTCATTAGATTTGTGTGTTTATTACCTCCTGTGTGTTCGTTATGTCCAGTTAAAATTGTCGATCATTTCCTTTGTTAGCTAATATGATCAATTATAGACAATTGTCAATACTTTTTTTACCCACTGTATGTCAGCTATTGCACGCGGGCTGCAACATGAAGATAAATGGCAGAGGGGAGGGGGTAGAAATGCTTTAAGAACATGATCACATTGGAAATATAAAATGTGGAAAATTGATCAAAATATTATAATCCTCTTGTTTTGCTTTATATATATATATATATGTATATATATTACTTTTGTCACTAGAACTAAATTAGAAGCATTTTAGAAACACTTCATCACAATTTCTGCATCCGTAATCTGTTTCATATGATTATCAATAACATAACATACTTCATAGGATATCTTTGTTACTGTAGTGATATTACCACTGACAAAACACTTTGTTGCTGGTGCAAAGATTATTCTGTGAAAGCCTATTTATCACCTCTTGAAAGAGATCTTCGAGGAAAAGTATCATTGAATGAGATTCATGTTAATGGGTATTTTTTAAATACAGCCCTTTCGGGACAAATGAAACAATTATTGATCCATGTTTGTTTTTCACTACAAAACAGTCAAATTCTCAATCGCCTTGAAACGATATATTCTCTTCGAATATTTTTGACTTGCAAGATTTGAAAGATAGTTAAAAATTAGTTCTACCCATAAAATGGTTGCTACTCCACTGTTGTCTGTTATTACTAACCGTAACCATTATAAATAGAAGAAGAATAAAAAACCCGTATGACACCGATAGCATAAAGCAAAATTGATATATATGGTTTCTTGACAGAGAATTTCCGCCAAATTTTTAATACAATGATCTTAAATAAATAAATTTCTCAGAGCAATGGGTCATGACCGAGTCACTTAAAAAGGCTTCGTGGGCCACAAGTTGAGTATCGCTATTCTAGAGAGTGAAAATTCTCTTCAATGCATTTTTCACTTTTACGTACAGGAAGGAGTTGCATGGTGTAAATTTGATTACGTGACAAGCAATTATCTCCGAACACCTCCTTTAAAAATTGAAAACATTCAGTTGGAGCTTTTGTTAATTTCACGAGGAATTTCAAATTTATATGCTGTTCGATTTTTAAGCTTGTGATCGTGGCAGTTCGACACAATAACATCTTACTCAAACTAAGATGAGAAAAAAAGCTGAACTGGATAGCATTGCAAAATAAACTGCCACCTGCTCTGGAAGTATCAAGGTCAAATACATGCCATTCCCAATCCTCCGCACCAATTCTAATGGATAGGGCATGCACAGTCCGGGAATTTAACTGTCACAGGATGTATATATGTAAAGGTCAAATATGTGTTTTATCAGTTTTCTGAAAATCACTACCGAGTGACTTTTTATAATTGAAATTAGAAGTAGTTACCGAGAATACAGTTATGTTTCGATTCCAGGTCAACGTCTACGAACAAAAAGTAATTACGGTTGAAAAGTGCAGATTACAAAAATAATCAATCTAAATCTATTACAACAGCTCAAAGTACTGGAATAGATTTACTGTTTCGAAACGTATCATGCAAAAGTTTACATTACACTTGTTATGTCTTACGTTTATTTTCTCGATTCAAATTCTATCTTATGAAGTTTTTCCAAATGAATGATTTTTTTTCCTTTCAATGAAATTTATGCAAATTAATATTCTTATAATTTAAAAAAATTAGTCGACTTTTCATGATTATACAAGAAAAAAATGTAGGGTTATATATATATATATATATATATATATATATAAATCTCTGTCATAATTTTTTTCCCCAATGGGGCTGCATTTTGGCAACTGAGCCATTGCAGACACAGCAAGTCCCAAATATGAGAGCCATTTCATCGCATGACATCATCGTGACATCAAAGGAGGTGGGTTAAGATCGGCCTTTTTCACCCATCGGCAAATTTATATTATGTATTTTTTTAACACTGATACTCAGTCAAAATGAAAATGTTAGGTTTTTTCAAAAAACTTATTAAACAGAAAAAACAAGAAAAAAAAAAACAATGTTAAACTATTTGCAACAAATGTCTTCGATTATATTTACTTCTCGGTTTTAGTGGTTGAGTAGTCACTGGACCATCCAGTAGCAGCGTCTTGAAGTGTATCAGCATATCCAAGACTTGGTGTTTATGTCTGAGTGTGATTATGGCGCCAGCATTCCAAGTACCAAAGTATAGATACAGCATGTGTACAGCAGCCAACAACTCTAGCACCAAATTTGCACTGACAATACCAATCAATGTTTGGATTATGACCTATACTTGTTCTTATCCGTATGTCATATACTTTTGAACTTGTGCGTCGTGATCTCAACTGGAGTAGAACAACTGAGGAATCTTCTCGATTTACGTAAAGACGTGCGTGACCTTAAAAAATAGACACAAATCACAGACACATTTCGCTAACATTACAAGAATGTTATTTGCAGGCAAAACTGTCATATTTTGTTCAAGTTATTGTAATTTTACTGTCCTTTGATGTTCGACAAATAACATGTTGAACTTTTGCTTGCTTGTGTGTTTTTGACAAAGCAAAGTATGTCTTCTGATACTTATGGCTTCATAGTTAATGGAGTTCTTTTGGTAGCGTTTAAAAATTTTTCTTTCCTTTCATGTTCATCGCTTTTTTTAAAATTTACTTTAATATGCATTATTTCAGCAGGTTCATCCCTTTTTTAACAGTTTTAACTTATTTCGATAGAGATCAAAGATGCCCATTTCTTTTTATATATATATATATATATATATATATATATATATATATATATATATATATATATATTGATCATTAACCAAACATTTACCTGTTCATCATGCTCATTTACCAAACCACAATAATTCGTAGAACAAGGTTATCAAAGACACTAAGTTATTCATGGGGGGTGATGTAGCATGAACACAGAAAATATTTTGGAAAAAAAAGTGATCGTACCGGGAACTCAGTCAAAGCAAATACCTTAAGATTGTAAAAAAACGTTTGCCACTCCCAAAAAAGAGGGAGATATGTGGCAAATGTATCTTAGTTCACGTTAAGACTGTCAAACAGGAGGATAGTGTTAGGGTCATTGGTAACAATTAAACAGTTTTGCCAGAATTACCGATTTCGTGCACTCTGTGCTCGGTGTGACCACTCCCGCATTAAAAATTATTTAATGTAATATGGATGTTCTAAAAAAATTGTGTAAAACGTTTTTTATTATGCTTTATATGTTTAGGAATACTCGTAAAAATAAATCTTGGCCTAGTCTCGGTGCTTTTCGAAAAATCATAAAAATATTTTACAAGGAAAAAAGCGCTGCAGAAATAATTTATTTATAACTTCCCTAAATGAAAAAAACAAATACATAAGAGCAGGACGTAACTAACCGTACAAGTAAGTTCGAAGGTCAAACCGTAGCAAATACATTCTGCGGCCTACAGCTAATGTATATTATTTCAATTATATAACAGTGATGAATTTATCTTCCTAAAATTTTTTTTGATTATGGGTCTGGGTTTTGTTTTTTTTCTCTGGAAGAGTAGTATTTTAGGTTTGAAAAGAAAACGTAATAAAAAATCTCTCATCATGAGATTACAGCAAATCAAATAAAATGTTTTACATTTGGTTATAGCATCAAAGATAGCTACTGAGGTTTTGAAGTAGAAGCTTTTATTTTTGGTGACGTAATATCGCGATGATATATATAAATTATATCAGTGTATATGTGTATTTTTTATTATGTCAGAAAGTATTTTGTTTTACTTCTTTCCAATGAATAAATTTTTTAAATCTTTTATTTTCGATATGCTCTCGACCCCCTCGTAGGTTTATCGCGCCTCCCAGGGGGTGCACCCCACAGTTTGAGAAACACTGATTTAAGCACATATTGCTAAATGTAGTGAATATTTTTTTAAAAAATGAAAATGAAGGTGTGTTATAGTTTACAGAAAATGAATTAAGCGAATGCAAGACATTCCACATTTCATGTAATTCCAGATATGCTTTTGTTGTGCTTGTAAAGCAAGATAATTGGCAGTCAACTTTAAGATATTTTAACTCGATTTTTTTCGATATACAAATTAAAAATAAAATATTGCATTGGAATGCTTTTCATAACAATATCTGTGAACACTTTTACCTCCTCTATCCAGAAGTCTCAAATATTTTGCCCCTTCGACATTTTCTGAATCGAAAATGATTTTTTTAACTACAACAAATCCATATTTGTAATCATAGCATTCGAATTTTACATTATGGGCGCAATAACCCGTTATGTACTTTAACTTTGAGATACTCTTCTATTGAAATGTCATTTGATTTATTTTTAAATTTCCTAGGGATTGTCCTTTTGAAGTTTACATCAACTGTTCATTTTTTGGGAAATTAAAATCCGAAACGTATGGTTGCCAAGTTTATTAGATGACCAGTTGGGCAAACAACAATAACCATGCATTAGTATAAAATGTGTGCAGCTTTAGGTTAAGTATTTAATAACATTTTTAAGTTAATTAATATTTGGAGGAATAAAAAAACACTCATTTTCCATTTAAACACTAATTTCTCATATAAAACAAAATAACTTAAATAAATTTATACATAATTAGCCGTGGTGCACACAAGGAGGGCGTCCTAGGGGTCCGAACCCCCCTTCAAAGCAAAGCCCTTGATTTTTTTCCCGATTGATTATAATTTTAAGTATATAATACGTAAAATTTAATTAAGTATTTGTTTTTAATGATTAATTTTATTTATTAATACAAATTATTTATTTAATAATTAGTTTTTTACTGTGTTTTGTTCCCCCAAATCGACAAAATCAACAGGTGCATGATACAAGAATGGTGGACTTTCAACCCTGGACCCCCCCTGAAAAACTTCTGTGTCTGTTACTGATAATTAGGGATGTTGACATAAATGTATTAATTTATTATATCGTGCCCTCAAAACTAAAAAGAAAGAAATTCAATAATGACTCAAGAATAAAATTATACAAAAATATAAATATCGTACCTTTCTTTATAGTTATTCCTACTGATATATCTTGAATAATAAATACACGTGGAAAGATGAACTAATTAAATACGCATACAAGAAGGAAGAGTGAACACTAAAAAAACCCGGGGAGAACGTCCCTCTTTTGGTCATGTGATTTCTTTTAGGGGTGGACAATCTTGTCGGAACAAGTTTTCCGAATATAGGGGGAAAAAGCCGAATGAGCCTTTCATTCCTGAGCGTGACCTTCATTCAAGTTCACTCTCCAGCAAATCGCACCAATAGAAGTTATTTCTTCAAAAATGTCGCATTACAATAGGAACTGATTCAGTGGCGTAACACACAACCCCGCAGCCTCCGCATTGCGGGGGGAAAGGATTCTAAGTTGCCAAAGCGTGACCAACCAAGTACGTATTTGGGCTTGGGGCCTAAACTCTGACTTTGCAGGGGGGATCTAATATTCTCCGTTGCGCCACTGAACTGATCGCAATAAGCACTAACGAGTATCTTAAAGTTCAGAAACGGATGGCAGCAATTTTGGCTTTAAAAAGACAAACCTGTTATTTGTCCCGAATTATAAAATATCATGAGGAAATTTTTAATTGCTTCTCTTAGGGAGAATGAGCTTCAGCGTGCTTGTAAATTTCCGAACCAAAAAAGAAAAGAAAGAAAGAAAGATTAAAACTGGACACTTTACTAACAAAGGAGATGTAAGGTTAAACCTGACAAGATTAATACCAAATGTTGAAAACTTGTTATTGTAGCTCCAGATTCTTCCCTCCCATTAAAATCATTTATTTGTTCTTTACTACCAGCTGTCAAAAAGACATTTAGTAGATAAATTTATGAAAATTCAATATTAATTTAGAAGGGGTCTACCCCAAACCGAAAAACAGGGCAAGGAGTCTATGAGACTATAAAGTTTAGGAACCTAAAGATAACAGTGCTCCTATCCACACATGCTCCTTTAAATATTGCGGGGTCTGTCATCTGAGATTACTTCGAAACCTATGTTCATGCACCCAAACGGCTAGATTCGACACCTGCGAGCAAAAAACTCCGAGTGTAATTTGAGCGATCAGAGAGAAAAATAGCCCGACCCGAACAGAGTGAAGGAAGTCCGTTTTAAAACACCAAAGAGAACGGTTGTGTTGCCTCCTCCCTCACAAATAACATATTCTGAACTAAAGTTCAATCAATCATATGAATAGCTTCAATTTAAATGTATATACCGTTATTCATTGCTGTGACGTAAATAAATCAATTATTTAATTTTCCTATTTCTCATGCTACCATTAATTTTCTCAAACGTCACACATCACACTCCGGTCACTAACTCATGACCATAATCACTATGCTACCGTGGCCACCTCAAAACCACATGATAATACTAATTATAAATTACTTTTCACCCTTTACTTGGATGATTTCATAATTTATTATTACATAAATTTTTGTCAAATATAGAAGAGTAATTATTCAGCTTGCTGTTTGAAAATATCGTTGTATATTACGCTTTGATACGTATACATTAGTCAAAACCTATAAGACATCAATTTTAGGATTAATGACAAAGATAAAATTAAAAGTGTCATGTGAAATTCATTACATTAAAATAATCGACTCGTGTTTTTAATAAGCATTTAATGAAACAAAAATTTATTAGTTTACGCTTCTTATCTTATAATTATTTATTACTTTTATCGTCGTATTCTCTTGTATATGCTTTCTTTCGTCCGAAGAAAATATGTCATATTTTATTATGAGCACGTTATAACTTTAATTTATTTAACTTAATGGTATAATTTTGAAAATATGGTAATATTTTTAGTATGATGTAACTAAATAATCAAAATGTTTTAAGAAATGTAAATAAATGACAAATTATAAAACTTTGGAATTATAGTTTTTTTCTCAAAATTTTTAATTCCAAGTATCTTATATTTATTAAAATAGTATTTATTCTCTTTGTTTTTCCTTCGCTTTTAAACACAATTTTGACATTAGAAAACACTTGCAATAAAAGTAAGCAAGGAATATTTACTCTATTTCTAGTTATTCTTTTAAAAAAAAAGTCTTGTGCCACTGAGTCTAGAATTGGAAGGGAATGTACCATTCAACGATACAAACCATCTTCCGCCTCCGAGCACTACTCCGACGCTCCCTGTTTCGATTGGCGAGTGTCTTGTGGCGGCGCGATAAATAAAAGACGCCAAGTTTTATCACTTCGTTCCATTCTAATCAGGAGAAAGTGATCTCAGCTCCACAAAAACCTTTTTCCTGGCCAATGTGGGAGGACAATAATGTTTAGTGGCCCCCTTCTCTGCGCGGGGTTCCCAAGATTGCTCGCATGGAGTTCCAATATATGGTCGGCTTCTCCCCGTGTTAATTACAGCCTAATTACTCGATTTGCATCTTGCGAAGACCGGTTACTCTTCATTAAGACGCGCAGCGCCACCTGACGGCGAATAGGAGAGGGAACATTTCAAAAGTGATTTCGGAGGTGTTGAAGGAAGTGTGTGGATTTTAAATAAAAAAACACAGCTGAGAAAAATTACCGTAAAATTCGGCGTGTAACGCGAACTTTTAACACGATCGAAATTTATGTGTGCGCGTTAAGCGCCGGGCATGAAAAGGAGAGCTAAAAAAAAGAGAGATGAGCATAAGACAAATTAGGTTTCTACATATATCGAAATACTATTTATTTAAAAGAAAGTGCACACCTTGTGAACTTAAAAGGTTGTAATCCTAGAAGTATACTAGTTTTTTTTTAAAGTCCGGGATAATAATTCTAAAAAAGGACTTCAAAACAAAACAGTATTGCTCATTAGCATTTCAGGTTTCTTCATAATAAATTAGATTTGCGTTATATAACGAATGCACCTAAAAATTTAAAAATGCAATTTGAAAATATAGGTGCACGTAATGTACTAGAATATACGGTGTTTGGAAAGCGTCCATCTGTAATTTTTAAAATATTAAGTGATTTATTGATGAAAAGCTGATAAAAATGATTTGTTTCAAAAAGTACATTTAAAACGCACGTACTCGCACACACTGCCGGCTTGCCCATTGGGCACCTAAGTGTCCGGGGCAGGATAAGCTGGACTTTATCAGGTTTTATGATAATAAATTTCGATCCATCCGTGCGAAGGAGGCACGTAGATCTTCTGCGCCCATGGCCCGAAATGAGCTTAAATCGGCACTGATCCCACACACATTCATAGACACATATAAATAGGGGCTTTTAGAAGGGGAAAAAGACCGAAAATATAATTTTTAGAGATATCTAGTCATGGGACTACTTAAAGAACTTTATTTGTCGTGGAGGTGTTACAACATTGAACAACATGTTGACATCGAAGGGAACGAGATAGCGCTGATTCCCTTGCCAATGAAGCCAGAACACTAGAGCCTGTAACTTCATCTAATTCGGTCTTTGATGCCAACGCAGTCTCAAAACGAAAGCTTTGCTCAAACCCAAGAAAAAAATTCTCGCTGTCAGAATTAAATTGTTGCCAAAAAAATATGGCAACAATAACTAGAGTAAGGACAAAGCATTTTAAGGGTATGAAGATTCTGTCCGATGGTTGAAGATCATGAGTGGAATGGCACTGCCCAGACACGTAACTGGATCCTAAAAACCTTTCTAGTTGTCCTTCCATTACTGGTGCCCTTTTTAAATGATACAATAACTGCAGCATGGACAATCTATACTCGGATCGTGCCATGGATGTTGCCACGGCAGTAATTCACGCCTTTGGAAATATTTGACTATATCTTTATGTTTTGTTATAAGGATATAGTCCACCTTTGCACTTTTTCATACACGACAACAACAACAACCTGAAGAATGTGAAGCTAGTCTATACTAGAGATCTAGTATATACTTCACCTGGTCTGTCTAGTCCATACTAGACCAGTTAAGACCTGCTATTGAATAACAGTCCAGTGTACCTTGAAAGTTTACAGCAACTAAACAATATACCACACGGCAATCATACACACTGCGCAACTGCATTGAACAATTTCATTACAACGTCTTGGACATCTTTAACAATTACTCCACTTGCGACATTTGACTAAAATCGGTGCTTGTTTCTTTAAACTAAATTGTGTTGTTTTTCATTTAGTACAGGAGGAGCTTTATTAATTTCCTCTTACCTTTATTTAGTACAGTTCGAGTACATGTGGAGATAGAAAACTAGACAAAAAATATTCAAATTGCATAAGCGTTTCGTGTGAGTCATTTCCTTTGTTAAACTTGCTATTTTTCAATCCAGTGGGGACATTTTTTTAAAAGAATTCCTTGAAAGAATCTTGTATATAGTCCATGTACCAAAATACTGTGACATTCCTCATCTGTTTTAGAAGCAAGTGAATACACTTTTAGAGAAAACTGAAATTCACTTTATATTTTGCATATTTAGGTAAGTGGATAATATGCGTATACCATTTTCTATATAAATAACCCTTATCAAAGAAATTATACCCTTTTCTACATAAATAGTCATTATCAAAGAAATTATACTATTTTCAAAGAGTATCCCTTCACTTTTATCGAGGTTTTATTATATTTTTCTGAAAAATATCAGAACTAAATGTAAAAAAAAAATAATCAATAAATCGTATATTTATTTGTGTAAAGGAAGGGAAACAACTTGTTAAATACAAATAATTCCTATATTTTTTCAATTTTCATTCTAACAACCTTGTAACTAAAAACTTGCATTATTCTATGGCATCCTGATTCAAAGGCTCATATTTGGATTTTATGACAAAAATGAAATGTATCCCCATACATTTTGAAAGATAAAATGACAACTGAACTGTTGTCTTGTAATGTCCGTCATAAATCTCGAAGTTTTTTCCTCTTTAGTGGGATAGAAATGTGTATTCTTGGAGTCTTAACTCAAAGAGATTATGAAATCTCATTTAAGTCTTCCATGTGAGAGATATTTATTTTCGTAAGTTAGAAAGATTGTAAGGCTCGCGCTTTGTTTTTTTTTACGTCATTTTGCACGATTTTATTCAATATTATTTCAACATTAATAGAGGAGTTACATTTATTACACGCTTTTCTAAGTTTCACTAGTATGTAATGGACTTTTTGAACTCGATTTTTACCAACTTTAAAAAGTCAGATTAATTCGAAGTTTTGCACACTTGTCAAGGATCGATGATAATACAAAAATTTCATAATTTTGTTTCATTACCCTGATCAGGTGTTGCATAAATAATGATTGTATGGATTTCGAGATTTGGCGACTATAATTTATTATATCGTTTCCAGATTTGGCGACTAGTTGCATAAACCAGTTTCAGATTTGGCAACTAATTCCATATGCCATTTTCAGATTTGGCTACTAAAAGATTAAGGAGCAACCCTAAAACCGTGAATGGGCTTGCGGTTAATACAAATAAAACAAAAAAAGTGTTCTTTATGTAATAAAGGGTAGGGTGGATGCGTAGTTTTTCTGAAAATGGAAATAAAAAAAAAGACTCGTGCATGAGAATAAAAATAATTTATGTTCTTACTGCTTTTATTTTTTACTTTTATAAAGCAATACGTTTTTAAAGCTAAAAAAACAGGCTTTTATTGTAGATCGAAATAAAAAAGAAAAAACAAATTATAGTTTAGAAAAAACTAAAAAACATGCTTTTATAGTGAATCGAACTGAAAATTGAAATTTTTTTCTTAATATAAGAATAAAATGGCTAACGAGAAAATTAGTGTCATTATGGTAAAAGCGTGGGGTGTGTGTGCTTTGTACTACATTTTTACACTAACTCAGCATTTCGGAATAGAACTAGTAAGAAATTAAAACAATTCATATAGAGCACCCCACGCTTTTACCATAGTGACATTAATTTTCTTGTTAATCATTTTATTCTTATACTAAGAATAATTTTTTTACTTTTCAGTTTAATTCACTATAAAATCGTGTTTTTTAGTTTTTTTAATCTATAATTTATTATTTTTATTTATAATATAGAGTAATATGCATGTGTTTATTTATAATAAACAAATCAAACAAAATTAGTTATATAAAAAGTAGATACAAAGTAATCAACACTAAAAAAAAACCAGAGTTTCAATTATATTTTATTTTTCCTGCATAAAACCTTTGTTGCTTGAGAACTGTAGCATATCTAAAGCGAATGGAAAAGGCAGTTTTGCCGCTAGAGCTATCGTGGTATCTTCAACTAATTCAGTGACAGAAAGTTTAAGAAAACTAACATTATAGGTTTCTAGGTTTTGGTATTTAATACAAGAATTAATTTTAAAAATATGTAAAATGAATAAAAAAATTTCAGGCATCAACGGAATATTTGAAAGTAAATGACAAACTTAATGATTCGGTACATGCAGCAGCAATTTTTAAAAAATAATGTTCTATATTCTCAAAATAAGAACCTTACTTTTATTTCCTTCCTCTTTTTATTTCTCTTCTAAGCACGTAATACATTGGCTTTGACACAAAAAGTTTAGTTTTAAATTTTACTAAGCTGATTATTATTTATTTTAGTATCTCTCATGCGCATATACCTACTTCATTGAGCGTATCTTTTTCGGACCGAGGAGAAAGTGTTGCAAAATTTTCTTTGCTTATTAGAAAAATACTTAATAGTGCTGGAAGTACTTAAACAACTATAAAAGAGTTCCTAAGAAAAAGCTCTTTGAAGTCAAATTTAAAGCAATAGAAGGAATATTTAGTTGGTGCCATATATTAAATTTAAAAATAAAACTTTATTTTTAAGTACAACATATAGCCCCCTTTTTTAATTCAAAATGATCACCCTTTGACTAGGCCGTGGGTAGCCTTGTGGCTAGAGCATCGGACTCCAGACCGGAAGGCCTGGGTTCGATGCCCGAAGCCATCAAATGTCCTCCGAGTACACATGGAGTACGTGCTCATTAAATCAGTGGGTCCGAAATCTTGTGAGCTGAATCACGAGGGAAGGGGACTGGAGAATATTTTCCTCCCCTTCAGTTCCAGTGGAGGTGGAGATCGGTGGTGTCGTCATCTATCGTCCCTTGTATTTCACCGAGCTAATTCGCACTATCACCTGTATGGTGGTCAAGGCCAATGACAGGCGTACATCTAGCCCCTTGCCACGATGGATTTCGTGGCCCTCGATCTGACTACGTCAGACACGGGGCATTAGAAACAACAGCACCCTTTGACTTCACGTGGGTTTAATTCTTTTTGGTCAATCATCTATCGAGGCTCGTATACCTCCATGGGAAATTTCACCACTGATTTTCTTAAAGTTGTCTTCGCGTAATGGTAAAAATAGGAACCGAATTGAGGATATTTGTTGATTTAAAAGTACTGTAATGTTTTAACATCACATTCTGACTTCACTATTTTGCAGAAAAAGCAACATATTTTATTATACTACCTACTATATTATTATCTGATATGGTCCATTTTTTCTGGTATAAAATGTGTTTTACATTATTTCTCCTATAATATAATGTTAAATGAGCTATCCATTTATATGTTTAAAGGAAAAATTAAGTATCTGTGGAATATTTTAAAATTTCGAAAAAACTATATTATAAACAGATGTATAATTTAAAAGGTTGGAAATTTTCATGAAAATTGAGACATTTTCCTATCTGAAAATAGGCTCTGCATTTGGTTTAGACTCTCGTAACCATTTGGCGAAGATAGCTTTAAAGAACTTATAAGATGGTTCTGATAAGGATGCCGTGTTAGGTACACCTTTGCCTCCAATATTGTTGACAATTTATGGTCAAGTGGATTTAAATCTACATTACTGGAAGACCAATTTATGTGTTCTATGAATTTTGGCATACTCTCCTTCAACAACTGCTGGGTCGTTTTAAATTAAGAGCAGCGGCAGAGTCCTGTCGAAAAGTTCAGTCGTTTCCATTGAACAGGTTTTCATTCAGGAATATAACTAAGATAGTGTAATGATGCTTGGGATAATTGACGGGTGGCGTAAGAGTTAAGAAATTAAATAACTGATTTATTTTTACTCATACATCTACAATTATTAAGTACAATATTTGAATTGAAATAGAAGTTATTTATACTATTGATTATTTAAATACTGCAGAATATGTTATTATTGAAGGATGAGAGGCAGACACACACATCCGTTCTTTCCAATGTTTCAAAACGGACTCCATCATCACTGCCTTGAGGTTCTTGTCTTGGAAGGAATGGGTTGGCTCTTCTCTGGCACTTTGAATTTCGGTCGGGATTTTCGGCTCACAAATGGAATCCAGCTTTTGAGTTTTTCATGGCCATCGATTATCGGCGTGGTGTCAGATTAAAAGACCCCCATATTTTGGACGTGAAGTTGTGGATATGAACGGTGTAATCCATTTTCTATAAAGGAGCCGACTTTGATGCTGTTGCGCGAAAACGTTACAATGTCTTACTTAGCTTTTGCCGTGTTTCCCCCCCCCTTTCTTGCAAAAATGAATCTCTGAAATGCCTTCATAGCAGGCATCCCACCATACCATTGCGAAAGCTGGATGATGAATACTTAGAACATATTTCTCCTCTCTTTAGCTTCTTAGGCTGTCATTAAGTATACACGGTCATTACTGTGTATGAAAGTTTCTCCATCGTCAAACATTTTCTCGCTGGTAAGTATAATTCATCTGTGTCCGTTATGAGAGAGCCTCCCCTACAGTATTTTTGATTTAAGGTTCTTCTGGCGCTTTAATTTCCTTAAAAAATGTGCGGTTCAGTTTCAAAAACCTCTTAGTCTCTCCTCGTTAATTGTGCGACAAACTTTTATTTTTGATAAATTCATTTGTTTAGCAAGAAGAGTCTTCTACAAGGATATCGTCGAATTATCTCCTTGAAAGCTTTGGAAACAGCTGGTGTTCTCACTGCTTTCGGACCAACCCTTCTAGTACTGTCTGCAATTCTGTTAGTCTAAGAAAATTTCTTAACAGTTCAATAAATGAATACCCTCTTGATGTATAATTCTTGAAGTACGTTAAAAACCTCCAAAGGCCTCTTTTTTTTTTGATGCAAAGAAACATCTAGTGCAGTCTTCTGTTCGATATGTTAAAGCTGTGATTGAGCCGCCTACAGTGTATGTTTACTTTATAAAATCAATCCCACAAAAATTACAGGTGATTGAGCGGTGTGTTGTCTACAGTCTACACCAAGAGTTTTTAACCCCGTTGCCGTGGGTGCCAATGTGCCCACGAAACTATTTTTATACGCAGGCACGCGCGCGCAGCTGCGACTTTCCACTATATACTATATCAATATCAACCTTGGTCAGGAGCCCACTTTTTTGTGTGTCCACGAGATTCATCACATTCTTAGAAATAAAATATAAGCCGTAAAAATATTGTACTGGCAAAACTGTTTTGTTACCTATAGTACTGGTGACACTATTTTGTCTTATCAATTGTTATTGTTGTTGAAGAACCTCGTACTAAATCTGCTGCACATTTAGAACTCTTCAATTGAGGATGATATTTTAAATATTCAGACTGATATTGTATTAAATTTGTACGTACTTAATGAAAATATTTGGAATCTAGCCGATGGTTAAAAATACCCCCTTTTGAAAAAAATTACTTATACAAATTTAAATCCTGTTTCGGCTCAAATATTTATGTGAATCGTTGCTTTCAACAATGAACACATTTAAATCACCAATCAGATCTCGAAAAGCAATAGACTTAACAATCCTATAACAACTCGAAGATGCTATAAGGTAGGAAATATCATCTTGTACACCTGACTTTGAAAAATTAGTGGATAATATGCAATGCCAAAATCGCATTAAATGTAGCTATTTTGAATTAATTTTTCCCTTTTTAGTGTAGGTTATTGTTTATGATGCTTATGATTGAAATAGATATTAAGAATCGTTATAGTTCTTTCTAATTGTTCCAGCCAGAAATTTCCTGTTTGTCAGATGTGCCCTGACGGGAAATAAGGTTAAGAACCCCTGATCTGTATTGTGCTACAGATGTTTAAGAGATCATATTCTTAGTAAATAAATAAAAGAAAGAAACGTCTCCGTTTAATAGAAAAATATATTGTATATGTAAAATAATTCTCCATTTTGAATATTATGTTTCATTCAGTTAAAGCAGTGAGTGAGTGAATGGACATTAACGTTGCACCGTTCAGCTACTCGAGGACCGTTGGTGACGGAACTCATAATTTTGAACCATGACCAAGTGACGAGGACGACACCTGAGTTGGTATTCCCCTCTCCTAACTACGGCACCACACCAATGGAAGGACGTTTGAGCACTCGAAAGATTTAAGGTGTATCGCTCTCCTTCACGGTGGGTCTTAAGCGGAATTGGGCTCGAACTCATAACACACCGGCCTCGATGCGTTACCATGACCACTAGGCTACCACCGTCACTACAGTGTGTATACAACTAACAGAATTTCTCAATTTTCATCTTTCAAAAATAATTTTCCCTGCTGGGTTTAAGAATAAATCGTTATTGATTTTGGTGTTTTAAATGAGTATAAAACCCCTGGATGAATTTACGCAGTTGTCAGGGACATAAATAAAATAAGAAATATAAGGATATGATCATTCCTGCTCGACTTCCTGTTATGTTTTTCAAAAGAATAGGATATTTGCGTGATTATTCTTGTAAGATGAAAGAGAAAACATACCATGTTCAACAAAGCCCCAATCTTCCGTTGTGATTTAATTACAGGGTAATCGAGCGAGCAGTGTACAAATATGTAAGAACAATCGTGGTTCGAATAAATAGTACACTGGTATTATCTTTAAGGTATCTGACTACGTTGGGAATTGTGATTTCAAAAAGGCGCATAAATGGCTAATTTTCATGATATTTAGTATCACTTAGATTAGAATACATGTATAAAATTTTTTCAAGGACATTTTGACAAAAAAATTATTTAAATACGATATTTCGGCAAAAAATTAACTTAGAATAACCTTTTTCAAAATGTTCTCCTTTTGTGAAAAATACTTCTATTATAATAATATTTGTCTGTATATAGATCAGACCTCTGTACAGAAGCTCAACAATGATTTTTGAAAAATTCCCATTATTTTCAGAGTTACAACCCATTGAAATAATTATCGGCGTTTCTTAAAATTTCTTCCCTCTGCTGTCGTAATACATGGATATTTCCACTTCTAAGTTATATATTTTAAAAATTCTAGTTGAGCCTCTGTACAGAGGTCTGACCTATATACTGGCAAAATATTATTATAATAAAAGCATTTTTCACAAAAGGAGAATTTTTTGAAAATGGGTCATTCTATGATCATTTTTTGTCAAAATAGTGTACTTAAATAATTTTTTATTGTAATACTATACTTAAAACAATTTTATATACATTTTGTAATCTAAGTGACATTAAATATCATAAATATTATCCATTTATATGCTTTTACAAAATCACGATTCCGAACGTAGTCGGATACTTTAAACGTTAAAACTTACACCTATATAAAATGAAATTTCTCTCTTCATTAACTGTTACTTGAGGGTACAATACGGTCAATGTAAAGGAAGGAAGAGATTATGCCTCGTATAATGCCTGATGTAATGCAGGAGATTTATAATGCCTTAACCTGACTGAAGTCTGTCAATACCAATATCTGTTTGAATATTGTAAAGAAAAATCTTCATTCAAACTTTCAAAAGTTATATATTCACCATTCAGAATCACCACATCCTTCCGAGTTTAAAATTTTAATACCATTGCCTAGTTAAAATTGTCTAGCAAATTCGTATCACTTTTATACGAGGTGATACAATTCCTTACACATCTTATTTTAAGAGAAGTAGTTCATATAAGCGTGTATTACAGTCTTCTCAAACTTTCAATATTTGCGACCTAATATTCAATCATGATTTTCCTCGCGTCCCCTTCCCCATACAATAACAACTTTTTTAATTCAAGAAGACTATACTTTGACCCTAAAGCTACAATACGACTTTAACCTCTTAAGTGCCACCGGCGTATATAAACGTCTCACTCATATAAAGCGTCAACTGTTCTAAGCGTATATATACGTCTGTGCGGAGTACTATCTTTTCTGTGCATTGCTGTTCATAAAATTATTCCGAGGCTTTAGAATGCAAAAAAGGTCCTAGACTGTTTTCGAAGGATTTACTTACTTTAGAGGATTTTTTTATCTATTCCTTTTCCTTTGCTCCCCCCTCCCCAACACGAATACATCCCATACGCGCCCTTACGTGGAAAACGGTGGCATTAAAGAGCGAGCCGCATAACTTTTAATCGGTAGTTCAAATCGGTAGATCAAATTATCACATCTTGATAATTTGTACAGGTTATAATTAATCTCTTATTATAACCTGTACAAATTATCAAGATGTGTTAAATCTTGTATATACAATTTTATATGTACATAACAAACCCATGGGGTCACTTGTAGTTATTGAACTTGTTCTTAACGTAATATTGTTAAATTAATTATAAAATACATTGTCAGTACTGATAGATTTACAAGTGAGAATTTAATCAGTGAAGATGTATATTTTATTTTTTATTATCTAAGAATAATTTTATTTGTTTACTTTCAGTAATTTAAATATTTTTTAAATAATCATTTGTTTTCGATTTTAAATATGCTCGCGCCCCCTTGGGGAGTTATCACGCCCCTCCCTAGGGGGCGCGCCCCACAGTTTAAGAAACGCTGGTGTATTATCAAAATCCTTCAGCAGATTCTATTATTAAACATTTTGCTCATTACTCGCTTTATTTAACTCTTCTTAAATGTTACCATTTTTAGCTAAAAGGTTGCTTCCAGACTTAAGAGGAATAACCTAACATATTGCCTTTATTAGACCTAATAAAAGTTGCTTCCACCTGACTTCCTGTGACTGATTATTCTTGTGATCTAGGTAGAGAAGAGATCCTGGTCGAGAGCTCGAGGTCGAATTTGTTTCTGTCGAACCACGGGTTCAAGTCGTGGTACTCCTTAAGACCCGTCGTGTCGAAGATAAGATGCTGTAATATCGTGACTCTCGAATTTTCTTAATGTATCCGATTACGTTCGGAACCGGGATTTTGAAAAAGCACATAAATGGATAATTTTCATGATATTTAGTGTCACTCAGATTAGAATACATGCATAAAATTGTTTTAAGGACATTTTGACAAAAAAATTTATTTAAATATAATATTTTGGCAAAAAATTAGCTTAGAATAATCTTTTTTCCAAATGTTCTCCTTTTGTGAAAAATGATTCTATTATAGTAATATTTTGCCTGTATATAGCTCAGACCTCTCTACAGAGGCTCAGCTACGATTTTTGAAAAATTCACATTATTTTCAGAGTTACCACCAATTGAAATAATTATTGGCGTTTTTTTCTTAAAATTTCTCCCCTCTGTTGTCGTAAAATATGAATAAACCCACTTCTAAGTTATATATTTCAAAAATTCTAGTTGAGCCTCTGTAGAGAGGTCTGAGCTATATACAGGCAAAATATTATTATAACAGAGGCATTTTTCACAAAAGGAGAACATTTGGAAAAAAGATTATTCTAAGTTAATTTTTTGCCAAAATATTATATTTAAATAAGTGTTTTTGTCAAAATGTCCTTAAAACAATTTTATGCATGTATTCTAATCTGAGTGATACTAAATATCATGAAAATTATCCATTTATGCGCTTTTGCAAAATGACGGTTCCGAACGTAGTCGGATACCTTAAATACGGGGTAGCGAGAGGAATCATACAGCTTTGGTAAAATATTTTATTTAAAATTATTTAAGAAAGTTAACACCATTAATATGGTATCTGTTTATCACTGTTGTTCAGCATTTCTCTGGAGAAAAGTTCAAGTCCGGATCGCTGTTCTATGGTTTTGCCGAAGATCAATTGCTGGTGCGGCTGCAACGAAGATTCGGTATCTCCGTCTTGCAGAAGTCCTGATCACCGCTCGTTGATCTTCCGGTAATCGACTCCCGGCTGCCCCTGTAACCTTTTTCACTTCTATCACCCCAAATCGTGGCATTTTCCGAACCAATTCTTTATACCCAAAAAGTGTATCTCTTTCACATACACAATAATTTCTGATTGGCAAGTGTCGTGGGTCTGCACCTGGCAACATCTGTCTTGGTTCTAACTACATTGGTTCTTTGGTACAAAAGCATGTCACAACTGAGATCACCTATGTCACTATGCCTCCTAAACCATGTGGAGTGTCTATCAATCAGCTAGTCATTTTTATACATGGAGTACACTCCTGGGTATTTTTTCCGCACGAAAGGTCGACACTTTTTCCATTCAAGTACACCAAGTCCAACATGTGCGAAGGAGCGAAATAAGGGATGGTCGTCAAACAGGTGTGTCTCTTCTATAAATCGTTATGAAGAAAAAGCCATCTGGGTGTCGGAGAAGAAAAAAGTGGAAACATCAAAGCAGTTTCCAGTCGGTTCAACATTTGTTTCACCCCCGGGCGAGGAAGAAAAATACGTGGACTTCTTTGACCCATATGGCAATTCTGCTCACCTCTGGACTTCAAAAATGGCAAGTGGGGTCCAAAAAAGTCCATCTAACGAGGTGACGCTATAATTCAGGTTAAATTTTTAGAGGCACAAAGTCTTCACTTTGGCATGGTATGCAAGTTTGGAGAGTGAATTGCACGCTTACATGTCTTCCCAGCACTTGACTATGATATGGAAGACACAATATTTATCACCAATAACCCTCGTGTTGCATCAAAAGGGTGCTTTAATAAACAATTAATCTTAAATATTTGTAAAGGTAGCTTCATAATAACCCTTTAATAGATAACAAAATTGATGTTTAACATAGAATTATTTTCAGCAAAATGCGCCGAAATGTATTGCATTATAAAGTGTGTTTATCTATAATTACACATGTATTTTTTACTATTTTCTACTAAGTTGGTTTTTACCAGATATTTGCACCAGATGTATTTCACCATCAAACAAGGGAGGGTGTGTGTGTGCTTTAAATTTAACCATAATGGGTTTTTTTCTGCATAGTTTTCTCATTCTCATAAATATTTAATTCACTTCTGAAAATACGTCCCCTTTTGTACTTTTGTTTATGTATTGGATTCACAAACATATACTAATTATAATATTTGTTTTCCTTTAGCAATCCTCATTTTGTATAATTTATCTCTTACTGAATTGAATTAAATTTTCAAAGGTAAATTCTCTTTAATCTCAATAATAATCTCTTTCTTAATTTTGAGAAACGTTTGGACGCTGCAAGGATAAGAGAGAGATTCGTATTATTCAGATGTTATATTATGAAAGAAATATATATGCTGTGAAGAAAGAAATATATATTTTAGAATTTAAATTCACATACAATTCATATTCAGTATTGAATATTACAAAAATGATTTAAAGTTATTATATTTAATCAAAAATCTAATATAGGAATGTTAAATTAAGTAGAAAATATAGAAAAAAATTTTTTTTAAAGAATTAATTATTACCTCTGAATCTTTCTATTTCAACGCGATATAACATATTCATTCAATGTAGCATTCATTAAGTTAATCATTTACAATTCTTCATTAATTTAAGTAAGTCTTTACGATTTACTTAAATTAATGAAGAATTGTTGGGGAGTTTTGTTTAATGCGTGGATTTTTGAGATTTTATAATTAAGTTTCTGCCAAATGGTGTTACTTGTTCTCTTCGAAAATTCTATTATCTTGATTAAAATTTATGAAAAGAAAAAAAAATGTTTGATAATTTATTATACTTATTTAGACGTTTAATCTAGAGTTTTGCAAAAAAAAAAATGTGTACAATAAATATACAACGGAACATGAGGTGAGAGATTTATCGAAAAGTTTTATTATTATTCACTCATTTCGTGAAAATTCTCGAACTCTTTTTTTAGATGTGACCAACTTCATTTTTATTTTCGAATAAAGAAGTCTGGTTTGTTGTTGCAGATTGGCTCCTTTCATCCTGCATAAGAAAATAAATCATTATTTTAAAAAGATTACTGTAGCAATATCACAAAACAAGGGAAAGATTTTATTTGTCTGAGTCATTTTCAAAGTGCTCTCAAACACCAAATATTTTTCCCCAACGGGACAATTTCCCGAGATAGAATCACTCCAAAAAGTAATTCAAAAAGCATTCGCTCCTTCGCCTTAACACACTTTTGGACATTGGCACTGTTTCTCCAAACCCCGTCGAGAAATCCAACATCAAAACTCTGTTTCCAAAAATGATCCCAGAACTTATCACGGTACCAGAAGTATTTCCCCTACAAAGAAAGCACTTACTAAAGTTCCGCTAAACTGAAATATTTGGCGAAAAAAGCCTCCGACTTTAATACGCTTCGTAGTCATAACCTTGGCGTCACTTTTCCTTTCCATCTAATGTGAGAACGTCTGTGCTTTTTGAGAAGGAAGGGGGCGTGATTGGTCACAATGTCGTCATAGCAACCGATGGCGTGGAAAGGATGCGGAAGAGGGGAAGTTAGTGTTAAATGGGTTCCGTATCTTCCGCTTTTCTCGAAAATGAAGGGGTTGTTTCAACATTGTGTTATTTAACAACAAAGGTATTATGCACTGTTTTTGTTCACTGAGTGTTTTAGGACACTGTTACATTTCGTTTCAAACATTTCTGAAGAATAATACATCCTGTACCCTCTTTAATAAATTTAAATCTACTGAATGATTTTAAAACGTGAATGGGAAGGTTTAACAAGGGAAAAATTAGGCCCTCTCTTAAACTTAAGTTAACCTAAGAAATTTTTAAATTTAATTCGTTAATATTGTAAAACTGCTTAAAGCATTTTTCTAAGCATGCAGTTAAACAAATCAAATCATGTGAGAGAAAAGATGCCACAGTTTTTCTTAGTAAATATTTGCAGGTGTTTCTTTCTTTTTCTTACTATTAGTAAATATTTGCATTTTAATTTTGTTCAAATAAATTTTTTTTTTAAAACTTGTGGAGGTGTTTAATATAGAGTTTTTCAAATTGAACTCATTAATTAAATTAATTGCTGGTTTTCAAATCTTCTACTATTAGCTCACTCTCAAGCAAACTCAAAAGGTGTGCAATGTTGCAACAATGCAGAAAAATCACTCTATTCTTAGCTCTCTCTCTCTATATCTCTATATATATATATATATATCTTGTTCAAATTTTCAATCGTTAATAAAAAAAAAATTTTATATTCATTTTCAATAAAAAAGTTTAATAAATTTTTTTTTTAAAACTTGAAGTGGAGGAAAACAATTGATGTTAATATAGAGAAAATTCTCTTGAAATTTTTTTCAAATATTAACTCATTAATTAAATTAATTTGCTGGTTTTCGACGCCAACTTAGATTATATTACACAAAATTCGTCTTCATTGTTGTAACAACGTAACTGTTACAAAAAACAAAATGACAAAAAGTTGGCGAACATACGTAAAAACCAGTTCTTCAGTACACTTACTACCTTCTCCAAACTTAAAAAGGTGTGCAATGTTGCAACAACAGTACCTTCAAAAAAAATCGCAATCGATAATTGATCCTGGTTTCAAATTAGAAAATCCAATATCAAAAAAAGCTCACTGAAAGTTAATTGAATACATAAATTTTAAAAAAAATCGGGTTTATTAATTTTTTTCTAATTCCTATTTTGATTAAAAAATGGCTCTCCTCTCTCCCTACGTATTATTTGTAGATATGGAATTATATATATATATTAAATATATCTTGTTCAAATTTTCATAATAAAATACTTAAGGACGGATCTATCATCCATCTATTTAAAGAATATGAATTGACTTAATTTTTTTCCACGTTTTTGGTCGTGAGCATCACAATTGGACTGAACAGGACTGGGCATGTCTTCCCGTCACTATTCTCAGGGCGATGAGAATAGGTTCAGTCTGTCATCGGATTGTATACGCCAACTGATCTGGAGCGAGAGTGGTACAGGTGGCAAATCAGTTTCTTGCTTATCGTCAGACAGAAAATATCCAGGAAAAGCACCGGACCAATATCCGACATGCAGTATCATGGTGTGGGCCGGCATCATGATCATGGTGTGGGATCAATGGCCAATGGCCGCACACGTCTACATGTGGTTGCGAATGGGACTATGATGGGTCAACGATACAATGATGAAGTTCTACTTCCTCATATTCATCTTTTCCGTGGTGCTGTCGGTGATAAATTTGTTTTTATGGACGACAACGCAACATGTCATCGAACACTCGCTGTTCAGGATTGTCTAGACAGCGAGGGTATTCAACGTCTCGTATGGCCAGCGCGTTCTCCAGATCTAAGCCCCATTGAAAATGTGTGGGATGCTTTGGGGAGGCAAGTTTCTGGTCGAAACTATCCTCCGACAAACAAGAACACCCTCATCCGTGCACTCACAGAGGAATGGGATAAATTGCCTCAACAGCTGCTGGATAATGTTGTGCAAAGTATGGTACGACGTGTGGAATGTTGCATCACACTCCACGGTGGACACATCCCGTACTTATACCTTTCTTTAAGGTGCCTGCTGACTTTTAGATGCATTGTTCCATTTCTCCGTACGTGGATCAAATGAAATTTTTTTTCTTTCAGATGTTTCACAGCTTTTGTACTTTCCAGAACAATAAATATTCTTTATTCTAATGTCTGAACAGTGTGGCAACTATATTTTATCCTACTAGGCCTTATGTCTTGCTTAATGTTATGCTACATAGCAATTTGTGATCCGTCCTTAGCAATTGTCCAGCAGTGTATAACATGCAGAAAAAAAGGTAAAATTATCGAAAATATAGCTTCCTGTGAAGTAAGAAAAACAATGAAATTAATATTAAGTGCTACTACCACAGCTTTTAATATTTGTTACAATGCTCCATGGTACTGAACGAAAGATGCTTTGAACGTTCTGTTGGGGAATGAAGCAAATGCTGTTTTCATACATTGATAAAGTTGACCTATACGAGTTGGAGCATATCGGGCCTGTCATCAGACTGACATGTTAGATTGACGATGGATCGGGAGAATAGGTAGGTCAATTCAGTAGTGTATAATCTGATGAATAATGAAAAATCTTGAACATCAGGTACTATGAGCAGTTTTACATTATTTTGTTTGAATGTAGGCAAGTTCTCTGAAGATATAAAAACAGGCAACAGATCTATTAGTGTCTCAGAGATGTAGCTTTGGCTGTTCATTGTACCGGTAATGCGTACTAAAGGAGGTGCAACCACATACCAAACCATAATAGGGGTGCATAACTAGTATGTCGATGTATAAGGTAACAATTCAGGAAAGTTTCTCTACGGGGTCTCATATCTCTAAATTAGGGGTACTCAACCTTTTTATCTGCTGGGCCGCATACCTATGTTAGTTATTTCAGTTGCAACATGAGGGTAAATGGGGGAGTAAGAAACGCTTTAAGACCAAGATAACATTGGAAATTTAAAATGTGGAAAATTGATCAAAATATTATAAGAGAGAAAGAGATTAAAGAGATCTTCGAGAAAAAGTGTCATTGAAGGATTCCTGTTTATTGGTATCTTTTAAATACAGTACTTTCGTGACAAATCAAAAATTGCTAATCCATGTTTATTTTTCGCAACAAAATAGTTAACATCCCAATCGTCTTGAAACGATATGTTTTCTTCGAATATTTTTCGCTTGCAAGATATGAAAGATAGTTAAAAATTAGTTCCACACATAAAATGGTCGCCACTCCAGCGTTGTCTGTTATCACTAACCGTAACCGTTCCAAATAGAAAAAGAATATCAATTCGTTCTCGTACGACACCGACAACAAAAAACGAAATTGATATATCTGATTTCTTGATGAAGAATTTCCCACCAAATTTTTAATACAATGTTCTTAAATAAGTGAATTTCTCAAAGCAATGTGCCATGACCGGGCAACTTAAAAAGGCTCGGTGGGCCGCAGGTTGACTATCGCTGCTCTAAATTAATAATTGTGGTGTTAGGTAGAAGGGAGATTTGTCTGTAGAAATAATATCGTCCCATTTGGTTGTCTGTGTCCTTCGTTCAATTTTCGTTGTAGACGTAAACTCTTGTAGTTTTGAGACAAAGATAGTCGTGTGAACAAACACCTTGCGCAAGTTCCAAATGACGTCAGAATAGTATGTAAGTACGCCAATCGCGCTGTATAACCGACAGTGTATGTTGTGATGTGACACCTATTGCAGCAAAGGGATCCACCACTGCTATGCGCACAATATGCTTGTCATCACGCATAATAGTGCAACAAAGTTCGTGCAATTGATGACAATAATTTCTTCTTGCATCCATAAATCTGCATCAGTGTTACTTGATTACTTCCGATCGAATCATCGATTTATCGGAAGGTTAATCCAAGTTCCCTATAAGCAGTAATTCTTCCACTGTTGAATTCTTCGAGACATAATGGTGCTGTTCTCAAAAACAACAGTACGAAAAAGCAATCCCAATACTTCAAGACAACTTTCAAGCTTGTTGATGGCGCTACGGTTCTCATTTAATGTGTTTGTGCTGAAATGCAAATTATTTCTAATGTTCTTATTTGCTTATATTCACGGTTTTCTCTTTGATCAATACTCACGATGAACATTTCACGCGATCTGTTTGTATTATTCATGGGAAGGCTTTCCGGATGGCCAGTATTGTATATAAATTCTGCTTTTCTATCTTGAAAAATATTTAAAATATGGCCATAGGAACATAAGTTGGCAACATCATATGAATTTCTGAACACATTTTTTATAACTTGCAGAAAACTTTTAAGTTCTTATTCATTTCAAAGAAGTTCTCCCCAGAATTTTGTAAATTTTATCGTTTTGGGAATTTGAAAGAGTAAAATATTGTTATTTTTATCTTGTAGAGAAAAAATGAAAATTCCCCCATAATGGGTTTTCAATTTTACACCCGTCTATTGTTATTTATATTTGCTTAAGATTCATCTATTAGGATGGAAAATATTTTCCCCCTTGAAGTAATATTTCGAATGAGACGTATTTTATAATATCATAATAATAGTTCGAAAAGATAAAATATGTGAATAAATCATTTCAAGGGAAAAAATGCAACATTTGTGTAAAATTTCCTAATTTAAACTAACTCGTAATATTGTAAAAAGTTATTTATAGAAGAGAATTAAAATTCCATTTTAGTTTCTAGAACATATCTGTGCTGTTGAAAATAGAGTAACAAGAGCATTTTAGGGGAAACTAAATAAATATCCATTATGCAATTCTAGTTACAAGGAACCATATACGGCGAAGTGAAAAGACAATGGTTCTATGCAGAACTGTGATCCACAATGATTACAAAGTTTTGAATTTCACCACCGACTTTTGGGTCCAACCAATTTTTTAGTGTTGATTCCACCAAATCTTATCGGAATTTAAAGGAACGCTGACACTGAACTTTAACACAACTGAACTTTAACCCGACATCACTCGCGTGAAAAAACGACTATAAAGTTCTCGCGCAAAGTATATGACACCACCCAAGAATGTTACATTTTGTTTTTACCATAAAATTTGTATACAAAGGTGAAAAAGAAAAAAAAATAAGAAATACAATATGTTTATTACACTTTTCACATGCGTAAATTTAGTTTCTCTGTTCTTTTTATTAGGGCATTCAGTACTTTGTTTATACATTCCTTTAGTCTTCGTCGCGAGTGAGTGCGATGTTTTTCACTGGATCTTGAATTTTTTCTAAAATTTCGTAGAAGCATTGCTTGCTAGTTTCTACATTCGTTACATTCTTCTGTAAATCGAAATCCAAAACACTTCAGAAATCAGTGTCTGGTTCGATGTTTAGTAGGAGGTTTCTGAGTACTTAACAAAATAATTTGCGCATTTATCATCGCAACGTTTAACAAAACAAAAAATATTGGCATATGCTAACGATTACATTTTCAGGCCATTGAATAATATGTGGTCATTTTATCTCAATGACAATATATTATTTCAGATTTCAACCAAGCCCGATATGGTTGGTACTGTAGATGAATCTATTGTATCACCACTATGTATTGATGAAGGTAGAAGACAACTCCAGTTTTTCTTGGCTCGACGGCTATTTAGAGTACCCCCATGCCACAAAGGCACTATTCATTTACATACAAAAATAACTACGCTAACAAGAGTATAGCTCAATCAACTCAATATAAACATAAAAACTCTTAGTAGAAAAAATTCATATCCTTTTAAATTTGTAAAAATATATAATAGTTCGAAACTCATAAATATCTATAAAAATAAATGCATTTTGTGTGGTTCTTTTTACATAATATGAAATTATTATTCCATATTTACCTATTATTACAATTATATAATGGCAATAACTGACCAGCATATACGTTTTAAAAACTCGCGAAATAATTGTTTTATTGTTTATTCTTTTTGGTGGTTTTTTATTTGTGGATAGTAGGATCTAATGTGAATGTATACTATAGTTTTAGTAGCAGGGGCGTAGCTACACTCATATCAGCCGTATTAATGATACAGGGCCCTGAAGCTACAGGGGCCTTGACATGTGTAACTACAGTTCCACTAACAAGTCTCTTATATCTAAAAAAGGGCCCCGAAGAAGTTTTGATACACGGCCCACTCAGGACCAGCTACGACAGTGCTTTGTAGTCTAATCATGAGTGTTAAACCGGGTAAGTGAAAGATTACCAAACCTCGATTACGCAGTAATTTAAAATTTCCAACTAACTGGTGTGTAATATTCACTTGTAGAATTTTTAGCTGCTGAATAGAAAGTGTATGATTTCTAACTATGGATATATTTTGTATAATTAATTATTATAGAATTTCCAAAACGTAAGTGTAAAAAACTTATTTTTCTTGAACCCCGATATTGCGATTAACACTGAATTAACAAATAAAATGTCCGGACCCAATGAATTCGTTAAATGGAGGTTACTGTATTTAAGGGGGTTACTGTATTTTTTATTAATTCGTCACTGTATTTAAGGTATCCGACTACGGGCGACTTCTTTTTTAAAAGAGTGGAGATATGGAGATTTTTTTCGTGGTTTTCAAATTTATTTAGTACCTGTTAAGGAACAAGTAATATAAAAAATTATTTTTTATGTCAATTCCTACTTAGATCAACAAAGAAAAAAATTATCTTAGCTACTTTTTATTAAATAGTTGCAATTAATATAAATACGGATATACATGCGACAGAATCGCAACATTAAATGGTAATTAATTTTGATTAATTATCATTAAAGTATCGTATTGTCATCCAAAACAATCGTGTAAATAAAATTTCAGTTCAACTGAAAGCTTTAAAACGTGAGAAAAAATCTTTTCAAGTTTTGACACAAGTCGCCAAAAAATGATGCCAACGTGGCTGTATTTGTAATTCTTTAAATGATTAGTTTTAATCAATTAACTTTTATTAATTATAGTTAAATTATTGTATTGTCATCCAAAAAAATCATGTATATAAAGTTTTAGCTCAATTGAGTGCTTTAAAATGTACTCTACTAACGATTGAAAATTCCACCAAGATAAATAAATAAATATATAGAGAAATTGAGCTAATAGTAGAAATTGAAGACAGGCTAAAATTAAAACGAAAAAAAATTATTACTTCTAAAATGGGAAAAAATGGGTAAAAATTGACAAAAAATTACATAAACGGGGCTCGCTCTGTACATATAGTAAATGAAACAATTCTCAATTTTTCAATTTTGATGTATTACTTCGCTATTCCTTTTTGAAATGACCTTCAGGGTTAGAGATATTTTAATTTTTACAAAAACTAGAGCACTTTATCTAGATGTTACATGAAATTGCTTAAAAAACAGTGATTATTTTCGCATAACGAACTGTTCATTTTGTAATAAAACAGTGTTTTATAAATCTGAAGGTTAAAACACTTATACTGTTATGCAGAAAATGCACACAAAACTTCAGTACATTATTTTAAAAACTTTTTGAGCCATCACCATCCCCGTTTGAGCATTTCGAAAAAAAAAACACATTTCAAGTAAAACGTATTTTAAAGTTTGAGGTCTTATGTAAAGTTATGACATCTGCTTTTACTAAAACACTTGTAGGTTTTCTTCTAGTGAATGGAAAATAAAACACTTGGTATTTTTATAACACCAATAAGAGGCCTAAAAAACTATATTAAAAAAAATCTGTCAATTTTTCAAAAAAATCATGGTTTTACGGTAGTCGGGTACCTTAAATGACTTTCGTAGAATTTGGTTACTAGAAATTACATAATACATCAAAACATCTCCTTTGAATAGTTTTCTTATTATAATGACAAGCTTTCGAATTTTTTAATAATTCTAATCATTATAAAATCATAAATGAAAAATTAAATTTAATACGAATGGAGTGTATCTGAATAGAAATGGGTAAAATATACGAAAAGTTACTTCAAAAGATAATACACAAATATCAAGAAAAATGAACTTCGGGAATCTGTAAAATATTTCCTTTAAGAAGAGAATTTGGCTTTCCAAATACCGGTGCATATTTTTTAAGGATTACAGCTTCTTTTCCCTATGCACCCGAAATGATTTACTATTTATTATCGAGACACATCTCTAGTCGCCGGAGATGGTAAAGGGGTCCCTTCCGCCCGCAACACCTGTGGGGTTGAAAAATGATAACTTTTTCCTTAAGTTCAAGGAGATGTATTTTAATAAAGCACATTCGGCTCAAACTTGGTGCGGATCAATAGATTGTGCTGTTATTCGCGCCCTTCTTGAAAAAAGCTCTCTTCGCATTTAAGGGGACAACATAAAAATGCAAGACAAGCTTTTTAAGTGTTTATCTTCCGAAATATATTTCATTTCCTTTGAATTTTTCCCTTTCTCTTCCTTTGGAGATTGATTAGATGTCAGAAATAAATTTTGGTTCCTAATTTCAAAAGCTAAATGAATTTTGTGCGTTTGCTGAGAATTAATTCGAGCGTTATTATCAAAATAACATAATACACAAAAATAAAACTACATAATATAGTTGATAAACCTTAATCATATTTATTTACTTGAGAATTTTTTTCACCATACTAAAAAGTAACATAGCCTTACTAATATTATAAATGCGAAAGTATGTTTGGATGTTTGTTCCTCTTTCACACAAAAACAACTGAATGAATTTTTAATGAAACCTTACAACGCTTATAAATCAGAATAACACATAGACTATAATTTATAAAGATATTGTGTGCAGTCTCCAAAATATAAAGATAATTGTCAAGAAAGTAGGAAAAAAACCTGCCATCTGCAAAAGCTAATGCCAGCATAAATCTATCTTTTTTGAGTGAAGCAAAACTTTCCCTGTTTGTTTTGTGAACGCCATGCCTCAGTGCGCGCTCGCTTTTAATTTATTCCTTTGATTAGAGCAATCACTATTTTTTTAATTTCATAATAAGACTACATTTCGAAGGGAGATGTGGTGGCAAGATTTTAACATTAAATAAAAGTAATACTAACGTATTACACTTCCAGATATAAATTATTTACACTATTTTAAGCGTTCGTTACACAAAATTTTTAACAATGTGTTACTTTTGCTGAGGAGCGGAGATCAGCTTAGGAAGGTGTTTTCAAAAATCGACTGACAAGAGAGTTACGGGGAGGTATAAATAAATAAAAATCCCTTCTATCAGCTATTCGATCTACAAACTTAAAATTTAACAAATATGGTTTTTTTTTGTTCAGCTGAGATATGCAAAAAGCTTTTTTTTTAATGTGCAATTCACGTAAAATTAACCCATTAAAGACTTCTTTATCCTTCAATCTGTATTGTTTAATTTTTCAATTCACCCGTGTGAAGAACCGGTATACCAGCTAGTTTTCTGTAATTTGGCTTTCTAAATTCAACTGAAAAGTTCCTGAGACTAAATTTCCAATCCCCGTGTTCCACAAATCCATTAATATTGATGTTACACTTTTGCGAAGCCTGATTCCAGCAAGTTTTGAATTTCCGGACCTTATAGGAAAGCAATTTTATAAATAACAGTAACTTTTATTTAACCAAAAGATTTCACATATTCTCAGCTTGATTAAACTTTTATAGGGCCATCTTTTCTAAAGAAGGTATATTGTCAGTATAATTGCAAAATAAAGTTGTTTTTTGTTAAGAAAGTGTAGAAGTCAGTTAAGATAGTGATATCAGCAACTCCATGGATGGTTTATTTATTTATTTATTACTCAACAGTAAAAACATTACTTTTAAATATTGTCACCTCGACTAACATAATTCGGAAATAAAAACGTATTTGAATAGAAACGAATGTAATCAAAATGAATTATCATTGAAAGGGAACAAGTACATCAATATAAGAAACACTAAATGAATGTCAAATAAATCGTTTTAAATAGTTTTTGTTGTCAATATTAGATAATTGCATATAATATTTTTTTGTCAAGATTTGTTAATTTTGTTCTTCAAAGTCTTCATTTAACCGACACCATTGTCTTTAAAATAGATTACTACTATAGTTTTTGACGTTGATATTCATATCAACATAATGCTTTGTGATATCTTCACATGATATTGTAAAACAGTGCTTCTCAAACTTACAATATTTACAATCTAATTTTCAATCAGAATTTTTATTGCGTCCCTCCTCCCATACAATAAAAATGTTATTGAACGTAATAATAGCGTACTTTGATGCTAAAGTTACTATACAGCCTTAATTATACACCATGCAAATAATCAAGATAAGTAATACATTTTGTATATGTTAATTTTTTGTAAAATATATTATAAACTATACTTTTAAATAATAATTTGAATAAAACAAATTTTAAAACTTTTTGATATACTCGTCCCTCTCTAGGAGGCACGTCCCATAGTTTGAGAATCGCTGTTGTCGATCTTTAAGTATGTATCTTGAAAATCTTGAACCAGACTTTATTGCATTATAAAAGAGAAACTGCATAATAGGGACTGAAGCCATGAAAAGTTTCCTATCTATATTCTAATGTATTTTCAACCAAATAATTCAAAATGTTAATTAAACAAAACATTAAATCCTGAAACAACTTTGATTCTGAATGTCTCTGAGACGTTCCAACAAATGCAATCCGATACAGCTCTGCAAGTGAAGTCTTAAAACTCCAAACCTTCAAGATCCAAATGTCCTTTCAAAATTTTATCAAATAATCATTCGTTTCTTCTGTAACTCTTCTCGTCTTCCCAGTTTCGTGAGAAGCTTGGTTGCTCCTATTTTCCCATCTGTGCCATCTTTCCATTGTTTCTCATTAAGGCAAAAGATACGAACCTTGCGTATGTGTGACGAAGGGCGTTTAGAAATGCAGAGGCGGGGAATGACGGGACCGCGACAAACTACCTCATTTGGTAAAGCAGCACTTAATGAAGAAATATTTGGAATCCTCTCCACTGCACTTATCGTGCCGCTGCAAGGGTCGCATAGCGGACGAGTAATGTATTCTGCTGCTGAAGACGCGCTGCAACCTGGAACCTATACGGGAGCTAATATTAATCAGGGTAGGGGGAGATTATCTATGCTCTCGAGTGCAACAAGTATGGGCAGATTCTTTGCTTAAATTCTTCCCCTGTTAATTTATTTTGAGAATTTAACACAGTAAATGATTTAAATTCATTGCAAGCAGAAGCATAAACTAATTTAAGCGTGAACTAATCAGTATTTTGCAACTAAAACTAAAATGGGATGAAATTTGTGTATTATGCAGTATGGAAGAAAATATTAAAATAAAATTAACAAGTAATACAAAAAAATCTAATGTCAATTCCTATTTAGGTCTACAAAGAAAAACTTAATTTTAGTTATTTTTTATTAAATAATTACAGTTAATATAAATATGTATATACATATGACAAAATCCCAATATTAAGGCAATTAATTTTATTAATTAGCATTAAAGTATAGTATTGTCATCCAAAACAATCATGTATGTAAAATTTCAGTTTAACTGAATTCTTTAAAACGCGAAGGAAAAAAAAATATTTTAAAGTTTTAATCAGAGTCGCTAAAAAGGAAGCCAACGTGACTGTATCTGTAATTCTTTAAATAATTATTTTTAGTCAATTAATTTTAATTAATTTTTGTTAAATTATCGTATTGTCACACAAAATAATCGTGTATAGAAAATTTCAGCTCAAATGAAGTCTTTCAATTGCGAGAAAAACACCTTTTAAAGTTTTGACACAAGTCGCCCAAAATGATGTCAACGTGGATGTAACTGTAATTCTTTAAATAATTAGTTTTAATCAATTCATTTTTATTAATTAAAAATTAATTTACCGTATTGTAATCAAAAATAAACGTACATATAAAATTTCAGCACAATTTAGTGCCTTAAAATGTATTTTATTAATGACTGAAAATTTTTGAACAAGATATAGGGAGATTGTGATTAGTAGGAATTGAAAATAAAATTTCATCAATCAATTTTGGGTTTGATTCCATTAAAAGTAGTTATTTTACATGATTTGAAAATAGAATTAACTAAATCAAAAGAAGTAATATACTCTACAAATTAGAGCATGGCATTACAATTGATTGTACGATGGAAAAATGCAATGTTAACAAAAGTCCACTTGAAACATAGATCCCTAAAAAATCTGACAACTTCCTGAATTAATAATTTTAAAGTTTGAAAAAATGCGTGTGTGTATGCTTTTGTTAAAAGTGAAGTCAATTGATTAAATGCTAGAATCCAGATTTAAAATACAATTCCAAGTGACGTTTTAACATATTTCGGCCATGTTACCAATCACAGTGTGTGACGAACTTTTGAAATGTTGCATACATTTTCCTGATTAGTAGTAATATTTGCTGCAAGTAAAAGTATAAAGGAAAACTTTTTAAAATACAAGCTTAAATTTTTTGTTTCAATTCTTTCTTAGCTTTGTATCACTTAACTTGGAATATTTTTATTCAAGATTCTGAATTATATATGTTAGAAAGAGAAACGATTTGAAAATAAATAAAATGTTACATTTTAAAAAAAGGAACTTCGTTTCTTACAAGAAAATTGTATGAAAACACACACACACACACACATAATGTCCATAAGCATTAAATTTAGCTAGTTATTGCAATTATGTTTCTGAGGTATTATTTTTGTTATTAAAGGCTTAAGGTATACGACTACTCGCGAACAACTTTAAAAAAATGGAAACATGAAGATTTTTTTTTGTGGTTTTTAGATTATTTGTTAAGAAAAAATGGCTAAAATTAAAAAAAAAGAAAAATAAATTATTACTACTAAAATGGAAAAGCATGGGTAAAATGTTTCAAAATTTACAAAAACGGGGCCCGCTCTTACAAACAGTTCAAGAATATAAATTCTCAATTATTCAATTTTGATGTACTACTTTGCTTTTCCTTTTTGGAATGACCTTAAATATGAGATGTTTTAATTTTTACAAAAACTAGAGCACTTTATCTTATATTACATGAAATTGCTTAAAAAACAGTGATTATATTCACATAAAGAGCTGTAAATTTTGTAATTAAAGAATGATTGATACATCTCAAAGTTAAAACACTTCTACCGTTGTGCAGAACATACACACAAAATTTCAGCAAATTATTTTCATAACTTTTTGAACAATCGCTGTTCCCGTTTGAACATTTCGAAAAAAAACACATTTCGAGTAAAACGCATTGTAAAGTTTGACATCTTGTTTAAAGTTATGACATCTGCTTTTACTAAAACGCTTGTAGTTTTTGTTCTAGTGAATAGAAAATAAAAAAAAACTTGGTATTTTTATAAAGCTTATGATGGCCTATTAAATAAAGTCATAAAAAAATTTGTCAATTTTAAAAAATTCATTATTTTAGGGGAGTCGGATACCTTAAGTGCCACAATCTTTGCTTTAATATTACCTTTGTTTTAATATCTCAAGTACATTCCTAGAAAAGTTAATTTTTTGGGAAAAGCCAAAAAACCTGGAAACTTTTTATTAAATGTATTATTTGTGCTTCTGCCAAATTCATGATGATGATTTAAAATAAAAATCCCATTTTGAATGTGCTTAAAACTTTTTAAGGCGCACCAATGTAGCGCAAAATATATAAACTTTTTCATAGAATAGGCAAATGATGATGCTAATTGACAAAGCAAAAAAAAAAAATCATGCACTATTGTAATAACAGTGTTTTCATAGTTCATGAAATATTAAAATAAAAGAATTTTGAAAATAATAAATATTTTCTTTTTAATCACTGACGTGATATTAGATATTGTTTAAAAATACATTCGTACGGCATTGAAATCATTTTAAATTTACATGTGTGTGACACAATAAAGTAGGATACATTTTAACATATTAATTAGTCGTACATATCTTCTTTAGTGCACTTTATTGAAAATAATTTAAATTCAGAAAAGTGGTCAAAATAAAAAGTTAAATTAATATTAATTTTATGTACAGGAAGCACTTGATATTGTAAGCAATACTTTTATAAAATTAATGTATTACTTTGCTGTATGTAATTGTTTATGCTTGATTTTAAACTTTATTAAAAGTATGTATAAATACGAATTACTTGATTTACAATTTGATGAAAGAAGCCCAATAGATGGCAGGACGAGTACGAGAACTCGTAGATTCGATGCAAGCGTAGAAGATCACATAACCTGAAAAATTCTAAAAAACACAAAACCAAATTTGAAAAACATTAAAGCAAAGAAAGTTTCAAAAATCTTAGGATTTTTAAATACAAAAATCAAAAATCCTGAAAAATTTCTCAGAATGTTTTTAAAAATAAAATTTTTACACCATTTATATATTGGCTTAAATATTTTTTTCCTACATTTTTTGAAGCTTTGAAATCAATGAAATAAGCACGGAATTTTTTGTATCAGTAATTAGCATGTTTTCAAAATGCAAGCAATATCTAATATTCTGCTTTTTATCTTTTCAAAAAGAATTCTATTTAAAGATTATTAATTCAAAACCGAATTCTCTGAGATTCTAGACGATTATTAAAATCAACGCCAGAATTTAACTTCCCCCAATTTCTGTAATATTGATTATTAAGTATTCATGTAATTTCAAAAAGATTTAACGAGCTATTTATAATAAAGGTTTATAGAATACTAGCTGGTATACCCGTTCTTCGCACGGGTGAATTGAAAATTAAACAATACAGATTGAAAGACCAAGAAGTTTTTAATGAATTAATTTTACGTGAATTGCAAATTCAACCAAAAAATGAGCTTTTTGAGTATCTCAGCTGAACAAAAAACACACCTTTGTTAAATTTTAAGTCTGTAGATCTAATTGCTCATAAAAAGGATTTTTTTTTATTTATAACTCCCCGTAACACTCTTGAGGGTCGATTTTTGAAAATACTACCCTAAGCTGATCTCTGCTCAGCGAAAGTAACACGTTGTTACAAATTTTGTGTAATGAACACTTAAAATAGTGCAAATAATTTATATCTGGATGTGCTGTACGTTAATATTATTTTCTGTTGTATTTATTTTATGTTGAAATTGCAATATTCAGAAGCAACGCCATTTCTTACATTATTATCGCGGTTGAAAGGTAACTAGGCGAAATGTTGGCGATAGAGTTAAGTTGGCATTATTTTTGGGGACATTATTAGCTACTTGGCAATTGATTGAACGGTGCAGAAATTGATATGATGTTGCGCCATCTGGTGGAGAGCTGCAACAAAGAGCATAACACTAAAACCTTCTCCACAAAAAATACCTATGCATGGAAATTTTCATAGTGATCGCTTGAACGGTATTGAAGTGAAGTGATTTCATATGTACAAAAATCCATTCTTATAAATATAAATTTCGTAATAATTTCTAGACTCCACGTTTTTATCGGCAGATCACCTTATCTTCCCGATGTAGTTCATCCGCTCTGTAAATGACCCATTTCGAGAAGAAAATAATTTATAAAATTTTGGATAATGACAGTTCATAAATTCTAACTATATTTGGGGGAAAAAAAGAAAGTAAGAAATATCTTAAGTTTTTTTATTAAAATATGCTAAAATGATTCTCGTGTACCTCAACCCACAACTATCATACAACGCTATTAGAAGTAAATGAACAGAACAATGAAAATAAAGGATGAGACTAACTACTAAAGTAAAATTAATAGATTTACAGAATCACATCGGTGAAGTTGCAAAGTCTAAAATATCAAATCACTAAAATTACAAAATAAACTCTAAAACGTTCGTCGGTATCAGTTTGACACCGGACGTCAGTCCTACTACGTTCGGAACCGTGATTTTAAAAAACCGCATAAATAGATAATTTTCATGATATTTAGTGTCACTTAGATTAGAATACATGTATAAAATTGTTTTAAGGACATTTCGACAAAAAATATTTAAATACAATATTTTGGCAAAGAATTAACTTAGAATAACCTTTATTTCAAAATGTTCTTCTTATAAAAAATTCTTCTAAAACAATAATATTTTGCTTATAAAGTAAAGACTCCTCCACAGAGTTTGAACTAAAATTTTCCAAAAATTCACATTATTTTCAGAGTTACTACCAATTGAAATAATTATCGGCGTTTTTTTCTTAAAATTTCTTCCATTTGTTGTAGTAAAATATGGATAAATCCACTTCTAAGTTATATATTTCAAAAATTCTAGTTGAGCCTCTGTACAGAGCTTAATCATTTTTCTTGGTGATTAAACTGAAAACGAGTTGTGATTCTAGTTTAATTAGGAGTGATTTTCCAACTAAATATACCTAGAACGTCCACTGGTATCATTTCAACACCAAGGCAATTTATCATTATAAAACCTGTCGTTCAACAAAATATAGTCCACTAAGTATATAAACAAACTTCCGGAAGTCCTATCGCACATTTTTTTTTACCTTGAATGCAGTGTTATTCAAAATGGAAATGATCAATTATACTAAAATTGTTGCGTCTAAGTTACATAGTGTTTGCTCAACAGCTCATAAAAAATTATTCGATTTTCAAAAGTGCAGAGCAGATACTCTGAGACGATCTATCTTAGAAAAGGCCTAAGACTTGATGAAAATGCTAATTTGTTGCGAGATCTTTTTGAGAATGAATCGGGGCTCTAATTTAGATTCCGATGAAGACATAAAATTGAATGAAATAGTGACTGCGAAGAATCTGAACAAAGTGCAGATGTAATTGATAATATTCCAGTAAATCCTGATATATATCACTAGGGATGACACAGAATGGACACCACATAACAGTAATGTTCCTGGAAGATTTGGACTCGCGAAATGTTTTGCGACAAAGCAGTAGTCCTACACGCTTCACGAAACATAACGTTAAAGTCAGTTTTTTATGATATAAAAAGGGTCGTTATACATGATACTTATATGAAATAATATTAAAAAGTTTTAAAAATGAATCCTACTGAACAGTAGTCTTGCAATTATACAGTTAAAACAATTACGTTATATATTTTATATCGCGGTGTCGGAACGACAACGGTGGACGTTTAAGGGTAATCGATATCCCAGACGCTCTAGTGTTAATCAACAAAATTATAAAATCAAATCAATGAAGTTACAAAATAATGTTAATGTAGCTTTATTGGAGACACGTTACTCTTTCTTTTGTTTTCATATCTCTGCAGATAAACGTTAGTCTTTACATATGAATAAGTTTTGTGTCCGTAATAACAATGAATTTGTAAATTAAAAATATTAACAATATGTAGTTTTTCTACCGCTTTTGTTAGTTATATCCAGGTTGATTTCAAATTTTTGATTGTTTCTTATTCATTGAAATTTCAGAAGATTATTTGCCATGAAAAATTATTCAGATTTTCTCTAAACTAAGTGCATAACACGTTTTTAATGTACTTTTTCAAATCCATGTCTAATACATAATTTATACCGTTAGAAAGCCAATTTAAATATTTAATGTGTTAAGCATATGGAAAATGATGTTAATTGTTATATGTAGTCAATCTAAAACCTGTGACCGGTGGGGTAACTATATACAATCCAGTAACGATCTCCGCAATAAAGTGTTCACTTTTGTCTAGTGATATGTTAGGTGCTTACGAATTCTTAGGTCGTGGGTTCTAATCTGTGACATTAGTGACCTTGGCTGAAAAGAAAAACGTAAACTTTCTGATCAGTCGTGGGTTCTAATCTTCGACTTTGGTGACGACTTTTTGCTGTATCAAGTGAGTTTGACGACATTGCTGCCTGAAGAGATCACTAATGTCGGAGATTAGAATCCACGACCTACGGATTCGTAAGCACGTAACATAACCACTACACTAAACACCCATCACCAGTTATATCTAGAAAGTTCATCTTAATCAGTGTTCAATATGAACATTGCAGTGAATTCGGAAAACAAATAATTTAAATAATTAAGAATGTTAATGAAAAGTGAGCGATATTAGACGAGGAAATTGCGATACATAAAGCACACAAGGCATGGAATAATCTATGCACGTTATAAAGAAGGTTATCCTTATTTTATGAATTACTGTATATTTTAAGTGATATGGGGAATTTTAGTGAGAGCACAGAGTGAGCTTTGTATTCTAAATATATAGTTAAAGAGTATCGTAATGTGCATAATAAGAAGCATTACAGGCTTATAACAAGTTGTTCCCAAAATTACTTTTCTCATAGATCTTTTTTACACACACACGAAACTCGCCTATGAATTCCCGAAGAAAATAACTATTTCAATGTATAATATAGAAAAATTATAAATTCAACTTCAGTGTCTTGAATGGTAAATGTTCACGTTAAAAAAAGTACAAATAAAATGTGGTGATATCCGGGAAGGGTTCTTACGTATTATTGCAACTATCTCCCCAACTCTATTAATATCTTACCAAGCTGGTAATCCCGATTTCCTATGTGTCGTACGCGCTGAAATGGCAACCAGTTTGATATAATGTCGCCAATAGGTTGCGATAATACTTGAGAACCCCGGGAAATATTTTTTACTCAAATTATAACTTTCATATATAAATGTAGAGGTGCTTTTTTTTTACTGAAAGGGTTACCTTCGTACATTACAAAAAGAATAGTATTGCTTCCTGTTACTAAGAAACTAAGAAAAATGTGTTTCATTCACATCGCATGCACAAAACAAACTAAACTACAAATTAGTCGTACTTAGATGAACGACTCTTTGATACTGTCGCATTTTAGACAAGCGATTATTGCACATAACAGCGAAATTCCGTTCCTATTTAAGGTATCCGAAGATGTTGAAAATGACCAAATTCGGTCAAGACGGATATTTTTGTTTCTAACTTTATTGAATAGAGATATCTTTCGGCGTTACAAAACATACTTTTTTTTTTTCTACGTTGCCAAAGGCCTGAAGTTAGAAAAACCGGAAGTCGGTCTTTGATCCACCAGAAGTGGGCATTGCTCAAAATCTATCATGGCGAGACTGATAACTCAAAATGCTACAAATGTGTATTTCTACAAAACTTTTTGAACCAGATAATTATATTATTTTCTAGAAGATGTACTAAAATATTTCTTATTATATGAATACTTTTTGAGTTATGGCTTGTTATTTAAATAATGGTCTCATAGAAATGTCACTTTTTTTATAATGTTTACTCAATCAGCTCTAAAATTTTCGAATTTTAATAAATCATCAATTTTTAGTACATTATCTAGATAAATGCATCGAATTTGTTTAAGCAATACTTTTACTTATATAAGTTTATTACTTTTATCTCTAATTGATTTGAAGTTTTTTAAAAATATTTCTAAAATTTCATTTATAATTGTGATTTCATTAAAATTTAGGTAACTTAGTTAAAAAGTTATTAGTTAAATATTAGCATTTATTAGTAATGAGTCCTAAAAAGCATATATAATGTTTAAATCTGCTAATTTGTTAAAATGTACTCTGAACGTGTTCGGATACCTTAAATGTGCATAGACGACCGTACTCACAATTGGCCCAACTTGCCCCGTGTGATGCTCATCATTACTTGTATTTTATGTAGCTATGTATAATATTTAACTCTAAAATTTTTTTAACTCTCTCTCTCGTAACAAATATGATTTATTTATTTTAACTTTCATAATGGAAATGGATTAGAGAAATATTTTAATTTATATTAAACCTTTCAAGGACCCTCTAACGTTGTCCACACACCCTCAAACGAATTTTAATTTTCTACGTACTCCCTCAGCAGTACCCCCCAGAGTTTCGCAGGGATCACTTTGGGAACCTATGCTTATAATGGTATTTATGCTCTAGTTTGTATGAAACAATAATCGAATTGAGAAACTTTCATTACATTATTGCTTTCTTAGAGATTACAGCGAAATTCTTTTTTTTACAAATAAAAAGTAATAATATATATTTCAATAATTTTTTACAGAGTTCATTTATTATTTAAATTCACTAAAATATAAGATTGTGATAAAATATTTTTTCTCTTTTGAGGGATACACGAAACTGTATTTAACAACTGTCTGAATGGTGGACAACAAATGGACAGAACGACAACGAGTATTGACCAACTTTGAAATTGTTAGAGTGCAGATAGATGTTAAGATCTTTTTTCAGAGGGTACCGTCGCATGTGAATTGGGATTGCAGATGGTCTGGCCTAAGATGGCAACTATAAGGATTTTACACATGGCGGCTACCTTTCTTTTTCAGAAAATGCTACCCGGGCCATACTAGATATCTGTTCCTCTTGGAGGTAGGCTATTGTACATGAATAGTATGAAGGTAACCGTTCTGGCACTGCTTTTATTCGGACAAGAAGTAGGCGAGATGAAATGATTCTTGTTAGGCTTTGCAGTGGACATAATCGAATTCAACGGCATGAAGCGAGTCTTAAAGTTAACCCTCTTTGTCCGAATTGCGATGTGACCCAAGCCGCTCCTGCTCACATTTTGGCTTATATTAGTTGCCATAAGAGCCAGTTGTTCTCAACTAAATGCTACAGTTCTTCAATGTTTAAAAATGCACGAGTTCATGGAATTGATCTAGATCAGGGATGGCGAACTAGTGGCACGTGACGCAATATTTTGGGCACGCAAGTGATCAAAATGTGGTCTGCACTTATTTCAAAATAACAAAGTTCACTATGAAGTATTACGAAAAAACGCGAGGGATCAGTCGTGGGACGGTGGGGAGCATATTCGTTTGTTATTGTCCTGCCTTAGTTATGTCCTGAACTGCATTTGCTTATGATGCAAAATTTGTCTACGCATAGCATAGTCAATTTCGTATACACAACTGTATTTTAAAGTTTGTATTGTAGTTACGATTTTTAACTGTTAGCCAACATGACCAGTTCAGCAAAAGAACAAAAAATGCAAGATAGTAAGTGTATCAGAAAATTTCGAAGGGGTATTTTGAGAAGCGGTGTGTTTTACATTCTGGAACAATGATATGCAGAGCATTGACATTTCAAATGACATTTTAAAACAGATCACAAATCCTCTTGTAAAAAAAGTGAACCACAGCAAAAATATTTAATTACTTAGAAATCATTTGATAAATGGCTCAAATTCAGCATGCAGTTTACTAAAAGTAACATCTTACAACCTAATATAACTTATTCGTCATCCAATCTGCAACGACCGAAATCACACTAATTCTACTTTAATTTGAAGTACATGTATAACTAAAAATTTATTACTATACAGTGCAGAAGGTATTTTTTCGTGGAAAATAAAGAGTTTTGAGTTGTTAGTGTTTTGTTTTATTATTTTTCAATCACAAGTGCAAATTATTTGACAGCGCGTCTACACTTCTCAACACTTCTTGGGAAAAAATGGCACGGTTCGCTTCCACTGATCTAGGTGTTTCTGTCGATCAAGCGGGATAAGAAACAGCAACAATTGTTTAACATAAACAAATAAAATGCATTTAGGTAAGTGAAAAAGATACTTTTGGAAAAATAAATTAATATATAAGAAAAATATAAACTAAGATCCTTCACACTGAGAAGACTTTCGTCAAAATCAGAAATAATTTGAAATTTGCAGAAAAAAAATCATTATAAATGAATAACTAATTACTTGATAAAATTCTGCGTAAGCCTATTTTAGTACAAAAAAATTTCCACACTGTCCTTGACTTACAAAAAAGGCTTTAGACTTTTCGAAGCTATCATTAAACAACATTAAATTACGCAGGTAACCATGAACTTCAAAAGGAAATATATATACTTAAAATGAAGTTTTTAAATTCTAAGACAGTAAAAAAAAAGTTTATATGAGCAAAAAAAAATAAAGTAAATTAAAATAAAAGTAAAAAAATCAAGTACACGTAGAGCAAAATATTATAAAAAAATTGTAAGAATAAAATAAAGTGATAAAATTTGGATGAAATAAAATAAATAGCTGTTTAAAAATTCAACAGCAAAGATTATAAGAAATCACACTAAGTCATATTTTATTAAATTTCTATTCAAAGCACTTTCTTTTAGATCTTGTATAATGTCTTTTATCTTCCAATAATCCTTCTGTTGAGCTATCCTAAGCTTTGTTTTCACTGAGATGAGAAATGAAGCTAAAAAAATTGTGCTTGAAGAATGTAAATTCTGAAAAATCCCCCTTTAATCTATTTGAATTGTCGTTGCAATAAATTATTCGTATTCTTATTCTAATTAAATTACCGATACACGTTTCTTATCTTTTTTATATTAAACACTTCAAATGGTTTCGCCTTAAAGTATATCGTAGAGATCTAAAAAAAGAAATTATTAATATTTTTTTCCCTTCAGTACTATCTGTCTATGTATCTATCAACTGTTGGACACCGATTTAATGAATTTCGTAATCTATTTTATCTTTCTCTGATTAAAATGAAGATAAAAAACACTATTAACCGAATAATAAACCCAGAATTAACGAATTGTTTCAACAATTAACACATTTTTTATTTATTATTAGGTGTACAATTTTGTTTCCGCCGTTTTTTTCCGAAATTCGATGATCTATTGTAAAAAACTGATTATACGTTTATGATTCAATAATTGCGTTCAATAACGATCGCCTGTGATTGTTTCAGTCGGTTTTAACGACTCATAATACACTACGCCAAGCTGGTCCCACCAAATGCCATGCTGGTCTTCGACGTCAAAATCACCGTTCTTGAAGCGTTGAAACCACTCTCGGCACGTTCTTTCACTAATAGCGGCCTCACCATAGGTATTTGAAAGCATTCGATGGGCCTCAGCAGCAGATTTCTTCATATTAAAGCAGAAAATTAAAACCTCCCGCAAATTACGAGAATTTGGCTCGTAAGCTGACATGTTTAATCGAGAATAACTTTATGATGCAGACACAAATCGACTAATATTTCGACGGCGTTATGTTAACAAATACCTAAGCTTATATTGTATGACATCTACGATCTATTTATTTCGACTACCACTTACCGCTACAGCCATCTATTGCAAAACGGTGGAAGCAAAGTTGTACACCTAATAATTTGTATTAGAAATAATTAGATTTTTTTTCAAAGGATTTATCTTTCTTGTCCGAGCAGAAATAGACTCCTTATTAGCTGCAAATTTCATCGAAAAAGGATGCAGACCATTATTAGATTTTACAAGTGCAGACGAGTCATGAGTATATCCTATCACATAAGTTGTGAATAAGACAGGAAATTCTATTCATATTTCATCCCACTCCACAACGCAGGGGATATTTTATGACTTCAACGAATATGTTGTATTCAATCTCCGACAGTCTACCTGTGCAACAGAATTTGAGGAAATTGTTGATTTGTTGGAACCTATGAATAGCGATTCTGATGCAGGAATTGATACTGAAACTCCTATCAAAACTGTAACATTTTCTAATGCTCGGAAACTTCAAAAGCATACTTTATAGATCAGAATGTAAATGACGCAGTATTTTTTTCCCCACATAAAGTCGAAAAATAATTTTGAGTCAGATTGCCATTGTAGTTGTTGAATAAAAGGCGTGTAAAATTTCTTACTATGGATATTTTTTGTGTAGATGATTGTTATAGAATTTTCAAAAGGTAAGTGTAAAAAATTTGTGTTTTGTTTGGACCACACGATATGAAGAACAAAATTTTAAGTCCAGATGAATTCGTTAAATCGGGCTACGACTGTATTTACAAAGGTAATCTTTTAAGTATTTCATATTTTAAAAGTATTTATCTAGCTCCTTAACTAAAATATTTCATCTTGCTACAATATCGAACTTTAAGTTCTACTTCTAATATTTTTGTTGTCAGTGTTATGATTTTTAAAGTACACAGTAGAACCTATTGTTGTGTGGTCTTTTTTTATTCGATTTTTTTGTGCGATTTGTTTAGTGCGACTATTTAAGTGTGATCTTTTTTATGCGGTGTATGAACTTAAATGGCATTAGCGCCACTGTTTTGTTTTTTTATCTATTTACCAGTGTTGTAACAGAGAATGTTAGGATTCCCCTCCCGCTCCTGAAAGTCAGGTATTGCTTTTAATATTTTATAAATTGGGTAAATGCGTATTTAGCGTTAGTCAGTCCTTGGGCCCCTAGAGTCCAGCCCTTCCCATCATGATGCGGGGATGTACGTTACGCCACACTGAAATGTAGACACTTCAAAAAGCTCTGTACATTTGTTATAAACAGTCTACCGACAATGAGCATTCAGTTCCTTTCTCTCAACGCTCCAGCAGCCCGCGCTTGATTGAAGACGAAACTTTCAATGACAGTGATATTATCAATAATCTGATAGATTATGAAGACGGACAGGAAGAACCGGATTCTTAGAGAGTGGATAAAAATATGCAGGGATCCAGATTTCCAGCGAAATGGAAAAGCATTTTCTTAAAATAGATACCAATTAAGAAAGGAGTATAAAATTCTAAAAAGGGCTTCAAGCATGTATATCTGGTTATCGTGTCATTTACAAGCAACTGACCACCCGACCTTCGACCCAAAACATATCTCTTTATTTAAATTGCCAAAAAGTAAATCAATTGAAATTGTAACTTCAAGTGACGAAAGCGGTTTTGAACTTATTCATTACAGGGCTTTGGATTATGATAAGTAGCAATGAATTATATATGTGCATTTTGAAAACTTATCCGTGTATACAATGAGAAATTATACGCTTGCAAAATGTTTCCATGTGTAATATTTAATTATTTATTTTGTGTTATATGAAAGTATTCTTACATAAATATTTCATTGGCATATTTTCTAAATGTGACTTTTTTATGCGGTTCCTATCCACCTCATAAAAAAAATGTTTTTGTAGTATTTCCACGAATTAGTTATATGTAAGAATTTATGAAATTTTTGAATATTTTTTAGTGCGTTTATTTTTATGTGGTCCCTATTAACCGCACAAAAACAGGTTCCACTGTATATATATATATTGGAACTCTTTAAATTTATATATTTTATTTTGTTACAAGTTGAAGTTTTGACTTTTTCTAAAAACTTGTATATTTGATATTTTTCCCAAACAAAAATATCAATTATTGATATCAACATTTTGGGTTTGAGTATATGTGTCATTTTCTAATTCACTTTTTACTTCATTTAGTCACTTAACCTTTCTTCTGATAGTATATTTTCCTATTCTTATGCAGATTACAAAGTTCCATCTTTTCATTTCTTTAGCAAATTGCAAAAATTGCAAAGGGGGGGGGGTATACTTCGAAACTACTTCTTTAATCCATTCACTGCCAGGCAAACTTAGATAGTCTTGTTCTGTTTTCCAAAATTTTATTATAAAGAAAGCACAAAATTGAACAAAATATAACAATACTAAGTTACTGATACAATAGTGTAATGTCATTGGTAGTAATTTTATTGAAACAAGTAATAAAAAAAAATATTTTTTAAGTCAATTCCTACTTAGATCAACAAAGAAAAATTTATTTTAGCTACTTTTTATTAAATAGTTACAATTAATATAAATATGTATATACATGTGACATAAGCACAACATTAAGCGATAATTAATTTTTATTAATTATCATTAAAGTATCGTATTGTCATCTAAAACAAGCGTGAATATAAAATTTCAGTTCAACTGAATGCTTTAAAACGTGAGAAAAAAATCTTTTGAAGTTTTAACCCAAGTCTCTCTAAAAAAGAAACCAACGTGGCTGTATCTGAAATTCTTTAAATAATTAGTTTCAGTCAATTGATTTTGATTAATTATAATTAAATTTTCGGATTTTTATACAAAACAATAGAGTATAGAAAATTTCAGCTCAAATGAGCGCCTTAAAAGGCGAGAAAAAAACCTTTTCGAGTTTTGACACAAGTCGCCAAAAGGGTCACAAAGTCGCCAGAAATTATACCAAAGTGGCTGCAATTGTAATTCTTGGAATAATTAGTTCTAATCAATTAAATTTTATTAATTAGAATTAAATTACTGTATTGTCATCCAAAATAATGATGTATATAAAATTTCAGCTCAATTGAGCGCTTTAAAATGTATTTGATTAACAATTGAAAATTCCACCAAGATAAATAAATAAATACATAGAGAATGTGAGCTAATAACAGGAATTGAAAAAAAAAAGCTACGAGATAACTCGTAGCAGAAAGCAGAACTTATCATACAAATACAACTGATTTTAATTAGAACATCTTCCTCCCCCACACACAAAAAAGATGCATACAAAGCTATGTGGAATGTGTGCAAAGTAAAAAAAAAACCCTAAGGAGACTAAACATTTTTTTTCATTGCGTCCCCAAAACCAAGCATTTTACATTCATCCTTGCTTTTCCCCCTTATGTACCGACGGTACTTATAAGTACCACTCACTTTAAAATTACATAGAATAACCATTTTTACGAATATTCGGACGATACTTAGCAGGAATATTTTTTGAAATCCACTCTTCCAAGATATATGGCAGCACGGGTTCTATGATGAGTATTTTACGGGGAAGGTGAATAGTTTTATAGCAGAAATTGCGTTTTCAGCTGAAAGTGTTTAAAATGAATTTCGAAGATTATCATTTTTGACCCGGAAAATTAGTTGTCAAAATTTAAGTGTCTTATTTTTTTCGTATGTTAATGAAGTCCTTAGAAAACGATTTGACTATTTATTTTAAGTGAACAGAGTACATAATTAATTTTACAGTTTAATCTTTAATTAATTAATTAGCTCTAACGGATTAAATTTTCCAAAGTTGGGTAATTTGCTTATGTATATCTCTTAATTTTCAAAGTAGTGATCCAAAAAAATTTATTCCATGAAAAAAATTGCAGTAAATCATAATGTGGTACATATAGGGTTAAAGCTAACCATACACAGCAACAACAATAAAAATATTTTTTTAATTTTTAGAATACATTTATATATATAATTATTATGTTATAATCTAATAATCTAAGTTATAAATTTAGTAATAAAAATTGCTATTCACGATGTTTTTTAAACTACATAAATTTTTCATTCTTCCTTTCTCATAATTCCTAACTGAAATGGGGACATGTAATCAATCTAAAATTGCAGCACACTCTGTGGGATATCTCACAGCCGGCAATGAATGGGTTAATTTCACTATTCAGCTTTTAGTATGAATCTGAATTTCGATCTGATGGAGGTAAATTTTTCATTTAATTTCCTGAAATAGATTTTCTTTCCTTGATTGACAATATATTTAATAGTTTTGTTTTCTTTCCTTTTGTTCTACTTTTAAAATATGCTAAATGTTTACATGAAACATACAGTTCCAATAACAGAAGAAACACAAGAATATTAGTCACTCGAGTTGTTAAGGTATCCGACTACGTACGGAACCGTGATTTTGCAAAGGCGTATAAATGGATAATATTCATGATATTTAGTGTAACTTAGATTCGAAAACGTATATAAAATTGTTTAAAGAATATTATTACAATAAAAAATTATTTAAGTACAATATTTTGACAAAAATGAGCATAGAATAACCAATTTTCGAAATATTCTCCTTTTGTGAAAAATGATTCTATTATAATTATATTTTGCCTGTATATAGCCCAGATCTCTGTACAGAGGCTCAACTAGAATTTTTGAAATATATACCTTAAAAGTACGTTTATCCATGTTTTACGACAACAGAGGGGAGGAATTTTAAGAAAAAAACGCCGATAATTATTTCAATTGGTTGTAACCCTGAAAGTAATGTGATTTTTTTAAAAAAAATAGTTCAGACTCTGTCTGGAGAGAATTCTTTACTTTATGTAAGCAAAATATTATTATTTTAGAAGAATTTTTTATAAAAAGAGAACATTTTGAAAAAAGGTTATTTTAAGTTAATTTTTTGCCAAAATATTGTATTTAAAAAAAAATCATTTTCTTGTCAAAATGTCCTTAAAACAATGTTATACATGTGTTCTAATCTAAGTGACACTAAATATCACGAAAATTATCCATTTACACGTTTTTTTAAAAATCACGGTTCCGAACGTAGTCGGATACCTTAAGGTACTTCGGTTTCGAGTTGGTTGAGGTAGAAATCTCTCTGATCGTTGAGGTTCCGGCCGAGGGGTATCCGAAAGCAGTACGGATTGACAAGTGATGCGACGCTCATAAAACTTATTTAATTAATTATATTTCCAAATACTAATTTCGAGTTTTCCCAGGTTCTTGAGATACATCGCATCATGGCTTAAGTTAAAATTTAAACACTAAATCTCTAAAAAGGCCGGTTCTTAAAATAACAATTAATTTATCAAATAGACATATGTGAAAGAAACGTTAAATGTTACAAGGGCGTTTACTTATCTGAAATGAGAGGATCGGAGGGCGACGGAGGGGTGACCCCGGGTAGCGAGTGCGCTTCCCGACTGGAGGGGTTTTCTAGCAGACGTAAGAGGGAGTAAAAAAGCCCCGAGAATTCGCGCGCCAACTCTTATAAAGGTCGACCGCACCACTCGGAAAATCATCCGCTTCAAAGTTCTGGCGGTAAATTTTACCATTCCGATTGGCCAACAAGCTGTGCAAGGATACAGCTTCGCCCGACATAGAGTCCGTTGACCTGAGGCACCCCCAAATTCCTTAGAAATCCGTTTCCTGTAAACAGGGCAAATATAAAAACTGCAATTGTATCTTGGAGACCGGCGGCCTCCCATCACAAGCTATTACAATGGCATCGAAAGGAAAACAAATTGTTGTTCAAAATAAATTCATTTTATTAATTTCAACGTTACAACCATGTACGTGATATAAAGACAAGATTAAGATTAAATGAATAATGAGAAAAAAAGGGTAAGGGTACTTATGTGAAATGAGATGCAACCCCTGAAATTCGCCAAACAGAAATCCTCCTATATCTTCAAAAAACTAAACGACTGTAATTCCGGACAGTAATACAGGAATAAGTGACTACACTCGGGCAGTTCTAACACACCAATATTGTCTACATTATATCTAGTATCTATTTCACTAACTATTTATTTGCTATTTAGTAGTGAAGTTCATTTGTGGCGTAGAGTTTTTTTAGATTAAAGTGTCAATTTAACTGGACGAAAAAAAAACAATATTTAGAGAGAACAGACTTTACGGAGAGCCCATTGTTAGTATAAATTTAGTTTTATTTATATAATTTTGAGCGTATTAAGTTTCTCAAAATACCACAATAAAAGAAGTGATATCTTACTTCTGTATTAATTGTATTTTTATCAAAACATTCACAATATACTAACACACACGAGCGTTTTAACAATCTATTTTTATTAGAATTACCACCATGAGAAATGAGATTTTTTTCGTATGTTATATTGGAAATTTTTTTTTCTGATGTTCTCCAGGAAAATATATTTTGCTAATCAGTATTAGAAAGAGAGCCTCTAATAATCGACATTAAGAATATTGCCATAGAAACTAATGGCAATGCAAGTGCATAAATACGTTGAGGAAGAAATATTAAGGAAAGATACAAAACAATTGTATAGATGCTTGTTCTGGAGTTAGTCCTTGATACCCCTTATCTTCTTAACCATTGTACGGTGTTATTCCCAAATGGATACTGGAATGAAAGGGGTCAAAGGAGGTCCTTTTCTTTTTGGATCTGAAAAGAAAGTTGTCTGGTGTACGCGGAGAAAAGGCGATATCTAAACCTTTTTGACTTATTAAATTATCGTAATAAACTTGCAAATGTTGAAGCTTCTATGTATGAAAACAAACGACCGTACAACGGAAATCCCTATAAATAAAACATATTTTGAAACTCTTAGATATAAACTGTACAGGCCTACATCATTCATACCTAATTATTGTGTAAATTAATTTGAGATATTTCTGTAGAGAAAATTATTCTGATTAAAGTATTATTCTGAGAAAAGATCAAAGCCTTGACTATTCACGAAGCACTATGTTTAAAAAGGTAAATTCAAAGACTATTTCACGTGAGACGGCAGATAAACATTTAATTTGTAATGATGTCTTGAAAGTATTCGGTATATTTATTATTATTCTCTAACTTTGTTGCCTATAAATTATTCTCTAAATATTTGCATTCCTAATAATAATACTTTCAAGCTTAGGAAACTTTCTTCCAATGTTTGAAGTTGCGATAAAAGAGAAAATGCTAATCAAAATAATTAAAATGATTTTATTCATGAAATTAAAACTCTTGCATTGTAATGCATTATTGACATTATTTTCTATAGAAGAATAGTTGTAATTTTAAAATAAGCTGAGAAAATTATGAATTTGTGAGTAAAGATTTTGTAATATGTATAATAAAATGATCTACTAAAGCATTTCTAAATAAGATAAGGCTTAATATTTCATTCTCTAAGCCCATTGATTCGTGTTACATAAAATAGAATGGTTTTCGTAATCAAAATTATTAAAACGTTTCCAAATACGAAACAGTAAAAATATATAAATGAGGTCTAAAATTCTAAAAAGAGGTAGCTGAAAACAGAGATAAGTATGTTTTGTTTACATATAAAAAATATGCTAGACATATTCAAAGAGAAAATATATTTTAAGCCATACCTAGCAAATTAAATAATTTTTTGAGGTTGAAAGCAAAAGTCAAAGAAATTTACCTTCTTGTTTTCAAGTTAGTGAATTTTTATGAAAGTCGCCCTATAAAGTAATGAGAGAACTATTGGCCGCTTAATTTTGAATCTTGATAAAATGACGAGGGAGATACCGGAACTGGTACTTTCTCTCCGAACTACAACACCACTCCAGTAGGAGGACTTTGAGCCTCGAGCTATTTAGCGTGCATCAGTCCTTCAGTGGCGTTAGAGTGAGTTATTTTTCAACGTCACAATGAAGCAACACGAGGGCTATTGATGACGAGCCCCGGTCAAGTGATGTTACCTGAGCTGGTACTCTCCTTTACCACACCACGCCAACGAAAAGACTTTGAGCTTTATAGATTTAACGTGAATCAGCAGCTTCATGGCTCAAACTCATGACACCCAGGTCCATGACCATAACCACTAGACTATCGTGGCCTTTCCATCTTGATTTAAACGAAATCAAAAGAGAGAATTTGAATTTTCAAATGTATAAGTATGAAGGTTTGGACCTGGTACCTTCGGATTCGTAAGCACATAACATATCCTCTTTGCTAAAATGATCATTGTAATACGGAGGCTGTTACTGGCTTATATAGATACCACCACCACACACTCCCCTACCAGTGAATTAGCGGATAGGCAAATGAACGATACCGTTGTTATGGCGAGCGTGTGAATTATTGCTATTGCGTCAAGTGTGTATTGACAGCTTGAGTGCTTCGTTATGTGGATTTGTCGTCTTTGCAGTACTGCGTCATTTGATTTGACGGCTTTGCTGTGCTGCGTCATGCTTGTGTGACAGACTTTTGGTTGCTCTGACGGAAGATAGATGGCGCCATGTCTGCTCCGCGAAGGTTTTGCGTGGTGTCGTCGTTCAACCAGGATCACCAATGAATGTTAGAACCTGGTTCCTTCGGATTCGTAAGCACATAAAATATCCACTATACTAAAACTATCATCTTAGTACGGAGGCTGTTACTGGCTTATATAGATACCACCGCCCTAAGGGCTTAATTAAAAAACAAATTCAGAATAATTTAAATAATCTTAAGAATAGCAAATAAATATATATAAATTTTAATTACCTTTTTTTCTGTATTTTTAATCAGCAGAATATATTTCATTAAACTATCTGGGTTACTTTAGTTCAACAACGTGAAAGATACTTTAATTGATAAAGTTTCATTAACTTCGTCTACTTGAGAATCCTCTTAGATCCGAAACTCATGCCTAATGATCAGACAAGACTGTTTTCAATCAACCACACACCACCTAATTTTTTTTCGTAAAAAAACTACTTTTCGAAGTTTGTTTTTCAGCTTCCCTCAAATGTGGGAAATCCATTCTGCGATTGCGTTCATTTAGTTAATGCATGCTCCAAACAGCAACTGCCTGAAAAGTCTCGTTTGCACGAAACAGAAAAAGACATCTTCTAAAATGAAACATTTACCTTGATAGTCTTCGAATCGGCCTGAAATGACAGTTTTCACAAACTTTTCATCTTCTCCTCCATTATGTTGGGATTTCCAAAATCTATGTCGTGCTCTTCTCCTAAGGAAAAAAATGCTACCGTAAAAAAAGTACTTACCTGAGAACTAAGCGGTAGTCATTTGCTTCTTGGTGGAATATTCCAGCATGATACTTTGAAATTTATTTTTTAAGAAGTTGTACATTACTGGTGGGACAGGAGAATGACTTGAATATTTGATTTTATTGAGCAGTAAAATTGGCTGCCATATTTAAATCGGTTTTTTTGGAACTCATATAGTGATAATCTTTTGTAAAAAGCCTACTTGTCACAACTAATGAGCGTTCCTAAAAGAATGCATTTAAATAGAATGGTGTCAAATTTTTTGTGCTTAAAAATGTAGAATCATAAAAAAAGTTACTCGTGTAGAGAAAATGCGCATATTTTATATATTTTGGAGGGGAGGGATACTAGCTATAAATTATTCTTAAAACTTTTGTAAAAACATGTAAATATGTGTTCAACAATGGTAATGAAAATTTAGTTTTATGTTAATGTGTGAATTTTTTCATCAAAAATTTTAGAATATGAAACATAATACAAATGCAACGCTAGTGCACTAATAAGCAAGCTTTTTTTAAATATTCATTCAATTCCTACTATTAGTTCACACTCTCTCTATATATATTTATCTTATTCAAATTTTCCATCGTTAATAAAGTGCATGTTAAAGCGCTCAATTGACCTGAAATTTTATATGCATGATTATTTTGGATGACAATACAGTAATTTAATTATAATTAATTAAAATTAATTGATTAAAACTAATTATTCAAAGAATTTCAAGTACATCCACTTTGGCATCATTTTTGGCGAGTTGTGACAAAACTTGAAAAGTTTTGTTCTCACATTTTAAGGCGCTTGTTTGAGCTGAAATTTTCTATACTCTATTGTTTTGGGTGTAAATACGATAATTTAATTATAATTACTTGACTGAAACTAATAATTTAAAGAATTACAGATACAGCCACGTTGACTTAATTTTTAGTGACTTAAGTGAAAACTTTAAAATATTTTTTTCTCACGTTTTAAAGCATTCAGTTGAACGGAAATTTTATATACACGATTGTTTTGGATGGCAATACATAGTACTTTAATGATAACTAACAAAAACTAATTGCCACTTAATGTTGTGATTCAGTCACATGTATATTTATATTTATATTAATATTGTAACTATTTAATAAAAAGTAACTAAAATAAAATTTTTCTTTGTTGATCTAAGTAGGAAATGACTTAAAATTTATTTTTTATATTACTTGTTTTATTTTTCGAATAACGAATTATCTAAAAATAGACAAAATTTGCGTTGATTGGTCTTATAGAAATGTATTAGCAAAGAATCCAGAAATATTGGCTTTATAATAACATTATTCATGATTCTTTTCAACTATTAATAATGCATGTGTGATATCAAAGTTATATAGGATCAATATTTAGTTTAATTTGAAGATTTAAATTTGCCAGTAAAATATCCAATAAAATTAGATTATTTTCTGTAAAATTGTTAAATGTTGCCTACTTTTATATAAATGTAAGATAACATTCAAAACTTAAAAATTTACTCATATTTTAGCTGCTTTATGTATATTTTATCTTTTTAATTTATTTTTATACATCAATGAGTGTCAAGTTTGCTAGGTTTTTTTATTTAAATTTAAAGTACTTTTTACATACACTTATTTGTAAATTTTTATTTTTAGTACAAATGAAGAAATTGAAAAAAATGAAGTTGATTGTTCTTCTAATGAGAGTATTTGTTTTTCCAATAAATTTAAAATGCATTTAAAGAGAAAGCGATATATATCCACTATGTTATTCATAGAAGACAATATACCATCAAAGTTTAAAACATTTTGTGAATATTTCTTTTTGAGGATCCCAGTAATATAAAAATACAGGTTTCGAACTGTATTTATAATCATTCTTTAAAAATCATAATACCTGTGCCACATGAGATAGAGTGCCAGACTATGTGACTTTCCATAATCAGCACGAAATTCCCATAAGTTATCAAAAACTACACTCGATTCTATAGAACTGATAATGACACGAGAGCTATTCTAATAGGTTGATTAACTGATAATTAACGCTGTACATAGAATCCGACTATTTGCGGCTAGCTTCACAATTTTTTTTTATCACGGTGGCAGGATTAGTGTGGAACCAATCCATAGCTTAGATAACAAAATGGTTCAATGTGACTAGGAATGAAATTTCTTTGATTATGAGAACTTCAGAAGACTGGAACAATATCCAGAAGTTAGAGGTAAATGGCAACAGTTTCCAGAAGACCAGTTTCGTTGTCGTCAAGAGCCACTACAAACCACGATGATCACTACTTGGCTTTAAACTGCAGGGTGAAATATGGGAATAACAGTTACTTAACTCACATATGAGCTTTCCTTAACTTCTGGTGCTAGGGTTTCAAGGTACGCTGTTTACCGAAGGAGTAACGAAGCAGAACTTTGCGTCAGGAAACCAATGAGCTACATGCCTCTTATTTCAGGGCCCACCTGAAGTGGTGCAGATAATATCCTTAGACGCAGGTACAGTGGGCCTGCATTATCTTCAGAGTAATTTTTTGAGTCGAGATTTCGTCTGAACACTAATTCTGGAAGCACTCACATATGGAGAGAACCAATAACACGATACTGTTTCTCCCTATCATGAAGTAAAATATTTAAGGTATTGGTAATGTTATGCTCTGAGCCAGCATGTTGCTGGTGAGGGATGGCACAGAGCTGCAAGTCCTTTAGGAAAGTAACTTGATTGCTCTGAGATATTGGGATGAAATCTTATAGCTCTGTCGAGGCTTTTCAAAAAGACAGTTGGTTCATTTTTATGAAAAACAACTCTTGTCCATTTAAGACTCAGCTGGTCGTCGAATACCTGAAGAGTAAGGATATGCAAAGGATGCAGTGACCAACTAGATCTAAATTCCATAGAGTATGTCTAAGGTGCGCTCTGCTGAACAATATTGCTCTCCAACACCCTCTCAAAATACTGCTGAAGCTAGGTTGTGCCTTGATACAGATGTGGAGTGTATTGTCCAAATACCTTATAAACACGTTCGTCAACAGCATGAGAGGTCATTTTGAGAGCTACATTCCTGTGAAGGATGTGATCATAATTCACATTAAACACTCAACAAATACCATCCGGCTACATCGTTTTTAGATTATCATGAGATCGTGAGCATAAATCATTAACATGAGTGAATACCATTAGTTTTACCATTCTTTTAGTTATACTTTTAAATATTTTCATATATTTCACTTAAATTAGCTCGATATTTAAAAAATCTGCAAAAATGTGTTTGTTATTTTATTTTTTACACACTATTGTAGTGTTACTTCATTATGAAATAGTGAGTAAATCAAAATAAAAGTAATGATAACCTAAAATTATGCCTCATTATAAACTTTTGAAATTTATCTTTTAATACTGTTATTGAAAAATAAATCAAGGAAATTTCTAAAATGTTAAAAAAGTAGTAAAATTTCAAAACATGTAAATTTTTTTTCAAATATATAGCTCCGATTAATTAAAAAACAGTGAAAAATGATAAATTACAAATTAAAAATGCAACATAACACGTCAAAGGCATTTTACTTAAAACTTCCTTTTTTGATTTTTGTCTGCAACTTTTGTCAGCGCATCACAGAAAAAATCACAGATTGAAAAACAAATTAGAGGAAATGTCTCTTAAGGAAAAGTCTGTTATCAAGGCTCGTTTTTCAGATTTTCATGAAAAAAGTGACGCTTTATCCTTTCGATAATTGTTGAAAAATAGTGATAGATATTCATTCGTATTTCAATATTGTTTGTTAACTTCGACTTATCTGACACTACAGGAAGTAATCTATCCATTTCAGAGCCAACAATATATCAGCCGTTTTATTTGGAAGTGGTGTAAGTCCATATTTGACAAAAATGTTAGTTTACCCCTTAAGTGGCTGCCCGTATAATGTACGGACAACCGAAAGCTGCCATCACCTTGTTTTTCCATACGCTCTATGGGTACTGATGCATTTTTCTCTCTTTTTTTTAATATGTGCTTATTTTTAATTCTTATGCTGTAAAATTTAGCACTAGTATTTTGAAAAGGCGCTGCAGTTTGTATATGGTACTGAAATGCTTTTCGTTCGGCATTTGTTTGGTGGTGAAGGCGGGAATTAGTATGGTGCTTAGTTATAAACAATAAAAAAAATGTGCCTTTTTTGAAGCATTCTGGGTAAAAAAAATTGACCACTCAATGGGTTAATTATAATATTGAATGCAATCTGCTGTGAGTTTTTTTTATATCTATAAATAGTTCCAAAAAATATTTCAAAAAGCTCACCATTTTATCAGTATAAATTTACGTTGAAAATGAAATTACAAATATGATTTCTTTGACTAACTTTGAATTACTTTTACAAATATAATTACTTTGACTTACAAATGAATTACTTGCACACTTTTTCAAAGTGGTCCAAGTTCAGTTTCCACAAAGGCATAATATCTACTTGGAAAACAAAAATGCATAATTTCTCTACTTCATTTTTATATGTATAGCAACACTGTTAATAACACAAAAATTTTCGTTTGTTCCCTAGAATTTTTGAATTATGATAAAAATTAAAAATGGCTTATTTTAATATAAAATTGTAATTTGAGTAAGTTAAATGGTGTTACCTGGAAAAAAATATTTAAATAAAGCCTTTTTATTTTGTTTTTTGACATGTTTAATAAAAATTTTCATAAAAAAAATGGTTTGATTCAATTGAAATTCCATATTTAATATTTCATCAATGGATGGTTTTCATGTTTCGTGGACTATGAAAGTGGTGTAAGTTCATTTGAGACCATTGAAAGTATAAATTTATTTTAACTAATACTTTAAAAACGATCACGTTATAAAAAAAGAAATAAATTAAATATCTAAAAAAGATAAAATGAGTGTATATTTTTCAAACCATTCAAATACAAATCCTTAAATATCTCCGTATAATATAAAATGGACTTACACCACTTTCAAAGACAACGGCTTATGTATTCTATGCTTATTTCCTTTTTTAAGGGTCTGATGGTCATTTTTGCGCTTTGCGAAATATTAACATGTTTTCTTATAATTTATTTTTCACTTTTTCGTTTGTCTATTCAATTTGTGGAGTCTAATTATTCTAATGGATATGCTAAGTAAGAAATTTGAGTCATAATTTAGCCAAAGATATCACGCGAAATAATGGGACTGTTGCACATAAAATCGAAATGGACTTCAAAATCAACGCATGACTTGATGTTGAAGTTAAAAGAGGAAGGTGCCAGCTTAGATACAGTCACCATTATCATATACAGTTTAGTTAGAATGCACAAATAGAGATTCTGCATAACTCTTGTTTGCCATTTATCAAAACCGATCAACGATTACAATAACTTTGCTCATTATATTTACAGGACGATCTCCAAATGTAATTCAAGTATTGTTACTGAAATTGGTTTCGTTTGACAACAGTTTCTTATATTATTTCAATCTCTTCAATGTTCTAACTTTTTATCATAATGATTTTTCTTAAATCATTGAAAGTCGAAAATAATTGGACAAACTATGAAAGTTTGGTGATATTGCACCCTGCTTTGAAGAAAATCTTTAATTGAAATAAATGTAAATCGTCAAGTTTTATATCTTTAAAATATATATGGCACAGTCTTTTCCTGAACCAATATCTTCAATGCATTAAAAAAACTGTAATAAAGTAAAACTGTACATAAGCAGCGCCCAGAGTCTTTTCACTCTATTTTAGCACTTTATAATCAAGTTAAAAATATATTTTAAGGAATATTTAATAAAAATAATCACGGAACTATTACTTTCTGTAAGCCCTTTAGCTTAGGCAAAACATAATATTAACAAATAATATGGTCCTACCTACATCATGAAAGCAGAAATTGAATTGATTTTATTCAATTCACAAAGTGTTTAGAATAAGAAAGGGGATTAGGATGTCGCTTAGTTAATTTCTGATTATTCTTTAGTAAACATAAATGATGTTATCTTTCATTAACTCATATTTTAACTGTACAGATGATGGTTTTATTCTAAAAAAATGTGAAGTGTGTGTATGAAATAGATATGCAAATGTGAAATCGAGAGAGAAAAACAGAAAGTGACCAAATTCATGTTTAGATGAGTGAGTAAATGTTTTTATTAATACACTATAAAGCAACAAGGGAGCTATTGGCAATGGCCTTGTAATTTTGAGCCTCAGTTAAGTGACGAGGATGTACCTAAGCTAGAGATCCCTCTCCAAACTTCCACACCATACAAACTGGAGAACTTTGAAATAGGCAGATTTAGCGTGCTTTAGCCCCTACACACACAGTTGATTGGATCTTCATTGGTTTTAGGGATCGAACTACTGAGTTCGTGACCATAACTACCATACTAACGTGATCATCACATTTAGATAAAAACTGACAGCATATTTCATTGTCAGTATTGTTGAGGAGAATTATTAATAATGAAATTAAGGTATCTGACTTCTTGCGGCAAATTTTTTAAAAAAAATGGAGATATGGGGATTTTTTTGTGGTTTTTAGATTTATTTAGTACATTTTAAGTAAAAAAACCTAAAATTAAGAAGAGAAAAACAAAATATTGCTACTAAAATGGGTAAAAATTGATAAAAAATTACATAAACAGGGCCCGCTTTGTAGAAATAGTAAGATAACAAGTTCTCAATTTCTGAATTTTGATGCATTACTTTGCTATTTCTTTTTTAAATGATCTTCAGGATATAAAGGATATTTTGTTTACAAAAACTAGAGCACTTTACCTTAGTTATTACATGAAATTGCTTAAAAAACCAGTGATTATATTCATATAAAGAATTGTAACTTGTGTAATAAAACAGTGATTGATAAATCTGAAGGTTAAAACACTTATACTGTTATACAAAACATACACAAAAAATTTCAGCATATTTTTTAAAAAAAGGTTTTGAGTAATCGCTGTCACTGTTTGAGTTTTTCGAAAAAAATCATTTCGAGTGAAACGTATTTTCAAGTTTGACATCTTATGTAAAGTATAGCATCTGCTTTTACTAAAATACTTGTAGTTTTTGATTTAGTGAATGGAAAGTAAAACACTTGGTATTTTTATAAAGCTAATAAGGTAGCCTATAAAATAAAATCATACAAAAACTTTTATATTTTTTTAAAAAAATCATTATTTTATAGTAGTTGGATAAATTTCAGAATTGAAAGTAAAACAGTTTGAATAAAATCTGGGTATTATAATGTATATTAAACGCTTTTCAAAACAATAACGCTTTTCGGGTTATTTAGAAGAGAATCACCCTTAATGTCGCTACTACGAAATATTAACAAATAATGGGCCATCAAAATGTGTCATATAAATCAAAAGAAACGAGAGAAAAGTGATATTTCATCAGCACCTTGAACGACAAGTGATTGCGTAGTGGTTTTAACTATACCCCTCAGGGAACCGACACGTGCCTTCTGTCATCATTAGCAACGTTTTCTTTCCTTTCTATTTTTATTAAAAACCTTCTAGGCAGTGTCTCCAACCTTGAAAGACAACCGATGACTATTTATGAGCATTAGAAGATGGTAAATAATAGGCCAAATTCTTTTCACAGCTCTTTTTTCTGTTTAGAGAAGAATCATAATAACTGTCTTTTGTCTAATGATTCTACAAAACTAACGATTGTGTTCGAAACGAGGATTCACTCCTTAAGCCAGTTAGGAATGAATTTGTTTAAATGCCTAGAAATGAAAAACAATGTACAATTGTTTCGAATTTAATGAAGATGAAGCCGCCTGTTATTACAGACAACATACATAAAGCTAATCAGATATTTTTTGAAACAGTCAATTTGTTAAAGCTGTCTTTAATTTATATTACAAAATTGAAGCATTTTTTAGATAGAAAAGTGTTATACCATTATTCTGTAGGATAATTCATTTCGAAACATTATATATTTTTATTTTTAGGTATAAAACTACTTGCGACAACTTTTTTAAAAAGAAAATGAAGATATGGGGATTTTTGTGTGGGTTTTTTAGATTTATTTAGTACATTTTAAGAAACATATGCTAAAACTAAGAAGAGAAAAAGAAATTATTATTACTAAAATGGGCAAAAATCGTCAAAAAATTACATAAACGGGGCCCATTCTGTAGAAAAAGTTTAAGAACGATTTTTCAATTTTGATGTGTTTCTTTGAAATTCATTTTTTAAATGACTTCCATTCTGTAGAAAAAGTTTAAGAACGATTTTTCAATTTTGATGTGTTTCTTTGAAATTCATGTGGGAGACAACAAGGGGTCCAAGACGTTTGTCTTTCTTCTATTTTATTTTAAAACTTAATAAAAATTAATTAAAAAGGTAGATAAGTTTGACAATGATATGCAGAAGGTAACGCCTGCTCGCGCACCTCTCGCGTTCTCTCTCGCATTTCTCATCTCTCTTCAAAGTTCCATAGTTTCAGTTCGTGTTTTAGTTAGCTGCGCCTGCGCGCGAAGATTGCTTTTGGCTGCATGCCACAACGGCCAGCCTGACTGTACGCTGACCGCAGCGGTACTTCCTCCTTTTTTCCTTTTTCATCGAGACCAGAGGAGAATCTGAAACATACAAAAAATACGGAACAGACAAGGACTATACGACAAATACATAGAGATTTAACATATCATAATTTTTCTGAACTAGACAGTTTCTCCATCATGTGAAGGCACCATTTACTTTCTTACACAATACTATATCAGAACATTTTTCTCTTATAATACTCAATTTTAACTTAGTACTCTTAATTTTATTACATTTATAATCCTTAATTAGAGAACTCAAATCATTTCTAGTATTAAAGTTTTTAACATGTGGCAAATCATAACTAGAGGTTGTGGCATGCAGCCAAAAGCTATCTTCGCGCGCAGGCGCAGCTAACTAAAACACGAACTGAAACTATGGAACTTTGAAGAGAGATGAGAAATGCGAGAGAGAACGCGCGAGAGGTGCGCGAGCAGGCGTTACCTTCTGCATATCATTGTCAAACTTATCTACCTTTTTAATTAATTTTTATTAAGTTTTAAAATAAAATAGAAGAAAGACAAACGTCTTGGACCCCTTGTTGTCTCCCACAAATTATGGGGGCTCGGCCGGGATCGATAAAATTTCGATTTTGAACCAACGTCTGGACAATGAACAAAAGCGTCCGTGAAGGAGACGCTCCGCCATTTTTTGGACCCCTTGTTGTCTCCCACATTCATTTTTTAAATGACTTTTAGGATAGAGATATTTTAATTTTTACAAAAACTGGAGCACTTATCTTAGTTATTATATGAAATTGCTTTTAAAAAACAGTGATTATTTTCACATAAGGGACTGTAAATTTTGCAATAAAACTGTGATTGTTATAAATCTGAAGTACTATTATACAGAACATACACAAAAAATTTCAGTTAATTATTTTCAAAACTTTTTGAGCCCTGTTTGAGCATTTGAAAAAAAAAACAATTTGGTGTAAAACGCGTTTTCAAGTATGGCATCTACTTTTACTTTGTAGTTTTTGTTCTAATGAATGAAAAATAACAATCTTAGCATTTTTATAAATATATTAAGATGGCCTATAAAATAAAATCATAAAAAAGTTGTCAGATTTTGCCAAAATTTATGATTTTAGGGTAGTCGCGGATACTTCAAATCAATCAATCTGTTTTAGAACATATATTTAATTTGTATATCTATAATTTAAATGTGTTTAAGGAATTTTAATCCTTGTGTATACTTGATATGGCAAATGTGTGGAAGATTTTAGATTCTGAGCGAATTTAACTAACCTTCACCTCTGTCAAACAACAGTCTTGGATTTGTTTTAGAGTAAAATTAGTTTTTTTTAAACCAAAGTAAACTAAAGATATTTAATCCCATAATTTTTTCAAACTTTGGATTTTAAAGTATATGTTGTGTTAAAAAGACTTTTCTTAACACATACATAATGAACAAATATTTGAATTTAGGTTGAAGATGCATTTTATAAAAGAAAGTCATGTAACATATAAGGTTTTGCGATAAAAATAATCTTTTAAAGAGGTTTTAACTTCAAAAATTTATGACATAATTTAGAATCGAGCAATGTTAATGATCTGTGTGAAAAAAATTGTTAAATAAATTCTTTTCTCAAGATTACCAATTCGAAAATTTATTTCATTTTCAATTTTAAAAAAAGTTACCAATTTTATTCCATTTTGTTGGCAATAAAATAATTGTTGATGACAAAATCAGTAATGGGTGGGCATGCAAGTTATAGAAAATCAGATTTAGCTAGAATTGTTGTAAAATTGTAATGCTTATTATTTTTAAGTAAAAAGTATGTTTATAACATATTACATCTAAATTATTTGATTGTTATTTCTTAAAAGAAGATTTAGCCCGCTTTCTCACCGCCAATTTTAAACGATTCGATATCTAGTTTTTAAAAATATTTCTTTTTAAAATTTATCATTAAAAATAACATGATTTAAAATAAAAGAAATTACTTAATTAACTAGAAATCGTATTACTTAGTAATTTCTTTTAAGGCATCATATCACTTTTTACATAATTAATTGTTCAAATTTCTTATGTCTCAGTCACTATAAAAAATAATATTCCAGAATTTAAAATATTTAATATAAAACACATACACCATAAATTTACTTCTTAAAATAAATTTTCAATCAAACATTTTAGTAAAACAGACGAGAAAATTCTAAAACTTGAAAGAATTAAAACATTCTAACATTATGTAGCCTTGATTTGAAACCAGATGCTCTCGAATTTTGATCAAGGCCGAACAGCAGGTGTTTAAGAAGCGTATTTACACCACAAAATTTCTTTCTTCCTGGTATTTGTTGCTCAATTCAAGAATACGCAAACAAAACCGAATACGAATTCCAAGGCTGTTTAAGAAACTTAAGTCAATTGGATAAGTGATTATTATATTCCTAATGGTGCGTAGGTTTCAACAAGCAATGGAATTTTAAGCCACAGAAGTGTTTATCAAATCTAAGTAATTAACGATGTGTATGTTTTGTAGATTTGTTTGATTTATTCTCAAGTTGCTCCATTGATTGTTTTCAAGACTTAATTCAAATGCTGTTACGATTATTGATGATTTAAACATGAGAGCAAATTGCTCTTTTTTTTAAAAAAAAATATTGATTAACTCCTTAGTAACTTGGTTTATTCAGTTTATTTTGTAGAGATTATCCAAATTAAAGGACTTATAAATATTTTAAATACACAAAGACGAAAAAAATATGCGTGTGAACAAACATGATATTCTTTTAATTTTTGAGCAAATTTTAGTAGAATAAAACCATTTCTCTCATATTTTAAGCAGTAAAAAATATTATGGCCATAAAACATCAAGCAAGCTAAATTTAAGAATTATATTGAGTGTAACGTATGATACAAGGGCAAGTCCTCACTAAGTGTTGTCTTCTTTAAGTTTGTAATAATTTGAGTTAATTTAATAATTGATCTGATTTTTACTATTCATTTATTTTTAATTTATAGATAAAAAAAACTTAGGCATTTTTTTTGTGATGCAATTTGTTCAGTATAACCAAGACTTAATTTAGCTTCTTATCATTTGCCAAACATGTAAATTGTGTAAGAATGCATTTCTGCTTGGAAAAAGTAAAAGTAGAGACATGACAGTTTCTCTTATCTTTATTATAATGTTACCTGTCCATATTTCTAGCAGTTGTGCTCATATTACATAAACCAGGGATGGGCATTAAGTCGATCGTGATTGACCGGGGGACCGTCAAGAGATTTTGAGGTGATTGCCTGAAGATATATAAACAGTTAGTAATTATATGCCTTAACATTCAAGATTGGCTGACAGTGTGCAGACTTCTTAAGTGTCTTCTTTATTGACTATATAACTATGAGGACTAACTTTAAATTAAAATGTTTTATTTTGATTATGTTTTTTTGAATTGTTTGATAATAAATGCATCATTTGATATTATTATATTTTAGGCTATTATTATGTTTGTATCTTGCGTTTTGCTTTAAACGGGGTTTTAAAAGTGAGTTTTTTTATTTTAGTTACGTAAGTACATATTCCGTGTTTATTACATTATTTTTCCGTATTTATACCGTATATATTCCGTATTTATACTATCTCACCACACCTACGCCAGTGGGTGGACCGAAACACCTTGAAAATATTAGAAGTAGCCCGTACCCCGGAAAATTCCACCCCTGACCTAAACAATTAATCAAATATAGGTTATTGCAGAATTTATTGTTGAACTTCTTTATACACATAGCAACAAGAGTTGAAGGTATCTTTTTTCATATACCATTAGAAAGACCATAATCTAAAGTTTAAAATATCTTAATTTAAGAAAAATAGAAAGTGTTTTAGACGTAGTATATTTTCAATTAAATGTTTTGTTGCCCATATTTGCCAAATTTATCCTATGAAAAGTTTTAATAAAATACTCTCTAAAGTAAGTTTTAAAAAATGTGTTTGGTTTACACATATCGTCAGCCTAGTTATAAGAATGCGTAACTCCTTCTGAGGTGTTAATTTGATGTAGGAGTGATATGCGCCAAGTTGTTGTTTACGTTCGACAAGATGAGCGATACCAGTACAATACGGTTACCTTAATATTTTTATCGTGTGGTAATGTGGTTTCCATGGAGGTTACGTATATTAGAGTTTTTTTATAGGGTTTCTTTTTCCGCGGTATTATCATACATAATAATTATATTACATAAATATTATTATATATAATAATTATTATTGTACGGAAAATATATGAATAATATCATATATCATAATTACTAATAAATTATATTATATGATAATAATATATTACATAATATTATTATATATAGTTTTTATTATATATACTGATATTCATTATTGATTGATTTAGTTATTTTTAATCTATTCCCCTATATATGCTTTATTTGAAATACATTTCAAAACAGTTCTTCACAATTATTTTCCTGACGATTTGTTACCACTAGGTCACAATCTTGGATTCCACGTAACTCGAGAACAACCACTGCTTGGCACGATTAAGGAATCCTGCCAAACGGAGCTTGGCGTGTAGCACTCCATTATCAAATTTAGTTCCTTTGTGGAGTTACGCATTCTGATAATTAGGCCGACGATATCCTTCTTCGTATTATAATATTTCACTTTTTAATAAAAGAAAGCTAAATGTGTGGAGCACATTTCCATTATTATTAGTTTTGAGAAAGTGATTTTGTTTAAAGTAAAAAAGAAATCAAATCGTAAATTTTTTTTTCAGAGCAAAAATAAGTTATTGGCCTAGAATCGTATCTGGGCACTCGCCAAGCAAACAAATTACCACGGAGCGATCGACATGTTGACTTTTTTTCAATAGTATGCAGTACAGGAGTGTGTTCTAGATTTCAACAAATATTAATTGTTTTATTTCTTTAAGTGACATAATAAAACACCAGCTTATTATTTACAAATTTGTCGAAAATATTTCAAATTACGTATGTTTTCATCATAATTTATTAAATTTATAGGATACTTGTGTATTTCCACGCCATTTACTAGCCATGCAGGTAAAAACCGCTTAAATTAAGAAATAAGTTAATTTCTAGCAACTATGATGCAAAGGATTCATGATAAGAATGTATGTTTTTTGCAGTTGTATTTCAACAAACGGCGTAAACAGTTTCGTTCGCAGTTGCTTTATGTGTAAAGATTTATTACTTTTTATCCTCTGCTATTCTTATCACAATTTTTGGAAGTGAGGTAGGGAAATCTCCCAGCCTCACTTTTAAAAATTGTGATAAATTACAATACAATTAAGAGGAGTTGGAAACCTCTCTCTCTCTCTATACTGACAATGTTAAATTGGCTGTTTTCGATGTACCTTTTCTCAAAATCTGTTTTATGTATATGCTTGAAATTTTTCATACTATTAAAGTACACCTCTCTCATTATACTAAAATGAGCTTTTAGCTAATTTTGAATTTTTTAATAAATTATGAACTATTTTATCAAATATTGCGAAATTTGACCCATTTTTTACTTAAAAAATTTGTAAAAATTAAATTTTTGAGTTTTTTACAAAAAGCTCATTTTAGTACATATTAGACATCATTATAAATAATTCATAAAAAATTTACATACTTGGGAACAGTAGTTTCTCAGAAAAGGTATATCGCACATTAAAATTAAAATTTTGAGATAAATTGATTTTAATGTATACAGTGATACTTCTAATCGGCTAAGAAATAAAAAAATAAAAGGCTCAATTTAAAATAAAAGATACATGTTTTGGTTTATATCAGTCGTTATACTTTTAAGCAAAAACAAAGTAATTTGTTTACAATTTTCGCCATTAAAATGGGCGTGGCCCACAAATTCAAGGATTATTTAAAAATAAGTTTTAAGGGCTTCTAAATACCCTAGAGGTTAAAGTAAGGTATTTTTAGAAAGGTTAAAATCTATACAATTTGAAAATGTAAAATTCTCAAATTGTCAAAAAAATAGAATTTTAGCTTTCCAACACCCCTTATGTACAGTACAATTAAAAAGGATAAAATTGGTTCAAATATTATCTTAGCGAAGAACAAGATTCCAATTGACGTGACGTTATAATTTGGGAAACAAGCATTTGTGATATACAACATTAGAAATTGTTTCCAAAAAATGGAAATAAGGAAATTCGGAACTATTGGTCCGAAAAAACATAGTCCTATCTTTTGACCACAACTTTACGATTAATAAATGGTCATAAGTAGTGGCGTAACACAGAATATTAGGACCCCCTGCAAAGTCAGGTTTTGTGCCCCAATCCAGATCTTACAAAGGGCGTGTGCTAGGCGTCAGTACTAGCCAGTACTAGGCTGGGCTCCTAGAGTCCCCCCGAATTGTGGGTGTGTACGTTACGCGACTCTGGTCCTAAGATTATTCTCAAAATAATGCGTTCGAATTTCTCCGTGAAAGAATCAGGTCATAAATGCCTACAATTTTTAAGAATTAAAGAAAAAGGTAATGGAAACTTAAAATACAAAAAAGGATGAGGCTGTGATAACCGAGTGTTTATGGTATCGAGCTCGCTTCCAGCATTGTTTAGTCGAATCGTTTTTTGAGTCCTGGAGTCACTTAAGACCCACCACGAAGAAAGACTACCGATACACTTTAAATCTGTCGATGAACTAAGTTCGCCTGTTGGCATAGAGTGGAAGGTTAGAAAGTGAGGCGGTGGCGTAAGTGTCATCCACGTCACTTTGTCATGGCTCAAATTTAAGAGGTCAACGGTGAGTCATCAACAGCCTTTGCGTAGCTATGAAACGAAAGGCGTTTGTGATAGTCCACATAAAACTCAATTGTGAACATTTGATCGATATATTACGTACATATGCTATGGAGAACTAACTACTAAAATATATTTCATGTATTCATGTACAAATAAAGAAATATTTCTTATAAAAACCGATTTCGGATTTGAAAAAATATAATTTATTTGAATTGCATTAGCTCTTCATATGACTGAAAAAACATTTAAAAATTATATTTTATGGATAAATAGTAAATTAAGTATTCCTTTGTTTAGATATTTGAAATTAGTACTTTTGCTCTTCAAAATCGTGAAATCTTTAATTTGATGGATTAATTTAAAAATAAAAGTTAAGTAAATTAAATACCTATCTTTTTCTTCAAATATATATATATATATATATATATATATATATATATATATATATATATATATATATATATATATATATATATATATAAAATAAAGTTTCTTATAACTTTTATCATGAACTTTGTCAATCGAATGTTTGACAAAAAATTTATTTAAAGATGAAATCAGAAAAGTTGGATGCATAAAATAGTATAAATATATCGGGAATTTAAACTTTAAGTGACTTTAAGAAGTGTGATATTTTTTTATACAGATTCTAATGCATTTTAATAGTATATTTTATTTTTAATAAAACATGTATTTTTTTTTAAATCTCACATTTATATTTTATGATTTTCTATAGTTATGCGGATTTATCTCACCACACAAATTCCTTTTGCGTAGATTAAATAATGTAGAATTTATATAAGGCAATCATTCAAGAAATGAAGTAACTATACTTTTCTGATGTTGTAATATTCTTTTAATGACTTTTATTTTAAAGACATCCTAATAATTTATATTTCCTCTCCAACATCCTAAAAAGTACAGAGATCATAATGGAAATACACAGTGTCGAAATCGATAATTTTTTAAAAAAAGATACAAATCTATTTCAATTTTATTCCCATGGGAGAAACAGAAGTTTGATTTATTAAACTCTTCCAAAAATTGCTTCGCTGAGTTATGAATATTGACTTTCCATTTATTTTCATTTCATTGAAAAAGATGATCAAATATTTTTAAATTGATTTCCTTTGAATCCATACCTAACGAAAAATTACATTGGAAAAAAAATTTAGCTTTCATTGTTTCTACTTCTTTAGGTCATCGATTTTAAGCATTTGCAACAAACTGAAATATTACGTGAATTATGCTAATAAACGAAGCTTTTGAATTAGAAATTGAATTTTACCATCATGAGTTCCTATGTTATCGGGTTGTTCCTAAAACTCTTATCAAGTCTGAAATAAAATAATATCAAATTTCAAAACATTATCTACTGAAAGTATCTGGGGGGGAATATCATAATTATTTAATTATCCGAGGGAAAAAAGCGTAGGTTCTAAATACAGACAAATAATGGTTGCATTTAATTATCTGGCTGATTAAAAGGATACTTCGATTTAGGATATTTTTTAAAAATATTCAAATTTCAATTATAAATTTTATGTATAAGGATCGCCCAAATGAAAATGGCATTACAGTTGGTTTGACAAATGGCTTAAGAGTATTAATATAAACTAGTATGCAAAGGAAAAAATTACTCCTGTAACCCCCGCCCCCGTTGCTTAGGGTCTACACCCATATTAAGATTAGAAAGAATGTCGCGCCCTCTAGCGGAAAGAACAATATTAAGTAATGGCCAAACTAAGGACGTACGAGCATGCGCTCCGATTCCTTTCAATTCTACGCTAAATGTTAGTTCTCTACTTATGTATGTAAATGTTTGTCTTGTCTAATAGACGTATTTTAAATAAATAGTGGACTTTGTTCAGAACCCCTTCCCCACGTGTTTCTTGATTACATTGGGTCACCCCTTTATAATTTGACGCCCAACGTGTTATTAGTTACAGAAGCTTGGCCGTTGCTCTCGATTAATTTTCAGGTTAACAGCAAAAATGTTGTTCCTTTCCTGTTACATGGTTTAATTATTCAGTTTTCACCCATAGAACAGAAAACGCTTTTTAATTTGAATTTTCTTTAAAGTATTATACCTTATATTACAAGATTCATTACTGCTTGCCCAAATGCAAATTGGATTTAATACCCTAAAGAATTGTTCAAGTCTTGATTCCTTAAGTATTGACTTCATTGTTTTGCATTAGAAAACATTTTTGTACATTCCTGTTCTAATTATATAAACTGTTCTCATTAAATTAAGAAATAATTTTCTTATTTTAAGAAATGTACTTTAACTGGTAGGCTAGACAAAGTCACCTTGTAGTTTGAAACAAGTGACTAGCGGTCCACGAGAAAATAGATACCTTGGTGAAGAAGCTCCGGAATTTGTTGGGTAACTAATTTTCAACAGCAGCTTGGACCTCATTAATATTATTATATCACCATTCCTTCAGAACTTTCTTGAGTCGACTGAAGATGTGATAGCCTCACAGAAAGAGATCCGGGCTGTAAGAGGGATGTTCAAGTACCACCCAGCGTAATTTCCGTAACAATGTTTGGCACGCCACAGCCTCATGTGGTCATAAGCCATTTCTTGAGTGGTGATTCGCTGATTAATTCTCACGAGACGGGCCATATTTAGAACTGCTTCCTTGGTAATAACCACATTCGCTTTACCAGGTCATGGCCTGTAGTAAGTACAGCTTCTTCCACTACGATAATCTCTACCCATTGAAATACCAATCTACAACTCATACATTCCTTGCCATACACATTCTGCATTCAACGATAGTCACCCTAATATTTCCATTTTTCGATGTTAAAAATTGCTTGACCACGCGTTGACATTGTTTAGAGGAATCCATGATGCAAACGATGCTTTTAACGTGCTATCACGCACGCATCTGTTGGGATCTGACTGTATAGCATGCATTCCCAGCACTCTACACTCTTTATAAGGGCTTGAACAGTTGTCTTTTTTTTCAAATGGTGGAGTAATTACAGCAATGCCCCTTTCATTTGGGCAACCTTTGTATATTGAAATTAAAGATAATATATATACCATTTTTGAAAGTGAATATTATCCAGTTTAAATAAATTAAAGCTCTGAGAATCTCAAATATGGACTGGCGTGTTATGGATTTGAGTCCCAGTGTCACTGAAGTCCTGCCATGTAGAGTAGCTGATGGACCATAAATCTGTCGGGGCTTTAAGTTCTCCCTTTCACTTAGTATGGAAGTTTGGAGAAAGGGTTTCCGGATCAGGTGTCGTCTTCGTCACTTGACCGAGGTTCAACATTACTAGGTTCATTGCCAACTGCCCATGTGACACTTTTTGTGTGATGTTAATATAACTCAGCCTCACTCACCTAAAGGTAATCTGATCAAACCATCATGTCACTATGGCCAGAAAGCCACCACAATGCAAATGTTTTTATGTAATTAAATTATCAAATGATTCCTTTACTATATAATTCCAAACATTAAAATTATCATAACAGTATAATATTGGTTAGTTAGTTAATATAATTCATTTAGTCCATGAATGATTATGCATGTCTTGTAAAATTCAAAGTTATTATATAAAATTTCATAGCATGAGAAAAATAACTTATAACCCAGTGGCGCAACAGCTCATGACGGCTAAGGCCTACAGTGCCCAACTCAGTATACGCGACCTTGGGCTTTGAGATTCATGCGCAGAAGTTCCGGCCAGGTGGTCAGTATGACGCGAAACTCCCAGTGTAATTTCTCAAGCAAGCTTGGTACTAACTTATAACACTGAATGATGAAAGGCTGAGTCAACCTTGTCAGTCTGGGGTTTGAAACTCGGACCTGTGGTGGGGAAGCACTTTGAACTTCCTACCATAGGCACTAACCACTCAGCCATTGGGCTTATATATAGTTTCTTCATAATTATTTTTTATAAATTTTATTTTCAACTCGGCTTTGAAATATTTCACACATATTGAAGTTTATGAGAGAAAAATAAATAATAGTTCAAAATATGTTTGTAATAATATTATTCCTTTATCACAGGTTGACTGATTATTTATTAACGTAACACTACGAAGGTAAAGAAGGGCTATTGGTGACTCGCCTCCAAATTTCAAGTCACGGTCAAGTGATGAGAATGACACCCGGATCAGCACTCAATTCTTCAAAGTTCAATATCACGCCAATGTGAGAACTTAGAGCAGGGATTCTTAAGCTTATTCTCCGTTTGGTCACATCTGACAAACAGGAAATTGCAGGCGGGTGCAGTTAAAAAATCTTAATCTTAGTATTTCTTTATTTTATCGCAACCACAAGCATCATAAACAATATCCTACACTAAAAATGCAGCAAAAAATTCAAAGTACTTACATTTAATGAAAGTTTTGACATTGCATATTACCCATTAATTTTTCTGGCGTATAAGATGATATTCAAAATCTTATAACAACTTTTGCTCGAGAAAGTCATTTTAGGATGAGAAACAGAATTTTTTTTTTAAGTTTTAAATCACTGAGAAAATTCTTAATATGTGCAACAGATTCAACGACAATAACAACGAATAAGACGAAACAGTATTGCCTCTCTTATTAAGGTTTATATTTTATTTCTAAAAGTATGATAATTTCAGGAACCCCCAAAACGTCACGAATTGGCCACAGTTGATATTGATAAAGTTTTAGCTAACAGTCATGGGCGCACAAAAATAGCTTCTCGGGGACATTGAAGCCCGCGGGCATGGGGTTAAGAACCCTTGACTTAGAATTTCAAACTGTTTTACATGCATCATTCCAGCTACATAATGGATCTCAAAAAGCACCAGGAGTCGATCCATCAACTAGAATGGTGCATCTGGAGATCCGCTGAATAGAGCGGGGGATGCGCATTAAATCCGTCGAGGCTCAAAGTCCTCCCGTTGGAGTAATGTTGAAGTTAGGAGAATGGGTTCCTCGCGCTCATCATCACTTTGCAAATGGTCTATTCACTATTCCACTCATAACCCTGTTGGGTAAAATAATCTTTTTAACTGTGACTTCAGTTGAAAACTGCTTTTGTAAAGAAGACTTGATTCATATAAATTAGAACTTCTATTTAAGTTTTAGCCGTAGAGTAGGCAGGATGATTGTGTTGAAAGTTGAGATAGAAGAAAACAAAGTTAGTGACTGGAAGTCTTATAGTTAAGTCAAGAGGAAGATTATTCAAATATTAAAGAGAAGAGCGCTCAAGATATTAGATAAGTGATCTTATTTCTATTATATTTAATTTATTAAAGTTGATTGCTCCTAGGGTTTAGTGATTTAAGTGCATTCTCAATCAAGTCGTTTAAAGTTATTGTGTTAATTGTTAAAATGGCTGATCTTTACTCGAACCCACCAACACCCGCGGTCAATGGAACGCGACAACTTGACCTTGGCTCAAAATTACGAGGTCTGACGTCAATAGCCTTCGTGTTGTCTTACACTGCGACATAAATTAAAGTCAAAACGACCTATAACTTGACTGCTAATTTCAAAATTCTTATTATTAATTCAAGTAACTATTCCAGTGGATGCTAAAAATAATACTAAACACTTTAAACAGCATTAATACATTACCTGTTCTTACTAGTATTACGTCAATATCATAGTCACGATAACTAGACGCTGCTGTTCCAAGTAGATCTCGGAAGATTACACACAAATGGAATTTAAATCAATAAGGGGAGAGAGTGGATCTCTAATTATAGCTTTATGTAGGCGTTTCGAAACATCTCAATCAGCATTTGCAAATATTACACAAATTCGAGGGAGGAAATTCCTACCCGAATGTCAAGTCGCCAAGCTCGCCAAACACGTTCAATAAGTTTTCTAACAAATTAGATACATTTCGCTTGAATTTATTCAATTGATTTAATTCGAAAGATTAAAGCGGTTGCGGTATCCGAGTGATCCAGCTCAGTGTTCGTGGTCTGCGCTATTTTCGTCCAGTCGTGGGCCTCTAAAGCAGCGGTACTCAACCTTCAGCCACATGGGGCTCTCCGGACCTTTCTGATGGCTCGGTCGTGGCCGCGTTGCCGTAACAAATTCAATTATTTAAAAACAATGCATTGTAAATTTATCAATAGATTATTAATCAAGCAATTAAATACAGTCGAACCTCTATATAACGAACCTCTGTAGTGTGAATTTTTCTATATAGCGAACTTTTTCCTGGAACCTTGAACATTTCACAATTTTCTTCTTAAATTAACTTCTCTATAGCGAAGTGCATTTAGAAGAATTTTTTCTTAAGGATTCAATTTTTTTCTCCCTATTTTAAAGTATTTCTGAACATTTCTAGTTATTCTCTATTTAACACATTTTATGGTGGTCATAAATATTGAACTGGTTTTATTAGATACTAGCTTACCGAGAGCAATACAGTTCTGAACGTTTCATCTAAGAAGTGCAACCTTTAACCCCCTTTGTCCAATTCACTAGAAACATCTTCGATATTCCCTTTCACACTCAATGAGTTGTCTCGTCTTCTAATTATAAAATATGTATATTTAATACTACTTGTGTTCTTTAAATTAGAAAATGTCCTTAAAGTTCATGAATTTTTATATAAAATAGTTTTTTTAATATTGAAAATAAAGTGACACATTCGACATTATTTTTCTTGTTTTCCTTGCAATTCTTTCTTTTTGATGGGTAAGATATAAAAAAATAAACATATATATATATATATTAATTTTGAAAAAGGTGTGAATAATTACTTTGTAAAATATTTAGTGTTTATGAATTTAAAATTCGTTTTATGTAGTTTATAAATTATATTAAAAGATAAACCCCTATATAACGGATTTTCCATATAACGAACTTTTTCCGGGATTTAGCAACTTTGTTATATAGAGGTCCGACTGTATATCAATTTTGCTGTCGATGTCGTGATGTTACGAATTAGGAGTTATTTTTTTCTTTTTGTTTTTGTAATGGTTAGTGGTAACAAAACAAAGAACAGTAAAGTAGCGACCAATTTATTGGTGAAGCTTATTTTTAACTAATCCCTTGTTAATTAATTAATAATAATACTTAAAAGAAGTTAATTTATCACAAGAGGATTAGTAGGAAGTTCGAGAATAGACCCGTTACAATGTGATTTTACGTCTCACATCACGGTTTAACTTTGCTTCTGATAGGTTCAGCATTTAGTTTTATGAAGATCATATAAAGAGTGTTTTTTTCCAGGTATAGAAGTTTAAGTTGGCATTACTTTCCAAGATGGCGACCGATTTAACAGCTGTCAAGTGATTTATTCTCAGTTTGGTTTGGCAATTCATCAAAACGATCATCGAGCAAGGCGTAGATTCGTTGAATGGGCCCAAAACGAGATTGCCGTTGTTCCCGATTTTCATAAGCGAATTTTGTTTAGTGATGAAGCGCACTTCTGGTTGAATGGCTACGTCAACAAACAAAACTGCCGCATTTGGAGTGAAGCTAATCCACAAGTGTATGTCGAAACATCGTTACATCCAGAAAAACTGACTGTTTGGTGCGCTTTATGGGCTGGTGGTATCATTGGTCCGTACTTCTTCAAAAACAATGAAGGCCTCAACGTTACAGTCAATGGTGATCGGTATAGAGCCATGATTACTAACTTTTTCATTCCTGAATTGATCAATCATGATGTCCAGGAGCTGTGGTTCCAACAAGATGGCGCAACATGTCACACAGCTCGTGCCACAATCGATTTATTGAAAGACATGTTTGGTGACCGCCTAATTTCACGTTTTGGACCTGTGAATTGGCCCCCAAGATCTTGTGATTTAACACCGCTAGACTATTTTCTGTGGGGCTATGTAAAGTCATTGGTCTATGCGGATAAGCCACAAACGCTTGACTATTTGGAAGACAACATTCGCCGTGTTATTGCCGATATACGGCCACAAGTGTTGGAAAAAGTCATCGAAAATTGGACGTCCAGATTGGACTACATCCGAGCCAGCCGTGGCAGTCATATGCCAGAAATCATATTGAAAATGTAATGCCACAAGATTATCTTTTGAATAAAAAAAAGTCATGTCAATCGAATAATATATCGTTGTTTTATTGCAATTTAAAGTTCTATACCTCTAAAAAAACACCCTTTACTTTAACTTTATACGTATCATACTGTAGATATATGATCTATATACTTCAATTATCACTATAGTTTTTTAGTGTTGTATTTTCTCATTTGGTTGTTCTTTGCAACAGAATAAGAATTATTTTTAATTGAGATATTACAAAAGAGTATTGTGTTTAAAAACTAATTTCTTAGCACATGGTTTATTATTTTTATTATTAGATTCATTATGTTTTTTTTAAACATAGGTCTGTTTTAGATAGTTTTTTTCCTCTCTTACATTCAAATATATATTTTTATGAAATCATTCTTTACTGTGAAGCCAAATTGCAATGTGAATACTCATTAATTTTTTTAAAATTTTATGATACACTGCCGGCAATGGTTCTACCCTCTTTAAAAGATATGTTTGCTATACAAAAGCTGAATTTTATTTATTTTAAAATTTGCTCCGTGTGAAAATTGGGTACTTTAGCTAGTATATATATATATATATATAAAATATCTCAAACTCCATTATTGTAAAGAATAGTAAAGATATCTTTTTGAGAACATCCAAGGTAAGAGTATTATTCTTTGCATAGCTTTGACTTCGAAGACTTATTCAATTCTATTGATATAGAGGATATGATTAATGTACTTAAAAATGTTTATATTAAATATTCATTAAAGAAATTGATAAATTATGATAAATTTAATACTATTAAACAATTTGTTTTGAAAGAAACATACATATTTCATAATAACTATAATTATCAACAAATTAAGGGTCTGCCACAAGGTAGCCCAGCGAGAAATAGTCTAGCTAATATTTATTTACACTATTAGAAGAATAAAAAAATTGATACAGGCTCTTGTTACATTTTTGGATACATCGATGATTTAATTATTTTCAGTAATAAAGTTGACTTTACTCATATTTTTAATTATTATCCAGACTACTTGAAATTAATAAAAACCAATTGCAATATAGAGTCAGCAAACTTCCTGGATCTCCAATTAAAAATTGAAAATAATATGCTAAAAAGTAATATTTTTGATAAAAGATACTTTTGATTTTAATGTTATAAAATGCCATATTGGAATAGTACCCTACACATTTCAATTCTTAGAAATATTATTCTAAATTATATAAAAAGAAAAAATGATTTAGTACCTGAAGAAGTTTTAAGAATTAACAATTATAAAAAATTCTTTCAAAATTGCCTAGACTATAACTATCCAGCTAACTTTATATATAAATATGTGTCTTCAAAATTATAGCTATTTAATTATTATTATTTAGTATATTCATTTCTATTTAGTTTATAGAACATAATATTCTTAATTTTCTAATAATAAGTTAAGTTACTAAATATATATACACTTCTGGACAATTGCTAAGGACGGATAACACTATCATCCATAGCAACCACAAAATGAAAGGAAGCAAAATGTGGAAAATTAGAATAAGCGCGGGATATTAGTAAGAAGAAGTATGAGTATGCAAAATTTTTTTTCCACGTCTGTTCATCACGTGGTAGCATTCATAAGAGCTTTAAAGGTTTTGGCGCGTGTTTACAGTTGTTGTTTCAAGTCAAAGTTTTACAGGAAAGATTTAATAGACGAACTTAAAATTTTTGGCATGTCTTCCCTACATCACATAGATGATTTTATGCGTGGCCGAATTATTGGAAAGATCGAAGAGAAGGGCGAAAAATAACAGATGTTACCAGGGAGTTCGACATCACTCACAGCGTTGTTTCACGGCTGTGGAAGTCATCTAAAACTACTGGAATGTGTATTAGACGGCACGGGGGAGGTCATGTTACAAGTACGACGCCTGCAGAAGACAGATATATCGTCCTATCAGTAAAAAGGAACAGACGCACCACAGCTCAGCAGGTGGCAAATCAGTTTCTTGCTACCTCAGGAAAGCAGATCTCCCGAAAAACTGTTGCCAGACGTTTGAGGGGAGAAGGACTATACGCACGCAGACCTGTTGTGTGTGTCCCATTGACCAGACAGAACCGTACTGCCCGTTTGCAATGGTGTCGAGAGCATCACAATTGGACTGAACAGGACTGGGCATGCGTACTATTCTCAGATGAGAGTAGGTTCAGTCTGTCATCGGATTGTAGATGCCAACTGATCTGGCGCGAGTGTGGTACTGCTTATCGTGCAGAAAATATCCAGGAAAAGTACCGATATCCGACATGCAGTATCATGGTGTGGGCCGGCATCATGATCAATGGCCGCACGCGCCTAAATGGGGTTGCGAATGGGAATATGACGGGCCAACGATACATTGATGAAGTTCTACTTCCTCATGTTCGTCTTTTCCGTGGTGCTGTCGGTGATAAATTTGTTTTTATGGACGACAACGCAACATGTCATCGAACACTCGCTGTTCAGGATTGTCTAGTCAGCGAGGGTATTCAACGTCTCGTATGGCCAGCGCGTTCTCCAGATATAAACCCCATTGAAAATGTGTGGGATGCTTTGGGGAGGCAAGTTGCTGGTCGAAACTATCCTCCGACAAACAAGAACACCCTCATCCGTGCACTCACAGAGGAATGGGATAAATTGCCTCAAAAGCTGCTGGATAATGTTGTGCAAAGTATGGTACGACGTGTGGAATGTTGCATCACACTCCACGGTGGACATATCCCGTACTCATACCTTCCTTTAAGGTGCCTGCTGACTTTTAGATGCATTGTTCCATTTCTCCGTACGCAAATCAAATAAACATTTTTTTTCTTTCAGATGTTTCACAGCTTTTGTACTTTCCAGAACAATAAATATTCTTTATTCTAATGTCTGAACAGTGTGGCAACTATATTTTATCCTACTAGGCCTCATGTCTCGCTTAATGTTATGCTACATAGCAATTTGTGATCCGTCCTTAGCAATTGTCCAGCAGTGTATATATTCATTATGAAAGATCCCTTAGTAAACATAATGAACTGTGAAATATCTTACGTTTTAAAAAAAATAATAATGTTCTGAAGAATGTTTCATATATTTTAAAAGAATAGCTCTTATACTTATAAAAATATTTAATGTTCATACCTTTTTTTCAATTCCTACTATTAACTCACACTCTCTATATATTTATCAATTTATCTTGGTGGAATTTTCAATCGCGTTAATAAATTACATTTTAAAGCACTCAATTGTGCTGAAATTCTATGTACATGGTTATTTTGAAAGAGAATACAATAATTTAAAAACAATTAATAAAAATTAATTGATTAAAACTAATTATTTAAGGAGTTACAATTACAGCCACGTTGGCATAATTTTTAGCCATTTAGCGACCCTTTTGCTGACTTGTGTGTCCAAACTAGAAAAAGGTTTTTTCACACGTTTTAAAGCATACAGTTGAACTGAAATTTTATGTACACGATTGTTTTGGATGGCAATACGATACTTTAATGATAGTTAATAAAAATTAGTTACCACTTAATGTTGTGATCATATGTATATACATATTTATATTAACTGTAACTCTTTAATAAAAGGTAGCTAAAATAAACTTTTCTTTGTTGAACTAAGTAGGAATTGACTTAATTTTTTTTTATTTTGCTTGCTTCCAAACAGTTGAGGATTTTGTGTGTGTGTACATACATATATCCAATCGCAATTTGAAGTCTGATGTAGTACTAAACCTTATATTGCAATCGGGACAGAGATAATATCGACTTTTTTGGATTATCTTTCCATCTGCTACTCAAGCAACAAATTGCCCATTGCTCTGTAAATTCTTGTTCTTTATCGAATATTTTGAAGAAACTAAATTCCTACTTTCAATGAAAAATTCCCGCTTGCACAACTAGGAAAACCACAGATGAGAAAATTATTTTAGCGCCATGGACAAACTTCATCTCTTATAAAAACACTAGCACTAATAATCTCATTATAAGAATTAAAAATATGTGAAATTTAAAGATAGAAAGAACATATTTGTCCGCGTACAGCATACAGGCCAACCGGTTGTGGCCAGCTTTTGGTGGCCCGTTCGGCGTACAGGCAAACCATTTAAGTGGTTTAAAGACAAATGAATATCGAAAGAGGAAACAATAAATCTATAAATGAAAACGAGCTATTCATTAACACTCCCAGATTGAGATGCTCGAGGAAGAGCAGAGCATCAATACAGGTAAGGCAAGTTCACTTCTTCGTGGAGATTACAAAGGGTGAAAAAAGGATCAAGAACTACGCTGATATGCCATAGATGTTTAAGCAAGCAATTGTGACTAGATATTAAACGAAACATGGCGCCAGATTCCATTCTGGGCCACTAAGGGTCATTGAGAATCTATTTCAGACGTGGTTTATTCAAGTTTGAATTTTTGAGTACTTCGCTGCAGGAATTCCTGTATATGTTCTTTATTAGACATTTGATATTGTTAAAATTGAGTTTGGGATTAATTCTCTGGAAGACTGAGGGCCCTTTTTTATCCAAGAGATCAGCTGCCTTGTTTCCCCGAATTACACAGTGGGTTGAAATAAAGAATTCTTCACAATAAGAATAAAGAATTATTTCACAAAACCTTACAAACTCTCTGAATTATTTCCACAGATCTTCATGTGTTTAATTACTTAGTTCTTGTTGCTAATGTCTCCTGTCTGACGCTATCAGATCGAGGCTCAAGAAATTTATTACGACAAAGTGCTAGATGTACACCTGTCGTTAGCCGCAGTTTTGAGAATCATGTAGATGACACTACGATTTGGCTCGTTTTATCCTAAAATTTGAGGAAAAACATCCCGGAGGCGGTCCGTTGGCTCTAACCACTCTTCCCCAACATCACGAGATGACTTACAGCTCGACTGTTAAGTACCCCCATGCTGCAAAAGCAATATACAGTTACAAACATCCATGCCTTCCACGGGATTGGAACTCAGGTCTTAAGGTGCAGTAGTCTACGCCACTAACCATTATATAGGATGAACAGTATATTATTACATATCATTATTCGCTAATCAAGCAAAATAAAAGGCTTAAAGTATTATTTTCAAGGTATAGATACTGCTTCTGATTTTAGAAAATCATGTTTGACTTTTTTATCTGAATTGTTGCAATATTTAACATTTTTATTCCTTTAAAACAATATTCTCTCTCTCTCTTACGTATTTAGATAGAAAAACATCCATGCCTTTTCCGGGATTCGCCCCAACAGTCAATGTCATTAACCACTATACCCAATGGCCAGCATGTTCTTAACTATCTACTAATTATTATTCACTAATTGACTTTTAGTTAAGAACTTTTGTTGCAATGCAGAGGTCAACAACCTTCTAGTCGTGGTGTGCCACAAACTAATCTACCAGTAAAATACTAATCTAAACTAAAATACTATACTAATCTACTCAATCTTCAGCAAGCCGCACAGTAGGGCATTTTTAAAACAATTCTATTTCAACGATAATGCATCCAGAGTTAGAGAACAGAGGTCAATTATATAGATATCTGCAGATTTACTGTATATTAATTTTGTATCTCATATAAAGATATTTTTTTACATAAAAATAAACAGCATAAAATATATTTATTTCCTCAACAAAAATATAAAAATTAAAACTGTAAAAAAAAATATTATGTATTTTTAAACATTTTTATATATTAAAATAAGAAACGTAAAATATAAGTATTTTCCGTCATTATATTTAAATAAAAGATAAATAAAAACTCAAATGTGTACCTGGTGCTTGAACCGCTCTACTTTCATATCGCAAAATCAGGGGTATAATTTGTGACTTTCAATTAGACACGATTTTGAGCATTCAATTGTTAAACAATTTCTTTGTGGATTCAAAATAATTTTTATACGAGGAAGGGTTTTCTACTTAGATGTGTGGAACCAAAAGGAGAAAACAATGCACATGCAATTCTCTCAGTTCAAACAATTAAATCTCTCCAGCAATGACATTCAATAATTTATAAAATAGCTGTGAATTTATCTTTAGAGTTATCTTTCAGATTTTTTTTCTAATTACTTAAATGTCCATAATTTCTGAAGATGTTTGTCAAATAAGGTATATTTCAAATTTATAAACTTTCATCCACTTAAAAATTGACAAATTTGTAGAATAATGTAGAGTGTCAATGAGCATTGTACCGCGGGCCACATGTAGTACACGTGCCATATATTTCCAACCCCCATTTTGTGTGTGTGTGATGTAACATTAATTCAATAATAATAATAACCTTGGGCTCTGAGTACGGAAGGATTATATGGAGATAGTCCCTCCTTTGTGTGAATGCACATTTATTTTCGGAAGGTCCCCCCTAATTTGAGAAATTTAATCAATTGAGGTCGAAAAAATCGTTTTCTCTTTCAGACTAAACGTTTAATTTTCTTATTAGTGGTTAACGAGAGTATGCCTCAGCGTGTTGATGACCTTTTATTTTTTAGAAAGTAATGAAAGCTTTTCAAGCAATATCTTAATTATTAACAAGAAAGGAAATGCACCCTTAATACATATGAACAGAATTTTCGACCCATTTACATATTAGACGGCTCAAAATGTAAAAAAAAAAGCAAAAAAATGGTTTTCAGCCTTAACAACAATTTATTAACCCTCTTATGTATAATTTTTCATCCTTTTAAAAATTCGAACTTTTTGTGTTCTTGTTTAGGGTTAGTGAAAATGAATAAATGATGTAGATGATTTGCTTGTGTGAGTTCCGTGAAAGATAGAAAGTAACTTATACGAGAATGATAGTTTTTAACTTTTGAAAAGATTTTAAAGTTGCTGTTGAAAAATAATTCGGTGGAATTAATTGGTTTTTGACGCGGTGTAATTTTCGTACAATGCAGTTTCGGAATTAAATATTCTTGAGGTAGGCTTAAGGAAAAGGAATAAGCTTATCGGTAAATCAAAATAAAAGCAGGGATAAATATTTATGCATAAATAACTCAAACATTGTGTAATTAAATCCTGAATATTAATTAATTTATGTAATTTTTTTAATATTTACAAAGAAAATGTAAAATAAAAAAACAGGAATAAATATTTATGTATAAACAACTCAAAAAAGTTGGAATTAACTCCAGAATATCAACTAATTTTATTCGTAATGTTTTTATATTTGTATAGAAAGTGTAAAATACTTGTAACAGTTTAAAATATAATATTTGTATTTATTTAAAAAAAGTTTTTAAAAATGATAAATATCTTGTAAAATATATTATCTCAAATCATTTTACACAAATATATTTAATTTATCAATTACATATTATACTTATTTTCACAATAAAATTTTTCCGCTACTTATTCCATTCTATTGGTATATTCAACTATAAAAATGAAAGAGAAATAGTTATTCTACATTTTCAAGTGTTTAAATTTTGAATATTTAAATATTTCGTAACTTTAATTATTTGTCATTATTTTCCAATAAATATTTCATGTATAGTTTGCATGTTTTGCAAATTTAGTAACTATTTGCTAGCATTCTTTTTCAATGTCTCTACTTACACTGTACCTTCATATATATTTTAAATGTATCAGTTCAGGTAAAATGTATACTATCTCAGTTTTCTTTGTAATGTCTAACAATTGTTATTATAAAACAAGTTTATCCAATCAATTAGAATGTTAATCTGTAAGAAAACAAACATATCAAATATTTACATGCATATAAAACGAAGAGACTCTTTTAAGTTCATAGCAAATAAGGACGATGAAAATGAGAATTTTAATAAGTAAAAGTTAAATGTTAAATTAATAAAACATGAAAATAAAACAGACTCTATTTATTGAAAAGTCATTAGACATATAATGTAATATTTTTCTCAATGCTTAAATTACTTGTATCTAAAATTTGAACCTTTAAAAATACAAAATGGTTTTCATTTTTATATTCATGTTGGCCATTTAAATTAACTTGTCTATAGGTATTTTAATTATAAAATACTTTCATAAATTAAAACATGATTTTAAAAACTTATAAAACAAACTTAACAAAAAGTTGTGTGTTCTATTACTACGAAATTCTAAGCGTTAAATTTGTTACATAAATAAAAAGTAATTGTTAGTAATCATAATATATTTACCCTCATTTAACCCAAGTTCTCCCTTTCTTGTACATCGAACTGTTTCTTAATTACTATAAAATAAAATGTTACAATTGTAAAAATTTTGATAAAAACTAGTACAAGGTCTCTGTGCAAATTTTTTTTATTTTGGAGCCGCCCAGTGTATTCAAAAATTTTCAAATCATAAGTTTTTGAAAAAAAAACTATGGTATTTTTTTAAGTTATCAGTCTTTTAACCCAGTGCTTCTCAAAGTTTCAATATTCGCGACCAAATATTCAATCATAATTTTCATCACTCCCCTCCCCCTCCATACAATAACAATGCATTGAATTCAACAATACTATACTTTGATGCTAAAACTACGATACGACTGTAACCTCTAAAGGGCCGCCTGCTTTTATAAACGTCTTGCTCAGCCAAAGCATTAATTTCTCCTGATGTAAATATACTTCTTTCCGAAATACGATCTTTTCTGTGCATCGTTCTTCATAAAATTTTTTCCGAAGGTTTTTTTTTTTTTTTTGGAATGCAATGCAATGACCTTGTTTGTGGAGGGGATTTACTTTTTTCAGATTATTTCCTTCTTTATTCCCCAATATATCCTATACGCGCGCCTACTTGGAAAACGATCGGTATTGGGAAGCCAATAGCGTAACTTTTATTTGGCAGTTAAGTGATTTATTATAAAACATACAAATTATCAAGATAAGTGCAACTTTTTGTATATAATTTTATGTATGACAATCCCATGGGGTCACTGGTAATTATTAAACTCGTTCTTAACTTTGTATTGTTAAATTAATTATAAAATACCTTGTGTAGCACTGATATATTTATAAGTGTAAAATATCAGTGTAAATGTGTATTTTATTTTTTATTATGTCAGAATGTATTTTGTTTGTTTACTTTCAGTAAATTAATTTTTTTAAATAATCTTCTGTTTTCGACTTTTCAATATACTTGCGCCCACCTCGTAGAGTTGTCAAGCCCCCCCAAGGGGGCACGCCCCACAGTTTGAGAAACGCTGTTTTAACCCATTAATTGGTTTGACCATACGCCTTACGGGCTGGTGCACGGGCACTGATATATATATATATATATATATATATATATATATATATATATATATATATATATCAGTAAAAATTCTTTTATATTGGATTATATATATATATATATAATCCAATATAAAAGAATTTTTTCAATATATAATCATATACATATACATACACATATATATAAATTAATACACATATATACATATACGTAAACAAAAATATAAAAATATAGATATATACCTAAGATAACTAAAATTAGGAAGAAGGAACATAGTATAAAGACAAATTCCTGGCCTTAGGAACCAGGATTGCAGGTTTAAACAAGTTTTGCGGCGCCAACCTTCACCTGTAATTTGTCATACTATGTACCAAGAGGAAAGGAAAGAGTTATATATGTAGAATTTAAATATTAAAAATTATTAAACTAAAGAACATAGGAACATAAACATAACCTACTAAATCGGATTTATAACGATGGCCAAGAGTGCAGTATCGTGTTCCCGCCAAATAGGGAGAGCAGAACCGCATAAAGTTAATTACGATACGATATAAGAAACGATTAATTGCGATACGATATACGATAATAAGAAATATATACTTTTAAAAAATCATAAATATAAAAATCATATAAAATTAGCGTAAAATATAAAAGAAACTCAACAAAAAATATATATTAAAATTTTTTTAAAAAAAAGCATGTGGCGCCATCTATTTAATAATTGTAGGATAAATTAGATATTGTCTAAATTTAAATATGATATAAATCTAAATTTAAATTAAATATAATATAATATTGAATATAATTTAAATATAAATTTAAATATAAATTTAAAATATATATATATATATATATATATATATATATATATATATTCTATCTTTTTGTGATTTACACATATTTTTAATCCTTATTATGAGATTATTACAGCTGGTGTTTTTAAGAGATATAGTTTGTCCACATGGTATTGAAATACTTCACATTCGGTATTCTCTTTGTGGTGAAGGTGGGAAGTTTTCCTTGAAGGCAGGGATTTAGATTCTAGAATATATATTCGACAAAGAACAAGAATTGGGAAGGCAATGTGCAATTAGTTGCTTGAGAAGAAATGAAAAGGGAAAGATAATCCAAAAAAAGCCGCTGTTATCTGTGTCCACATTGCAATGTAAGACTTAGTATTACACCATGCTTCAAATTGTGTATGCATATATATATATATATGCAAACACATACACAAAATCCATGACCGTTTGAACAAGAGGTACGCACGTGAAATTTTTTTATAAGTATGTGATAAGTTCTATTAAGGTATGTGAAACATTCTTCATAGCGTGTAGAGTGTACTTTTAAAAAGCAATTTCGGTGATGTGCGTTTCTCAATTACAAAAAAAAATCGTGTGAAATATTTAAAATTGAAAATTAAAATTAAATTCTTCCCTTTTCGCATTCTGTTACTATGTTTAGTTACATGCAAAAAAAAATATGCCATTTTTTGGAACATTTTGGGCAAAAAAAATCGATTTCTTTGTTAATAATATTTAGCTGGTAATATCTCTAAGCGAATACCTTATAATATCCTAAAATCTTTCAAAACTAACTATAAATGTTCATTATTTCATATACTCACGAATCTAATATACATTGGTCAATAACTACTAATTATAATTTTTAATACCTGAAAATATACGAATGAAATTGTTACTTAACGAAAGGAAATTTTATAAATTAATTTCTCTTATTAGCTAAATAGTGCCCCCCACAGCTTGTTAAGTCTTAATAGAAAGATTTCAAAATTGATTGAAAAAATATATCTAATTATTTTTTGAGTCTTAAAATTTAAAATATGGTTTTAAAATTATGTTATTCATGTTTTCACTAATTAAGATCGAAGTCCGTACAAAAGATCGCTGATTTATCGGTAGAGGTAAAAAAAATGAATGTTAGGGGTGGTATATGTTGTTTAATTCATTTGCAGAATATAATTACAAAGAAAATCAAAAAGTAAATAAGGAATTTAATTTTTATGAATGATATTTCATCATTTTAGTATTTATTAGTCGACAAAAACAAAGAGAAATTGATGACTTTCGAAAGAAAAATCTTACGAAAAATTGTTGGCGCAATGAAAGAAAACGGAATTTGGAGGATACGATAGAACCATGGACTTTAATCGATATACAGAGATTGAATGAATGAGTAAATATTAACGTCACACTGCTCAGCTACACGAGGGCTTTTGGCAATGGATCACGTAGTTTTGAACCATGGTCAAGTGACGTGGACGACATTTGAGCTGTCACCCCCCTTACATAACTACCACACCCCACCAACGGGAGGACATTTCAGCTCTCGACAGATTTAACGTGCATCGCTGCCCTACACGGCGGGTCTTCAGTGGTACTGGGCTCGAACTCATGACATGCCTGCCATGATCCGATATCTTGTCCACTGGGCTAACGTAGCCCCTAATCGATATACAGAGAACCCTACATATTCAAAGGGATCAAGACTTCCTAAATAAGGTGACTGGGATATGTATTTCGATATATAGCGAGAAAAATCTTGCAAAGAAAATAAGTTTCTAAAATCCAGAGGGAAAAAGAACATCGAGAATACGATGGAAGGGGCTAACAGAGAACAATGTGGATGGATAAGGTTGAAAAGTGGTTGAAGGACTTGGGAGTTAACCGATGGAAAAACACAGCATCAAATAGATCGAGATGGTCTAAGATGACTGAGACAGCCTTAGCCGGTAACCAGCTGAAGTGTTTGAAAAGAAGACAATTAATTGTTAGGTGATTGGGTTCCTGAATTTGAAAAACTACAGAACCAGTAAATCCATGATGAAATGTCAGCCCTTTATATGACACTGTTGTGAGATTAAGAATAAACTTTCAAACTGGCCACATGTCCTTAACAAAAGATCTATGAAGTGGAAGGTTGTAAATCCTTTACGATGCTACCACAATGAATAAAGTGCAGAACTTTGTCCTATTAGGACTTTATCCTACTATTCAAATGATCACCAATGAGACTGATCTTAGTTGTGGAAGTGCGTAGAAAGGTGCCAGTGAGCAAGCAAGGTTATACAGTTACTCATTTCTTTGCAGAAGCAACTACGATCTGTCAAGAAAGATATTTGATCTTTTGGAGCAAGACAAAAATTAATTCATGATAGGCTAGTGACTATTAGTAAATCTTGGATCTATCAACACGTTGCAGAAGCCGAAGAGATGAGCATGGAGCGAAAGCCAGCGACTCACAACCCCTCACCTTCAGTAGGTTAAGTTGTAGAAATCTGCTGGGAAGATAATGCTGCATATTTTTTGAAACTGTAATTGAGTTATCTTAATTAATTGCTTTGAAAATCGTGAGACCAGTGGTGCACACAGGAATTTTTCAAGGGATGGGTTCAGGGTTGAAAAAATACACCATTCTCGTACTATACCCAAATACGTCACTAAACATATTAATTTGACTTTATCGATTGACGGGATCAAAAAACAGTAGAAAATTAATTATTTATTGAATAATTAGCATTAATTAATAAAGCAAATTATTAAAAAACCCACTTAATTAAATTTTAAGTACTATACACATACGGTTACAGTAAATGAAAAAAATGAATCGTTGGATGGGGGGGACCAGGGCTCCACCTACCTTGTATGCGCCACTGCATGAGACCAATACTGGTGGCGAATAGTGCACACTGCAGAACAAATTGCGTTATACTCAGCACTAGAAATGGCATGTTCCCCAAGTGTTCATAAAAAAGTTGTGGCATAATCTCCAGACTTCCATCTTCTTGCTGGTAATACACGTGCTCATTCATTTCAAGGTGCGAATGAGAGATCAAAACCATATCTCTCCTATTCTCCCTTCAAGCAACTTTTTTTTTACTACTAGAATTTTAAAAAATATACGGTCGTAGATTTGACCACAGAAAAAATGTCATTTAAGATAGTGAACAATAGTTTTGGGCGCGATCTGCTACAATGACGGCGTTTGAAAGGTGAGTTAACGTTGGAAGAAATACATAACTCTAGATCACAGGGATGGCGTTCCACTGGCACGCGTGCTATTCATGGCTCGTGACATAATATTTTGGGCACGCCAGTGATTAGAATGTTTTACATTTTATTTCAAAATAACAAAGCTCACTATGAAGTATTAAGAACAAACGCAAGTGATCGGTCGCGATGTGGCGGGTTAGCACACTCGTTTGTTATTGTCTTGCCTTAATTGTTTATGATTCAAAGTTAGTCTACGCATAAGTCAATTTCATTGACACAACTGTATTTTAAAGTTTATTTATGTTATATTTCCAATTTTTAAGTGCTGTTTTTTTTTTAACATGGCTAGTTCAGGAAAAGAATAAAAAGAGCAAGATAGTAAGTGTAATTAAGAATTTCAAATTTGATGAATCTAGAAATATGGCATTATTAGTAAAGGCGACAAAGCACGGCGTGTTTTATGTTCTGGAATAGTGGTAATCAGAACATCGTCTGTAAAACGGCATTTTAAAACAAATCAGAAATTCTCTTTTCAAAAAGTTAACCACAGCAAAAATAATTAATTCCTAAAAAAAGATAGGCAGATGACTTCAATTCACACATGCGCATTTAACTAAAAGTAATGTCTTACAATCCTGATATAAGTTACTTGTCCTCCACACAATCTGCAACAAAAGAAGTCATACTAATGTTACTTTAATTTGAATTACACGTATAACTAAAACATTTACCACTATACAGTGTAAAAGGTATTTTTTGTAGTAAATAAAGAGTTTTGTGTTTTTAGAATTAAGTTTTATTATTTTTCCAGTAATAACAAATCAAATTTATTTGACGGCACGTCTATAACTCATTAAACACTTCCTTAGAAAAAAATGGCACGTTGATCTCTAAAGGTCCTCCACCCCTGCTCTAGATGTTAACTCAATAAAGAATCTTAAAAATAAAAAATAAAAATTTTCTCTATATGGATTATTTTTTTGGAATAATTAAAACTTTACGATATTCCATTACCATTTATTTATTGCGTTAGAGTATCACGTATCGAAAGTTGCATTGCATAAATTCAAAGTTAAAGTCCTTCACTTAGCATTTGACCCCTCAATCCTCTATTACAAATAGAAATTTGCGCATGAACGGTCTATCATCATCGAAGATGGAGTACCATGTTTGATATCCGGCAACAGCTCGCCCGCTCTCTCACAAATGACGGACCTAAAGGGTGATCAGGGACTTACCACCTCCAGCAACAATTTCGGGACCAGGTGCAACCATTGCACTCGGTGGGATACTGGACTTGACTGGTTTATAAATTGGTCTCTTCTGTTCATTATCGCAGCAAATGTAAGCATAAGTTATAGAAATATCTGAAATTTTGTCTGGAGTGAATCTGTATATTTTAAATAAAGATTCAATAAGGAGAAATATATATATACATAGATGTTGCAGGAAATCAAACTACTTTAATAGCAATATATATATATATATATATATATATATATATATATATATATATATATATATATATATATATATATATATATATATATGTATATGTATATGGAAAGAATCATGTTAAAATAAGTAATAATTTTTGGTTATGTGTTCATTACATTTATGATTCATAAAAGTGTAACTCCTTGTTAGATAGATTTTTAAAACTGTCGCAAAACCATAACTAGAATTACATAAAGGTATCCGACTACGTTCGGAACCGTGATTTTAAAAAGGCGCATAAATGGGTAATTTTCGTGATATTTAGTGTCACTCAGATTAGAATACATGCATAAAATTGTTTTAAGGAGATTTTGACAAAAAAAAAATTTATTTAAATATAATATTTTGGCAAAAAATTAACTTAGAATAATCTTTTTTTCCAAATGTTCTCCTTTTGGGAAAAATGGTTCTATTATAATAATATTTTGCCTGTATATAGCTCAGACCTCTCTACAGAGGCTCAACTAGAATTTTTGAAAAATTCACATTATTTTCAGAGTTACCACCAATTGAAACAATTATTGACGTTTTTTTCGTAAAATTGCTCCCCTCTGTTGTCGTAAAATAGGAATAAACCTACTTCCAAGTTATATATTTCAAAAATTCTAGTTTAGCCTCTGAACAGAGGTCTGAGCTATATAAATAGCTATGAGCTATAAATACTCAATAAATATTTTTTGTTTCCAAATCTGATATAAAGTTACATATTTTTATGTGCGGCCCGCGCGATTATAATGTTTTTCCGAAGTGGACCGCAAAGTCATTTGGATTGGACACCCCTGCTGTAGATGCATCGATGTAATATGAATCTTACTAGCAAAGCTATTTGTTTATTTTCCATTACAATACATTTTCTAACTCGTAAAATAGAAAACCTGTGTGTATGTCTCCTTGTCTCTTCAAATTCTTCTCTTCACCAGTTTTAAAGGTACATGACGGTAAAGAAAAAAAATTGCTATAAAAATACATTTTAATGGTTAGTGATAAAACCGACAAAAAGGAAATATTTCCTCATTCATCAAATAATATACTACCTTAATTTATCAATGTAATATAGAATTTAAGAATATTAAAATTAAGAAAATGGCCAAGAGATAAGTCACGTTTGCCTCAGAATATCAAATTGTTTATTCTTAATTTAGTTTCCCTGATTGCTTTGGGGATACGCGAATTCAATACAATAAGAATAACCAGTGCCTTTTGTATTTTATTTATTTATTTAATTATTTTTTTGCTTTCACAAGAAATTCTTTTGCAGTTGCGATTGTGGCAAAGCTTATTCATTGAAATGCAGAAAAAACTATTAAAAAAATATCTAAATAAATTTGAAATATAAATTTAAATAAATTTCAAGTATGAATTCAATACTACTACTAATAATAATAACTCAAATGCACACACAGCAATTAATATACGTGTGTGTGTCTTAAATTATAATAAAATATGAATTCATTGAATACATCAGCACAAAATAAATTCAAGAAATATTTGAATAATTCATATGTCAATAATAACATTAAAAATTGCACAAAAATCCTTATATATATATATATATATATATATATATATATATATATATATATATATATATATATATATATATAGTGTTTATGTACATACATATGTGCATATAAAAACATATGTGTGTGGAGTCCACAATAGCCTAGTGTCCATGATTACAATTTCGTGGCTTACGTTTTCCAGTCGATGGTTCCAGTCCTGATGCCTGTAAATGCAAGAACCAGATAAAATAAAAAAAAAGTTGTAATAATTTAATTATGTATTGCTTAGAAGAGAAATATACATTTAATTTCATAAAAAGTTATCTTCATAAAGAAGCTTAAACTGTGTGTACGAATTAATTTATCATTTTTTTATATTTAGGATACTGGTTTTTAAAAATATTTTATTAGTTCGTTGTAAAGTTATCTAACATTTATTTTCATTCATAAGCTACCTTTTTCATATCTTAAATGTTGATTCTTTCTTTTTCATAGAAATTTAAAAAAATATATCACATTATTTAGCTGAATATATTATTATTAAAAAAATACAAATGCACCTACAAATTTTCTTTAATTTCTTACAATTATGAATGTAATTATAGTTTTTTAATTACCAATCAGTTTTCATTAACATATTTTTAGAATTAGCAAGTGTGCTATGATGAACCTTTCTGCTTATTAGCTTTGAATTTGTTTATAAATCACTGAGTGTAGCAATAACTTGCTTATTGTTTTTTTGGTTTCTGAATTTTAAAATGCATTTTAATCATGTCATTTTTTAAAATTAATAATATTCATAACATGTATCCATTGTAATCTTCGGAATTTCTCTCAGTACTATAAGCATAATGGGGAAAGTTAGCTAGTTAAGAAAAAAAAAACTTCCAAAGCAGTCATCACCTTGCTGCAATTATGGTGTGTCTATTCATTTTAAGTATTGGTTTTGATTGATTGAATATTAACGTCGCACTGTTCATACGAGGGCTTTTGGCGACGGACCACGTAATTTTGAACCATGGTTGACGTGGACGACACCTGAGCTGGCACCCCTCTCCTAACTACCACACCACACCAACGGGAGGACGTTTCAGCTCTCGACAGATTTAACGTGCATCGCTGCCCTACACGGCGGGTCTTTAGTGGTACTGGGCTCGAACCTGTGACAAAGCAAGCCACAGTCCGATACCTATACCACTCGGCTACCGCGGCCACATTTTAAGTATTGGAATAGAGTCCTTATTTCACAATGGATTGGTTCTAAAAATAATTAAAGCTGCTAGCTCTAAGTTTGGAGCTCCCTACTAATACTTAAGATGTTTATTATTATTATTATTATAGCTTTTACGAACTAGTTCAGTCAGAATTCTCAAGACTAGTAACATCGTAAAAACACGTAAGTCAAAAAATGCATTTTAAATTAAATATTTTTCATGTTTCAATTTTATTTTACATAGATTTTTTGGTATTTATGTCTTATACCGTTGGCCAAATGCTCCAAACGAAAAGACATTTTTTCAAAAGATGTCACTCTTATTATTATTGTGTTCGAACATGCGCAGGAATGGCCTTCACTATTGGCTGCATATTGCTGCATTTGACGACATTTTTCGATTTGATGACATTAGACTACAGTATAATACGTAAGCACCGATTTGTAAACAACTTGTTTTGGAATGCAAACATGTGTATGCCAGAAATGAAACGTACTTTGTTGAAAAATACGTGTTACGGAATTGATTAGAATATCCAGCTCTAATTGAAAAAGTCTCTTTTTATTAAGGTATCTACATAGACAGAAAATTTCATGCTTAGTTTAGCTTTCGTACATACATTACGATGAAGATATTTTTTGAGCTTTAAAATAGGCTGTTGAAAAGCGATACAATTCGTATAACAATTAATTTTCCAAATTTCCACTTTGTACAACATTAACATTTTCAGCTACAAATTTTATCTTATGCATAGCAACTTCTATTTTTCTAAATAATGGCCAGTTTGTGAAATCGAATCCATCAAACAATTTTCAGATTTTATGCCACGATTCTATAATGAAATCTCCATAATCCTCTCAACTTTTTAGTAAAAATATCTTATAAAGATGCTTTAATTATTAAAAGTAAGAAAATCTTAATCTATTAACCACTCAAATAAGATGTAAATAATAACTTTATTGGTAAATTTCTTTCCATCGAGAAATAACGCAATGTAATCCTCGCACATTTAATGAATTTCAATTTAAGAAGTCCCTTTTCATTTGTTGCCTTATTCAATTAGATACTTCAAACTCATTTTGCAGAGGTCGTGCTCTTTCAATTTGTGCAAGTCCCCCGCTCTCAAAGAAACAGGGACTCGTTCGCCACAATGCTCGCTGACTTCAGCCCGACGCCCGGGTGCAAAATAGCAAGTTGACCGACAATAAATGATGATTCATAGTAATGGAAGGTTCAGTGTATATTACTCCGGTGGATTAGCCGAGAGGAAGGGAGCATTGATTAGATACTTTAATGACCTCCAGTTCCTGAGCAACAGCTCTCTCCTGCATCTTGGATGCGGTTGTCATGACAACCAGTGGCAGATAGAAATAGAAGTCTTGGAACGGGGACCATATAGGCTTTGAAATTAAATATCTTCAGATGCCTTGATCGATTCATGCATTACGCCATTTGTGCAGCACAAATTAGAGGAATAGTTGAGCATTTATGTAACTCAATTGGTGGCTACTTTAAATATTTAGCAATTTAAGAATTTCAATCAAAAGTAAAGAAATTTTTTTCACTATTATTAAAAATGTGTGAATCACATATTATTCGCAGACCTTTAGTCAACTGATATAGTTTTATAAATAAATAAATAAATAATTAGTTATATTACGATCAATTTATTTCTATAGATAGTCAAAAGTACAGGCATATTATATAGCATATCCCAGTAATACCTCGATTTTTACGCTACCCCAAATTACTTGAAATAGGAGTTACGCGATTTTCAAATCTCGTTGATTCCGTTTTGTTTGAGCACTGAACAATTCGATTACTAACTCCCAAATTCTTGTTTGGATAATGTACATGTTCTGACGTATCGCGCAGCTTCAACGCTTCACCATAATAATACATTTTGTGTTTTTTCCCTTATCTACGGAGTCTATGTTTGTTTTTACATGTTATAATTGTTTTCTGTTTGTATTACATTTACTCAGATTTGACAGACGGCTATGCGATAGAAACGAAGTAGAACTGATTTGTTTGCATCGAACAAAAAAATGGAATGTAAACTTAACATTATTACAGACTTCGATACAAAAATAAAAATTTGTGAATCTACGTTCTGCATCAAAATAACTTCTGTTTGCGATTTTATATTTGTGTTATCTAAAATTTTATTAAACCGGCACCAAGTGAAACTCTTAAAAAGTTGAGAACAAGAAGGGAAACCGTATAGAGGTCTTTTTTAGAAATCCATTCAATTCAAGATATGCTCGAAAGAAGCCTTCTGATCCCTGACACTTGGCACAGATGGTGAAAACTCGTTTTGTTCTCTGATAACGAGAGGCACTTGATGGGACCACTGGCAAGACGGGAAGTGTAGCGTGGAACTTTTTTTTTCTTTTATATTCTAGGATTAGAGTCAGAGTCTTTTACACACATACCAATGATGAGGGGAAGGCACCATCCACTCTATCAAAATTTGAGATTTTTTCAGCTAGTGTATTTCTAGAAAGGAAAGAGCGGAAGAGAGATGAATTGAAAGGTTACAGCCCTTCTTCACTGGTTTGTCCACCATTTTATTTCAGCGAGGTCTGCATGAGATAGTATCCGCTGAGAATGGTTATGGTGGTGCGGCGATAAAAGTTTCAGCTTGTGTAGGAAAGAGAAACTGTTATGGTCGCCAACAAGAAACCAATTGTCAAAGTGTTGGTGAGAACATAATGAGTTTAAAAAGAGTTTGTATACACTCTTGATGAATTTCGTATTTTTTGAAGTGATAACTTCTATTGGCGTGATTTTTAGGAGAGTGAACTTGAATGAACGTCACGCTCGGAAATGTAACACTCATTCGGCTTTTTTCGCCTTAATACACATCTCTAAAAAGGAAAGGAGGGACATTTCCTGCCATTCTGAAACGCTGTAGTTTGTCCCCCCTCACACAAATACTCCGTAAAAGTAAAGTTCCTAGCTTTGATCTAAGTGGGGCTCCCCGCGCCACCTCTTTCTATTGAAATGTGAATGCGCGATTCTTTTTAATCCTAGTTGAAGCATGAAAATGAAACGTCATATTTTTAAACAAGTAATATATATATAATTAAGTCAATTTCTACTTAGATCAACAAAGAAATATTTCATTTTAGCTAACACTGACATTTTTTCAAGCCAGTTTCTATGTTACTGAGGCATTGATAAACAGTTAATCAGTTTCGTTATAAATGAGACATTTTTTCTTCTCTATAGGTTTTCTATATTCATTCAAAAGTTCTTTTTAAATGGAAAAGAGATAATTTACTGGACAATATGTGATTTGAATGTCAAAATTTAAACAAGAAAAAGAAATATGCATTCATGGATAGATTCTCATTTCAAAGCCTAAGTATTTCAGAGCTGGTAATTTGTAACTTTTATCATCGTTTAGTATACCTTACTTACCTATAATCCCTTACCTGGTTTGTTCGTGCCCCACATGGATCACTGAAACCTGGCCACAACCGGTTTACCCACACTCTCTAAGAGCACTGGTATTTTCTTCTTTATGTAATTGATTTATGCATATTTTTAATTCTTATAATATGAGATGATTTGTGCTAGTGTTTTTGAGAGATTCAGTTCCATATTGTATTTTTGTGTGTGTTGAAGGCGAGAATTTTTCACAGAAAGCAGGAATTTAGATTCTTGAAAATATTTGATACAAAACACGGATTGGAAAGGCAATGTGTAATTTATTAATTAAAGAGAAATAAATTAAAAATGGAAAGATAATCCAAAAAATCCATTATTATCACTGCCCCCCCCATTGCAATGGAAGATTTAGAGTTAAAACATACTTCAAACTGTGTGTGCGTATATATATGCACATACGTACACAAACCTCAACCGTTTGAAAAAGAGGTACAATCATGAATTGTTTTTTGTAAGTATGAGAGAAGTTCTAGGTACATATATATGTATATACTAGCTGGTATACCCGTTCTTCGCACAGGTGAACTGAAAAATTAAACAACACAGATTGAAGGATAAAGAAGTTTTTAATGAGTTAATTTTACGTGAATTGCAAATTAAACAGAAAAAACTTTTTGCATATCTCAGCTAAACAAAAAGAAAAAAAGAAAGTAAGAAAGAAAAACACCTTTGTTAAATTTTAAGTATGTAGATCTAATAGCTGATAAAAAAGGATTTTTTTTGTTTATAATTCTCCGCAACACTCTTGAGGGTCGATTTTTGAAAATACCTCCCTAAGGTGATCTCTGCTCAGCAAAAGTAACACGTTGTTACAAATTTTGTGTAATAAACACTTAAAATAGTGTAAATAATTTATATCTGAAAGTGTAATACATTAATATTACTTTCTGTTGTATTTATTTTATGTTAAAATTGTAATATTCGCAAGCAACGCTGTTTCTTAAATTATAATGGCTATAATGGAGATTCAATGAAAAACACAGCGAAATGATAACGATAGTCAAATTGGGAAATGTCTAGCTACCTTCATAGCTCGAGCTTTATTAGAGCTTTGTCAGACCCGCCGTGTAGGGGAGTGATGCACGTTAATGCTTTAACTACCGCATCATGATTTACTGCAGTTTTTTTCATGCAATATTTTTTTTGGATCACTACATTGAAAATTAAGGGATATACATAAACAAAATACTCCTTTTTGGGAAATTTAGTCCGTTAGAGATAATAAATTAATTAAAGATATTCCCCTGTAAAATTAATTATATACACCGTTCACTTAAAATAAATAGTCAAATCATTTTCTAAAGTCTTCATTAACATACAAAAACATAAGACACTTAAATTTTGACAAACTGTTTTTTCGGGACAAAAATAATAATCTTTGCAATCCTCTGAAAACGCCGTCAGCTGAAAACGCATATCTGCTGCAAAACTGTTCGCCTTCCCCGCTAAAATACTCATCATAAGACCAGTGCTGCCATATATCTTGAAAGAGTGGATTTCAAAGAATATTCCTGCTAAGTATTGGTAGAATATTCCTTCTAAGTTGGCGTGGTGTGGTAGTTAGGAGAAAGGGATGCCAGCTCAGGTGTCATCCACGTCACTTGACCATGGTTCAAAATTACGGAATTCGTTTCCAAAAACCCTCGTGTAGCTGAACAGGGCGATGTTAATATTCACTCACTCCAAAAAATACAGTACAGTAGTTATAATTATTTTTATACTTAAAAATGCAATATCTGCCTATTCAATTAAAATTATAGCGTTATAATTAACTACTAACCACAAACAAACTATGGAAATATGTCCAAATGATGTAGTGTGAAAGACAAAGTTTATCTACTGTAAGTACCAGAAGCAATAAAAGTATTTATTTTGAAAAAAGATCAATTTCTTACGACCAAATGTGCATAATAAAATCATTAAAAAAACATTCAAATAAAGAGAGATTTATACCAACCTCTCCCTTCTCAAAACTTAGTTTTATTCTGCAATTAAAAAAATTAGGGATTATGCTGTTTACAGGAATTAATTAGAAGCGAGTGCCTTGCGTAGCCAAAACAAAAAGAGTTCTTTCACAAACAAAAGATAGATATATGCTGACGTGGGCGTTTTTGCAGCGCAAACCAGAATTGCTTGCAGATGGCAGAATTTCTCCTACTTACTTGACAAATATCGTTATATTTTGGACACTTCTCACAATATCTTTATAAATTATAGCCTATGGTATAAATTATAGCCTATGTGTTATTCTGATATATAAGCTATATTACTGTAAGGTTTCGTTGAAATCCATTCAGTTGTTTTTGCGTGAAAAACTGCCAAACATCCACACAAACTTTCGCATTTATAATATATATCTAGATATATATGGAACATTCTTCATATTATCCAGTGTGTACTTATAAGAAGCAAAAGTTTAGAGGTTTTTGTGTTACAGAATTATAAAATCAAAAGTACGGGAAAACTTTAAAATTAAAGACTAAATTAATAGGCTCCCTTTTTCGCCTTTTGTTAAGTATTTCCTGAGTGACACGTAGTTAAAAATGTGCCTTTTTGGAACATTTTGAGCAAAAAAAGAAGAAGAAAGAAACAAAAATGGCCGCATAAGGGGTTGACGTAGAAGAATATGTACTAATTTGAAAGTTTCCCCCTCAATTTAGAAAAACGCTTCAATAAAAGAGATTATTCGTAAAAATCCTTACAATTCACATTTCAGTAAAACGGACTCATGCAACAGTTATTCAAATGTTGATATTCATTTATTTCGTTTTTGAATTATAGAAGGATTATTCTTTTAATGAGAGAGAGAGAGAAAACCCATTGTTTCTCAAATGATGAGAAAGGTACCTGAACTGGTACCACCTCTCCGAACTTCCACGCCAATGGAAGGTTTTTGAGCCTTGGCTGATTTAACGTACATCAGGCCCTTTAAACGGGGGGTCTTTAGTAACACTAGGCTTGAACTCATGACACGCCGGCAACGAGTGCGTGGCTATAATATCACTAGACCAAGGATGGCAACCAGTGGCATGCGACACAATATTTTGGGCACGCTATTGATCAAAAGGGTTTACATTTTAGTCCACAATAACGAAGTTCACTATGAAGTAATCCTCATGAGGGATCTCATTCACGCTTTTGACACTAAACTGCATGTTTTCATAAAACGATATTACTACAAGAAACTACAAGTACTTCGCAAACTTGAAAGAAATATCACAGATTTCAATATATTAGGTGTACATCTTTGCTTCCACCGTTTTTTTCCGAAATTCGATGGTCTATTTTGTAAAAAACTCATTATACATTTATGATTCAATAATTGCGTTCGATAACGATCGCCTGTGATTGTTTCAGTCGGTTTTAACAACTCATAATGCACTACGCCGAGCTGGTCCCACCAAATGCCATGCTGGTCTTCGACGTCAAAATCACCGTTCTTGAAGCGTTGAAACCACTCTCGGCACGTTCTTTCACTAATAGCGGCATCACCATAGGTATTTGAGAGCATTCGATGAACCTCAGCCGCAGATTTCTTCTTATTAAATCAGAAAATTAAAACCTCCCGCAAATTACGAGAATTTGGCTCGTAAGCTGACATGTTTAATCGAGAATAACTTTATGATGCAGACACAAATCGACTAATATTTCGATGGCGTTTTGTTTACAAATACCTAAGCTTATTTTATGTCGTCTACGATCAATTTATTTCGACTAACACTTACCGCTACAGCCATCTTTTGCAAAACGGCGGAAGCAAAGTTGTACACATAATACATGAGAAACCAGTTGAAGAAAAATAATTCATTTCCGTAATTGGTTCTTTAATCAAGCAATTTTCAGCGAGATATTCTCAGTTGAAATAATTATCGGAAATGCTCAAGTATATTATGTGACTTCATTTGATAAATTAAACTTGTCTCAATTCGAATGGTTGGAAAGTGAAGAACTTGAAATGCAACTGATTTATTTTTCAGTGTAGTTCAATATGGATTCAAAAATTTATTGAAACAGGGAAAAAGTTGGATTTGAAATATAGTAAAAATGTCAGTAAGGAAAGTTTGCCAACATGGAATTTAATTCTAGACACATTTAACTGTTTGAAGAAGCTGACTCACGCTATTATAACAACATAACAGCATGTACCTATGCGTGCGAGTCATTATTTTCAGAGATGAATAACATTGAAGACTCGCTTAGAAACCGTTTTACAGATGACTCCAATTCTGCATGATTCGATTACAAGTAACATCTTACAATCCTATTAGGTATTTGCCTTCTAATCTGCAACAAAAGTCACACTAATGTTACTTTAATTTGAATTACACGGATAATTAAATCATTTACTACTATACAGTGCAAAATATATTTTTGAAGTGAAACTTCTCAGCGCTCGAGAGTGAATGAGAAATTTGCCCAGTTTTATGTAACAGAGAAAAAGCGATCGGAAGTAGTCTCCCCCCCAGTCCCCCGAATCGTCACCATGGTGACAGGATAGCGAGTTGGGAGGAAAAGGGGGAGCGGGGACACCACGTGAATTATGTCATATCCGTGTAAAAGTTGGATGATTGCTCACCTTCGATTAGTCAACTTGCCCACCTTCCTATTGGGGATCTTTTCCCCTCAGACACGGGAACATCTATCAACGGTTGTATGAGATGCAGTGACTTTACGGTGTAGACAAAATAGCTCTCGCAGCAAAAGCGTGCTTTTTTGAAATATTTTCTAAGATTGTTTGCTACATGGCAATGTTTTTGGCGGCTAATTTGCGCTTTTGACTTTTGTTTGCGCTGAATTATTATATTAATTCTAGTCAAAATGCCTAAATCAAATGCATAAAGAGGAAAAGTGTTTCGTGAAAGAAAGAAAAAAAAGAAAACTAGCAGTCGAAAACATGACAAGAAAAAAGCAAAAAAAAAAAAAAAAAAACCTAGAAAAATATTGCAAATTTATTAAGTGCTACTACCGAATATCCATCAGAGTACATGAGAGAATATCGAGCACGAAAACAAACACTGCAAAATACTCTCTTAATGCTCAGTTTAAGGAATGGGAATGCTATTGAGACTCTTCTAATGACAGCACAGATTAATACGGATTTATTATGAATCCCCCTGTGGCATTAACTACAGAGTCCTCAACAAGTCTAGTGCGTGTTGGAACTGATGCATGTAAATCAATAATAAATTCTATCTTACGTTACAAACACTACGATTCCCATAAAAATGCTCACAAAGATTTTCAAAAGCGAATCATTGATAATCGTTCAATTGATACGGGCGTTCAATTTATGATAGATTGTGGTTTAGAGATGATTTGAGAACGTCTGTTGCTGAGCACAAAAATATTTTACAAAATATTCTACCACGAATTAATTTAGAAGACACATTAAAGCATGCTACAATTGCCGACAAAGTTTAAATAGGAAAAGTATATGAAATTTATCAAAATATAATGGTATTGTATACCCAGAAATTCCAGGACATCTTCCTACTTTGGATTTGGTATCAGAAAGACTAATTTCGCCACGAATACCTTTCACGAAAATTAGGCAGTTGAGACATGTGCTCTGTCAGTTTGGAATATTAGGGTAAATAATCATTGTTCCAACGTCACCAAAGAAGTTTCACTTCTATCGCGTGGCGTTCCACGCACTATTTTTTTCGTACTGAATAGATTTTTGAGTTGTTAGTAATTAGTTTTATTATTTTCCCAATAATCACATGTCAGAATTATTTAACGGCGCATCTATGCTTTATTAAATATTTCTTTAAAAAATTATACGTTGATCCATAAAGATTCACCATACCTGTACTAGACTATCGCCACTGTCGTAAGAAAATAATAACTAACTTAAGCTAGCATTTGTAACTGTTACCACACACACATAGCTTTTATGCATTGTAAAAATCCTTTTTAGCTTTGATGTTAATCTATTTTGTTGAAATAATAGGATTGTTCGCATTTGCATTTTGCATTTTCCCTAAATTGATAAGATCATATTCTTTGTTAGATGTCATCACTTTATATTAGTCTATGGAATAATTATCGAACTCAACTGCTTAATTAATTTTAATTATTAAAGTAGTTACATGCTGTCTTATTACAATCCAAACCTTTTAAGAATTTTGTAAAATTCATTAATAATTATTAATTTACTATATATCATGCCTTTTTTAACATTAAATTAACTATTTTATTGGTAAAATTTAGTCCTTGAGAGACATTTACAAGTGGAAAAGGATGTTTGATAAACAAGTAATATAGAAAAAAAATTAAATCAATTAACTTCGATGATTAGTATTAAGTTAATTGTAATCAACAAAAAAAAGTTTATTTTAGTTACTTTTTATTAAATAGTTACCATTAATATTAACATATATACATATGATAGAATCACAATATTAAGTGTCATAATAGAAAGTAATTTTCCTTACCATTTTGCTTTCTACGTATGGTGTTGGACTATTATTTTTGTTTGTTACTATTTATTCATTTTTTAATTTAATTAATGAATTAAGACTTGAAAAAAACTGTATTAACATCAAATGTCATTCACTACAAGTATAAAAAATGTATTTAAACTTGAATGGATCAATAGTAAGTATTTTATGAACGATTGAAAATTTGAACACGATATTATATATATATATATATATATATATATATATAGAGAGAGAGAGAGAGAGAGAGAACTAATAGGGTAAGGATTGAAAAATAATTATTAAAGAAAAAAATTTGAACAAGTGATTAAATATAAATTATGCATTTGAAACGACTTTTGCTGAAAGGAAATAATAGTCATTCAAAGTAACTTTTATGAAAGAAACTTGATTTTAAAGTAACGAAATTGTTTTCTTCTGTTTACTTGACGATGTTAAATTTACAGTTACTACGCGAAAAACGAAAAGGGCAAAATGTTTCCCCAGAAAATTCTTTCGTGTTTTTAAGCTTTTATTTTTCCAGACCATTCTATAATTAACTCCATTTGCTCTTCAGACGCAAATAATACGCAGGAACTCTATTTTTAGACTTTTGAGAAATCTGTACGCACTGTCTTGTGATTTGGCCTGCGGCGCCTAACACACATTTCGGTATTTTTACGCCAAGTTCGTTACCTTTGAAGTCTACGTGCAACATGCCAAGAAATCGCAACGGAAATTACTGTTCGGGATTTCAAACATGTTGAAAAAAAATGTATGCGTGCGTTTTACTTAATTGTTGAGATTGCGAGGAATTTGCTAACGACACGAAAACGCGTGTTTATATATCTTCTAAGAAAAGAAAGAAATACGAATACATTATGTAATTTTAGATTTCGTAGAAAGGGAGTATTTTAAAAAAATTGTAATAATATTAATGCTACCTCATCAGAGTTTTTACGTAATATTTAATCGCAATGCATTGATAGTTAAATACGAAATAATCTGATTTTGGTTTAAGTTACTCTACACGCCTCTTCTGCAGTCGAAATATCGAGTTATTGAACAATTATCTTATATAAAAGAATATTGTTATCTTAGAATGTATAAAATTGCAAATTAAAAATTTATGAATTTCGTGTTAATTTAATGTGCATCCATTTTTCTCGAGTCTTAACAAAATTCAGAATCAAATGTTTCTTCTCGGTTGTTAAGTTCAACTTCCATGAGTTTTAAAATATAGTGATAAAAATATTTAAAAAATCATACACTGTTAAGACTATATCGCCTTTTGATAATTTGTATGAATTATTTTCACACTGAACTTTTCAAGCACAATGTATGTAAGTTAAAATTAAGTGAATATCCTGTTAGAAGCATTATAAGTTTATCTGGTTTTATGTTACGTAAGCGGCTAAAAGAAATTAAATAAGCCTAACAGCAAATTTGAAATTAATATCTTAATTAAGATACCATACAGGAAAAATTGCTTGCTCCTAAAATAATATGAAATTGGAAGAAATTTTCAAAATCTCACAATGCAAGAACTATCTCAAACATACATAATACATACCGTAAAATTCTGCGCTTTAACACAAAATGTAAGATCGAATTTTACGAGGGCGCGTTATATGCCGAGTATAAAAATTAGAGAAAAAAAGATAAACATAAAAAAAATTAGATTTCTGCATATATACAAGTAGTGTTTTTTTTAAATGACATTTCTTATGAACTTAAAGGGTTGTAGTTCTAGAAATATTCTACTTTTTATTTAATGCTTGGAACAATTCCTCGAAAAAATTACTTCGAAACAAATGAGCATTCTGCACGTAGATTTCAGGTTTCTTTGCAAAAAAAGGAGGTGCACTTCATACGACGAATATACGTAAAAATTAAAAATTGCAGCTTAAAAGCATAAGTGCGAATTATACCCCGGAATTTATGGCAATATATATGTGTGTGTGTGTCATAGATGGAAATTATGTACGCTATTAGACATTAAAATTTTACAACTCTATAAAGTACAGATAATACAAACATCAAATTCGCACAAAAGGAAGATGCCGGGATGTGCAAATGATAAGCATCTAAATGAAATCGAACAACAATGGAGGGAGAAATGGCATCTCTCAAACTTTGTATAAAAGGAAACTTATGTAATGGATGTCTCCTTCGGAAATCGCCTTATTGGTAAGGAATGAAAAATTGGTTGTGCCTCACAAAAGAAGCCTTATATACCAACCCGAGTCGGAATTTTATACCGCAGGTCGTGGCATATCGAAAGTGTGATTTATCATTCTGCGTCGAAATCCAACTCGCGTTGGTCGGAATCTCACGCTCGAGAGAACTGTTGTTGTTGTCGTGTGTTTATTACTGGGATACATACGAAAGACGTGAGATAGATTAACAGAAACATATAACACAACCACAGAAGAATACAGATTTATTACAAACGATGAGATTCCAGCATATAACAAGATGAGGTGCGCTGCTTTTCCTTTCGAGACGGGAATCCATTTCAGGCGAAAGACCGACTTCTTTCCCGAAGAAGATACAACCAAGTCTTACTCGGGATTCAAACCCGAACCCATTCGGTTACAAGCCGAGGGTCATAGCCACCATACTGGCTGGGTGACGCTCGAGAGAACTGACAAGTTATTTTGACCATACAGGATCGTGCAGCCTCATTACGAAACTTGAGTCGGGAAGTTGGCTTGTTTGCAGCACTACAGGTATCTGAAAATACAGTGCGATGACGTCTGGAGCAGCAAGACTACTTCCCTTAATCCCTTGTGTACCATACTGTGCTTTCTAGTACCCCCCCAGAAATCCAAGATTTCTGAGGATACCTACCTTGACGTTACGACGCACACATTTCATTTTTCCTTTTGGCTCTGACTGAGACACACAATCATTCGGATTTCGTTACGCTGTTTAAAGTTTGTTTTTAAGTTTTAAAAGTTTGTTTTAGTTAAGTTTCAAAGTTTGTTTTTAAAGTTTTTGTTTATTATTTCTATTTTTTCTTTCCAATATGAAATCATTGCTGAATTTCAACGAAAAAGATACTGAATTGAGAATATTTGCCAAAAGACCCTGATGAATACGTCAGTCACTCTGATACGGATTTGTTTATTTGAGGTGAAAACGAAGAAATGGAACAAAAATGACAAGGCACTTATGTGAGACACGTGGATAAGATTTTTGTTCCAAGGAACATTTCGAGTGATTTCACAAAGAGATTTGTAATTTTAATTCTAATTTTTCTAATATTTGTAACCCAGACATTCTGTAACTTATATATCACTACTTTTGTAATTTTATACAATCCCAATATAAGAAAATCTACCTTATAATATTTCCTGCGCTGAATACACTGGTTGTACGTCTAAATAAGCCATGCATCCACATGAGGTTACAATGGGATTTTGCCTTATACATAGCATGTATCTACCAGTGGTTACATGGTACGCAAGGGCATAAAGGTGTAGTATAAAGATGCACAGCGACAGAAAAGCACCCGATGCACGTGGCCTATTTACGTCCGATTTCGTCATATGGCCCTGCCCATGACGCGATGGTATGGGCAGCCATTGATACACGATACCAACACCCCCTTATTAACGTCGTTTGTAATCTAAACAACCAGCTTTAATTTTTTTTTTTGATATTATGGAAAGTGGCTGTGCTTTTCTTTTTAGGCTTCGGAGACGCGAGCTATCTTTTAACAAGATAACTTAAAACGCAATCTGTACAGTTCTAAGCATAATTTTAACATTTTTATTAACTAATTGAATAATTTTTTGTAAAAGAATTCAATTTTTTTTAGAAAAAATAATTGCTGAATATGCTGACTTTAGAAAAAGTTTAGATATTTGTAACTCGCAAAATTTTGGAAAATGTTAATTTATAAAAAAATCTCCAGAAGTTTTCAATTAAGTTGCATTAAGTTATAATTAGCTTAAGATTTTATAACTATTCTTAGATGACTGAAGGATGATTTTAATCTAATTTCTCAGTAAGCATTCATCATTCATTTTTGTCTGAAATATTTAAATTCGTTTTCATGAAGTAAAAGGTTTTTTTTGTGTAGCATTTTAAAAGTTTAATTTGAGGAATAATTGAAATTTAAGATATATTTATGACAGCATAGTTAATTAAAATATTTTTATTCCTTTCTTTTTTAGTGGCGTGACAGCCCAAAGTGGGTCTTGGCGTTCGGAAGAAGTTTTTTCAGGCCAGCCTTCTTCCTGATAGTGTTCTCGAATTCTTAGTTCTTTTTCTAGGCCATCAATCCATCTAAGATTTGGCCTGTCCTTTCTTCGTGTACCAATTGGTTGGACATTGAAGACTTTTTTAGTGGTGCGGTTGTGAAGGGCTCATCGCGATTTCCACTAAAAATCCTTTTGGGTTTCTTTGGGGCCATAATGGCAATTCTTTCCAACCAACTCAAGAAGTGAAACGTGAAATATGCAAATTAAGAATCTTATAAATAGTAGAAGTTTTAGGTACGCGGCGGGGCTATGGGAAGTGAATATACGTGGTCTATGTGTACAAGTCTTTACGCCAAAGTGAGAGGAAATTTCGCACAAAGATTTAATATATCCAAGCCAGTGCTTTCAAGTTAAAAGTGGGTACCATTCCACACGAGTTAAATCGACGTCAGTTAGGATTCAAGCGAATTGCTGCTTACCCAAGATAGAGTGGTAAGAACACCTAATTAAACTACTAAGAACTGTGTATTTATTGAGATTAGTGTTAGTCGGTAAAGTTAGACATAGTGGTCAGTTACGCGATTATTTGGTAATACGTATTGTGTGTCTCTTCACCTCAGATTCATTTGGTTTGAATATTAATAATATAATTGTATATTGTTTAAGATTAAGATCTTAATAAAGAGATATTAAAATTATGGCAACGTCTGGTTCTTCATTCACTCCCACATCTCTAGGTCGCGAGGATAATGTAGAAGCAGGGCAGACCCCACGGGCACCTGCCTTACACGGTTTTCGTCGATTTTGACAATGTGGCCTGCCCATTTAATTCGTTGTAATATGATGAAGTAAACAATGTCAGATTCTTTAAATGATTGATCAATATTATTTTTAATATATTTAAATCAGAGTTCCAGAAGCATCACAAAAAATACTTTTGCTTCAAAACTTCCGCTTTTTATCCGAAAGAATTCATGCATTCATTTGACGAACAGCGCATAAAAGAGCTTAAACCCATCGAGAAAACATACCGTAATCTGTCTAAAAAGCGTACACATCCTCCCGAGTTAAATATATGTAGTGGAGAGTTCTTAAGAGGATATAAATAGAGTCAGGAGGGGCAATAGCTGTAAAACAGAGAATGAAAATACTTGTAGGTAAGAAGTTCACCCCGTGAATTTGACAAATGTGACGCTAGGGTAGATCGTTAATTATGCTTCGTTCCTTACAGACGACACTTTCCGAAGATAAAGAGTGCAGTATATCTGTCAACAGGATCAGACAAGCACATATTTAACATGTCTTTGCCCGGTTCTAGTGGCAGGACGCCCAGTGTTTTGGATATTTTGGCATGATCTTGATGGAGCGGTGAGGACCTATTTAACCGGGATCGGATCCCCGCAGAGCTGACATAGCGACGAAAGACTTGGCAAGTGATTCGGAAACGTAAAAATGCAACCCCTCGGAGTCTTCTGACTCCACTTTTTTTTAATACTCGGGAAACGGAATAAATTGCATTATTTGTGACAAACTTGTTTAGGTGGATCAGAAATTTGTCAGAGAAGAGTGTCGATGCTTTTTTGTTGACGCTGTGCCAGTGAAACATACGGATTAAATGTGCTGTGAACATGTTTTTGTATCTAAACGTCGTTGAAATCTCTATTTTTTTATTGTCGTGGAGATTTCCTGGTAGGAACTTTTTCCTTCAATATGAGATGTGAATTTCTTAAAAAATATTTTCTTGACGGTTGGCATACGAAAGATATTATTAAATTTTTATGACAGGGAGTTTTTTCTTTTACGGTATCCGACTACATTCGGAACCGTGATTTTAAAAAAGCGCATAAATGGATAATTTTCATGATATTTAGTGTCACCTAGATTAGAATACCTATTTTAAAGACATTTTGACAAAAAAATTATTAAATACAATATTTCGGCAAAAAATTAACTTAGAATAACCTTTTTTCAAAATGTTCTCTCTTTGTGAAAAAGGCTTCTGTTATAATATTTTGCCTGTATATAGCTCAGACCTTTGTACAAAGGCTCAATTATGAATTTTGAAAAATTCACATTATTTTCGGAGTTACAACTAATTGAAATAATTATCGGTGTTTTTTTCTTAAAAATTTTCCCCTCTGTTGTAAAACATGGATAAACCCACTTCTAAGTTATATATTTCGAAAATTCTAGTTGAACCTCTGTACAGAGGTTTGAGCTATATACAGGCAAAATATTATTATAATAGAAGCATTTTTCACAAAAGGAGAATATTTTAAAAATGGGTCATTCTATGTTCATTTTTTGTCAAAATATTGTACTTGAATAATTTTTTTATTGTAATAATATTCTTAAAATAATTTTATATACATTTATAATCTAAGTTATACTAAATATCATAAATGTTATCCATTTACACACTTTTCCAATACCATGGTTCCGAACGTAGTCGGATACCTTAATAAAGTTATCACAATCTCGATTTCCCAAATCGTCGAGGGAATTATGCTTGCATTTCATCAATGTTTTCTAACTTAAAGTGTCTTGGCAAAACAAAAATGAGTGTATAATTAGCACAAAGATAACAATCAAAGCATTTGGGTGATTAAGAGAGCAATAAGGGGTCTTAGAGGAGTTAACTTTCTCTAGAGGGCTGACAATATAAACCATATTCAAATATATATAATTCTTTAAAATTAAAATTAAATAATTCAAATCTTTTACTTATTATTGATAAAGGAATTAGGCGTCAGAAAATTGTAAAATGTGTTTAACATATAATCATAATTTTAAAAAAAATTATAAGCATTGGAAAATAAGAAACATTTTTCATAAGAAATATTAATTTAGTTTTACGTTGCTCATGCTATTTGCTAAATTAATAGCTTTAATTACTAGCAATAAGCTGATTTATAAACTTAAGTGTATCCTTATTATACTGTATTATGTTTATATAGATAGAATAATAAATTTTATTTAAAAAAAATAAAAATTATATTCTCAAATTTTTTAAAATTTTTTTAATATTTTTCAAATATTTCGTAATACTATAGATATATTATTCCTAAATTAAAAAGGGTTTAAATAGTATGATACATATTATAATTCTATAAAGTTTTATACATTAAAGGTGCTACTGTTATCGAAAATAGCGTGCGCCACGCAGAAATTACTTAATATTTATTACAAAATTATTTCTTATTTCATATGCTTATAATTTTTAAAATTATGATTATATTTCAAACATTTTGTACTTTTTTTGAAACTATGATCCTTTGTAAATAATTGTGTAAAAGATTCGAATTATTTAATTTGAACTTATAAGGAACATATCTGTTTGAAAATAGTTTATATTTTCATCCCTGAGCCTTCTTAGCATAAAATATTAAATAATGTATAATAAGAATTCATGCAGTTTGTATTTTCTCCATTGTACCTTTGTTTTCGACCTTTCGATGCATTCAAATTTAGTCCTTCCCCGTTAGCGTCTTAAATTTTGATTCATCCAGTTTTCTTCAAATGCTTAAAAATAATGTATCATACGTGGACAAAATGAATGTCTAAGACAAAACTTTTGAAGCATTTTCTTCTGTCATATAAATGGAAGGGATATGATTCTTTTAAAAGATCAGATTATTCTGTATCATGTGCTCAGATGTCATGAATATAATGTAAAAATTAAATTTAAAATACCTAACTTTTAATACAAAAGAAATTCAACAGTTCAGTTTTATAATTTTTCAAATAAAAGATATAACAATTAATTGGTTTTAGTAAATATACATGCATTGTTTTCTTAATAGTAGTACGAAGGATGATAACTACTTATTTAGACTCCAAACAAACAATTATTTTCGTCAACTCCAAAATGAGAACTATGAGAATATCTACAAATTTAACATTTATCAACTCCATTAGACGACATGAAAATTGCTATAATCTACCTGGTGTAAGGCTTAGAAATATAGATTTATTTTTACCTTCGTATTTTTTCTTGATATTTGATGTTGGTAACATCGTTTTGACATTTTTAGTATAATTCTTCTAGTTTTAAATCTGTGTGATTAATGAAGTTTTATTCTTATACTATTTTATTTTTCTTACAGTACAGTTTTTATAGGCAAATACAAGGTAAGGTTAACTGGCCTTAGAAATATGTTTAACTTTAATATCTTAATTTCTAAGGCTACATAAAAGTTTGATTTACTATTGACGTTCTATCTTGTTTTATTTCTTTTAAATGCTTTTCTTTATTAGATTTATGAGAATTTAGTATGAACTAATTCTTTTGATATATTTTCGCCTTTAGGTAAAAATATTTCTGAATTTCTGTTTAAAGAAAAACATGTTTTAACTTGCAATATAAAGATATGTAGAAAAACAATGTTTACATGCGTAAATTCGATCAATTACCATTTTAGCTGTACTAACTTGAACACATTAGGAAATTTAAAAGGATCAGTTAGATAAAAAAATACATGCATTCATAAGTATTTTGCTGATAATATACCTGTAGCATTCGTTAAATATATAAATTATACAATTATTCATTCTCAGAACTCTGATAATGCTATCAATACTTAAAATTACTTTAAAAAATCTTAGTTCTATAATGGGATATAATTAACAAGCATGCGTAGTATATCGCTTTTAATTAACCTTATCTTAACTCAAAATACTTCATAACATAGGCTTTCAAACATGAATTCAACTTATATTTCTTAGTAATTTTGTTCCTCAAAATTTAATGTCAAAAATAGAGTTTTTCTGTAATATTTCCATTATTTGTTCTGATCACCTATGGTTGTTTTAACTTCTTGATGATAATGATTAGTCGTGTAAGTGACCATTAACGGAACAATTCATTAATTCTAATGAAAGAACTTGGATCATCAGGACTTAAAGTATTACAATTTAGGAAACGTTTCGGCCTTTATTCTGGTAAACTGAGTAATTATGAATAAGATGGAACCACACAAAATTTTCATTAAAACTAGGTAACAAGCTGGTGTTACTTATTGATATTTAACGCTAAATATTTCAGTTTTGTTTGAATATATTTCACAATTTCTGCACCGGATTATCCCAATTTGGATACGATTTTATTCCAAGAAAGAGAACTGTGTTAAGTTTGTAGAATAGTGAAGAACTAATTTAATTAGAATCGATTTAAATCTTTTCCTATAATCTTATTTTAATTTTAGAGAGTAATTTGGCTTTTAGTCGGAAAATTTTCAGATCAAATGCAATTTTAATTGATAACAGCGCAATGAAACAAATATTTTAATTAATACGGTTATTATTTTTGTATTTTAATTAAACTATATTGGAAAAATATCTCACTGCAGTTTTTTACTGTATAAAGTGACAAAATGAGATTAAAGCTCTGACGCATGTTCATTTGATTTGTCACATTAAATACATAGAAAGTTTATTTTTAAAACTATAAGAAACTTTATGCATTTAAACAATATACTTAATTTATGAGAAATATTGGATGAGTTACATGTACAAATTTCACTAATTAATGGAAAGAAAATATAATCAAGAATCAAAATGTAATTGTACATTGAGAATCGGATTACATATTTAATTTGAATGCAAGAGATATTTTTTTTTCTAATCAATAATCAGTTACAGAGAAGACTAAGTCTTCTAAGTACACACACACAAATGATATTATCGATAAAAGTCTGCTTTCTGAACGAAAAAGATAAATTAAAGAATAAATGGAGTCCTTTTCTTTAATTAAGAATTGTGAATTTATGAATGAAGTATCGATTACAGTTCTGCTACGACTCAAGTTTCTTTATAAATGATCTATCAAAAACAACTGGAAGTGTTTATAGATATATGCACACCATATTACGAAGCAATGTAAAAGTTGAAAAAAAGTAGCCGATCTGTTTCTTTTTTATTCAAGTTTGAAATTAATAACAGTAAATCAATTGATTTTGAAATCGATAAGGTTAAAATGATTTTAAAATTAATACAAAAGATATAAGCAAACACATACATAGACATGTAATAATTTAAAACTGAAGCCGTTAAAGGTATCCGACTACGTTCGAAACTGTGATTTTTCAAAAGCGTATAAATGGATAATATTTATGATATTTAGTGTCATTTAGATTAGAAAATGTATATAAAATTGTTTTAAGAATATTATTAAAATAAAAAATTATTTAAGTACAATATTTTGACAAAAAATGAACATAGAATTACCCATATTCAAAATATTCTCCTTTTGTGAAAAATGCTTCTATTATAATATTATTTTGTCTGTCTATAGCTCAGGCCATTCTAAACAGGCTCAACTAGAATTTTTGAAATGTATAACTTAGAAGTGGGTTTATCCACATTTTACAACAACAGAGGGGATCAATTTTAAGAAAAAAACGCAGATAATTATTTTAATTGGTGGTAACTCTAAAAATAATGTGACTTTTCAAAAATCCTAGTTCAGACTCTCTGGAGAAGTATTTACTTTATAAAAGCGAAATATAATTATTTTAGAAGCATTTTTTATGAAAGGAGAACATTTTGAAAAAGTATTATTCTAAGTTAATTTTTTGCCGGAATATTGTTCTTAAATAATTTGTTTTGTCAAAATGACCTTAAACAATTTTATACTTATGTTCTAATCTAAGTGACATTAAATATCATGAAAATTATCCATTTATGCTCTTTTTTAAAATCACGGATCCGAACATATTCGGATACCTTAAAGCAATATTGGATTTTACATTTTCTCTTAATATATTTTGAACTCAACATAAGATTATATGAAACCTTTCACCTTTATTGACGCAAAATTCCGTTGGAGTGAGCTTGTTTGTGTTCTACGGAGTTGTCTTTGGTAAACAATTGCGACGTACTCTAGTGATGCTTCGCTAACTTTCTTAAATTTCTCCTATTTTTCAATTCCTACTAATAGTTCCCACTCTGCTCTTTCTATATTTATCTTTTTTAAAAAAATCTTGTGTTCATGTGTATGTGACTAAATTCCTCCTAAGCGGCTGAATCGATTTTGATGAAATTTTTTGTGTCTGTTTCAGTGGACTCGAAAATGGTTTCGATTTACAATTCAGTCCAATATCGCAATTAGTTAAAAATATGTTAATTTAAAACCTTAAAACACATAATTAGTTTTCCCCCTTTATGCAATTTATTCTGCTAATGCGCGGTAAGAAAAATCACATTTTTTTGTGGAGAAGGTTTCTGTGTTATCCTCTTTGTTGCAGATGATCACCAGGTGACACTACAGCATAAAATTATGCCAACTTGGCTCTATCGCCAACATTTCGTTATGTTTCTATCGAATCGCCATTATAATGTAAGGAACGGCGTTGTTTGTGAATATACAATTTTAACATGAAATAAATACAACAGAAAATAGTATTAACGTATTACACATCCAGATATAAATTATTTACACTATTTTAAGCGTTCATTACACAAAATGTGTAACAATGTGTTACTTTTGCTGAGCAGAGATCAGCTTAGTAAGGTGTTTTCAAAAATCGACCCACAAGAGAGTTACAGGGTGTTATAAATATAAAAAACCTTTTTATCAGCTATTATAACTACAGACTTAAAATTTAACACACATGGTTGTTTGTTTAGCTGAGATATGTAAAAGGCTTTTTTTCTTTGTTTAATTTTACAATTCACGTAAAACTAACTCATGAAAAGCTTTTTTTCCTTCTATCTGTATTGTTTAATTTTTAAATTCCCCGTGCGAAGAATGGGTATACCAGCTAGTATATATATATATATATATATATATATATATTGTCGAAATTTTCAATCGCTTATAAAATATTTTTTATTCATCCATTCAAATTCAAATACCTTTTTTTTAACTTGTAGTGGATGACATTTGATGTTTTTGCAGTTTTTTCGAATATTTATTACTTACTTAATTAATTAATAGTAACAAACAAAAATAATAGTCCAACACCCTATATAGAAAGGAAAATTGATAAGTGAAAGAAAAATCGCTTTTTATTTTGCCACTTAATATTGTGATTGTGTCATATGTATTTACATATTTATTTCAATTGTAATTATTTAATAAAAAAAGTAACTAAAATAAAAAAAAATTTTTGTTGATCTAAATTGGAATCGACTATTTTTTTACATCACTTATTTTTTTTAACTAATAGAGGAGAGGATGATATTATGCAATTGTCGAGAAATATCAAATACCGAGATTTTGGCTCTCTGTTGCTGCTAACGAAAGGAAAAAATAGTGAACTACCCAAAAAAGACTCATTAAGTATTGTAATGTGTGTGAGGGTTAACCACTTTTTACTGTCATATTACTCTTCAGAAAAAAAGCTACAGTTCGCTACGGAACAGTAATAATATACTCCCTATTTTAAAAAAAAAAGCTTTAGAGGATAAACTGAAAGAACTAGAAGCTACAAAAACAAAAGAAACCAAACATTCTAAGACGCTCTGTTTAGAAATTAAATTTAGACATACTTTCTAGACGTAAACCTATTAAAAGATTACACAAGTGCTAGCAGCGATGAATCGCTCCATTCTAATGTATCGTCTGAAATGAACTTCATGCCGTCAACTAAAGTACCAGAAAACTAAGACGCTGAATGTATTTTCTGCAATAGAAAACATTCTCCGACGATCAGCGAGGAAGAATTTAGATTCAATGCTTCGACTGTGGATCAACTTGAGTGTATTGGAGAAGACAAAGATTATAATTGTGACTTTTCAAAACAAAAATGATTTGAGCTAAATCTTGAAAATATGCTTTTTATAGTTAAAAATAGTTTCATGTTATGAAGCCTAATTAACTTTCCAGTGATTTGGATCACCTATTCCATATTATCCGACTATTCCATAATACCCGTCCCTTCATTTACAACTTATTTAAATAAATTTTTATAACAACAAAATAAATAGAATTTTTTTGACAAGTGACAATCCATTACTGTGACGTCTGAGATAAATAAAGGTAGCGTGATATTAATTAATTTAAATATTTAACTTATTTACGTCACATCAATTATTTGCAGATTATACATTTAAGTAATTAATCTTATTAAAGAGATTATTAGAGTTCAAATGATGTGGTTTGTGAGAGTGGATTTTCTTTGGTGTCCATTCTCAGCGGAGTTTTCAGATCATCTCCCGTTCCTTCTCTCCCCTCTCTAGGGTCTAGGGGATGACAGAAAACGGTGCTTTAGCTTCGAGTTACATCCTGTCGTGGGTGGAGATGGGCCCCTCGTGGTGTCAATGGTTGCCGGGTCGATGTCCAAGAAGACCGCGCAATATTTTTAAGAGTGCAGGTGTTTTTGCACGTGTGATGACCATACCCACATAGAAGCCTATTCACAGCTACGTCACAATTATAAATAGTTATAGTATATCTTCACGATGCATTTGTTGATTTTTCTCAAAAAACAGTAAAGTTGTTATTAGAAATAGATATTTATTTTTATATTACTTATGCGTAAGGTAATAAGAATTTATAAATTTTGTTATAATTCTCTATTGTGTGTATTGGTATTTTGTATAATTAACATTACATTAAAAGGGCTCTAAGGATTGCTAAACCAGGAAGATATTAACAATGAACAGTAATTCATACTTCTATTTTCTCAATAGGTAAGTTATTGGAACTAACAGAAATCACTACTGAATAGTAATCTCAATGTCGAACATTCATTAGACATACACAACATCTACAAAGTGTTCAACAGTACTTAAGAATGAGGAAAAATATTTATTGAAAGTATATGATTTATGGGCATAGTTATGGTATTTCTCAATGATATTATATTTATCAACTGAAAGTATAAATGTAACATAAAGTAATAAATCGCGTTACTTAACATAACTATTACTGGTGAATGTTCCTTATAAGTATAATACATCTTTCCTTCATCTTAATAGTACATCTGAAAATTTATAGCATTTTTTGTCATGAAATGAACACAGCCCAACAAAACTATCTCCTCTTTTTATTAGCCTGATTTTTTACCTGCTTGGTTACATTAATAAGTTAAAATCTTTATCAGGCGTTGGCGAACTATGGCAGGAGTACCACATTTGGCACTTGGTACAATTCTCAGTGCCACTCTACACAAATTTGTCAATTTTTTAGTGGATAGAAGATAATTTTGAAATGAAACTTATTGGACTAGTGTCATTAGAATTAAGGAAAATAACATTTAGGGAGTTAATAAAGAAATCTGATAGCTCTAACGATATTTTAGCTATTTAAATTATTTACAGCTATTTCCAATTATTGTATATCATTGCGGGAGATATTTAATTATTTGAAGAAAATTGCAAGCTGCTTTCCACTTTTAGTTCTACAAATCTGCGGAAAAATCTATTCTCTATGAAAAATATTTCGAGTCCACAATGAAGTTGTTTAATAACTGAATTTTCAGGATAGAGTCTAATTGAAACAAACTATGCCTTTAATATTGCGATATAACTTAGAGTGGTGCAGGGACAAGATTCGCATTAAAGTATTTATTTTTCATGTAAGTATATTAAAGGATGATAATCATATTTTATGTTGATGTTATGTTTTATGTTAGATGGGTTTGTACGTCACAGCTACATGATTGCTGACCTCTGATCTAGACAGTATTATATTTCCTATTTGAAGATACTGAATGTAGTGAAATACGTTTAACGCAAAAACATATAAGACGAATTATCGGTTAACACGAAATTATACAATGGTTCCAACAAACTATTATACATTTTCATGCATTTTTTTCTTTTCCCGAAACGAAAATCACTCTATACCAAAAGATTTCCTATCTGGTAATGAACAAAATACGGAAAACACCAGCCGTGCAGATAAGATTTGAGAGGTGTGGAGTGAAAGGGACGTGGTTTTATATGTTTCGCAGAAATTAGAAAAGAGGCTAACTTGGTTTTGAAATACCCTCAGTATAGCCTGTGAAACTTGTCAATTTTGTTTATCTGATCAACTTTCATCCTCCACCCCTACAAATGCCACTTAAAATTATGTCATCTTTCATCAGTTGGCTTTAGAATTCGGTGGTAAGTACATCGCAGTGTGAGTAAAAATTAGTGAGTTTGGATCGCATTATTTTTTTTTATATTTTTGAAAAATATTTTTGCAAACACGCTATCGAAAAGCTCAGGGGGAAAGCAAACTGTTATTTTGCTTAAAATGAAGATGGAACTTCTTAAGACGGTCCGGCACATGAATTTTTGAAAAATTATCGATTTTCACTTTTTTATATTTTTGAAAGTTCAAATATTTCTGTTTAAATTATATATGATATGAGGAAATACGATAGTTAGAAGTATTTTTATTTATTTTTCTAAATGAAACTACTCCTTGCCGCGCATCAAATGAGCTCTGCTAGGAGAACCCGTATTTCGCGTTAAATAAGTTTCTGATGAGCGCGAATCCATATGATGTTCAAGTGGGAAAATTTGACTGAATTGGGTGTATCCAAAGGTGTATGGGTACTAGTCTTTTGGATCTTAAATGAAAAACAGAGAGAAAAAATTTAAGTGATGGAAGAAGCCTAAGTGGTTGTAACCGATTAACCCACATTTTAATATCAAAAATTCAACGATATTATAGTATCGCTATCAGAAAAAATATCAATGACCTACACAGCATGAAAACTGCTGTTTGGGCTTTTGTTTTCATCTTCTCTCTTCAAACGAGAGTCCTCAACATGGATTGTGTCCCGCGGGTATAAATGCCTGGTAAAAGTTTCAAAAGACAGAAGCTGAATGTAACAAAAGGCACTAAGTTCATATATACATATACATGTGCTATATACGATAATGAATTAAATGAAGCCAATTTTTAGAGATCTAGCTTATCCTATGTTATTAAGAAAATTTTTACATGGAAAGACTCAGAACCCAAATGTGTCAGTTAATAACAACCTATGGTCAGTGTTTCCAAGATATACATTTGTGGAATTAAAAACTCTAAAATATAAGGGGTAAATATGACTATTGTACAAGTCAATATGAGTAATGTAGCAAAATTAATGATCTTAAAACATTCTCATATTGAATCAAGTTATAACTGTGGCGTGTCATGCTTTAAAAAAATTGATGCACGTAGGATTCTTGTAGCCCAACGAATCTATCTTGAGATCTCGAAAAAAGGCGAAATTGTTAAAAATAATGAATAAAAAAAAGAAAATTAGAAGAGTCTTTTGTGTAAACAGAAAGTAAAAAAATGCTTCATATGCTTCTGGAATGTATTAAAAAAGTAAATGATCGAAAAATTACTAAGTTTTACTTTAAAGTTTGTTTTCTCAAAATGTATTATTTTTCACTTTATGTACCTTTTCCTCAAAAACTACTTATCACCTAATTCTCAAATTATCAGTGAGCAGACTTTTAACATGTTTACACATTTTAATGGGGGGGAATTAAATACATCTTCCAAACCCTTTTAGCTAAAGTTTTTTTAAACTAAATTTTTTGAGAAAAAATTGAACAATTTTTAAAATATTCATAATTATTTTATTTTTTAAAAAAAAGACAAAACCCTCCGTTAAAGTGTTATTAGTAGTATGCAGAATCTACCGTAAAATTTTATGTATGAGAAATAAGCAGTTTTTGCGAAACAGGTACATAAACCTACACAATTTAACATGGGCATGTCAGACCCCCATAAGATTGTTGATCAAGAACAGAAGTCAAAAATGGAAATTTGTAACATTTTGTTACTGCTAAATTTTGTATTAAATTTCATTAAGTTATTATGAAAGTTTTTGTTTCATTGATTTTTTTATTAAATATATTAATATATACATATGGCATGCAGCCAAAAGCAAGGCAGTCTTCGCGCGCAGGCGCAGCAAATCAAAACCAAAACGAAAACTCTTGGACATTAGAGAGAAAGGAGAAAGCGAGAGGTGCGCGAGCAGGCGTTACCTTCTGCATATCATTGTCAAACTTATCTACCTTTTTAATTAATTTTTGTTTAATGTTAAATAAACCATAAGAAAGACTTTTGGACCCCTTGTTGTCTCCCACAAATTATGGGGCTCGGCCGGGATCGATAAAATTTCGATTTTGAACCAAAGTCTGGACAATGAACAAAAGCGTCCGTGAGGAGACGCTCCGCCATTTTTCGAAAACTTCGTTCAACCTGTGTAGAGGTTTGAACTCAGCATGAAAATTCCGCCTGTGTAGAGGCCGGGATTGAAAAAAATTTCGATTTTGATCAAAATTTGGAACGAAAAAAAAAAAAAAGCCGTCCGTGGAGGAGACGCGCCGCCATTTTTCGTTCGTTCCTGTGTAGAGGTTGAATTTTTCAACTTCATTCCGCCTGTGTAGAGGTCGGAACAAATAACAAAATAACCTGTGTAGAGGTGTATTTTCAACGAACCCTCAAAATCCCGCCTGTGTAGAGGTTGGAACTAACTCAGTGTGAATAATCCGCCTGTGTAGAGGCCGGAACTGCAATTTCAACTATATTACCTGCGAAGAGGTGAAATCAGTGGAATCGAAATTTTTCTTCAAATATTGGATACATCGTACGTGCGAGCAACAAGGAGCCAAAAAAAAAAAAAGGTAGGATCTTTTCATATTTTTATAAAATGTATAAAAACGCTCTTAAAGAGGATCTCATAAGAGTTGTTGAGAATCTAGACGGTACTGTGGAGAGTACTGACACTATAGTTAAACTAAAGACTAAAATTGAGAACAGTAGTACATTTGAAAGTGATCCAGATTTCGTTAAAACTTTAATTAAAAACTGTATAGATGAGAGAGTATCGCGAAACGAAAGAGAGGTAACTTTAGGAGAACAGAAAATTGAGCTCGCAAAACTACAGTTAGCACAGTTAGAAAAAGAAGTCGAACTTCAAATGGTTAAAAATAAAGCATTAAGTTTAAATCCTGCAGCTAAAGTCGAAGAGAAACAGTTCGAAACTTTAAATAAGGAAACCGCAACTCATATTGGCATTCGAGAAGCAGAAGATTGGTTTAGGCCTATTGATTTAGCTAAAGAGTGTGATATTTATATTTCATCTAGAAGCGGATCACATAAAGAAACTCCTATTACTTATGGATATACCCAAGACCCCTTTAAAAATAGATCACAAAACTTTAAACCAAAGATTAAAGAGAACTATCCCCAATATCTTGAAAGAGAAAATAAAAATTGCTTTATATGCGGTGATTCATCTCATTACGCAAGAGACTGTGAGAAGCGTTTTAAGCTTAAAGAATCTAACGACCACATCCATAATAGAATAAACGTGAATACTTTGAAAATCGAGAGTGAAAAACAAAATAGCGATGAATGCGCAAATCTTCAATATGTAAACATTTTTGTGGAAAATCAACCCGTAACAGCCTTGATCGATTCAGGTTGCCAGATCCCAGTTTTAAATTCCTCACTAATTAGAGTGCAAACATCTTCCGAAGAAATCATAACATTAAGCTCATGTTTTGGCGAAAAGCGAATGGTAGAAGTTAAACCCATAAATATTTCTCTTGATCAACACCTTCCCGGTCTAAGTGTGCGAACGGCGATATCACCGACCTTGACCGAAGAATTTATTATACATCCCAGTGTATATTCTGAAATAGAGAAACTAGGCCATGCAAAGAGCGATGTTTTATTAAGTGAAAGGGAATCCTCTTTGAGTGCAGATTTAGGTGCTCATGCTTATGCTTATTCTAGTGCTATTTCTTTTCCAAATGTTTCCGTTTCAAATGTGATAGAAAACTCTAGTTATGATTTGTCACATGTTAAAACTTTAATACTAGAAATGATTCGAGTTCTCTAATTAAGGATTATAAATGTAATAAAATTAAGAGTACTAAGTTAAAATTGAGTATTGTAAGAGAAAAATGTTCTGATATAGTATTGTGTAAGAAAGCCAATGGTGCCATGAAAACGAGTTCCGTGGAATTTATCTCCCGCTCACCTAACCCTTTACCTATGAAGAGTAAACATCATCGGTTTGTGTTGCTCCGAAGGATCTTTGAGCCTTGGCAGTGGAAACGAAGGAAAAAGAGAAATCGTTTTGAACAGACGTCCAGAACTCTACAGAGGAAAATATCGATGCGTTCAACCAAAGATCAACTTGTTAAAAAAGACGTTCTTATGCCTGTGAAACAATGTGTTTACCTGTGGAACCTTCCGGATGTCGAGGAGATGCCTTCACATGATGGAGAAACTGTTCAGTTCAACAAAATTATGATATGTTTAATCTCTATATATTTGTCGTATAGTCCTTGTCTGTTCCGTCTTTTTTGTATGTTTCAGATTCTCCTCTGGTCTCCATGGAAGTACCGCTGCGGACAGCGTACAGTCAGGATAGCCGTTATGGCATGCAGCCAAAAGCAAGGCAGTCTTCGCGCGCAGGCGCAGCAAATCAAAACCAAAACGAAAACTCTTGGACATTAGAGAGAAAGGAGAACGCGAGAGGTGCGCGAGCAGGCGTTACCTTCTGCATATCATTGTCAAACTTATCTACCTTTTTAATTAATTTTTGTTTAATGTTAAATAAACCATAAGAAAGACTTTTGGACCCCTTGTTGTCTCCCACATACATATCTATGTAAATAATGTACTCTAATAAAGTAAATTTTGTTGAATATATGCATCGTCTTATTTTCCGTGGTGAACGATTTTCTCTGCATTTATTATTTAACTGAATCTCTATAAATATACTGATTCTATGCTGAATATCTAACAACTTATTTGAAATAAAATTAGTTTTTCTAATAAACCAATCCCTTAGCGACCAACTTACTGTGAGTTCAAAGCTTATTTACTATCATGACATGACAAATATACCTGCATATGAAACTGATTTCAGTTGGTTTCAAAGCTTAGGTTTTGTGTAGTTTCGAAAGTCAAAAAGTAAAGCAGGGAAGTATTTTCACATTTAATTCCCTCTCTTGTGATATTTTTGCACAAAATTGAAAGATCCATTTGCAATAATATATTATTTAGTTTTCTTAATGCATTTGTAAAACTAACAAAAAAAAAAGGATTTGTTTTCTGTCCTATGAAATATCAAAATTCTGTACATCATAAAATCAGAGCCACTGCTCAATTTGACATCTTAAATTTTTATACATATTCTTAAATTCTTCAATTGCAATGTTTTAAAATGCTTTCAGATTTCATTGAAATATTTAGAAGAAATTTGTGGCGGTTCCATTCTTGATCTTTCTACTAATAGTCCTCTTGGGGAATTTTTGGTCTTTAAAAATTATTTTAATAGAAATCTTCCTCCCGAAGAAGAAAACGTGAGCATGCAAATTAAGACTAGGCTTTCAGGTTAGATAAAGGTAGGGTTAGGATAGACTGCTAGCGGAGCAGTGAATAATAAATTTGAAGTGAGGTGCATACATTTAGTAATTGATGATTGTAATATACAAGTTGACGATCTGTCACTTGAGATTTAATCTAGAATAGGTAGCTAAGAAGTCAGAGCGATTGAATTGACGTAAGTGTTCTAAGTAATTAAAGTCTTCTCATACCTCGCGTACCTCGTTAATTGTCTTCATATTTAATAATTGGATACATCTCTAGCTTTGTCTGATTGAACTTATGTTGTGGTCTGTGCTGTGAATAAATTAAGTGATTTTGAATAGGGCTAGTCTTTCTTCCCTTCCTCCCACACCTTTAGACACAGAGGCAAGACCATTACAAATTGAAAAAGGAATACATAATTTAAAATTCTATTTACTAAACAGATGCCCAGTGGTTGAGTGGTAGCGTATCGCGTTTCCACGCAACAGGTCCGGGGCTCAAATACCGGGTTGAGAAAGGTCGACTCAGCCTTTTAACCCTTCAGTGAGCCGATAAATGAGTACTACGCTTGATTGGGAACTGAGCACTGGGGGTTTCATGTCAGACAGACCACTTGACAGAAGCATCTACACATGCACTCCAGCACCTAAGGTGAAGTAAACTGAGATAGGCACAGTAGATCTTGTTCCTCATAGGCTATTGTGCCTCTGAGTTCAGTTCTGTATTTATTAAACAATAATTTGTGTAGATGTCTAACTGCTAAATGATTCATTATTGTAATTTTCTTAAATTGTTTATTTTAATTACAAAATAGATATTCTTCGCCAGATTTATAATAGGAATCTGAATATAATGGAATATTCTTCTCTCTATTTATTTTAAAATTATAACATAACTGGTTCACAATGTAAGCATATGTGCGTAACCTTTAACCATAACTGGTCATTTGTTTTGATTACTATTAAAGCAGCGTTTCTCAAACTGTGGGGCGCGACCCCTAGGGGGGCGTGATATCTCTGCGAGGGAGGCGAATTGAGAATTCGAAAACAAAAGATTATTATGAAAAATTATTAATTTACTGAAAATAAACAAACAAAATACATTCTAACATAAAAAGAAATAAAATACACATTTAAACTGATATAATACACATACAAATGTATTAGTACTGTATACATCTATATATATATATATAAGACGCATTTGTTGTCTGTTTGTCTGTTCCCTAATAACTCAAGATCCAGACAACCAAATAACGAGAAATTTGGTACACGTGCACAAAATGACACGAGGAAGGTTCTTAAATAGGTTTGGCATTCATAATTCTTTCCGAATTTTTTAAAATTTAATTTTTAAGTGATTTTCCAGTGTTATGACGTCATATCATGTCACGTTTCTCACTAAGTGGACAATTTATACTTTACATGCAGTTTTTCAAGATTATTACATATTTTTACTGTAGCTATGTTAATCGGTTGGAATATTTATTCAATTTTTCTCTTCTTTGATATTTAATTAGGATTATTTTTCGAATAAATCATTTTTTAAGGATTTTACTTTCAAAAACTAAAATTTTGTTTTGTTGTTTTGGCAACATTTAGGTATTATCGCGGGAATGTTTATGTGTGTGATTTTGCTTAAAAATTACAACTTACAATTTCAGTATTTTTTCGGAGAATTTATTTATTTCTTTAGAATGCGAAGGTTATAATTTTGACAAACTAAAACTTCTTATTGATAATGGTATTTCAGTTCTTATTACTGTGATTAACATAAGTATAGTATTACCGTTTTCGTTATCTGTTTTAGATAGTATGAAATTAATAATATTTTGAAATTTTATGTGTCTTTATTTTAACCTTTAAGGGTATACCATTGTCTTCAGTGTATAAAATTGCCTTGCAGAAAATCAAACTTGGGTAATTATACTGCCCAAGAGAAAGCAGTGTTGGTAGTAATTACATATCAAACTGGAATAGGCATCAGAGGATGAGCAAAACAGACAAATGGCTTAAATACCTGTTGAGGAAGCAGGTAGTCGTAAGATAAATTATTTTTGGTACTTATGTACTTTCCTAACAATCGCCAACGTTCAAAATAACTTGCCAAGTTGGCAACCCCGATTTCACCTGTCATATATATGCTGAATTGTGTGTTAGTGATGTACTATATTTCAGATAATGTCGCCAATAGGTTGCGGTTATGTGTAAGTGCCTTATTTTTTCAAATTATGCTTTTGCATTGATAGAGTTAGTTCACTTCTTTTTATGTCAGTTAATGTTAGTATTGTACTTAATTTTTCAATTTAATTTTATGCTCGGGATATATATACTTTGGATAATTTTTTTATTTTGTACTTGCGTATTATTGCACAATCGCCAACGTTCAAGACAACTCGCCACTTCGGCAATCCCAACTTTGTATGCGTTGAATTGGCAATCATGTGCTTCAATTGGTATAATGTCACCAATAGGTTGCAATAATACTTAAGTACCTTTAATTCTGTACATTACTAAAACATTATACTAGCCACAACATACCAATTTGGCGTGTTTTCAAAATCATGCCAAAAATGAGTAGCCTAACAATATGAAATTAATATTATGAGTATTATCTTAGCCTGTTTTATATTTCCCTCCAGTAATCCTTAATTAATTCAATATATAATTTTTTTTTATATTTTAGTACTTACATTTTTTTTTTGGTTATTATGTACAGCAAATATGTTTTTACACATTGCGATGTCTTTGGCAAAATTAATCAGTGGTATTTTTTTTAAATGTTTTTTTTATCTGTTTTTGAAAATTTTTAAAATTTTGTTTGTTGTCTGTCTGAAAGGCAAATAATAAACTAAATATTTTACAATATATATATTATGTTTGTACGAAAATGTTTATACTGATTTAATCAAAATATTGAGCCTTCTTTTATTTTTGATATCTTTTTAAGATTTAATTTTATGTTATAACTAGCTATACCTAGCTAAATGTTGCTGTGGCTCAGTCAGCTTTAAGAGACTGGTACACCATAAAATATGCCATGAAGCTTACAAAAGTAATACACAAGAATTCAAACATATCTATATCTATATCTATATCTATATATATATATGACACATTTGTTTGTCTGTTTCCTTATAACTCAAGATCCAGGCAACCAAATGACGTGAAATTTGGTACATATTCACAAAATTACATGGGGAAGGTACTTAAACAGGTTTCGTTCCATCCCAACTCACTCTGGCCTCCTCCAGCCAAAAAGAGTGCCCCATGAGCATGTTCTGAGCCATGGGTTCATTTTAGAGAAAACTTTACTAAACAAAAGCGGTAAGTAATTTGCAATACTTTGTTATATTTACTTTACTGCAAGCAAATACTGCAACAAATATCACATTACTTACTACATTCCATTCCTTCATTCATAGGAATGCATTGCCCTTTTTTGCTACAGTCATGCCTCTGAGAAAAAGGAGAGGAGAGTATAGACTTGCAGACACCATTCTTTTCTCATGGGCAGTTGTATGTGGCCTGCTCTAGAGTGGGCAGACAGAAAAATCTTTTTGTACACACTCCAAATGGAACTGCCAAAAATGTTGTCTATCACATCGCTTTAAGATAAATGTACCCTTTTATTGCATGCAAATAAACAGTTTTGTAAGCTTCTACAGAAAACCTTATTTTAAACCCGGGCAAAGCCGGGTACTTGCAGCTAGTTATTATATATAATTAATTTAACAATACTAAATTTAAAAAAAAGTTTAATAATTATCAGGAGCTTGTCATGTATAAAATTATACACAAAAATTAACAAAATCATTATAAATTCCTTAACTGCAGTTACGTCATCGTTCCCCAATGCCACCGCTTTCCTCGAAAACTAGCATATGTGATATGGGGGGGAGGAAGAAAATGAATAAATAAGCAAAATCTCTGAAATAAGTTAATCCTTCGCAAACACTGTTAAGGCATTCTTATTTCATTCCAAAGCCTTTGGAATAATTTTATGGATAACAGTGCACAGAAAGATGTATATATACGTCCAGGGTAATTAACATTTTGGCTGTTCGAGACGTTTATACACGCCGGTGGCATTTAAGAGGTTAAAGTCGTACTGTATCTTTAGCGTCAAATAATGCTATCATTGAATTCAACACATTGCTATTGTATTGAGGAGGGGTGCGATGAAAATTTTGATTGAATATTGGGCCGTAAGTATTGAAAGTTTGAGAAGCACTGCTATTAAAGTGTTGTGAACAATTTTTTAATTATTATAAAGATAAATCTTACTTAAATTTTTAAGGTATCCGACTACGTTCGGAACCGCGATTTTGCAAAAGCGTACAAACGAATATATTTTTGGTGTGTAACATCTTTCCTCTCGATTGCTGGATATTTGTCGGAGTAATTTCGTGAAAAGGGACGGAAATGAGTAACAAGAAGTGACGTAAGCGCGTGCTATTTCATTTGACCAATGAGAGCGCATGGTGTTGTCTCTTCACTACCCTCGCATTCTTCTTACCTATGGTAAAAGCTCACTTTGTCTTTTTCCATGAGCTCTCGTGGTCTAGTAGTTAGATAAGCTGATTTAAAATGCATTGCCTCGGGAGCTTGCTGTTTTCACATTTACATTAAATCACTTGATTTTTTCTTCGAAAATTATTTTTCTTGATCAAATTTAAATTTTCACGTTCTTTCCTGTTTTTTCTATGCGTATTTTATTTTTTTTATTAGCACATTCATTACATTGATTTAGCTGTTGCAAATTCTTGGTTTCTGTGCAAACAAGATGCAATATTAAATACTATTCCTCAAAAAATCAAAATGAATGGCTTAAAATTTAAGTTAGAGATAGTTGAAGCATTATGAGCCTCTCCACCTACTAACAAAAGTATTTTAACTGATGAAGACAGTGCCGTAATTCCACTTGCAAAAAGATCGAAGTGTTATAATCCACCTGCTATACACGTCACGGCTTTTATCCTGGACATTCCAGGATAAAAGGCTTGACATGTATAGCCATTTTCCATGTGTTGATAACATTTTAAGGCCTCGCAAGTGCAAATATGAAAACTACGAAAGCAGTTTGAAAACATGTTGTGAAAAATGCAATGGTTATTTATGCTTGTCAAAAATAAAACAAAAGATTTTTACAATAAATAAAAATTTAATTAATAAAAGAGTTAATTATACACATCACAATAATTTCCTTATTTATAACAAGTTTAGTTGAATTAGGATTGTTTCTTCTATCAACTTAGAGCTAAAAATGTATAACTCGTAAAACTTCATAGGTGACCTGTTTCACAGATAACGCCCAACCCGAACGATCGTGCGGGTACCGTCTATGTTCCAGGGGGGAAGTAGAAATTTTTTTAGTATTTTTCGCAGCATCATTGGGGTACATATAGTATTAAAAACCAGAAGAATTTAGTATTTAAAAATAAAAATAATTCGGGACTTAAAGGGATGTAGCGAAGGTGGTTATGCTCTTAAAAAAACTATCACTCGCTTCCCATGATTTTGAGTAGTGATTTTAACTTTAACATCAGTTTGCCAAAAGCTGAGCCACTCACAGCTTTTTTAAATGATGAACTCAAGCTCGAAATGAACACAAATCAAAATGTTTCGATAACTAACAGTGGTACGTTATCGAAACATTTTGATTTGTGTTCATTTCGAGCTTGAGTTCATCATTTAAAAAAGCTATGAGTGGCTCAGCTTTTGGCAAACTGATGTTAATGTTTTTTCAATGTTTTTAATTCAATGTTTTTCAATAGTTTTTAAATACTTTGAAATCACAAGTTTATGTGTTATATTTTAGTCATCTCCACTCTTCCCCAAATTGAATTAGTATTAAATGAAGAATAATTATTTTTGATAAAAAATTGCATTAATCCTAGTGTTATATATAATTAAATGAAATTTTCATTAAAGATATAGTTAATCGATAGAAAATTATTTCCAATCATTCCAGATTAACTTTTTTGAGGATATAAGTTACTATTGAGTATTTACCACGACAGCATGTCAGATGTTACACATCATATGCGACTACTGTAAGGCTCGTTTCTTTCATCTTCTTTTTTTAAATATTTAGAGCCATTCAGATTAGAACACACGTATAAAATTGTCTTAAGAATATTATTAGAATAAAAAAATTATTCAAGTGCAATATTTTGGCAAGTAATGAACGTCAAATTACCTATTTTCAAAACATTTTTCTTTTATGGAAAATGCTTCTATAATGATAATATTTTGCCTACATGTAACACAGACATCTGTACAGAGTCTGAACTAGGACTTCTGAACTAAATAACTTAGAAGTGGATTTATATATCCCTATTTTAGTATATCAGAGTGAATAAATTTTAACAAAAAAAAATGGCAGTTATTTCAATGGGTAGTAACTCTGAAAGTAGTGTGAGTCTTCTGAAAATTCTACATCAGGCTCTCTGGAGCACTCTTAGCAGCATATAAGCAAAATATTATTATTGTAGAAGAATTTTTCATAAATGGTTTGAATGTTTGAAAATAGGTATGGAACGTTTACAAAATTGGTAATACTAAGTTAATTTTTAGCCAAAATATTGCATTTAAATAATTTTTTATTGTAATAATATTCTATAGATAATTTTATACGTGTATTCTAATCTAAGTGACACTAAGTATTAAAGGAAATATCCTCTTGTATGATTTTGCGTAAATATGGTTTCGAACGTTGTTGGATACCTTAAATATAATAAATTATTTTGTGTTCATAACAAATTACCTAGAATATTAAACGTTATTTATCATGTATTAAACATTCTACAAGCAGATACATTTTAAGTTATTTTCTAACAATATTCCTAAACCTTCCGCAAGCAATCTATCCTAGCGACACAACTATGGACCATAAAAGTGTTCCCGGAAGAAAAATGCCTGGATCTATACTTTTTTTTTTTTGCAGCTTCTTGAATAAAAATCCGAACCTGCTCGGCTTATAGTTTTTCTCTTGCAAAATGTCTAAAATCAATCTCTTTGTCCCAAGCGGAGGGAAGTTCTGAAGCTTTTTCCTTCTCATGTTCTTTTGAGACAAAGCCATTTTATAAACACCTGCGCACCATTATTCACTCTCCTCGAATCTCCTGCATGTCAGAAAATTGTCCACGCAACTCCCCAAAAGATGCCGCAATTTGTTTTCCTTCAACATCAGGTTTTCAACTCAAGTGTTGACATCAGGAATAAAAATCATCTGCATGAAATGATAGTATTGGCATTTTTAAACCAGTAAGAGTTGCACTGCATGATAAATCAAAATTTTAATAATCAAAACAGATTAATCTCGTTTAAAATATCTTCCAATGTTGCTGCGAATAATTATTTATTTAAGGTATCCAACTACTTTCGGAACCGTGATTTTAAAAAGGCACATAAATGGATAACTTTCGTGATATTTAGTGCTTCTTAGATTAGAATACATGTATAAAATTGTTTTAAGGACATTTTGACAAACAAAAATTACTTAAATACAATATTTTGGCTAAAAATTAACTTAGAATACCCTTTTTTCAAAATGTTCTCCTTTTGTGAAAAATGCTTCTATTTTAATATTTTGCCTGAATATAGCTCAAACCTCTGAACAGAAGCTCAACTATGAGTTTTGAAAAATTCACCTTACTTTCAGAGTTACAAGCCATTGAAATAAATATCGGTGTTTTTTTCTTAAAATTTCACTCCTCTGTTGTCGTAAAACATGGATAAACCCACTTCTAAGTTATATATTTCAAAAATTCTAGTTGAGCCTCTTTACAGAGGTCTGGGCTATATACTGGCAAAATATTATTATAGTAGAAGATTTTTTCACAAAAGGAGAATACTTTGAAAATGGGTCATTCTATGTACTTTTTTTTGTCTAAATATCGTACTTAAATAATTTTTTTATTGTAATAATATTCTTAAAACAATTTTATATACATTTTCTAATCTAAGTGACACTAAATATCATAAATATTACCCATTTATACACTTTTGCAAAATCATGGTTCTGAACGCGCAGTCGGATACCTTAAATCTATATATATAAAGGAGAAAAGGGACTGTGACTCACTGACTAATCACGATATCTCCGGAACTATTGAACCTACAGACTTGATATTTGGTAGGTAGGTTTCTTTGATGGAGTAGACGTCAGCTAAGAACGGATTTTGCGAAGTTCGAACCCCAAGGGATGTTACGGGGGTTTAAGGGGCGTTATAGATAATTATTTCCATTAATAAACTATTAGATGTACAGTCATGAAACTTGGTACACAGATTTCTTTCATAAAGTAGAGATTCTCTACATAATGATTTTTACGAAAATCTACCTCCAAGGGGCGTTGAGGGTGCTTAAGGGGCGTTATAGATAATTATTTCCATTTTTAACCTATTAGACGTACAGTCTTGAAATTTGGTAAGCGGATTCCTTTCATAGAGTACAGATCCACTACAGAATGGGCTTTGTGAAAATCGACTCCCAAGTGGCGTTGTAGAGAATTAAGTGGCGTTATAGGCAATTTTTCTCCTTTTTTAAACAATTACACGTAAAATCTCAAAATTTAGTAAGCTGATTCCCTTCATTGAGTAGAGATCCACTATAAGATGAGTTTTGTGAAAATCATTTCCTAAGTGGCATTGCGGGGGCTTAAGGGGCGTTATACATAATTATTTCCATTTTTAACCTATTAGACGTACAGTCTTGAAATTTGGTAAGCGGATTCCTTTCATAGAGTACAGATTCCCTACATAATGGGTTTTTTTTAAAAAATCGACCCTAAGTGGCGTTGTGGAGAATTAAGGGGCGTTATAGGCAATTACCTCCTTTTTTAAACAATTAGATGTAAAATCTTGAAATTGAGTAAGCAGATTCCATTCAGTGAGTAGAGATGCCGTAAGATGGGTTTGGTGTATATCGTTTCCTAAGTGGCGTTGCGGGGTCTTAAGGGGCGTTATAGATAATTATTTCCATTTTTAAACTATTAGACGTACAGTCTTAAACTTTGGTAAGCGAATTATTTTCGTGGTGTAGAGATAGATCCGTTACAAAATAGTTTTGAGGAAAATTGATCCCCAAGGTTCACTGAGGGGGATTAAGGGGCATAAAAGATAAATATTTCCGTTTTTCAACTAATAGAAACACCTACTTGAAAATTAGAAGGTATGTTCCGTTCATGGAATAAAGTTCATTTTACAAAGATTTTGCGAAAACGGACCCCCAAAGGAGTGGGGTTGCAAGGGATTAAGGCATGTTTTAGAAATATTCCTGTTTGTGAATTTAACTCATTTACTTGAAATTTGTTGAGCACTTTTCTTTAGTGGAATAGAGTTCCACTAAGAATGGATTTTACGGAAATCAACTTCAGGGGGAGGCGGGGAGGGTTATTGAGGCGTATTAATAGACAAAATTCCCGTTTTCGAACTGCTAAGACTACAATTATAAAATTTGGTTTGTATGCTTCTTTTGTTGAATTGGAATCCGCTAAGAGTGCTCTCAACGAGGTATTGATTATAAAAATTCCGTTTTTGCACTGTTAGATTTAGACTTGAAATTTAGCACGCATGTTTATTTTATGGAGTAGAGATCCACTGAAAGTAGCTTTGGTGGGAATCCACTTGATTATTAGGTTAAGTGAGCGAAAAAAATCTTTCTCCTTCTATTTTAGATATAAATAGAAATAAGATATTATAATTTATGTTCTCTTTGTATCAAGGAGCGAGAGTGTAACAGCTATAAATATATTTTTCAATACAATCGAATTCTTATTGTTAGATATCAATAATTAATATATATGTAAACAGTATACATATATACAACATCGTGAAATACCCAGGAAGCGGGTGGGTAACGGCTAGTATTTTATAAAGTTTTTACCTCATATAATAGATAATGCTTTTGCCAAACTTTTTTTCTTAGGAATTTATGTATTTAAATCTACAAGGATGAAAACAGTATTTAAATTAGAGTGATTGTTTATTAAGTTGCACTATGCAACAATTTGAAGGCTATCGGCGAGATATCTCATAATTCTGCACTAAGGTCAAGTGACGAGGACAACACCAGAGCTGGGACCCCCTTTCCAAGCTAGCGCATTACATCAATGGGGATATTTTGTCCTACGACAGATTTAACGATCATCAACCCCTTTACACACCACGTCTTTAGTGGAATTATGACTGGACTTTTTTCATGACAGTTTGGCAACGTGTTTGTGACCTTAACCTCTAGGCTACCACGGTTACATGTTTTCCTTTGAAACTTCTAAACCTGGATTTATTTAATTCTTGATGTAAGAAAATAGCTACATTTTTCAGAAAAAAATAATCATCCAACAAATTAATAGTAATTTCAAAGTTATATTAGGGGCATTGTAAATATTCCGTAAACAAGCTGCAGAAATTTGGAAAAAAGGAAAGATTTGGGGAATTTTTTGTTTGAATAGAGTCATTACTACACAATCCAGTCACGTTTATGTGACCATCACGTACTTTTGACGTCGACATTAAATAACCAATCACAGAAAGCAATTGGCAGTACAATGCAGTAGAGCGTGTATAAAGGGCGTGTAAGGGCTTCGAAATAAATTCCTCCCCCCCGGGGCAGCCAATCGGAGTCTATGTTCACTTTACCATTAACCAACTAAATACTAGCAGCTCTCATTCATGCCAAATTACTTTCAACTCCATCATGAAGAACATTAGGCACGCCTCCAGGATCTCATCGCCTCAGCCAATGATCAACATGCCTCTCTGCAAAAAGAACTCCTGATATGGGATTGAGGACTGTTTTCACTGTCCAGATGCCCACAGAAGAACACCCATTCGAAACAAATTCCAATCGCTGGCGTAATGTAGAAATTGAATGGTTTTTCCGACGTCCAAAAGGGCATGATCATTGACTTTCGAGTGAAGTTTGGAAGTATTTCCGAAACGGTTAAGTTTGTGGACTGTAAGCGTGTCGTCGTGGTAAAAGCATCTCGTGCATGGCACAATGGGACTGTCCAAAATCAGTGATGTGGCAAATGTGGTGCACCACGGGTCAAAAACGACAGAGGTGAACAACGGCTGTGAAGATGCGTTCGGCCCAATAGACGTGCTACCGTGGAGCAACTGACCACCCAGATGGACCAAGGGGCCACCAATAGTGTGTCCCAAACTACTGATCAGTGAACGTTGCCGTGTCTGGACCTCCGAAGGAGATGCCTGGTTCATGCACCTATGCTAATATAGTGTGGTTTATTAACATTGCATTTCAAACCAATAATATAGCTATTAACGACCAACATAGTAATTTTCAACCGCTTTCAAGTGACAAGAACGACACATAAGTTGGCACCCTACTCTCCAAACTTCCACACTATGCAAATTTGAGAACTTTGAACCTCGACAGATTTGACGTGTAGCAGCTCTTTTGTTCGGTGGAGCTTTAATGATATCTGAACTCCAGCCATTGAATCATTAGATACAATACCGATGAAGAATTAATGACCATGACCACTCGATTTACACAGCTCGTTATTATTGTGGGAAAAATTAAATAGTGTTGTATTTTACTTTCAAACTTCAATAAATTTTAATTTCTCATCAAATATACAACCAATAATATTTTTCCTCAAAGATTTCTCTTTTAAATTTAATTATTTGAGAAGAATGTTTGAATTTCAAGCATCTCACATTCTAAGAGTTCTAAATAGAACGTTGTAATAAATTTTAATGCATCCGTTTTATAAATAAGCTTTATGTAATTTCTAAATTGTGCTGCTTTGAAAATCCCGAATGGTTTTTTTTAGTCTTTATTCTAAGAAACTAATGTCTTTTATTCTATTGGTAAAACAATTATATTTTTTTTCTCGAATACGAAGGATAAACAATAAATTGCTATTCAAATTATTCAAAAATATAAGATAAAAATTCATATTATTTTATTTCGGTGAGTTAAGGATAATTTAAAAAGTATTAATGGAGGTTATTAAATTGAATAATATGACTAAAGGTTTTTCATTTCCGATATAAATTCATGTACCGCTTGATATTTTAGAAAGTAATTTTATCTTAAAAAGAAATGTCAAACATCCGACAATGAGTTTTAATTAAAATGCTTCGTTTTCTCGAAAGCCATTTACTTATTCTTAAAAATTCCGCGAATTGAAATTAATTATATTCCCTTTTTTGTTGTTAGGATGTCAATGTGTTTAAAGTAAAATTAATTTTTATTTTTGCATACAAATAAAACCAGTTTAAGACATATTTCACTAGTTTAGATTTTCTTTAAAATTCAACTCCAAATCTCTCTTTAGAGCTTCGATAAGGCAAAAATTTTTATTTATATAAAAAATAATTTATAATAATATTGTATTTAAATATTTTAAACTAAATATTTTTTGAATTAGAGGTGAGATTGCCTTTTCCAATAGCTTATTTTTATTTTCTTTTAAGTATTTGGTTAATAAACACGAAGTCATACAATTTTTATTAATAAAAAAATACTATTCTATCCAATTACAAGCCATGAAAAACTAATAAATATGAGATAGATTGTGTGTATGACATGCTAAATAAATCGGAGGGATGAAATTAGTTTGTACATACTCCATAAATCCCGACTTATGAAAGTATGAACGGTTTGAAGAAAAATTTCTGTTTTCTATTGAACAAAATAAATTTATAAGTAAACGCTTCTTTATTTTATCAAGTTTTGACTTAATTTTAATAAATTTAGAAATTAATCTTGATAAAAGAAAATTTTTTTTGTATTTTTTTATGCAAATGGAATAAAAAATGCCCACTTTTTCAAAAACTAAGTTTGTTGATATAACATACCACCCACAAAAATATAGATTCAAAAGTATTATTACTGTTAATGAAATGTAAATTACTTATAAATGTCAAGTTAAAAGTCTAAATAGAATTTCCAGCAGTTAAACATACTGAAGATCATATATTGCTTTAAATTAAATAACAACTCAAAGTAAAGTTCAAGTAGGCTATTGAACCCCTCACACCGATAAATCAAAGACTAATAAACATTTTGTAAACTTATGGTTTATTATGTTTTCTGTAAAAGCCCTTTCCAAGCCGAGATTTTACGAAATTCCATAAGAATTTTTTTCTGGAGCTCGCATAATCAAAGGTGTATGGAATACCTGTAAACTGTATCGGAAGATTTCGTCGTCTAGAATTATTGTTATAGAGGATGCTAATAAACATGACACTTGAAGCCTAAGAGAAAACGTGACAATCTTTCTTCAGCTACTGAAATCTGTGCAATGGTACCTCTTTCTTTGGATACTTTTTTGAATACTACTTCTACTACTGTATGTTTTTGAGCATTTAAATTGTGCCTTTTCTGTGAGAACTTGAACATTTGTTATTTCCCACTGCTTTAAATGTGAGGGAACTACTCATTACCTAATTTATTCTCATGAATCATTGAAAGATCAACTTAAATGCTTAACTTTATACCTATCTGACGTTCTGAGTATAATGCAGCCATAGATTTTGTACAAATTAATAGATACGATGACCTCCCTTATTTTGTAGAAATATCTGTCAGATACTTTGTACAAATGGATTAATTGTTCTAGGAGAACTTTAATAATTCTCACTCTAATTTGTAAATTTTTAACATACAAATCATGCACTTAAGAAAATGTCTCTGCTTTCAATAATTTCTTTCATCCAATTAATCAATTAAAAATTATTAACTATATAAACGATTCAAAAAGAAAAATAACATCAAAATATTAATTAATAGTGTTGTTTCATCAAACGGAAGCTCAAGTTATTTAGTGCTTAAAAATGTTCCATCTTTCAAGAATAAAACGTAACAGAAACGAGATTAATAATATATATGGAGCTAAAACATATTTTTAGGAAAATCACACCAACAACCAAATAATGTTTACGTAAAGAACAGATCGATTAAATTTAGTTTGAATCGATAAAACAGCCCTTGTAATGTAGAATATCAGCCAAGTTAGCCTGATTAAAATGTTAGTGAATTCGAATAAAAGTATTCTATTCTGTTCTACTTTCAGGTATTATTCTGCTAAAGTTCATCATATAGTGGGACTAATACACGTTAGTGTGCTGCGAAAGTTTAAAAAATTGAAAGCTAGCCTAAGTGCAGTTGTCATCAGTAGATCACGGGTCAAAATTACGATGTCCATCACCAAACGAACTTGTGTTATTTTTGGCGTGACATTAATACATTAAATCATCTAATCAACAATTTAGATCGAATAAAATAATTTTATCTGCTTTTAAATATAAATACAGACGTTTAAATTTTCTTTTATATTTATAAAATTATACATAAAACCATAGTTAAAATTTCTACCAGCTCTAACTTCCTCTCAGAAATAATTTTCAGTCAAAAAATACATTTCACAATATGCTTTGTAATGATTTTATTGATATTAATTAACCAAGGGATTTCTAAGATAAAGATCAATCAAGTAATGACAGAAACAAGCAACACTCAATCTCTACGTAATCACTAACATTTAACATTCAATTTATCCTAATACTATCATAGAAATACAATTCAGTAAACTGATTTAAATGACATCAATCAATCAAATAATTTATACGACATGAATCCATCAATCAAATTCAACGATATCACTCAAACTCAATATTCTCTGATGTAAAAATCGTCTCACAGCAGATTAACAGATTATCGTTCTAAATTAACTCAAACATCACGTGAATATGGAGTCGACCCCCTATTCCCTCCACGCTGCTGTGATTTATCACTTGATGCGTTCTCTTTTCGATATATCCCTTCCCTCCTTCTTTTTCTTTTCCCTCCTCTTCGCTTACGTACGAAAATGCAAGGAGAAGGGGGCAAGGAAAGAAAAGGAAGATGGAGAGCATCGGGGACGCTAAGAGGTTGCGCACGAGCGAAAGAGAGAGGGAAAATAGCTAAGAAAAGGAAGGCGAAGGCTCTCTAATAACAACGCAGGGGAAAAAAAGAGGAAACGAATAAGGAAAAAAGAGAGAGGATGGGGAGAGGAGAATGCCCAGGATCTGAAAGGATAGTGAAGGGTGGAAAATTGTCAGGGAACTTGACTTTTTGATCATTAATCGGCATTAAAAACGTATGAAAAGGGAGACTGGAGAACGGGCGTTTCTCAACTTTTCCGCTTTTATTAAATTGTGAGGATATATCTTTTGACGTGTAGTTAAATTATGGCGTGTTTATTTGAGTGCAGAAGAAAGGAGCCCGAGATAACGCCGAAACAGATAGGAAGTGTATGTTTCTGATAGAGTAGACTGTGTAAAGAAGCTTGTTACCCGGTTCTGAATAGAAAGACGTAACAAATGCGGTCATCTTAAAAGCTGTAAGGCTTATATACTACTATTGTTATATAGTCAAGAGGTATATAGATCACCAGCCATTTTATGAATTTATAAATTCCGGGTTTTACAAATATTTTAAACGCATATTTTCTTGTACATTGCATGTGTAGGATTAGCGATATCTTGATTTACATATCAAATTAAAGAGTAACACTCTTTTTTTGTATTCCAACGCAATAAAGGTGCTTTCCCCCCATCAATTTAATATAAAAATAAATAACTAAAATAGACATACTGGAGTCATAACCAGATTAATTAATACTTAGGATCAATTTCCCGATTTAAATCTATAATGGAACAGAAAGGAATTTAGCATCTGTACAGTATGATGAATTCTATTTATGTAATTATTGTATTATTTTTTGCGCACACAACGATTTAATCAGTATATATAGCAGCAGTTACCAACCTGTAGAACTTCATGGACCTCTAAATGCATAACTTTATACTGACGAGTCATTAACAGGAATTAAGAAAACAGATAAACACATTTATATAATAATAATCAGGATGTTTCTATTTTATTGATGTAAATGCCCACCGGACCGGAACATCTGCTCTTGCACATCAGGACCTAAGTTCACGTAGGATATGAGATGGGCTCAGTAGGCTTTGGACCTCTTGGGCTGTTGCGCCAATGAGTTTAGTTAAATTAATGTAAATGCTTCCAATAAAGATAACAAAGTTATCGAGTAATTGTTTAAAAAATGAAAAACAAATAAAAAAAGTGCATGAAAGTGTTACATATTTTTAGTTTAACATCCTAATTTTTCTGCGGAGCATCACAAGTTTTTCACGGTGCACCAGTGGTTCGTGGGCCATCGGTTTGCGACTACTGATACATAGGGTATTTTTCCTCTTGTAAGGAACATCCGAGTATGTTGTTCCTACTAGCAAGGGACTAATATAAATCCATAATTTGGTTACCAAGAGTTTTATGTTTAATCATAAGAATATCCCTCTGTTTTGATAAACAATTTATTGCTGTTTATTATTGAAGCAATTCCATTTTTATCACAGACGACACCCAATCTATTCGAAAAATTAAATGCATGAAAAATTGGTACGTTTTCAACTGTCTTTAAGGCACGTCTCTTATTCAGGGTAATGTATCTTTATCATGTTTTTCTTTATCTGCATGATTTTGATAAGTTTCCACGATTTATAAATAGCTTTAGAGTGAGTGAATATCTACTTCGCAGCTAAAGCAACACCAGGACGAAAGGCGACAGACCATATATTTGAATCGCGGTCAAGGTACGAGGATGACACCCGAGCCTTGTACATACTCTTCTATCTCCACATCTCGCCAACGTGTGGACTTAAAGCCACGAGAGATTTAATGTGCATCAGCTTCTCTACACGGCGGCTTTTCAGCGGTATAATGGCTCGACAACGCTAGACACAATTTCGTGATCATGTCCACTAAACTATCGCAGTCTCAAAATTATTTTAAAAGCAACTTTTTAAATTCCGAAACTCGAAATTTGCAATATTATATTTTAAATTAAATATAGTTTCGTTCCAAATCTAGGTCCAAATTTCCAATATCTTGAATCGTCTTTTCACATTACGTGGTGCTGGAAAAATATAATTGTTTATTGGTAATCACTAAGGTCTCTAATAAGAAAGAGACTTTACAGATAATATTTTAAACGCACATATTTTCTTGCGGATTGCCTGTATAGTATTAATAGGGAACTCATTAGCGATATCTTATTTTAAATACCAAATTAGTATGATCTAGTGGTAATATCTGTAAAAACACTACTAAAGAATGGAACTCTTGAAAGATTTTTCAAAAACATTATTGATATTAAAAAATAGGAATATTTACTGTAACCAACTGAAGAATTAAAAATCTAAAAAAGAAGAAGTGTTACTAAACTCTTTAAAGATTTTTTTTTATCTCTGCCTATTTTATGCGGAAAAAAAACCCTCTGCCATAACCATTTATTAGCAGCAGCAATGGAAGAGGAATACTCTCTCTCTCTCCAGGTCTTTAAAAAAAAGGAAAATAAATGATCAGATACAAGCCAAACTTAAAGAGAGAATATATTGACCACAATTGTCATAATGTAAAAATATTAGAAGGAACTCAATATGCGCTTGTTAGGAGATTGATATTTTTTCACATTTCCAACTGTAGGGAAACTCGATTTTCCCACCTAATTGGTTCCTGAGTTATGAACGAAATACGAAATGTGTTGAAGTCTCTCAACATAAAAACATAGAAAGTACTTTTAAACTATTTTAAGGAGGTGTTTTAACATGCAGATAAATAGCCCTTTTAGAAAACAATATCATCTGAACAAACATATCGAGAAATAATTGAATATTGTGAATCCTCCCTTTTTTTCTTTCTTTAATAAAATGTTCTGTAAGACATTTTATGTTTTTAGCACTATTGTTTTTCGTATATGGGTCATCTGTGTAGAGAATCTAATGCACGTTACATCTGTAAAGGCTCATAGTCTACATATTGGTATGATCTAAAAATTTAGAGAATGGATTGGGCCGAATCAAGTACCTTCCTTGTCATATGAGCACGGTAAAAATTAAATGAATCTTCGTCAATAACTCTAGCCTTAAGGTATCCGACTACCCTAAAACCATGATTTTTTTCAAAAATTGGCAAATTTTTTTATGACTTTATTTTATTGACCATTTTATTAACTTAATAACAATACCAAGTATTTTATTTTCCCTCCACTAGAACAAAAAATACAAGCGTTTTAGTAAAAGCAAATGCCATAACTTTACACAAGATGTCAAACTTTAAAATGCGTTTTACTCGAAATGTGTTTTTTTTTCGAAAAACTCAAACGGGGTCCGCGATTGCTCAAAAAGTTTTGAAAATAATTAGCTGAAATTTTTTGCTTATGTTCTGCGTAACAGTAGAAGTGTTTTGATCTTTAGATTTATCAATAACTGTTTTATTTCAAAATTTGCAGTTCTTTATGTGAATATAGTCAATTTTTTTAAAGCAATTTCGTATAATGACTTAGATAAAGTGCTCTAGTTTTTGTAAAAATTAAAATATCTCTTATCGTGAAGGTCACTTCAAACAGGAATAACGTAGTAACACATCAAAATTGAAAAATTGAGAATTTGTTCATAAAATCTTTGTACAGAGCGGGCCCCGTTTATGTAATTTTTCGTACATTTTTACTAGTTTTTTCCCATTTTAATAATAATAATTTTTTTTCTTTTACCAATTTTAGGATTTTTTTCCTTAAAATATACTAAATAAATATAAAAATCACAAAAAGATCCCCATATCTCCTTTTTTTCAAAAAAAAGTTGTCGCAAGTAGTCGGATACCTTAAGGTCTTTGGTGAATCATTTCCATTCCGGGAGTGGTGACTCAATTATTTAAAACAGAAAACGTATTAACAAGCAGTGGCTTAATTTTAACATATGATTGATCTCTTTTGTGATTATCATATTTTGTGACTATTTTTGGTGTGTTCTTTTCATATTTTTGTTATTTGCGCTCTTTTTTGTACCAAATGTACGCATGTGTACTGCAGATAATGAATTTGATTGCATTTTTTTCTCTCTTATCTACTTTCTTACATCAGTGTTGGCTTTTCCTGTTTTACACACATTTTTACTTTGAAAACGTAGCAATTAATGAGAAGAAATTGTGTAATTCCTTTTTATTCAAGTTCTGTTAAAACTTGTCGGAGAACTTCTGTAAAAAAATATTTTAGCTATTGAATAAGTGTGGAGGTAGTTGTTTCTTGGACGGCCGGTTTGTAGCTCTACACATTTTGAGTGAGAGTATGGCCCCTTAAGTATTAGGCCAATAGCCCTTGCATTGCTTCAAAATGTCATGTTAATAAGCTATCAATTAATTAACCTTCGTATATGAAATATACAGTTTATATATATATATATATATATATATATATATTCTAGAGGACCCGACAGACGTTGTCATGTACACACATCTTAAATTCAAAATAAAAGATTTTTGAATATTCGATACTGCGATCGTAACGCAGTCTGCCGGGTCCAATGTAAAACATTCCAAAATCAACAATCTATGAATAAAAAATTAATTAAATAAACATTTCTAAACCGAATTATAAATCTAAACTATTCTCGAGTCCACAGGAACAGACAAAGACTTTCATCAAAATCGGTCTAGCCGTTTAGGAGGAGTTAAGTTTCATACACGCGCACAGAAGAATTACATATATAAATATTATTTAAAAAGATATTAATTAAAAACGCTAAAAAGCGTGAATCGTCTGCATTTTCGTAACAATAAAGACCGGGTTTGGCCAGTTTGGCTGAAAATCAATTTCCGACGCCAACTTACGTCTTTTTCAATTCCTATTATTAGCTCACGATCTCTATAAATATTTTATTTGTTTGTTTATTTATTTATCTTGGAGGAATTTTCAATCGTTAATAAAATATATTTTAAAGCGCTCAATTGAGATGAAATGTAATGTACATGGTTATTTTGGATGACAATACAATAATTTAATTATAATTAATAAAAAATAATGGATTAAAACTGATTATTTAAAACATTACAAATATAGAGCCACTTTGGCGACTTAGCGACCCTTTTGGCGACTAATGTCAAAATTTGAAAAGGTTTTTTTCTCACGTGTTAAAGCATTAAGTTGAAGAGAAATTTTATATACACGATTGATTTGGATGACAAAACGATACTTTAATGATAATTCATAAAAAATAATTACCACTTAATATGTTGTGATTCTGTCATATGTATATATATATTTATATTAATTGCAACGATTTAATAAAATGTTGCTAAAATAAATTTTTCTTGCTTGATCTAAGTAGGAATTCATTAAAAAAATTTTTACATTACTTGTTTATAACAATAGCGTTGTTACAGCAATGCAGGTGAATGTTGAGTTGTATTTTTTTTAATGTTTTTAATTAATATCTTTTTAACTAATTGTGCGATATCGGATCGAATTGTGAATCTAAACCATTGTCAAATTTACTTGAACCCCCACAAAAATTTATCGAAATTGGTACAGCCGTTTAGGAGGAGTTTAGTGACAAACACACACACACGCACAGAGAAGATTTTTATATATATCTATATATATAAAGGAGAAAAGCGACTCACTCACTGACTAATCACGATATCTCCGGTAATATTAAACCTAAAGACTTGAAATTTGGTAGGTAGGTTCCCTTCATAGAGTAGACGTCAGCTAAGACAGGATTTTGCAAAGTTCGAACCCCAAGGGGTGTTAAGGGGGTTTAAGGGGCGTTATAGATAATTATTTCCTTTACTAAACTATTAGATGTATAGTCGTGAAACTTGGTACACAGGTTTCTTTCATAAAGTAGAGATTCCCTACATAATGATTTTTACGAAAATCGACCTCCAAAGGGCGTTGAGGGCGCTTAAGGGGCGTTATACATAATTATTTCCATTTTTAACCTGTGAGACGTACAGTCTTGAAATTTGGTAAGCGGATTCCTTTCATAGAGTACAGATCCCCTACAGAATGGGTTTTGTGAAAATCGACTTCCAAGTGGCGTTGTAGAGAATTAAGTGGTGTTATAGGCAATTAACTCCTTTTTTAAAATATTGGACGTAAAATCTCGAAATTGAGTAAGCAGATTCCATTCACTGAGTAAAGATATGTCGTATAATGGGTTTTGTGAAAATCGTTTCCTAAGTGGCGTTGCGGGGGCTTAAGGGGCGTTATACATAATTATTTCCATTTTTAAACTATTAGACGTAAAATCTTGAAATTCAGTAAGCAGATTCAATTCACTGAGTAGAGATCTGTCATATAATGGGTTTTGTGAAAATCGTTTCCTAAGTGGCGTTGCGGGGGCTTAAGGGGCGTTATACATAATTATTTCCATTTTTAAACTATTAGGCGTACAGTCTTGAAATTTGTTAAGCGGATTCCTTTCATAGAAGTCAGATTCTCTGCAAAATGGTTTTTGTGAAAATCGACTCCCAAGTGGCGTTGCAGACATTTAAGTGGCATTATAGGCTATTAACTCCTTTTTTAAACTATTAGACGTAAAATCTCGAAATTTAGTAAGCTGATTCCATTTATTAAGTAGAGATCCGCTATAAGATGGGTTTTGTGAAAATCGTTTCCTGAGTGGCGTTCCGGGGGCTTAAGGGGCGTTATAGATAATTATGTCCATTTTTAAACTATTAGACGTACAGTCTTGAGATTTGATAAGCGGATTCATTTCACAGAGTACAGATCCCCTACAGAATGGGTTTTGTGAAAATCGACTCCAAGTGGCGTTATGGAGAAATAAGTGACGTTATAGGCAATTAACTCCTTTTTTAAAGTATTAGACGCAAAATCTTGAAATTGAGTAAGCAGATTCCATTCACTGAGTAGAGATATGCCGTAAGATGGTTTTTGTGAATATCATTTTCTAAGTGGCGTTGCGGGGGCTTAAGGGGCGTTATAGATAACTATTTCCGCTTTTCAACTAATAGAAACACCTACTTGAAAATTAGAAGGTATGTTCCGTTCATGGAATAAAGTTCTTTTTACAAAGATTCTTGCAAAAACGGACCCTTAAAGTAGTAGGGTTTGAGATGGATTAAGGCGTGTTATAGAAAAATTCCTATTTTTGTTTACTTGAAATTTTCTTAGTTGAATAAAGTTCCACTAAGAATGGATTTTACGGAAATCAGCACCAGGGGGAAGCGGGGAGAGTTATTAGGGCGTATTGATAGACAAAATTCCCGTTTTCGAACTGCTGAGACTATAATAATAAAATTTGGTTTGCATGCTTCTTTTGTTGAATTGGAATCCGCTAAGAGTGCTCTCAACGAGGTATTGATGATAAAAATTCCGTTTTTGCTCTGTTAGATTTGGACTTGAAATTTAGCACGCATGTTTATTTTATGGAGTAGAGATCCACTGAAAGTTTCTTTGGTGGAAATCCACTTGATTATTAGATTAAGTGAGCGAAAAAAAATATTTCTCCTTCCATTTTAGATATAAATAGAAATTAGATATAATAATTTATGTTCTTTTTATATCAAGGGGCGAGAGTGTAACAGCTATAAATATATTTTTCAATACAATCGAATTCTTAATGCTAGATATCAATAATTAATACATACGTAAACAGTATACATATATACATCATCGTGAAATACCCAGTGAAGCGGGTGGGTAACGGCTAGTAAAGATATATATGAATGTTTTTTTATTGCACGAGGGTAACAAAAATCGTAAAATTGCATGAAAGTTTCTTATGTATTTATGCAAAGTCAAAATCTTAATATAATAAGCTCATTATTAAAGTCCACTCTTTATTATATATATATATATATATAATCCCACTTTTATATAAATTATTTTATATATTAGCTGTCCTAAGTCAGCAATGTTTATAATACTGCAACATGTATTTTATAATTTTAATCTCGGATGCTCATGTGTCATTGTGTGATTTTCCTATTGTATATGTGTTTTTCGAATGCGATTGTTGGATATTTATCTTATATCTTGTTTGTAGAGAATACGACTATAAATATATATATATATATAGATTCTTTTTTCATTTCATTCGAGTTCTGACTAGGATTGTTTTAACTCGTCAGTATCTTCGTTTCTGTTTCTTCGGGGATTTAAACTTAAACTTTTAGTAAGAAAAATGCTCAAATCAAATAATCATACAAAATTAAAATTTATAATAATGGAGCGTGTATTATTTTTTTTAATTTTCAGTTTTGTGAAATTAATCATTATGAAAATGTAAACTGAATGTTTTTCTCAAACAGAAGTAAAATAACCAGTGAAACTTCTGTGAAAGAAATTGAGTGTTTTTTCTCGATTGTCAATTCTGTGTCAATTGTTTTCCTCTTTTTTTAGCCTTTTAATTAAGACCTCCAATAATTCACTCTATTTTTGGTTTAACTCTTAAGTCAAATGAAATCTAATATGGCAATTTTTATTTTTAAATTTGTACTTGTATTTCTTTAGTTAATAAGTTAATCAATTAACACAGTTGTTAGTCTTTGTGTGATAATTTAAATAATATTAAGTTGAGAGTTCCCCTTATTTGAAATTTAAATAATGTATTCATACATAATACGATTTTATTAAAAAATTGCTGGCCCCGTCTTCAAAAAATAGGGATATCATTTATTTAGACGAAGGAACTAAAATGAGACCTGCCGCTTTTATTTTGAAAAAACGCATACACAGATAAGTATTATTCTAAGTTAAATGATATTAATTCACATCCAACGAAGAGTTTCATAAAATACAACCTATGATATTCCGTCTCATCTATTAAAATAAAATAGATATCTAGATTACCGAATAAAAACAGTAAATTATCAATTCCAATTTAGAACTCTAGAAGCACAGCGACTAGGCATTTTAAAAATATAACGAAATTAGTATAATAAAACCGAAAATATACGCTTGAAATTATTATGTTTCATAAAAACAAATCTTGTTTAAAAATTAAAATGGAATTATTAAATTTGCTACTTAGCTTATATTTCCTTCATAAATATTTGGAAAATAAAACTGTTCTAGACACAAGAGTAATATAATTTTTAATACATAAATAACGAACAGCTTCTTAGTTTTGATTTTATAAGAGATAGAGTTAGGTTATATTACTTTTTTTTGTATATTTTTAATTCGAATTCTAGTGTTAATATTTTTGCATAGTGTTAGATATAATTCTCTCTCTCTCTTTTTTTATTTGTTTTAAATACACACGTACACATAGTAAATTATCACGAATTATGAAAACACTCACTGTTAGGTTTCATAAAATAGTTTTCATTCTCGTTTCAAATAATTTTACAATTTTTGTGGAAGCATGAATTATTTATACCTGACAAAAATTTGTATTTATGTATTTTATTTAGGTTTAGAATAAATATTATGTTTGGAAATTATTATATTTTAGTTTTTCAAACAAAATAATTATGTTTATATTGCTTAGTTAAAATATTATGCATTAAATCCGCTTTTCAGCATTTTTCACTGTTTCATTCAAATACATCTTATCAGTTACTGACAGGTAATGAGTGCATTTCAAGTAATATCTTGTGTTTCTAAATCTACATAAATAAAATATATCATTAGTGTTTAAGGAGACACAGTACGATTCAATTGACCCAAATAGCTCAAAAAATGAATTTTAATTTTTTTAGCTAAATTATTCTTTATACTCTATTCTATAATCTCACAAAAGTTGAAAGCTCTAAACTTGAAAAAAGCAGATTTAAGATAGCTTTCACTTTCGTTTTTATTCACATATCTATGGCAAATCAAAACTTTAAACTGACTTATCTCATAAATATAAAATAACTAGTTTGTTTTAATTTAAAATGCTAAGGCTTTTTTTCTATTGCGTCTAATACTTTGAAATTTTTTTACCCATTGCGAATAGTACATGTAACAAAAGTTAGTATGCATTTTTGAATCAAAGCAATATTTATTTTTTTTAAATAATTGAACTCAGAATTTATACATTTTTTAAAATCAAATTTAATTTTTTCAATAAACACTCATAAAAAGAAATATTGTATAAATACCAATCACGTTAACGCAAAACCCATACCAACTTTTATTATACATAGTTTGACGTACTTGTAAATCAAATTCCATGCATAAACGTAAATTTTTGTAGGAGGCGTAGCATTTTAAAATAATTCACAAATTTTAAGTTTTTTCCTTAAAAATATACATGGCTAACTTTTTATGAAATTTGAGCACAGAAATCTGTTTAACATAGTATACATACATAGGAGGCAACCAAAAAATTTTTAAAAACCTTAAATTAAGAAATTTTGCATAAATCGTACAATGTCCCCTTAAATTATTTGATGGACGTGATAAAATTGAAAGAAATTTAATCTTCAGGATCTTATATGAATTATAAATTTAATAGGAAGAAAAGTAAATATATATATATATATATTGATTATATAATCTTCTAGTATAATTATATACAGTCGGACCCCAATTTATCGAATTCCTCGGGACCGAACATTGTTTTCGTGGATTCAAAGTTATTCTTTACTTCGGGGATCAAAAAAAAAGTGTGTGTGCTTATAACTTTAAATTTTGTATTGTTATTTCAGAGATTAGTTAGGTGATTAAAAAAAACAAGGGGATGTTAGTATTGTCATATAAAATTATTTATTCATATGTTTAAACTCCTAAAGTAATATTTTTTTGCAAAATATACAATCACATTTGTGATTTAAGGTATCCGACTACGTTCGAAACCGTGATTTTAAAAAAGTGCATAAATTGATAATTTTCGTTGTATTTAGTGACACTTTAATTAGAATACATGGATAAAATTGTTTTAAGGACATTTTGACAAAAAAATTATTTAAATACAATATTTTGGCAAAAAAGTAACTTAGAATAACCTGTTTTCAAAATGTTCTCTTTTTATAAAAAACGCTTCTAAAATAATAAAATATTTTGTTTATATAAAGTAAAGACTTATCCAGAGAGTCTGAATCATTTTTTTAAAAAAAATTCACACTATTTTTAGAGTTATAACCAATTGAAATAATTATAGGCGTTTTTTTTCTTAAAATTTCTCTCCTCTGTTGTCGTAAAACATGGATAAACCCACTTCTTAGCTACATATTTCAAAAATTCTAGTTGAGCCTCTTTACACAGGCCTGAGCTGTATACAGGCAAAATATTATTATAATAGAAGCATTTTTCACAAAAGGAGATTATTTTGAAAATGGGTCATTCTATTTTCATTCTTTGTCAAAATATTGTACTTAACTAATTTTTTATTGTAATAATATTCTTAAAACAATCTTATATATATTTTCTCATCTAAGTGACACTAAATATCATAAATATTATCCAGTTATATGCTTTAGCAAAATCCTGTTTCCGAACTCAGTCGGATACCTTAATTGTATTTTCAGAAGGAAACAAAAGGTTTATGGTAGCTGAAATAGGTTATAAATACTTTAGATTTAAAATTATTTAAATATCTATAAAAAAATTCCGTCAAGCGTTGTTCCTTACTTTGCCCTGCTTTCATTTGACATAATTAAATTAAATTTTGATTTTTTAAAAAATATACTAAAGGTTTTGATATGTTTTTTGAAAAATCTACATTAAAATCCCCACTTAAAATAAAAGGCAATTTGTTCAGAAGAGTTGATCCGGCTTCAGTGTAGACAACTAAATTTTTGTGAATGAATTCCAGTATTTTCTCTACACTTCGTTTGGGTGAAATATAAATAGTAACCATTAGAATTATTTATCCATTTTCTGCTCTACATTTCGCTGTACAAATTTCTCAGATACATGACTCATTAAACCCAAATGATTCAGTAGTATTTGATGCTACATCCATTTCTGAAGTGACATAAGTTGTAGTATCTCTCTTACTTTTATATTTTGCAACTCCGCTAAATCTGTGATTGTGTATTTGGAATTAAGAAGTAAATGAAAATTTGGAACATCTATGTTTTCTTCATTATTTATCCACGTTTCTATTAAAAGTAATATAGTCACATGTTGCATAACACTGTCATCGAGATCCAAAGCATGTGCACGTAAACTTTGACAATTCAAAGAATATATTGATATCCCTTTTTTTGTGGATATGAAAGTTGTGAAGATAGCTATGATTGTTTTAAGTTTGTTTTGCGATAACCTTATGATACCCTCTCCTGCTCTGGGTTATCATCTCTTCATCTGCGCGATCTAGATTTGTAGAAATAAATGATTCATCACTCGAACTCTGTATAATAAATCTAATTTATTGTCGTCTTAATATATATTAATCAATGCAACACAAGTCTTACTAGAAGGTCAGATCAGGAATAATATGACTTAATTATCAATACTAAGTTAAAATAGTGCCTGAAATCCTACTCAATATATTTATGATAAATTAACCTCCGAATCTTTATCTATAGTAGATTCTTTAACAAGCTAGGGTCAGATCTGTAATTAAACTTTAATAATCAATGTCTTACCGATATCACACGGTGATCCGCAACCAAGCTTTCTGTCTTCTTCTTGTCTTCTATTCTTCTAATATTAATCTTCTATATATATTATTATCCGCCTTGATCCAGCTTCAATTCAACTTTCAGGCTTCTATAGCCGACTTCTATATGACTCCTATATATCTCTTATATGACTCTCTCGTGAATGCTAAAGCTATCTTATATATTTATTGCCTAATCTGCATATCACATTTTCTTCTTGAGAAGGTTGGCCCCAAAGATTACCCAAGAGGATTAGTTAGAAGGTGCTATAAAGCTCCGTCACAACCTTTTAAATTAATTTTGTAGATCTATGACAGATGTAGATACTCTTAGGCCGTGCAAGAAGTTTGGATCGGAATTCCTTCAAGACTTGTTGCTCTTGATAACGCAACATATACCAATTGTTGAGAATGTGTTTTCTCATACTTATAACAAGTCTTGAAGGGCTTTATTTTGTTTCGGAAAATTTTGATCCATTGCTACGAGCATAACAAACCCGAGTGTAACAATGCTTAACTTCTTAAAACGCATCATTCAAGATCACTCTCCAGCAAAACGCGCGTAAGGAAGTTATCATTTCAAAAAGAAATTCACTCATTTTTGGGAAATTCTATAAGTACAAAAAAGATCCATAGTTAGAAATGACATTCTTTTTATTCAGTTGCTAAAAATACTATTAGTGAATTATTACGCACCAATTTTGATTCCTGACTCGAAAGAGAACTTTTTTGACTATGCAGAGAGAAAAATTTGTATCATTTATATTCTACTGCAAATAAAAGAGGTATGTTTTCACAGTTTCCAACTAATGAAAGACATTAGAAAACCTAACAGCTTTGATAGGAGTTTTGTTATCTATTTCTGCATAAAAATCGCTATTAATAGGCTGTCCGAAATCAACAATTTCCTCAAATTCAGTTGCATAGGTAGACAGTCCATCACAAATGTATTATAATCGTCAATATCTAAATTATCTCCTGCGTTGGGGATTGGAATGAGATAAGAAAGGAATTTACTGTTCTACTCAAGACTCATACGATAAGTTACATTCATGACACATGTACTCCTGTAGAGTCTAATAATTGTCATCAACCTTTCCCACTGAAATGTGCTGCTTGAAAAAGAGTCCTTTTCAGTTCCGGACACAAATGATATGTCATTTGAAGAAAAAAAAGAATCCAATGTTTTCTAAAACAATCTAATAAAAAAATTCCCAGCTGCTGAAGTATTTCGTTAATTCACTGTTTATTATTAATTAAATAGAGGTTTTTTGTCTTCATTTTAATCGGGAAAAGAGAAAAATTCGTTAAATTGTGAAATTTGCTTAATAGGGATTCGTTAAATCGGGGTCCGACTGTATACGTATATCACTTATTGCCTAACTTATGGAAACTATGTATTTCAACATAGATTCTCCTCAATATGTAAGTTTAATATCTGTTTTGTAAATTCCACGTTTAACAACATTTTTTTATTGGTCTCTGTAACTAAAAGTAAGACTGTGAAACTAGATCGGAACCTGGTCCCGGAATCAATCAAGCTCCACTCCGTTGTGCAACAATGAGTGTAGTGCATAGTTTCTCAAACTGTGGGCTCTGAGCGCTCCAACTCAAACGCGCTCCCCTGAGGGGGGTAACTCTACGAGGGGAGTGCGAACCAATTGAAAAGTCGAAAACTAACGATCATTTTTAAGAAATATTAATTTACTGAACGTAAAAAAACAAAATACATTCCGATATGATAAAAAATTAAAATACACATTTACATTGATATATTACATTTATAAATGTCTCAATACTGGAGTAAAATATAGTAAGTTAAGAGCAAGTTTAAAAAATAATTACCAGTGACTTTCTGGGCTTGTCGTATATAAAATAATACATAAAAACTAACATTTATCTTGGTAATTCGTACGCTTTATAATTAATCTCTTAACTGCCGATTAAAAGTTACCCGATATGCTCCCCGATGCCATTGTTTTACACGTAGGCGTGCGTATATTATGTATGGGGAGGGAGAAAAGGAATAAATAAGCAAGGAAATCTTCTGAAATATAAATTAACCTTTCGCAAACACTGGCAATGTCCTTTTTAATGCATTCTAAAGCCTTCGGAATAATTTTATAGATGGCAGTGCACAGAAAAGATCGTACTTCGGAAAGACATATATATACGTCAGCACCAATGCTTCGGCTGAGTGAGACGTTTATATACTGTGGTACTTAAGAGGTTAAAGTAAAATTGTAGTCTTAGTGCCAATGTATATTATTACTGAGCTAATTGAGCTAGTTATTGTATGGAGGGAGCACGATGAAAATTATGATTGGATATTGGGTCGCAAGGATTGAAAGTTTGAGAAGCACTGATGTCTGGCTACTGTTGGTGGTAGATTATGGAATGTTGGCGCTATTCTGTGCATTTTCAGAGGAGGGTTACTGTTTTTTTAGGGAGAAGGTGGTTGAGACCTCTGGGAGAGACAGTGAGGATTCAAGAAAGTCCCTTGTTTTGGAAACACGAAGCGTTGGACTGTTTTGGGGGTTAAGGAAAGCAAGTTTCTTTGTTTGAGACCGACGCGCAGCGCGTGATCTGTTGTACCAAGAATACGGTTTCTTGGGAGAGTCTTTAACACGACGGACTGTATTTTGTTTGACTGTAATGAAAAGCGAGATTATTGTGTTGGATATTGAGAAATAATTTAGAAAGTAATTGAGGTACATTACAATGAGTGTTTGTAAAAGATGATGCAATGACGCGAATTTTGTGGTCGATGAAATACGAGAAGAAGTCTTGGTTTATATCTTACTGGCGATAAATGAAAGGAATACAAAAAAGCAAATTTCAGGATAGATGAGGTGTAGGATATGTTCCTTTTTCAGTCAGAGACAGTTACAGGCAATAATGAGAATTATTGTTCATTAATTCAAACTGATATTTAAATTTTACTCGTTAAAGGAAAATTTGGTTAGTTACCATCGCGCATTACTATATATAAGCCAAGAATTTTTGGAACAGTTTAAAATTAAAAATAAGGTGGTTAGCTTATATACGGATTTTGAAAATCTCGGAAAAAAATGTAACTTAGAAAAACTTTTTTTACAACATTTTTTATTAACCATGTGCAAGAAATTTTAATATTTTAGCTTTTAGGGACGTTTTAATTGGAACTTCTATCGTAGAAGAAAAAGAAAAAGTATTGTAAATCTTTCAAAGTCTGTGACTGAATCCGAGTTTCCAAATAGATCTAAAATTTCTTTCACTAACAGGGATGTTTGAATGGATTTGCCAATCACGCAGCGAGATTTTCCTCCAGGGTATTAATCATAGGTTGATGATCACGTGCTGTGTATAAATACATCTTATCACTCATATTCTATACAAAAAAGTCGCAGAAAGTATGACTAAGAAAATATAGTACAAGATAAAAATGTACGAAGACACTGTGTTAGCTTTAGATAGGGTTATCAGAAATAAAACTATTGTCATTGGCGTCATGCGTACTACTTTACAGAAAGGGGATTATATAAAATATTTTGCCCATTTAACAAGAATTTCGCCCTCACGACAACCTTTTTGAAAATTACAGGATTTCCTCACTCCACGCAATTTGGCATATCTACAAGTTTAGATTTAGTGCAAATTTTTGAAGAAAATGCCCTTTCGGTTTATATACGGAACGGCTTGTTTTCGGAAATGTACGATAACTATTGGTACCACTGTGTAATTTCAATGATATAGTAATTTCTTTCTTTCAAATGTTACGCCCATGAATGTCCAGACTGAACCAAGAGTTTAAGTTTTGATTCCATAATAACATTCCGCACAACATGACAAGAGGATTAGATCGCATATAAAAATAAAACTGAGTCTAAAAAGTCTTTTGTAATGACACGTAGAGGTTAGAAAAAAGGATATATCAGCCCAGGTGTAGCCCTGAAAATACCCGAGCTGAAAACTTAACAACACTTATTTCAAAACAATAAGGTATGTGAGCAATAACATTTGCATGGCTTCTAATGTAACGTTACTTAAAATCAAAGCAATTATTATTAATATTACTGTTTAAATTATTTATTACTTGAGATATACTTTCTAAATATATATGCTTAATCGTATGGGCTTTAATGGTAATATAATCCAAGGAGAGAGACAGAGAGAGAATTTTGACTTTTAATAATAATAAACTACAATAATTTTACGAATTTTACTGATCATGGCTCCTTTCTCGGAGCAACGAGAAAAATTCGATGTTAATTACTCTTCGCAGATGTTAAAGACAGACTTTTAAAGTCTTTTGACACTTTATTCGCAGAATTAATTGGATGATTAACGAACCAATAAAAATGACCAATATACTTTGTTTCAAAAGAATATTAAGATGAAAAATTAAAATTATTTTGTTAGTTAAGAGCGAAATTGTTAATTATCTGTTTTGTATTTTCATTGTTTACCTTTAATGTATTGATGCGCAAAAATTACATATATCCACTTCCTGGAAATATTATCTTCTTATGAATTAAGTGTTCTGAACGATTAGGAATTCTTTCCAAGGAGCAAGCTTAAAATTTTAATGCTGAGGAATGTTCTATGAATTTGATTGAATTGTCACATCTTATTGATTCATCTAAAAAATTAATGGATGAAGAAATCGTGAAAATTTTAAATTTTAATCACAAATGAAGGGAAATTCTTATAGTTTAGTTTATGTAAAAAGTCAAACAGAGATTCAGTTTTTTGCATGTTATAATAACAGTTTTTAAAAAAATTAATTTCTGAAACTTGTGCACTACATTTTTTCCACTCGAATTCTTTATCACGAATTTTAATTGTTTCAGAGTCCTTTGAAAAATTACTGTAATATTTCCCAATCTAAGCACCTTGAAATTAAAATTTTGTTGAATATACATAAAACGGAATATCCTGAAAATAAATTCATTAAAAAAAATGGTACGAAAATTTCGTATTATTAAATATTATCAAGTAATATTATCAAATATTTCTAAAAATTCCAATAAGAACAAGACATGGTTAAAGTCTAATTTATTATGCATCCCGGTTTATTTAATGAGTTAAGAGTAGTGTGGAGATGTGCAAATAAAAAATAATTTGCATACTAATTGCTTACAACTCAACTCCAGCTCGTTAATAATGATCGTGACGAAATTGATTACGATGTTTAATTTGCATTCTATTATCTTGGCGCAATTAAACAACTTGAACAATGATTTAATTTATTATGTATTTCTAATCTTTGCTTAGTATAAAACGATAAGAGTATAACCCCGACGAATAGCTAAATAAGTATCAGTTTCTATTTTTCTTTTAAGAAAAACATCCAAAATATATTTGGATAAAAACTTCATTTGTTTGTTACCAATGCATTATCAATTCATACGAAGAGTATCATGATATTAAAGTTTTAAATAACCATTTCAAGAGACTTTTACCTTTTTGGATGTTAATCTATCTATTCTTTGATCCAAGTTCCTCAAAAATTTTGAAATAATCATATAATCATCCTCATAAGAAGCCATCGACTGACTTATTGATGATATTTCATCCCAGACAGTACAAGGTTTCAGTACTTCTCTTCAGGATAAAAGGGTTAAACCTCCAGTCGGATAATCCAATTATCATCAGTCACCATCTAAATACTCTAGCCTCACAGTCCATCTGTAAATATTGTTCCTAAACGCCACATTGCAACTCATTGTACCTTAATGAAGGACTCGCCCTTTCTTTCCCACACTCGTCGGCTAACAACTGACAAAGTAAAAGACGTACAAAAAAAAGAAATCAGAATCTAATTGTCATTCAAGGAAAATAATACGAATTCTTCCTAGACAGATTAATCTAAAATAAATTTTATAGTTAAATCAATCACACGCCTTGTTCAAACTTTGAATACTTACAAATTACAGCGACGACTAATTTCATCAAATCAAAAGTCGTTGATAAATTTCGTGTTATACACACACACACAGCCAAAAAAGTGAATACCAACAACAATAATGATGACAGAATTCGGTGACGTTTTTTGAATTGGCGATGCATTTTCAACTGGCGAAATTGGTCAAGTGTCAGACTTGGTTTTCTGAATTTGATAAATAGAATATGAACATAATGTGAGAGATTTCAATCTGTAAGAACTTTGGGATTTTAAGAATCCTATTTATTAAAATGCAAGAAGCAAATCGGTTACCTTTGTTTTCGGACCATTTTAGAGTTGGCGATATGCCGCTATGAATAGAAAATGCAACTAACAGATCATAAAATGTATTTTAAAAGATATTTCAATTTTAAGATTGATTCCCAAGAACAGTCATAAATTATTAAAAAAAAGCAAACAAGAAATTAAGGTGGAAAAAATGTATTATATGAGCCGTTTGAAAGTGATATAAGTCCATTTTTGACAAAAAGTTAGTTAATTATAGCATTGAATGTGCAATCTGCTACGAACTTTTTATCAAAGAACAGTTTCCCGAAACTCCTTTAAAATTTTCATTATTTTGTCAAAATAAATTTATGTGGTTAGTGAAATTACAAATCTAATTACTTTGAAAGAGGTAAATATCTCAATAATAAAATTGACTTACACCACTTTCAAAGGAAACGGCTCATATGTTATTTATTTATAAATAACTTCATTAACTACATTTGTGTTTCTTTTGTGCATAATTTTTAAATATTGTTAATGTAGTTTTATAAACCTTAACCCTTTATGCCTCAAATTGTGAATTAAAAATGAATATCACCTTAAAACTTTTCTTTTGTTCCAGTATATATATATATATATATATATATATATATATATATATAAATATATATATATAAACGCAGATAATAATATTTATACATTAATAAATCCAAAATTTTAAAAAAAATAATTAATTAGAGCTAATAAATTAAATTGGTTCTTTTTTAGTACCATTGCATTGCTTAACTTGAAAGTATTTTATAACTCTGAAATTAAACTGTACCGCATTTCACTGCACGGTTTTAATACCATGTATCCAAGATATATACCTTTAATATTGATGAAAATTCCAAAAATAAATTTTTCTCCACTCAAGCATAAAATTACATTGCACATCTCATAATTTGAGTGTGGTCGAAGTGAGACCTTTGAAGAGTGATATACCTTCTGATGTTCAATCACGCTTTTTAAGCCTATCTAAAAAATAAAAAGGCAATATTCAAACAGCTAAAACATACACATTTTGTAAACATCTATACATTTATTCAAGCACACAACACGCTCACTAACAATTTTACATTATGCACAAAAATATATACGTAGATAAAAATATGATAAAAAATTTTAATTTATTTTTACAAAAAAAAATATGCAATTGCTTCATAGAACCAATTTTATTTAAAAATAAGCTAAAACTAAATACATTAGCATTTGTTGCTTTGTCCTGACGTTACTTAATGTACCACTTCAAAAATACACTACTGGCCATTAAAATTGCTACACCAAGATGGTGACAAGCTACAGACGTGAAAATTAAATGACAGGGAAGGTGCTGTGATGTGCAAATGATTAGCTTTTCAGCGCATTCAGACAAAGCAGCCGCTGGTAGCGACACCTACAATATGTTTAACCCTTTATCGATAAACGGTACTTATGAGTACCACTCACTTTAAAATTACGTATAATAACCATTTGTACGAATATTCTGACGATATTTAGCAGGGATATTCTTTGAAATTCACTCTTCTAATATATATGGCAGTACGAGTTCTATGATGAGTATTTTAGCGGGAAAGTTGAACAGTTTTATAGAAGAAATTGTGTTTTCAGCTGGCGGCGTTTTCAGCAGATTGTGAGGGTTATCATTTTTGTCCCGAAAAAATAGTTAATGTCAAAATTTAAGTGCCTTGTTTGTTTTGTATGTAAATTAAGACCTTAGAAAACTATTTGACTCTTTATTTTAAGTTAACAGCGTATATAATTAATTTAACAATTGAATATCTTTAATTAGTTAATTAGCTCTAGCTAATTAAATTTCCCAAAGTTGAGTATTTTGTTTAAGTATATCCCTTAATTGGAATGTAGTGATTCAAAAAAATATCCCATGAAAAAAACTGCAGTAAATCATAATGCGGTCGATAAAGGGTTAAATGAGGAAATTGCTCAGCCGGCATTTCATACACAAATTGCATTTGAACGTTGTTGCCTGGTGAAAAATTGAGATGCCTCGAGTAAGAAGCACGTTTCGAACTTTAATAAAAGTCGAATCGCAGCGTACTGGAACTTGCGGTTCATCACATCTTAGTATTGCTGCCCACGTCGGTTGGGATCCAATGACTGTTAGCAGAATATGGAATCGATGGGTTCAGAACGGTAATACGGAACGCCTTATTGCACCCTCCCTTTAATTACTAAGAGCCGAGACGATAGGCATGTCTCCCGTATAGTCTTAATGGACTGTGCAGCCAAGTCACGAGCCCTGAGACAAGAATTGGGGTTATTTTCAGAACAACAAGTGCCTGCACAAACATTTCGAAGACGTTTGCAGCAGCATTGACTCTCAGTTTGGAAACCACGGCTGCGGCTACTTTGGACGCTACATCACAGACAGGAGCGTCTTCATTGGTGCGATTAACGGCGAATCTGGGGGTATGAATGGCAAGACATCAATTTTTGGAGGAATCCAGGTTCTGTTTACAGCATCAAGATGGTCGCATCCGTGTTTGGTGGTATCGTGGAGAACGCACATTAGCAGAGTGCATTCGTCATCGTCATACTAGCCCATCAATTGTGGGGATAGTATGGAGTGCTGTTGGATACACGCCTCGGTTACTTCTTGTTCACATCGACGGCACTTTGAATAGGGTATGTTACATTTCTGGTGTATTACGACCCGTAGCTCGATCCTTTATTCGAGCCCTGCGAAACCCTAAGTTTTAACAGTATAATTATATACGCATTTTGTCAGTATTGTACAAACCTTCCTTGATACGGAAAATGTTCGAATTTTGCCCTTGCCTGCACGTTCACCAGATCTCTCACCAATAGAAAACGTCTGGTACATGGTTGCAGTGCGGCTGATTCGTCACCATACGCCATTCACTATGGTTGATGAGCTGTTGCATCGTGTTGAAGCTGCATGGAAACTGTACCTGCACTTGCCATCTTATCTCTATTAGTCACAATGCCCAGGCGTATAAATGCTGCTATTACTGCCAGGGGTGCTTGCTCTGAGTACTGATTTCTCAGGATTTATGCGCCCAAATTTCTTGAAAATTTAATCACTTGTCATTTCTAGTATAATGTATTTGTCCAATAAATATAATTTTGTTATCTACATTCCTTTTTGGTGTAGAAATTTTAATGGCCAGCAGTATTAGTTTAAAAATAAAGTAAAAGGATCTGAATTTTTAATTTTTACATGTTAAATTTTAAAAATATTTCTTAAAAAGTAAATTTTAAAATATTTTTTAAAAAGTAAATTTTAAAATATTTTTGTAAAGTAAAAAAAAAAATATATGTGAAGTGGCATTTACTAGGAATGTGGGATGCTTTATACAGCAGAGACTTCATATCACATATTACAAAACAAGATGGATGCTGAAATGAAACACACTGAGAAATGTTTTGTCTTCAATGACTGTTATCTTTGCAGAACAACCACGTGTTACGTGTTGATGATAGAGGGAATTATTTAGAATTAATTCTGAAACGTACGTCGTTAACAATGGATAAATAGAATATTTTTAATATTAATATGAACTTAGTGGTACTTTAAATTACCGTTGGTACATGTAGGCTTAAAATTTGCTAAGAATGTATTAACTAAATTGAAGTTATCCCAATTGAATTGATTACTCTTCAATTGTGTAACATAAGATTTATCTCTAATTATGTACCATACTTAAATATTTCTGTTGCGTATTAATTTTAATGTTTTAATTTTGCGTAACATATTTCTCTATACAAAGAAGCACATAGCTGCAAAATTCATGGTAATATTTGGTGCGATATAAAATACTATACTTCATTTAAATTGTTCTTTCACAACATGAATGAGTATTAATAGCATACCGTATTACCCTAAAACAAGAATAATTAAAACCTAACATCTGACATGATGACAGTAATATCTCTAAAATAAACCGTATTTAAGATAGCCGACCCAGTGAGCTTCAGACACTGCTGAGTAACCTATCAAAGTCCAGAAGCAATATTAGAGTGCATTTGTTGACAAACAAATGCCTTCCGATTAACATTGCCGAAAAGCCATCTGTAGTGTAATAGCAATACACGACGGGTACATTTAAAAACCAACGAAAATGGCTGCGATTCATTAAAATCTTAAGCATACGTAAACCGTTAGTTGAAACGGACGGCTAGCACTTGATTAAACAATAAATTTAAAAGGAATAACGTTTTGATTCAAAGATAAAGAAGAATGCAAAAAGAACGAGTTGCGAGTATTTCATAGGGGCATAGCTATAACAGATATGGACCATTCTGAGGTTGAGAATCTTATAATTCTATGTAAGGAAACAAAAATGGATCCCTGAACAATACGAAAATGGAGATCTCAGAACGATATAATCCCAATTAACAGATATACGAGGTAAATGCTAAGAAGTTAAGTGTGGATTAAGTGTCGGCAAGGATTATTTCCCAAGTTGAAAGACATCTTCTTTAACTAGATTACTGACAGGAGAGGAAAGTTCTTAATCCTTCACACGGCTAATATTCAAGCATTCGCCCTTGAAAAGGCACCAATAATCGTCAGCGGAATTTAAAGCTCCTTTACACTGGATAGGTGGTTTATTTCTGCAATATGAAATGTGACGAACTTTAAGAAGATGTTCCTGAAGATGATATGGCTGTATTTGAGCTAATGTGTTTTTGCACCTGAATGTGAGTAATTATAAATGTGATTCTTGAGCATGAATAAAATGTAAGCTATTAAAAATGAAAAATAAGGCATCCTGAAAAATAAACATTAATGCATCTTTTGCAGCAAAAATTAAGACCAAGCCTTACTTTCGGCAACACATAACTCGTTTCCATTGAACATTCTGCTTATTTGAACGAATGAAGTGATTCTGTTTCATATTAAAATTTGCAAAAATATCCGCGAAATATAGTTTTGAGTTAGATACACAAGCATTTGAAAATGAAAAGTAAGTACCCTTATCCCCGATTCCCGCGAAATATAGGTTCATTAAAAAAAACATGTGAATTGAAATCGTAGGTTTTAACTTAAGTAAAACCGCGTAAGTTGAAAGCAAGCTAAAGTGTAAGTAACCGCTTTATTTATTTCAATGTAAAGTAAAATTTACTTATTGTATTGGTACTTGAATCAAAATTTTTAACGAAAGTGAGCTATGGGAACATCGGCGATTCTGACTAATTTATTTGTAAATCATGTTTTAGTTAATGAACAAATGAATGTGAATGCATTATTTTTCCTTTTCACATTTTTAATTACTCATAGTCAGTTACATCAACCGTACAGAAGAGCTAAAGCATATAGAACAAAGAAAAACAGAAGATACAGAACGGAAAAGTAATTGATTCAATGCAAGAGGAATTAGAAAAAAATAAATCGTTGCCACTGTCCCAAACAAGTGTTTCCTTATGTCATTTTTAACTGTATACTGAAACACACACACTCTCTTGGCGAAACAGTTTCATCTGTCCGTTGGACAGAAGTTGCAACAGTACGCCAAGGATGACCCTCCAAGAAGTAAATACTCCTGACGTACTTCGACTATTCCGCTACCGTACAACCTTCCGCCATTTTGAGACAATGAGCATGGCTTGAGAGGAAAAAGCTATGTAGTATTTTTCTCATTGGGCGAATCTAGAAGACTAAACGAATCTAAGTCTTTCTTCAAGGCACTCTAAACCATTCAGGTTTTGAAGCCTTATTGGTAATGAGATAGCAGATTTCTTTTGCGAAGATCGTATCTGTTGACAACTTGCACATAAAGACATAACATCAACCTTATGAAATTTTTTTAACTAACCCATTCAGGACCATGATCACATATATGTGATCACGCGTTTCTCCCTCCACGGCCCACGATATCATATATGTGATTGATCTTTCCCTCCTCGTAGACCCATGATCACACCGATGTGATCAGAGTTAGGAATATTGTTATATTAATTTTTACAAGCACTAGATGGCGGTTAAAACCCATTTTTTTTTCGAATAGTGTTTCATAAAACTTTGAACTTCAACATGGGCTTTCAGCTTCGTGTTTTTTTTTTTAATTAGATCCGATATATTTATGAATATAAACATCTGTACATGCTTATTTTTCGAGAGAATCGGACATTTATAGGTTCGTGAGCTATTGCTCTTTGGATTCCTGTTTATATTTTGAATTATTTGGTTTAGTTTTCTAAAATTTTCTGTACTCGTATTTAAATGTATTGGATTTTTGTCAATTTTTTGAAAGCTTATGCAATTTTTTTTTTATTAAAATGAAAATATTTTCTTAAAATTCGCAATTGTTTTTTTGAATATAGCGAAAATTTTTGTTCTATATATATGTTCAAATATTATCAATGATAGTAATTTGTAAGTTTTAGCGTATTTGATTGCATTTAAAACTTTATTTGAACTTTTATAGAAAATTAGGCTTAACTGGGAAAATCAACCGGTCTCGTGCGTGCGTATCCTCTCCGAACGTACGAGCCTGTGGAAGCTCTTCTTTCTCCTTTCGCTGGTCCTAAAGGGGTTAAAAAGAAGGAAAGAAATATAATTTGGAGAGTCTTGCGCCTATGCACATCCATGGTATTTTAGAACAAGACCACGCTACTCTCAACAACTCAATGTTCTTAGTAAACAGCTGACGAATGTCTCGTGCTTTTGAGTGGTAATACCAACGATCTTACTTTTAACAAAGCAGGAGGCAATTTATTGAGGGTCATTGGCGTAAAGCAGATTTGGCCTCTCCCGCTGATACACCCGAACGGTTGTATTTCCCTGTGCAGGAAATTTTAAAAGACCTTATTTTATTTCTTAATATCTTAGAGATCTTTGGTTTCTTTGAAAATGATATAATGTAGCTTAACACACACACAACCTGGGATCAGAAATAACACATCACAGTTTGCTAAGTGAATTGTTTTTTTTTAAAAAACAAATTGCTGAAATTTTAGATTTTATTACGTACTTATTTACTAACGCATCATAAGGACTGCATTAATTACTAGTACATCAATTTTATTTTTAATTATTCATAAAATAAAAGATTCAAAGACCTCTCTTTATGTGTGTGTTTTTATGAAATGTGATAAAATTTTTATCCACGCTTCCACGAAAATTATTTTAAATTGCGAAATAACTGTTTAAAATCAGTTATTTTGAAAATTAATTTATAGAAGTCTGTAAAATGTTTCTAGTTTTCTCGTTAGGGGAAAAAACTTTATTAGTATGCTTGTGTTTGTCTATAAACTGGAAACAAATAAGTCCTGTAATAGTATAATCTAAATGTATTTGTCGAACACGAGATATGAACACTAATGAAACTTATTGCTAAAAATGTTTTTAATATTACACACAATGAGTAACTAAGATAATAATCAAGTGTAGCGAAAATACAGTATTAAGTTGCCCACATTCGTATCCATCATTGATTAGGTACTTTAGTATTCATTGGCTATTCTGTCAGTGCAAATGCATAAAGTAAAATTGATTACATACAAATAGACTTAGGTATGCAAATTTAAATAGTATGTAAGGACATATAAATTACACCTAATAATTTTTAAAACGAAATCTATTTCAAAAAATATTTGTTCCATCAAAAACCTAACTCTCTTTCGGATCAAACCCCATCTCATTTGTTAGCAATGGAAAGTGACAAAATAAACCAAAGCACGTTCTTTGGAGGAAGGATCTAGATGTTTTCCAGCATGGAAAAAAACCTTCTTTTCCCTCAAAACATATAAAAAAACTGAAAAGTTAAGCGGAATTCACGTCTTTGTGTTCCCAAAACAAAACTTTTCTGATGGGATTAAATTTTCTTCCTCTCCCCCTTTATTTGGTAGATTCCATCAAGAAATTCTCATCACGAGGGAATGGTTTGGGGAGGTTCCAATTGACCCATCATTAAACAATGGGGGAGGCTTGAGTGTTTGGGAGGGGATTCGGGAATAATTTCTCTTCCATTTACTTTGATTGCATTTCGGTGGGATTATTGGAAAGGAACACTTTCTGTTTCCACTTATGTGGTGTCCTTTGTTCCTTGACAGTTTCAATGTGGGTCAGTCTGTGATTTGGATTAATACTTAGATTAATTTATTTAAGGATTCTTCGTTTAAATTGAAAGTCGAGTTTGGTTAATGATGCTAATGATTGTTCTGATAGATTAATGTTTCGTTATAGTCAATGATTTCGACATTTTTTCCCCTCAGTGTGATTGATGTCAGTGTTTTCAGAGTTACTAATTAAGAAGTTGTGAAACTAATTAGGTAAAAAGAAGTAAACTAGGTGATTTAGCTTAGTCAGCTTTGGATGCTCAATAATATCGATTGTAATTAATTACCATGGCTTGTAATGGATATATTTCCACATTCAATCCTTTTCTCTAAGCGAGACCAGCTAGTTATATCTCTGCACTCTGATTTCTTGAATAATTTTCATCATAAGAATTGCTTAAAAGATTGAAGATTTAAGAATATTAAATAATAAGGAAACAGTTAAACTTTTTGATGAAACTTCCTTCCTTTCTTCCTCAGTGACTCGACAGCCCAGGGTGGGCCTTGGCCTTCTCAAGAAGCCTTTTCCTGGCCAGCCTTCTTCTTGCTAGTGTTCTCCAATTCCTATCTCTCAAAACTAGGAGATCTTTTTCTAGGCCATCAATCCATCTAAGATTTGGCCTGCCCTTTTTTCGTTTGCCGATTTGTTGGGCATTCATAATTTTTTAGCTGTCTGGTCATCATCCATTCTCGCAACATTACCTTTCCATTTAATTCGTTGTTTTTTGATGTAGTTAAAAATGTCAGATTTTTATATGATTTATATAGCTTGAAATTTGATCTTCTTCCCTACGTTCCATTTTCCTGAATTCCTTCAAAAAAAAATCTTAAAATCTTCTTTTCGTAGATAATTATCATGTTCTTATCTGTTCGAGACATGGACCAAGTTTCACATGCATAAGTTAATACTGATCTTAAAAGACTTTTATGCAACAGAACCTTTTTTGTGTGTGTGTGTGGTTTTCTTTTGATAAAAAAAAAAGTTCGATTTCATACATTTTCGTATTGATGAAACTACATGTAAGAAAACCTAAAGGAAAAAAGCTACTTAAAACTCTAATGATCAAAACTTATACTCTCTCTCAATATTTCAATGCTTAGAATTTAATTTAAAAAATTTAAAATAATAGTATTTTTAAAGATAAAACAATTAAATACACTATTCATAATGAAAAAATAAGGAATTGCAGTGTAATTAACGCTTTAGATGTTTGAGTTTCTAGCGTCGTAATAAATTCAAAGTTTTGTGCAATATCTTTTAATAGTACGGGAAATACTTGTGACCAAATTTACGATTACTAAATGGTATGCGTTAAGGAACAGTATACAATAATACCACGAACTTACGCGATAGGTGGGACTGAGCGAAAATAGCGTAAGTCGAATTCGTGTAAGTCAGGCTATGATTTCGCATATAAATACTTGTAAATTATTTTTATTTGGAGCCAGGGACGAAATAAATGAATAATTTATATAAAATTATTTTAATGAAATCTAAGGTAACACAAATACCAAATTGCAAACCGAAGATATTTTGATGTAAATTTATATATATATATAAATAGATGTTTGTATATATGTAATCGCTTCAATCCAACACCGTTCAAACGATCACTATGAAAATTGGCATGTATATGTATTTTTTGTGGAGAAGTATTTTATGCTATCATTTTTGTTGCAGCTCCCCAACGGGTGACGCTACAGCATATCAACTACTGCATCGTTCAATCAATCGTAAAGTTGTCAACGGGGTCAACAAAAATGATGCCAACTTGGTTCTATCGCCAATATTTCGCTATGTTTCCACTGAATTACTAATATAATGTAAGGAACGGCTTTTCTTGCGAATATCACAACTTTAACATGAAATAAATACGACTAAGTAATATTAACGTATTACACATCCAGATATAATTATTTATATGTAAAATATGTATGTGTACTATTTTAAGCGTTCATTACACAAAATTTGCAACAATATGTACGCAGATCAGCTTAGAAAGGTATTTTCAAAAATCAACCCACAAGGGAGTTACGGGGGCGTTATAAATAAAAAAATCCTTTTTATCAGATTTTAGACCTACAGACTTAAAATTTGACAAATATGAGTTTTTGTTCACCTGAAATACTCAAAAAGATTTTTTTTTGTTTGATTCGCAATTCACACAAAATTAACTCATTAAAAACTTCCTTATCCTACAATTTGTATTGTTTAATTTTTCAATTCACCTGTGTGAAGAACGAGTATAGTAGCTGGTGGTTTCATAAAATCAAACAAAATAGTCTGCAGGCGCAAAAATTATTTTTTCTTCTGAAAAATGTCCTCTTGGCATGCTAATATTTTTTTATTCCCTGCTTTGTTGAAAAAATACGCTCTTAAAATCTTAAATTTGTAACTTTTTTCAATGAAACAGAGGTTTTCCATCAGATTCCCAACCATCATTTGATCTTCTATTTGATTTGGATCTACAGACTCCAGCTCTTCATTATCTTGTTCTTGCTCATGCATTCCAGTGAGCTCATCAATTGTTAGCACATGATTGTTGGAATCGAATAGTTTTTGAAAGTCATCATTATCACTTCTAAATTTATTTGTCTGGCAAGAGTTCACACCAACATTACCAATTTCATAATTTTTTCCCACAAATAAAGACCGAATCGACGGAATTTGAAAATCGTGTAAGTCGAAGGATTACTTACGTTATATGTTATCGAAATTATACACTGTATAATCTGGAGGGGAAACTTTTGCTAATTTTAAAGAAATCGTTGAAACAAACATCTACCACTGCAGAAGAGGTTTTTTGAGGATTTCAAAATTCAAAATGTTTTAATTTCTGCTGAAAAAAGGATTTCTTGATTTGGGTAATTTACATTAACTGCCTGATTATTTCATAACTGCAGTCTTCCAAAATATCAGACATTGTCACTGTTTTGGTAGTTTTCATGCCAACTTTAATGTGTATCGTATTTTTAAATTGGGTTTTTAACGTTCAAAAATGTTCTTACATATTTATGTTTAAAAATTTTGAAAGCGTTACTTTTACAGTTTTTGTTAAGTTAACAGTTTTCTTTTACGTTTTTAGATTTAATCAAATGTTTTTTTACTATACGGTATATCAGCCACTGCAGAAACTGTTACTATTCAAAGACTCAATGATTTTTTAACTCAACACTTATTTTGCACGCTAAAATAAAGAGTGTTTTTTCCAGGTATAGAAGTTTAAGTTGGCATTACTTTTCAAGATGGCGACCAATTTAACAGCTGTCAAGTGATTTATTCTCAGTTTGGTTTGGCAATTCATCAAAACGATCATCAAGCAAGGCGTAGATTCGTCGAATGGGCCCAAAACGAGATTGCCGTTGTTCCCAATTTTCATAAACGAATTTTGTTTAGCGATGAAGCGCACTTCTGGTTGAATGGCTACGTCAACAAACAAAACTGTCGCATTTGGAGTGAAGCTAATCCACAAGTGTATGTCGAAGCACCGTTACATCCAGAAAAACTGACTGTTTGGTGCGCTTTATGGGCTGGTGGAATCATTAGTCCGTACTTCTTCAAAAACGATGAAGGCCACAACGTTACAGTCAACGGTGATCGGTATAGAGCCATGATTACTAACTTTTTCATTCCTGAATTGAACAATCATGTTGCCCAGGAGCTGTGGTTCTAACAATATGGCGCAACATGTCACACAGCTCGTGCCACAATCGATTTATTGAAAGACACGTTTGGTGACCGCTTAATTTCACGTTTTGGACCTGTGAATTGGCCTCCAAGATCTTGCGATTTAACACCGCTAGACTATTTTCTGTGGGGCTATGTAAAGTCATTGGTCTATGCGGATAAGCCACAAACGCTTGACCATTTGGAAGACAACATTCGCCGTGTTATTGCCGATATACGGCCATAAATGTTGGAAAAAGTCATCGAAAATTGGACGTCCAGATTGGACTACATCCGAGCCAGCCGTGGTAGTCATATGCCAGAAATCATATTTAAAATGTAATGCCACAAGATTATCTTTCGAATAAAAAAATTCATGTCAATCGAATAATACATCGTTGTTTTCATTGCAATTTAAAGTTCTATACCTCTAAAAAAACACCCTTTATTTTATCTAATTAAAGAAATTTGGAAATTATTACATGAAACTTTTCAACAAATTGAAGTGAATTTAACTCTTTTGAATGGATTACAAAAAAATAATAAGTACATGCATTTGAAAACAGAAAAACAAAACTAATATTTTTACACACACACACATATTAGAGTTAAATGATGATTATTTTCAAATACTTCGCATGAAATGTCTCGACATATGTCAATGAAGCATTATTAAATAATGCTTATTACTCTGTGATTAAAAAATATACTTAGCAATAATATGAAAATGCTCTATTTTTACAAATAGGGATAGATTTCTGATCTTTTAAGTAATGAGAAAATAATAATATAATGATTATTATCACAGGAATTATTAGGTGAGTTAAATTACAACCATGTTAACAACTTGAAATAGATTTCTAATATTTTAGAGCTTAAAAAATCGCGATTTAATAAATGCTAAAAATGTATCAAGTAGCTTATATCTGTATGTAATATAAAAATGACTTACTTACTCATACTTCTCTGGAAATATTAGATCGACAGTCTTGAAATTTGGCACATTTGTTTACTTATTAAGTAGAGATCCAGTAAGAACAGGTATTATGGAAATCGACTCCCAAAGGGAGGGGGGCTAAGGGGTAGCGGATAAAAACACGTGTTTCTCTTTAGAACTATTAGAACTGCAGGTTTGAAATTCAGCAAGCATGTTTATTTTGTTGTGTAGAGATCCTCTAAAAAAGGTCAACTTCCAATGAAAGAGGACGAGGAGTTATGTTGGCGCAAAAGATAAACAGGCTTCCACTTACGGAATTCGAGTGTGGAAGCAGAGCTGAATAGATAAGAATGTTTTTCAAAATAATCGGAAGTTCAAATATCAATAACTTTAAAAAAATCAGTATATTGTTTTACAGCAAGGGTGTCAAACTCAAAAACTAACTTGAGGCAAGCAAACAAGGTTTAAGTTTAGGTGGGCCACAAAAAAATCAATATTCATAGAAACGTAAGTTTATTTCGAGTAATACATTATAATAAACATAAATAAAATAACAAGAAACATTTTAAGTTTACGTCCTGACACTTGACATCTGTTCTTTGCTACTATCATTTCCATTTCGGGAGAAATATTGATATTTCATTGCATATTATTGTGCGCCAGTTTTCTGGCTGGGCCGCAAAAATGTTCATTGTGGGACGCGAGTTTGACACGCCTATTTTACAACCTCATGAAATACCCAGAAAAGAAGACATGTAACTGCTATTATATAATAGAATGAATTTTTTTCTGATAATGAACTTTTTGTCCGAAAGACATTACAAAAAATCAGTATACCTGGAGTGGTTTAAGAATTTGTTAAGAATTTATTGCCTATAGACACATATTGAAAGTCTATCCAAACATTTATTATTGTTGACATCTATTATTACTGATTATAATATACAATATGAGTTTAAAAATATTAAGTTAAGGAATCTACGCTCGTACGAAATATAACTCATCATAACGTGGCAAAAAAAATATTTTTTGCCGTTTTCACGAAATATTTGATTATTGTTGGCTAAATGCTTCTTTTTAAACAAGTTGAAATTGTCTTATGCCACTTGACAATGGGCTCAATTCATGAAGTCGCGTGATAAAAACAAACACGTGTTTTGCATTTAATTCAATACAAACATTAAACTAATTGTACTTGTTGTTCTATTAGTAAAACTCAGATAAAATTTCCAATTTCATATTTGGGTTAAGATGTTTAAATGTTAGGAAAAAAAATTCTTCAAAAGGATTTTTTTAAAATTAAAAAAAATCGTATTTTATGTTTATTCTTTTAAATAAAATGCATTTTGTATACAATGTGCTTTTTAAGAGAAAGTTTCTGCAAAGAGCAAAACTTGGCAACACTGGAGGGCGTGAACTGATTAGCTGGAAACACTACATAGTTTTTATCGTGTGACTACGTCGGCGCATGAGTTTTTAAATTGATTGGCTAGAATCACGTGGTTCAGATTCACTATCATGTGACTAAGACGTCACATGAATTGAATCCATTACAAACTCCTTTCTGAATAAAATTAGTAAAAGAGTCAGAATTCAAGAGACATTCTCCTTTGGCATTACGAAAACGGAAACGATACAAGTTTATTGAACAAAAAACCGATTTAATATCTTCTCAACCCACTTTAAACCAGAATCATCAAATGATTTGCGAAATACATTGAAATTAATTAATATTGACGCTTAGATACTCGAGATAGTCGACTTAAACCCTTCGATAAGTGAGATTCTACTGTCGCATTTTCAGAAGGAATCCTGACCTAGAAACGATTTTTTATAAGTGGGAGCTCTCCTAATTCTAAAAAGAGAACGTCGAGTTCAAGGTCTTTGTTGATGATAAGAACGCGTGTTCTGTTGCACCACAGGAAAGAGAATTGTTGGGATTCGAGATCCAATGGGTCGATTAATATCTATCGAGAAATGAGATTTCATTTCATCTTGTTGGATTGTTGTTGATTACTCGATTGTGGAGGAAATCATAGTATTTAAAACATAAGGCTACACTGTAATGAAAGTTCAACGTTAAGAGGAAAGAGGTTAAATGATTCCAATTGTTTTTATGTGCGAAGGTCGTTTAGAGTTGACTTTTAATGATTTTTCTGAACAGGTTAAGAAAAATTCATCGCTAAGTAGAATTCTTAGAAAATGTTTGTGGGAAAGGTGCAAAATTCATGTAATCAGCGTCCCAGAAATACACATTCTGTTAATATTCCTTAAATATAGGATTTTTAAGAAATAATTAGTTTATTGTTACCTCAGAAAAATTATTTTAACCAAGTTATTTAAGGTATCCGACTTTGTTCGGAACCATGGTTTCGCAAAAGCATGCAAACGAATACATTATAAAAATATTTAGTATCATTTAGATTAGAATACACGTATAAAATAAAGAATATTGATACAATAAAAAAGGATTTAAAAGCAATATTTTGGCAAAAAAATGAACTTCAAATTACCTCTGTTCAAAACATTCTCCTTTTATGAAAATATGCTTCTATAATAATATTTTCCTTATATATATAGCTATGACTTCTCCAGAAGGCCCAAACAAGGAGTTTTGAAAAAAAATAACATTATTCTCAGAGTTACTACCAAATGAAATAATTATCCAGTTTTTATTTTATTTTTTGTTTAAATTTTTGTATTCTGATGAATTAAAATATGGATAAATCCACTTCTGAGTTGCATTCTTCAAAACTCCTAGTTCCTTCTCTGTACAGAGGTCTGAGCTATAAATAGGCAAAATATTATTATATAGAAGCACTTTCTTTAAAAATAGAATGTTTTGAAAATAGATAATTTTATGTTCATTTTTTGTCAAATAAGAGCATTTAAATAATTTTTTGCTGCAATAATATTCTTAAAACAATTTTATGCGTGTATTCTTATCTAAGTGACACTAAATAATAATAAAGAAAATCTTTTGTAAGATTTTGAAAAATATATAACACGATTCCGAGCGTAGTTAATTGAATCTGGACAATGTTTTTTCCAACTTCTCAATTTTTTCAGAGCATAACAATTATGCATAATAATGTTAATAAACTGAGTATTCTTTGCATTTAATCCGCAAAACATCATAGAGGTTAAGAGAGAAGTTAAATTTTAAAATTCTTCACTATATTATCATTATATCCTGTTTATTATTTAAATTTTTAATTTGACAATTATTTAATGTACTTTTTTTTCTTTCATGATATTGATTTGAAAAAAAAAGTTCTCCAACTTATTTTTCCGAATTAATTTTTACAAATTTATGTAGCTTTTATTTCAAGTATGAAAATAATAATTTAATAATTTTAAACAGTTAGTGATACAATCATTAAAAACTTTTGAGACGATAGAAACTTCAAACACCGAAAAAACTGCAAAAAATGCTTTTTTTTTTTTTGAAAATTTAAATGGTGTTTTTTTTTTATAGAAAAATAAAACAACGATGTAGTATTCGATTGACAAGATTTTTTTATTCGAAAGATAATCTTGTGACGTTAATTTTAAATATGATTTCTGGCATATGACTGCCACGGCTGGCTCGGATGTATTCCAATTTTCGATGACTTTTTCCAACATTTGTGGCGTATATCGGCAATAACACGGCGAATGTTGTCTTCCAAATGGTAGCGTTTGTGGCTTATTAGACCAATGACTTTACATATCCCCACAGAAAATAGTCTAGCGGTGTTAAATCACAAGATTGGAGGCCAATTTCCAAAATGAAATTAGGCGGTCACCAAACGTGTCTTTCAATCAATCGATTGTGGCACGAGCTGTGTGACATGTTGCGCCATAAAACCACAGCTCTGGACAACATTATTTTCAATTCAGGAATGAAAAAGTTAGTAATCATGGCTCTATACCAATCAATTGACTGTAACGTTGTGGCCTTCATCGTTTTGGAGTACGGACTAATGATTCCACCAGCCCATAAAGTGCACCAAACAGTCAGTTTTCTGGATGTAACGGTGTTTCGACATACACTTGTGGATTAACTTCACAAAAGCGGCAGTTTTGTTTGTTGACGTAGCCATTCAACCAGAAGTGCGCTTCATTAAACAAAATTCGCTTATGAAAATCGACCATTATTTTCGAAATAAAATTGCACAATTTGAAAGCGTTGTTCAGGCGTGAATCTCTTCATGAGGAATTGCCAAATCAAACTGAGAATAAATCACTTGACAGCTGTGAAATCGGTCGCCACCTTGGAAAATTTAAACTTCTATACGAAAAAAAACACTCTTTATATACATATATATGTAAGGAAAATTAAATTAGATTTAAAATTAATTTCCCTATATAGGACTTAACTTTTATTTTCCATTACTTCTTCACGTATTAAATCAATAACCCAATTATTTCTGCGAAACAGACGGCCTAACCACTAAAAACACTTCTAATCCAAGATCATTATCTTTAGTAGCCCTATATGTTAGCATTAACTTTCAAGTACAACTCATAAAATAAGAGATACTTCACACACCTGGGTTTAAGCGGTAAAAACACTTAGATTTCACTTTGGCGTCCTTTTTTTTCTCACCGACAGATCATGTAGAGAGCTCGTTGAATAAAGACCTTTTTTTAAAAATTAAGATTGGTTCTGACTCGAAACATGTCATATATATATATATATATATATATATATATATATATATATATATATATATATATATATATATATATATATATACTGCGGGACAATTGCTAAGGGCGAATAACACTATCATCCATAGCAACCACAAAATGAAAGGAAGCAAAATGTGGAAAATTAGAATAAATGCGGGATATTAGTAAGAAGAAGTATGAGTATGCAAATTTTTTTTTCTACGGCTGTTCATCACTTGATAGCGTTCATAAGAGCTTTAAAGGTTTTGACGCGCGTGGACAGTTGTTGTTTCAAGTCAAAGTTTTACAGGAAAGATTTAATAGGCGAACTTAAAATTTTCGGCCTGTCTTCCCGACACCACATACATGATTTTATGCGTGGCCGAATTATTGGAAAGATCGAAGAAGGGCGAAAAATAACAGATGTTGCCAGGGAGTTCGACATCGCTCACAGCGTTGTTTCACGGCTGTGGAAGTCATTTAAAACTACTAGAATGTGTAGTAGACGGCACGGGGGAGGTCGTGTTAGAAGTACGACCCCTGCAGAAGACAGATATATCGTCCTATCAGCAAAAAGGAACAGGTGCACCACAGCTGAGCAGGTGGCAATTCAGTTTCTTGCTGCCTCAGGAAAGCAGATCTCCCGAAAAACTGTTGCCAGACGTTTGAGGGGAGGAGGACTATACGCACGCAGACCTGTTGTGTGTGTCCCATTGACTAGACAGCACCGTACTGCCTGTTTGCAATGGTGTCGTGAGCATCACAATTGGACTGATCAGGACTGGTCATGCGTACTATTCTCAGATGAGAGTAGGTTCAGTCTGTCATCGGATTGTAGACGCCAACTGATCTGGCGCGAGAGTGGTACTGCTTATCGTCCAGAAAATATCCAGGAAAAGGACCGATATCCGACATGCAGTATCATGGTGTGGGCCGGCATCATGATCAATGGCCGCACGCGCCTACATGTGGTTGCAAATGGGACTATGACGAGCCAACGATACATTGATGAAGTTCTACTTCCTCATGTTCGCCTTTTCCGTGGTGCTGTCGGTGATAAATTTGTTTTTATGGACGACAACGCAACACGTCATCGAACACTCGCTGTTCAGGATTGTCTAGACAGCGAGGGTATTCAACGTCTCGTATGGCCAGCGCGTTCTCCAGATCTAAACCCCATTCAAAATATGTGGGATGCTTTGGGGAGGCAAGTTGCTGGTCGAAACTATCCTCCGACAAACAAGATCACCCTCATCCGTGCACCCACAGAGGAATGGGATAAATTGCCTCAACAGCTGCTGGATCATGTTGTACAAAGTATGGTGTGACGTGTGGAATGTTGCATCACACTCCACGGTGGACATATCCCGTGCTGATACCCTTCTTTAAGGTGCCTGCTGACTTTTAGATGCACTGTTCCATTTCTCCGTACGCAGATAAAATGAACATTTTTTTTCTTTCAGATGTTTCACAGCTTTTGTACTTTCCAGAACAATAAATATTCTTTATTCTAATGTCTGAACAGTGTGGCAACTATATTTTATCCTACTAGGCCTCATGTCTCGCTTAATGTTATGCTACATAGCAATTTGTGATCCGTCCTTAGCAATTGTCCAGCAGTGTATATATGTATGTATATATATATATATGTATATATATGTGTATATATATATATGTATATATATATATGTATATATATGTATATATATATGTATATATATATGTATATATATATGTATATTTATCTATATATATATGTATATTTATCTATATATATATATGTATATATATATGTGTATATATATATGAATATATATATATATATATATATATATATATATATATTACAATTTTTTTATTAATTTTTACTTTTGTAATTATTTTATGAAAAGTACATACGAATAACAGAATTTCGGAAACTTCATCAAAATCTAATTCTATTGAAAATATATATTCATTCAGGAACTTTCTGAGAAAAAGCGTGACCTTGAAAGCTCAGCGATTATATAAGGTCACGAACTAGTAGTCGGTGTGTCATGCGCTCCATCCTTAGTGCCACAAAAGACGCACCGTGAAGAAGAGCTGAAACACGTTTAGTCTGCCCAGGCTCGAAATCTCCTGTTGCCGTTTTGAGGTAGTTCGAGGTGGGACGTGTTAGCTGAGGTGTCGTCCTCGTCACTTATGAGGTTCTTAAGAGTATGAGGTCCATTGCAGTATCCCTCATTTTGCTCTAAGTGTGACGTTAATAAACACTCACTCATTTATTGAGAAAATGAAAAGCTCATTTGGAAGTTAATTTCATTTTCTGAAATTAGAAAAGACTATCTATCTAAGGAGAGAAATAAATCTTTTAATTGTATAATTTCTTTCTGAATGAATTTTATTTAGAATTGCTTTTCCGTTTATTCGCTTCGCTTTTAAATATCTCTTTTGCTTTTGGAAAAGCGTAACAAAGGAATAATAATAATAATAAAGGTCAGAATTTATTTTAACACTGACAAGACATGTTTACAACATTTGCTACGTTAATAAGATGAAGAATTGAATTTTTCTTTTTATGCTGACTCCTTACTAAACACGATGATTATTTTTTTAGCTGGATATTTTAACAATGAGACAAATTAGCATTTGACCGAAGGGAAAGCTCTTTTTACATATTTAATGAACGAAATGATGTATTCTATTGAAATGAGTTAGAAACACGCATTATTTGTTTGTTACAAAAAATTTTAATAAATGTTTTTATACATATGTGGCAATAAATCTGATGTTATTTCAGCGCCACAGTTAGTCCCTTTACGCTATATTTCACAAGAATTAAAAAGAGAAATCAGTTTAAAGAAAATATTAAATTGTACTTCTTTCGGTACTTATCCGTTTCGCCGGCTCAGGCGATGAAGTCGCCGAAATTGATACAACCGACGCTAAATCGAATATTCCTTCGAGTAATCTTTTTTATCACCACATTTGCAATACAAGTCGAGGTCTTTGCTTACCAGTAACGTCTTAACGTCTTTTTCATAAAACATTAAAAATGGATAGAAAACCAATGGGAACTAATATTTATTATCATTTTTTAAAGTATATATTGAGTGTTGTCGCCAATAAAGCCAATTGGCGAGATTTGCACCGGCGAAATATATGGAAAGGTATTCTTTTTTCTTTTTCCTCAGAGGATGTGAAGTGTTGAGATAAAAAATTAGAACCAAAATAAGTTATTTTTACCAAGGGATCAAAAAGAGAATGTAAAACTCACAAAGTATTAAAAACGAAAAAAAAAGTAGAAGAAAAATACTAAAATACAACCACTTATCAAAAATAAAAACATAAAAAAAAAACGTTCAGAACAAAATTCTTCACTACTTGTATACAGCAACTAAATTTCATTATTCAAATTCAACAAGACAAGAGACCTTTAGCAAGAAAATAAATAATGTAACTTTAACAAAATCTATTCCCTCGCTACTTTTCCTCAGTTTGACATTTCAGAAAAATAAAATCAAAAACAAAATCACTGAATATATACGCCCCCCTCCCCTCTCTGAATCTGAACGAAGTAGCATAAAATGTAGAAGTGTGATGGTATTTTTTTTGCAACAATCGATTTGTAGCTTAAACGTCACCCAATAGATGGCAGCAGCATCTCTGTCGCTGACACAATATTGACAGCTCTTTCAAATATTCTTAACGCTAACCTTCCCACATGATTTATTACTATAACAGAACGGTATAGGGTGGTTTTCTCTACAATTGCTGTAACGTTACAGTTTTTTTTTTTACTTTACGTAACATATATACATACTTTTACTATATATGTATACAATCCCTTACATATATATATGTATATTATCTTTTTTAAAACTTTTTTCTTCTTCAAACGATCTTGTTTTCTTTTATGTTGGAGAAAACTCCTTGAGCACGATTTTCCTTCTGAAAATATGGATTTATTCACACAAAGACGGTCGTCTTTTCTTCGAAATATAGTCATTTCTTAAATGGAGAAATTCTTTGATTCGTATGATGTAGTATGTATGCGATTTCTCACCGCTATGCGACTTTTAAAAGTTAAATTTCAAGAAAAATACAAATATTCCTTTTATTTATGTTTTTTTTATCCCTTTTAAATTTTTTCTTTTAGGTGTTGCATAGAGAAATGATGAGTGATGAATCTGAATTCTCTTGTCGTTTTGCTATTTCATGCTTTTGAAAATTTTCTTTGTGTAAGAGAATTAATATGTTTTATTTTTCGTTCTTTTTTCTCATTTTTCTTTCCTTTTAAAAAAATCATTCTTTTAGAAAATCCACGGTGTACTTCTTTTTTCTTTTTAAATTTTTGGACTCTATTTTTTTTCTTTTTTGACAAGTGTAATCACTTTAATTTGTTATTTATTTAGTTTCGATACATAATGCGTGATTTAAAAAAAATGTTTTGACAATATGCTTTTATTTCAATCTTTGTTTTATTATTCTTACTATTTTTTTATAAGTTTTTGCATTCATAATCTTTGCCCTGAAAAATAATTTTTTAAAGTATTTTGTATTTATACTTATACCGCAAGTTCTAAAATAAAATAGCCTATGAAAAACTTATTCCGATTTAGTTTACTAAATTCAGAGATCTTAGGACATTCAATAACGATTTGCTATTCGGATTTTTTCTTTTCACAAATTCATTATTGTATGGAGGATGAAAAGTTTACTAAAACAAGTATATTAATCTCAATTTTAATAAGAATGACTTTGTGGTATAATAATCTTATGTCATTTCAAATTAGTTTTCGAATCCCTATGTAGCGTATTTTGAATATTTAGCTTGTTAATCTTTGCACAAAATCAGTTAGAAGTCGATTATTGAGATGTATTTCATAATTCCGAAGCGAATGGTAAATTTAATAACCTTACTGGTTGGCATTTAACCTCCAAAACTCAACTAAATGCAAAAACACAATTTTTGTTTCTGAAGTATTGGTCATTCATCCAGTATTTTAGATTTCAACATGTAAGATTTGAAATTCCATTTCTATCTCCTCTTTAACTATTCTTTTCATCAATACTTTTTTTTCAAACCTGAAAAAAGATAATATGAAAATATCAACACAAAAAATACCTTCGTTTGGAGAAAGGGTACTTACTTTGCCATGGTGGAAATCGATTTAATCAACGAACTAATCACAATGCTTAACAGATACGTGGATTTAATTTACAAAGTTTGAAGGCACGAATTTAAATCGCAAAATGATTTTTTAAACACGAGGAACCCTTTTTTTAGCAGGGTCATCGGATCTTTTTACATAAAGTAATTATTTAAACTTGATACGAAGATTCCTCCAAAGATCCTAGAAAGCTATCACACAATTCCAGTTGTCAATTTAGCTGGATAAGCTTGCAAGAAATTCCTTAGAATACCTTTCACGAAATTTACGAGTCTATATAACAATGACGCAGTCTTTCTCAAACTGTGGGGCGCGCCCACTGTCGGGGGCATGATAACTCTACGAAGGGGGCGCGAGTATATTGATAAGTGGAAAACAAAAGATTACTTAAAACTTAGTACTGAATGTAAACAAACAAAATACTTTCTGATATAATAAAATATTAAATGCACGCATACACTGATATAATACATTTATAAATGTATCAGTACTGTACAATGTATTATATTATTAATTTAACAATACTAACTTTGTGACAAATCTATACGGAACTTTATCACTAACCTTCTGAGTCGTCCTTTTTAGGGAAATTTAATTCCCTACCTATTTCCAATCAACTCCAAAAAGAGGACAGGATTCCTTGTTATGCAGATTAGATAAAGTATTTAAGTCAAACGGAATAGTAAAGTTGGAGCAGTAGGAGAGAGAGATTGAAGCAGAAAGTTATAGAGAAGTTAAATTGAAGATTTCTTGTTAGATAATTTAATCTCAGAGAAAAGCTGAGCTGAATTGCCGTGTGGTAAATATTAATTAAAATTTTTATTATTGCGAGTGAAATTAAAAATTAAATGTTCAATAAGAACATTGAATATAAATCTGGGATCTCTTATCGTGGTAATCTCTGCGTGATCGTTATTTAATTGTTAATTAATTGGATCATTAATTAATTAAGTTAATTTAAAGGATATTACCTTTAAAACCTCATAATACTAGTTAGATATATTTGTTAATAAGTCTTTGATTCTATTTGGATAAGATAACCAAATAAAGAAAGTTGTTTATAAAAATGGCTACTGGTTCTTATCTGACTCCTATTTATTCTCGTTCTCAAAGTGAGGTCCTAGGAGATCATCCCAACTTAAGAGCAAGTTTGATAACTACCAATGATCAAGTACCTACCAAGTTTGATAACTACCACGGGCTTGTATTAACACTTATCTTGATAATTTGTACGGCTTATAATTAATTCCTTAACTGCCGATTAAAAATTAGGCGATTTACTTCCCAATGCCACCGCTTTCCATGTAGACACACGTATTTTGTTAGGGGAGAAAAAAAAGGAATATATATATATATATATATATATATATATATATATATATATATATATATATATATATATATATATATATATATATATATGTGGGAGACAACAAGGGGTCCAAGACGTTGGTCTACTTCTATTTTATTTTAACATTAAACAAAAATTAATTAAAAAGGTAGAAAAGTTTTTACAGATAAGATTGACGATCATTTTCAGAAGGTAACGCCTGCTCGCGCACCTCTCGCGTTCTCTCTTCTCTCTGCTCTAATTCTCTGCTCTAATGTTTTTGAGTTTTGTTTCACTTTCACTATTTCAAGTTTCAGTTTTTATTCACTGCGCCTGCGCGCGAAGACTGCCTTGCTTTTGGCTGTATGCCACAACGGCCAGCCTGACCGTACGCTGTCCGCAGCGGTATTTCCATGGAGACCAGAGGAGAATCTGAAACATACAAAAAAAAAACGGAACAGACAAGGACTATACGACAATTATATAGAGATTAAACATATCAAAATTTTTCTGAATTAGACAGTTTCTCCATCATGTGGAGGCACCTCTTCGACATCCGGAAGGTTCCACAGGAAAACACATTGTTTCACCGGCATAAGAACGTCTTTTTTAACAAGTTGATCTTTAGTTGAACGCATCGATATTTTCCTCTGTAGAGTTCTGGACGTCTGTTTAAAACGATTTCTCTTTTTCCTTCGCTTCCACTGCCAGGGCTGAAAGATTTTCCGGAGCAACACAAACCGACGATATTTACTATTCATAGGTGAAGGGGTAGGTGAGCGGGAGATAAATTCCACGGAACTCGTTTTCATGGCACCATTGGCTTTCTTACACAATACTATATCAGAACATTTTTCTCTTACAATACTCAATTTTAACTTAGTAATCTTAATTTTATTACATTTATAATCCTTAATTAGAGAATTCGAATCATTTCTAGTATTAGAGTTCTTAACATATGGCAAATCATAACTAGAGTTTTCTATCACATTTGAAACAGAAACATTCGGAAAAGAAACACCACAAGAATAAGCATAAGCATGAGCACCTAAAGAGGATTCATTTTCACTCAATAAAACATCGCTCTTTGCGTGGCCTAGTTTTTCTATTTCAGAATATACACTGGGATGTATAATAAATTCTTCGGTCAAGGTCGGTGATATCGCCGTTCCAACACTTAAGCTAGGAGAGTGTTGATTAAGAGAAATATTTATGGGTTTAACTTCTACCATACGCTGTTCGCCAAAACATGAACTTAATGTTATGATCTCTTCGGAAGGTGTTTGTACTCTAATTAGTGAGGAATTTAAAACTGGGATCTGGCAACCTGAATCAATCAATGCTGTTACGGGCTGATTTTCCACAAAAATGTTTACGTATTTAAGATTTGAGCATTCATCGCTATTTTGTTTTTCGCTCTCGATTTTCAAAGTATTCACGTTTATTCTATTATGGATGTGATCATTAGATTCTTTAGGTTTAAAACGCTTCTCACAGTCTCTTGCGTAATGAGATGAATCACCGCATATAAAGCAATTTTTATTTTTCTCTTTCGAGATATTGGGGATAGTTCTCTTTAATCTTTGTTTTAAAGTTTTGTGATTTATTTTTAAAGGGGTCTTGGGTATATCCATAAGTAATAGGAATTTCTTTATGTGATCCGCTTCTAGATGAAATATAAATATCACACTCTTTAGCTAAATCAATAGGCCTAAACCAATCTTCTGCTTCTCGAATGCCAATATGAGTTGCAGTTTCCTTATTTAAAGTTTTGAACTGTTTCTCTTCGAATTTAGCTGCAGGATTTAAACTTAATGCTTTATTTTTAACCCTTTGAAGTTCGACTTCTTTTTCCAACTGTGCTAACTCTAGTTTCGCGAGCTCAATTTTCTGTTTTCCTGAAGTTACTTCTCTTTTTGTTTCGCGATACCCTCTCATCTATACAGTTTTGAATTAAAGTTTTAACGAAATCTGATCACTTTCAAATGTACTACTGTTCTTAATTTTAGTCTTTAGTTTAACTATAGTGTCAGTACTTTCGACAATACCGTCTAGCTCCTGAACTACTCTTATGAGATCCTCTTTAAGAGCGTTTTTATACATTTTAGAAATGGAAAGATCCTACCTTTTTTTTCTGGCTCCCTTGTTGCTCGCACGTACGATGTATCCAATGAAGAAAAATTTCGATTCCACTGATTTCACCTCTTCGCAGGTAATATAGTTGAAATTGTAGTTCCGGCCTCTACACAGGCGGATTATTCACACTGAATTAGTTCCAACCTCTACACAGGCGGGATTTTCGTCGATGGGTTTTCCAACCTCTACACAGGCGGAATATTTGTCGATGGTTCGTTGCAAAATTCAACCTCTACACAGGTTGAACGAAGTTTCCGAAAAATGGCGGAGCGTCTCTCCTTCACGGACGCTGTTGTTCATTGTCCAGACTTTGGTTCAAAATCGAAATTTTGTCGATCCATCCCGGCCGAGCCCCCATAATTTGTGGGAGACAACAAGGGGTCCAAGACGTTGGTCTACTTCTATTTTATTTTAACATTAAACAAAAATTAATTAAAAAGGTAGAAAAGTTTTTACAGATAAGATTGACGATCATTTTCAGAAGGTAACGCCTGCTCGCGCACCTCTCGTGTTCTCTCTTCTCTCTGCTCTAATTCTCTGCTCTAATGTTTTTGAGTTTTGTTTCACTTTCACTATTTCAAGTTTCAGTTTTTATTCACTGCGCCTGCGCGCGAAGACTGCCTTGCTTTTGGCTGCATGCCACATATATATATGTCATGATTTTTAAGACAGAATCAGATTAAAGTTAGAAAAAGTGAAAAGACGACCTTTTTTCTTTCATTTGTACATCTGTTCTGACACCGAGAACAGGGAGGAAAAAGCACGCCATGGTGGGGGTTTCAAGTGGATAACACTTGAAAAACATATGGTAAGGATCGCTGCTTTGAAGAGGGTGCTTGCAAGCTAATGCCGACATATGTTGACTATTAAATCTAACGATCTGGAATTAGACATGTTTATTGGCTAGGCCATATGTTTGGAAGAATTAAATGGGTGATAAGTTTGATTCTTGAAGATGGGAACTGAGAAAGATGAGTCAAGTGCTAGATATGTAATTTAATTTTTAAGCTAATTTAATTATCCTTATATATATATATATATATATAAATGGTGTTTTTTAAAAGATAAAGAGCTTTAAATTGCAATAAAACAACGATGTATTATTCGATTGACATGACTTTTTTTTTATTCGAAAAATAATCTTGTGGCATTACATTTTAAATATGATTTCTTTCTGGCATATGACTGCCACGGCTGGCTCGGATGTAGCCCAATCTGGACGTCCAATTTTCGATGACTTTTTCCAACATTTTCCAACCGTATATCGGCAATAACACGGCGAATTTTGTCTTCCAAATGGTCAAGTGTTTGTGGCTTATCCGCATAGACCAATGACTTTACATAGCCCCACAGAAAATAGTCTAGCGGTGTTAAATCACAAGATCTTGGAGGCCAATTCACAGGTCCAAAACGTGAAATTAGGCGGTCACCCAACGTGTCTTTCAATAAATCGATTGTGGCACGAGCTGTGTGACATGTTGCGCCGTCTTGTTGGAACCACAGCTCCTGGATATCATGATTGTTCAATTCAGGAATGAAAAAGTTAGTAATCATGGCTCTATACCGATCACCATTGACTGTAACGTTGTGGCCATCATCGTTTTTGAAGAAGGATTCCACCAGCCCATAAAGTGCAACAAACTGTCAGGTTTTCTGGATGTAACGGTGTTTCGACATACACTTGTGGATTAGCTTCACTCCAAATGCGGCAGTTTTGTTTTTGACGTAGCCATTTAACCATAAGTGCGCTTTATCGCTAAACAAAATTCGCTTATGAAAATCGGGAACAACGACGATCTCGTTTTGGGCCCATTCAACGAATCTACGCCTTCTTGTTCAGGCGTGAGTCTATTCATGATGAAGTGCCAAAGCTAAATGAGAATAAATCACTTGACAGCTGTTAAATCGGTCGCCATCTTGGAAAGTAATGCCAACTTAAACTTCTATACCTGGAAAAAAAACACACTTTATATGTATATATTTAAATATATTTGTATATATATATATATATATATATATATATATATATATATATATATATATATATATATATGTATATATATGTATAAATAATATATACATATATATATATTCATATTCATATATATATATATATATATATATATACACTGGTGTGCAAAAATTAAGGACGAAGTCGAAAAATTAGCATGTCATCTGAACGAAGAGGCAGAGCGGACAGAAAGACCAATCAGGAGATTAAGTAAGGTGATATACGGTAGCACATGCGGAGATATGCAGGTAGACGTAATGGGAAGTGTCTAAGTAGTATAAAGCATGTTGTCGGTGTAAGATCAGTATTTCTGGCAAAGAGATTGCATGCCGTATAGCATTTAAAATCACACCAAGTTGCTCCTCAGCGAGAAATGGCGAATAATCAATCTGTTAGACGACATCTGGATGCTTTTACCCGAGGTCGAATCATTGGGAAGTTGGAGGAAGGCCACAATGTGACAAGTGTGGCTGCAGAGTTCGGAATTGCTCACAGCATCGTTTCACGACTTTGGAGACAATTTCAAACTACTGGAACAGCTATCCGGGGGTTCAGTAGTGGTCGTCCACGAGGAACCAAACCCGCAGATGACCGGTACATTGTCTTACAGGCCAGAAGAAACAGGTGGCAGACAGCGGGAGAAATCGCTAGACACACGACACAGGCGACTGGACGACCGATATCGCGTTTTACCGTGGCCAGAAGACTGCACGGTGGTGGTCTGTTTGCACGACGCCCTGTACGGTGTGTACCTTTAACGCCTGCCTATCGGAGAAGGCGTTCTCTGTGGTGCCGGGAACACCGGAATTGGAGAGACAATGAATGGGGACGAGTACTCTTTACAGATGAGAGCATATTCAGTTTGAGTAGCGATTCTCATCGCATACTCATCTGGAGAGAGCGGGGAAGCCGCAATCATCCCTCGAACATCATTGAAAGGAATAGGTATGGAGGTCGCTGTGTTTTTGTTTGGGTGGCATCATGCTTGGTAGTCGTACAGACCTTCACATCTTCAACGCAGTTCAGTCAACGGGACCCGTTATTGTAACGAGATTCTTCTTCCATATGTGCGTCTTTTTAGAGGCGCTATGGGTCTGCAGTTCCTTTTCAAGGACGACAATGCACCATGTCATCGCACAGTAGCTGCCGAACAGCTCTTAGAGAGTGAGGATATTGAACGTATGGATTGGCCGGCACGATCTACGGATCTCAATCTTATCGTGTATGTATGGGATTTTCTAGGCAGACGCTTGGCAGCTCGTACCTTACCACCAGTAACGATTCGGGAGCTTCGATTGGCGCTGCAAGACGAATGGGCAGAATGCCTCAACAACTCATTGACACCCTCATTCTCAGCATGGGCAGACGCTGTGAAACCTGCCTAGCAGTCAGGGGAGATCATATCCCCTACTAAAGACCGGATGTTTCTTGCTGGACACCTATCAGAGGGATGTTTCGGCCTTCAGTCGCATTGCGCTCCATGCTACTTTTTCAATAAAGCTTATATATATATATATATATATATATATATATATATATATATATATATATATATATATATATATTTTATATATATATATATATCATCCCTTATATATATATATATATATATATCATTGCTAATACCACCGGCATTGTGTCAATGAACATCGACATTGAATTATAAAAAAAAATGGAAAAATAGTTACCCTGTCCGACAAATCATGTTTTTTTGGTCAATCATATTGATTGATGTGTATGAGTGGATAAATCAATTTCCATAGAATACCATGCCATCCGGTGGCAAAGTTGGTCGCATTCAAGGCGGTAGCGGTGACATTATAGATGGGTGATGTTTTTATGGAGCACGTGAGGATCCTTCAACCCTTTAGTACAATATCTGATATTTGTCTGCTGTACAAATATCATTCACATGAGGATACGCTAATCCTTTAGAAGTAAGCGTTGGCTTATTTTATTCCCTGTGTTAATTTTTCATCTTTAATAGCCTTTCTGCTGATGTTCATCTTTTCTCTTGCCTTTCCATCTTCCCATTTGAATTAGACCCATTTCTTCCTTTTTACCTTTGTCTCTGTTCTTTGCCCTCTCCCTTTTTCTAATTTTTATGCATTTTTACTCCCATTTTTTAATTTTTTAAACTTTTTTTGGAAGTGGCTTAGGATTAAAGGTCTATTCCCTCTTTCCTTTTGGGTCGTTTATCTCGCCTTTTTGGACCTCGTCTCTCTTAAATAAGTATTTTTTGACTTTCCTTTTGTGCCCTCTTGGGCATTTAACTGTCTATTTTTGGACTTTTTTTAATCTCTTTTTAATCAATTTTATTGAATTTTTGGATCTGATATTGTATTTTGCTGTATGTGCTTGACTCCGCCATTGTGGTGTTTATTTTTATTCTCCCCAAGCCTTGTGGCTGGGGGTCTTTATGATACAAATTCTGACTATGAACAATTTGTGTTGTTTTATAAAACTTTCCTGTAAATTATGATCTGAATAAAGAATTTTAAACTCTGATGTCACACGCTGTGCAAATATTGTTGCTGACATGAGGATTTGTCAACTCTTTAGAGCAGTGCTTCTCAAACTGTGGGGCACGCCCCCCTAGGCGGCGTGATAACCCTAGAGGGGGGCACGAGCATATTGAAAAGTAGAAAACAAAAGATCATTTAAAAATTATTCATTTATTATAGCAAACAAGATACATTCTGACACATAAAAGAACATTTACACTGATGTAATACACTTATAAATGTATCAGTATTGCACAATGTATTTGATAATTAATTTAACAATACTAAGTTAAGAACCAATTTAACAACTAAAAGAGACCCCACAGGCTTGTCATATATAAAATTGCATGCAAAAAATAACACTTATCTTGATCATTTGTATGTTTTATAATTAATCCCTTGACAACCGATTTAAAGTTAATCTCCCCAATACCATCGTTTTGCACGTATGCAAGCGTATGTAGTGTATTGAAGGGGGGAGAGAGGGAATAAATAAGAAAATCCTCTGAAATAAATAAATCCTACGTAAACACTATCAAGGTCATTTTATTGCATTCCAAAGCCTTGGAAATAATTCTATGGAAAGCAGTGAACAAAAAATATAGTACTTTATGAAGAAGCATATATACGTCCGGGGAAATTTACGGACGGGCTGAGCGAGACGTTTAAATACGCCGGCAGCACTTAAGAGGTTAAAGTCGTCTTGTAGCTTTAGTGTCAATGTATGGCATTATCGAGTTCAGTATTTTGTTATTTGTGTGAAGGGGGGGGGTGTAATGTAAATTATGTTTGAATATTGGGTCGCGAATATTGAAAGTTTGAGATTGATTGATTGAATATTAACGTCGCACTGTTCAGCTACACGAGGGCTTTTGGCGACGGACCACGTAATTTTGAACCATGGTCAAGTGACGTGGACGACACCTGAGCTGGCACCCCCCTCTCCTAACTAATTGAAAGTTTGAGAACCACTGCTTTAAAGTAATATCTGATGTCTGTGCACTGTGTGGTACTCTGTGTGGCACACTGCTGACTGTGTGCACCACTTCACGGCAAAACTGACCTCAGTGTTTGAAAGCGGATAACAATACGAAAATGCATAATGGCATAAGATACGAATCTTCTGGAAAAGGTTCCAAGTATCTAGAAAATTTCAAGCTATATCTTTTTTTAATCTCATATGATTCCAATTCACTATCAATGGCTTGATTAGTGTTGCCACTCTACCACTTCACAATGTAAGGGGAGGGAGGTAAGACCAGTTGGGAAGAGTCTGGTACTAAATATATCAGACTACCTAATCTGACGAATCAAATATAGACTTTATTGAAAAAAAATATTCATACTTGCTACAAAAGTAATCTGTAACAAACAATATTATTAAATTAATAAGTTATTGAGATTGTGTTCTCACACACAAGTTTTAAGGTATGTTGGTATAAACAAAACAAAAACTGAAATTTTGATTCATAAGAATAACGATTCCTTTTAAATAACAATGAAAATGAAGTCTCGTTATGTAATGGTGTGAATGAAGTTTTTGAAGAAAATTAATTTGTTTTCATGTGTTTCTAGTCTATCACACTGTAATTTGATTACATTATGAGCTTTATATAGTATAAGTAACTCCTATAAACCAATTAAGACACACCAAGTGACATATATAAGGAAATTGTATATTTTAATTTTAATTAATAATACGATGCATGTTTACTCTAAAAGTTTACCATTAATGAAATACATAGGTAAACCACATAATGAGTTAAAATAGTGTAATTTTGATTTATGAGACTGTAACCTTCCTCTCATCTTGTAGTATTTTGTGCTTTGGTTTGTAGATGTAGATTAAGTTTACTAATGGAAACTAACAGCGGTGGAGACTTATTGGATCTGTATATATATTCGTATATTTCTTTTTGAAGAATATTCCCCTCCCCGATCGATCAGTAGTTCTGAAACTGCAAAAAAAGCCTTGAGCAAATTTATGAGACTGATCAAACTGTGCGAGTGGAAAACGCATATAAAATTCCAGCAATGATGAGTTTAAACATTTTTCTTTAAAAATATCGCTACACCGCAAATCAATCATGTCCAAGGGTTTCAACGCTAGAGTCAAAAAGATTTTGATAAAGACTAAAAATTTATTTTTAGAGAACCACAAGCCGCAATTGCAAAGTCTATCGGAAATTTAGTCTATTTTATTATGCAATATTTGGCATATATTAAAATGTGTGAAACATTTTTCATGTATTGGAATTGAAAATAAAGTCGGAAGGACTTAATAATGAAAGTAGTATAAATGAGAGATAAGCTGATTTTTTTTCATCTTACAATTTTATTAATTATTTTTCAAATTAATTATACCAACTTAAAATGATAGCTTCTCCAACCACACATTGTTTTGTAACTTTTTCTTCTGTAATGGGGCTGCGCATTGGTATTTAACCTTTGCAGACCTAGTACATTCCCCAGGATCTGGAATCACTTTTTAGTTCGGCTCCATATAGTCGATACTAATAACTGCAACTAATGTTGACGCCAAGTTTCCTCCCCAGAGGGAGGCCCCTGTGCTCTGGCAATGTGAAACCATACTTAGGATTTTAATTTTGGCGAGAGCAACTGAGCCAAACAGACATTCCGGAGATATTTTTCATGTCGTATAACATACCACATGGCTGCTGTCGATTTTCTGCGTCATAAAAATCCACCGACTTGGGCCAAGATCGAACCCGCAATTTTGGGGGGCAGAAGGACAGCGACAAAACAACCACTCCACGAACATAGAGGATGTTCCTTTCATTCATGAAACTTTTGACTATTGCTCGGGTTTCAATATATCTGTTGGAGCTTTAACCTATTTAAACCAGCCACCTGCGATATGATAAGTCATTATCTGCAATCTCTTCATAAAACTCTCGGAATTGATGATGATTGAGCGTATATATGATTTGATATTATTGATAGCTGACATGACTGACTTTAAAACTTCTGACATATTCAAACATTTTCACAGAAAGACTGATAAGGACTGATGCAATATATGCTTAATGGTCTTAAACCACCAATATACTCTACAGCAGGGGTATCAAACTCGCGGCCCATAGCGAACATTTTTGTGACCCGGCCAATATATCGGCATACAATAATATATAATACAGTAAAAATAATTATCTCGAAATAGGAAACATATATTATCAGTAAAGAGATGTCAAGTGACAGAATGTAAACATTAAATTTTTCTTGTCCTTTTGTACGTGCTTTTAAGTATTATTTGAAATAAGCCTACGCTTCTATGAAGATCGATTTTTTTGTGGTCTTCCTTAAGTTAAACTTTGTTTCTTTGACCCAAGTTAGCCTTTGAGTTTGACACCTCTGCTCTACAGCTTTTAATGAGAGAAATCCCGCGTTTTTACCACCATCTGTAATGTTACACTTTAAATTTTTCCTTTGAAGATTGTTTTTCTGAATAACAGTTTCAGTTCGTTTAAAAATGTCTTCTCCAGTGGTCAATCTGTGTACGTTGTGAATGCCCAGAGACTCTTTATTAACTTCACAATTTTATATATCCCTCGAATAAACAGCAACACTAACGCAGCGTTTCTCAAACAGGGTGCGCCCCCTAGTAGGGCGTACTAACTCTACGACGGGGCACGGAAAGAAAAGATTTTCTAAAAAATTATTAATTTAGGGAAGTAAACAACAAAATGCATTTAGACGTAATAAAAAATAAAATATACATTTACACTGATATAATACACTTACAAATGTATTAGTACTACTCAATGTGTGTTTTATAAATAATTTAACAATACGAAGTCAAGAAAAAGTTTAATAATTACCAGTCACACCCATGGACCTGTCATATATAAGATTACATACAAACATTAACACTTACTTGATAATTTGTTCAGGCTATAATTAATCCCTTAATTGCCGGTTAAAAGTTAAGCTATTCGTTTTCCACGTAGGTACGCATATGTGATGTAATTGGGGGGGAGGGAAGAAAAGGAATGCATTGTATCGCAAATCCTCTGAAATAAGTAAATCCTTGTCAAACACTATCAAGGTTCTTTTATTGCATTCCAAATCCTTCGGAATAATTTTATGAATTCAGGGCTCAGAAAAGATCGTACTTCGGAAAGACGTATATATACGTCCGCGGAAATTAACGCTTTGGTTGAGCGAAATATTTATATACTCCGGTGGCACGTAAGAAGATAAAGTTGTATTGTACAATAGCTTTAGAGTTAAACTACAGTATTATTGAATTCAAAATTTTGTTTCAATATTCAAGGGATATAATACATTGTTATTGTAAGGGAAATTGAGACACAATATGATTGAATATTGGGTCGCAAATATTGAAAATTTGAGAAGCACTGCACCAAAGCAGTAACTAAAATATCTATCAAAGTATACAGAACCAAAAAGAACCATTCTAGTGTCGATTTTTGTGAGAAAATTGAATTAATATATTTTTTGCCATATCATCTAATCATCGAGTCAGCAGTATTTGCTGACCAATAGATATTTTTAAATGAATTAGCTTTTTCGGGGACTCATTTCTATTGCTCCTGCGACTAGGCAATCCTTCAATAATACACCATCAATGGTTTCTCATACTTATCTACGAAAACTAGCACTAACTCCTTCTCCTTCAACATGTAATACTTTCTTATAAAACAATCGTTTGTGATTCAACCCGATATTAAAAGTTTCCCATTTTTCTAATCGTAGAAATCATGTAAATTAAGAACGATTCGGAGAAGGATTAGCGTTATACAATGACTTCTGTCATATAACTTACGATTGATTTTGTTTAATTGCAAACTATGCTCACTGTCTTATTACTCGACTAAATCACGAAATAATATCCTCATTGTGCTTTAAATGTATGGAGCACACACACACTGTATATCTTCCTTTTTTTTCAGAAGGTACATAACATTATGTAACATAACATTATGTACCACACAGAAGGTACATAATTTCAAATCAGTATTGTCCTAGCAATAACAGCGATGAATAATAATAATCAATATTATTACTAATCGCACTATATTCCCCTTTCCAGATTACTCTCAAATTTAGGAATGGTCTAACACTTGATTGTTTCTTGTATGTATGATACGTGTCCTCTATATGTAAAATACATTCGAAAACACTTAAATCAACCTTATAATTGGTCATGAAGTAGAACTTTCCCGGAACAGGATCTAGCTATTCCAATCGCTACAAGATGGCGCTATGTATTGTACTTCGATCAGCCCAGCAAATTTGACACATATTTTCGCGTAATTCCACCGTTATCCACAAGACAGCGTAGTAATACTGTAGCTTTGCTGCATAGTATGATTTAGCAGAATGACTCCACTATTTATTTGGCAGGGCCATAACACATCGGATATATCATTCCCTTGATGCTTGCCAATAAATACCAAAGGAAATTGCGAGAGGAGAGGAGTGTACCCCCGCTATAGATTCGCAATTCTCTGACTATTAACGAAACGAAAATATGACCACAATTTAAAACTACAGTTTGTTGGCTTGATGAGGTAACGGAGTTATTTCATGAGACTTAGCGGAGAGTTCAGTCTGCTCCATAGGTTCAAAGTTTGAAGATTCCCGAGTTAAAGTAAAGAGTGTTTTTTAGAGGTATAGAACTTTAAATTGCAATAAAACAACGATGTATTATTCGATTGACATGAATATTTTATTCGAAAGATAATCTTGTGGCATTACATATTAAATATGATTTTTGGTATAGGACTGCCACGGCTGGGTCGGATGTAGTCCAATCTGGACATCCAATTTTCGATGACTTTTTCCAACATTTGTGGCCGTATATCGGCAATAACACGGCGAATGTTGTCTTCCAAATGGTAAAGCGTTTGTGGCTTATCCGCATAGACCAATGACTTTACATAGCCCCCCAGAAAATAGTCTAGCGGTGTTAAATCACAAGATCTTGGAGGCCAATTCACAGGTCCAAAACGTGAAATTAGGCGGTCACCAAACGTGTCTTTCAATAAATCGATTGTGGCACGAGCTGTGTGACATGTTGCGCCGTCTTGTTGGAACCCCAGCTCCTGGACATCATGATTGTTCAATTCAGGAATGAAAAGGTTAGTAATCATGGCTCTATACCGATCACCATTGACTGTAACGTTGTGGCCTTCATCGTTTTTGAAGAAATACGGACCAATGATTCCACCAGCCCATAAAGCGCACCAAACAGTCAGTTTTTCTGGATGTAACGGTGTTTCGACATACACTTGTGGATTAGCTTCACTCCAAATGCGGCAGTTTTGTTTGTTGACGTAGCCATTCAACCAGAAGTGCGCTTCATCGCTAAACAAAATTCGCTTATGAAAATCGACCATTATTTTCGAAATAAAATCGCACAATTTGAAAGCGTTGTTCAGGCGTGAATCTCTTCATGAGGAATTGCCAAACCAAACTGAGAATAAATCACTTGACAGCTGTTAAATCGGTCGCCACCTTGGAAAGTAATGCCAACTTAAACTTCTATACCTGAAAAAAAAACATTCTGTATAAGTCGGCGGTCCTCAATGAGGCAATACAAATCACGTGTCAGAAAAAAGCCCACAACCAAAATCAAAAACCTCCACCAAAGTGGTAACTCAGAACTTGGAAGTTTATCTCTAAAGGGCAGAGAATCTCAGCTATAGAGCAACTGGCTAAATGAACTTTCTAATTAAAAATAATTTGAAAGATATCTGATATTTCCTTCATAAAATCATAACTAGTTACATAAATAGCAACATAATATGATTCAGACAGAGTTGCCGTCTCAGCTACGGACTGCCGATGATGTCAATGAAAGAAGTTACAAAGCATACTCAAAGCAACAGAGGATATTTTTCGATTTTAGCCACCCTAAATATTGCTTAGAAAATAATTCAATAATTCAACAACCAAAAAAATGTCTTTCATACCTAGGTGGTTTATATGTAGCTATAATTCCCCTGCATGTCAAAATTGGCAATAATAGAAGTAAAACCACCTCATAACTTTCGGTGGATCTCATTTTCTTTCGGCTCAGTTGTCTAAAGCGTATATCACGCGCATAGGCAATTTAGATCAAATGCTCAAAATAGAAACCTCAGTAATGTCACAGCAGCAACTTCTCCAAACCTTCTAGCGAAAATAAGGAGATCTATCTTCAACCTCATGTAATGCATTATTTTCAAAGCAACAATTGTCGCAAATGCTGCCTTCTTTAAAGTATTATTCTATTCTAAACATCAGTTCTTTTTTTTTTTTTTTTTTTACCATTTCAGAGACTCGCTTTTAAATAATCTCTGTAGGGTTGCTTGTTCGTATGCACTTCACATAAAAAAGATCCTCATAGCAAATTCACACACACACAGCTATTAAAAAAATGCCCCCTCCTCCTCTCAAAAATTTAACTTTTTTATTTTTACAAACTTTTTAAAGGCTTATAGTTCCATAAAAATTATCTCAAGTGAGTAAAATTTACAAATGTATATTGAATTCTTAATTTATATCCACCGAGGCGTAATGCTTAAATTCATTCAAATTTAATTCATCACCAATTTTAATTAGCCATCCTTACACATATATCTAATACACGAGTCTCACATGTGAGGTCTTCCTGGATCAAAGAAATTCTCAATGAAGGCATTCCCAGCCATGACATTCTATCTGCAGGAGAGAAACTCTTCCCCGTTAGAGGGTGACATGAGACGTATCACTCTATCCACCGTTCTCGATTTGAAATCCCCACCAGTAGATTTCATTATCCCCCCACAATATACCCCCTTACAGAAAACTACACTCTAGAACAGAGTGCGTAATGAAGGAGAGAGAGCTCTGATATTGATTAGGGAAGAGGCCACAGTTTGCTTTCAGAAATTGCCGAGGTTGAATCACTGGGGAGAACCATGTTTGGTCACGAAGGCTTTGATTTGAATTAAAGTTGTTGTAACTACATGGGGCTGTTAGCGATGGGTCTCGCTTATTAAACTATGGATTGCACGAATTTTGCACAGTTTGTGAGTATATACTCTATTTTTTGACTTTCATCGCCTCGCCGCTTAAGGACTTTGAAGCCTTTTTACATTTAACCTACAGCAACCTCTCATTTATCTGCACAATGGAAAAATTAGAGCTGTTTGGAATCAAGAATTAAATCGGTGAGCATCATTTGTCACAATTTTCACCCCCGTTACCGCCAGTCTACCACGATACATAATGCATAACTATTCCCTTATTCCATTTTGAGCTGTATTAACCAAGCTAACACAACCATCTAGAAGAAATTGATTATGAATAAGGTCACATAGGCATAATTTTATGGGAGTAGTACGAATATATTAATAGGAAAAAATAATACAATAATGATAGAAATATTAAGAGGAATTTCGCAGAATAAAAACTGACAAGCACTTTTTAGCCTCACCTAGATTCTACTAAGATGAACAAAGAAGGGACATAAAGAACACTTAATCGCATAATTCATATTTTGGTTTAATTTTACAGATGTCTAGGCGAAAAATTTCTGAAAAATATACGCCTTTGTTGAATTTCTGAAATAATACCAGAAAACCAAGCACAGCAATAATTATTTTATATTTTTGGTAAAATTGTCGTTTTTATATATCTGAGAAAAATAAGGTTCTTTGCGCTTAATTATGCCACCTATTTGTGCCAAATATGCCACATATTTTTTTAAAAAAGTATATTAAAAATTTGCATTAATAAAAATTATTTCCATTTATCACATTACGTTCTTAACCCTCTGACCGGAACATCTGTCTCTCAGACAGGGATGATTTGCTTTGATACCTGTAGATAACGCTGTGGTGTGAATTTTTGGGTAGGCTGCTTTGACATCTTCAGTTAGGCTCTACCCATTGAGAGAATCACGTGGCGGTACTTGGCGATTTTTTTTCAACTCACGATATGTGTGATTTTTCTTATTTATCACCACATATCAGATGGATATTCCTAGAGTTTTTTTTCATTTTTGGTATTATTTTTAATTATTTTTACATGAATATAAATAATTTCTTATCAGTTTTTATAAAAATACTAGTCAGAATTCTTGTGACAAAAATATATTAATATAGTGTGCTTCATAAAGACTTAAATATTAAAAATTCTACTCAATTTCATGACGATAAGAACATTTACAACAGTCCTTAAGGTAATAATATTCAAAAAAATTTGCGGACCCGTCTGACAGACGGATGTTTCTAAGAGCGGCAAAAAATTTATGTTTTGGTCATAGGGTTAAAATATTGAATTAGTAGGCACTTGATTATCCGGGAGATTATTAACTGAGAGATCATCGTCAAAAACATTAAAAATTATATTAATATTTTGAACTTTGAAGGTGATAATATTTGTTATGTATTAACTAATGATTGTGTGTGTGCGAGCATTAACACGGCTTATCAAGGATTGATTCAGATGAAAAATATTACCGAAAATTGATGAGGAATTTCTTAATTTTGAAGACGATACAAATAGTCTTCTAAACTTTACAAGACATAGATGGATAGGAAAACGTTGTCGAGGGAACATTGCGTGATTGGTTAAGAGAAGACAATAATTTATCCGGACATGAAACATTGATCGACGATGACTATATATATATATATATATATATATATATATATATATATATATATATATATATATACATATATATACATCGCATTACCAGGACTGCGCAAAATGAATCAACCTCCTTGCAAAATGAAAACCTCATTATAGAGTGGAGTGTAAATCTAAGTTCTGTACTAATAGATATCGGAAGCTATCTTTTGATTAATTGGAACACCAAGAAGACAATTATGGTGATGAAAAATTACACCGCACTACATGACGAAAGACCTTTGAAAGGCAGATGAGTTTATTGAATTATTTTAAACAGTAATAAAATAAGTAAGCATTACTTTTTAAATATTACGTACACACCGGCCAATGAATTAGAAACCTAAGATCGATATTTTATTGGAACACATTTTGCCCGGATAACTGCTCTGATTCATTTGGGCATCGAGTTTACAGATTCTGGAGTGCCTTTACGTCGAAAGGAGAGGAGAGTGTTGCCGGATACGTCTTTCGCTACGTCCCACACATTCTCTATAGGGTTTAGATCTGGGCTATGCGGTGGCCAGGGAAAGTGTTGGAAGTCAGACTGATGTTCAGAAAACTAAGTTTGAAAACTTCTGGCAAGGTGCAGAGCTGCATTATCGTCCATGAAGCACCCTTCCCCAACAGGGTAAAAATGTAACATTGCAGCTTGCACTTGGTCTGCCAATATATCTAAGCATGTCACGGTTGTTTGTTTACCGTCGAGGACCTCCACCAGTTCCATGCCAATAAAACATGCCCCATATCATGGTACTCTCCCCCATACTACAATACAGAATGAGTAAGACAAGACGGATTCGTCGCTTCGTGAGGTTCTCGCCAAATTCGACATTTTCTATCAGTGCAAAATAAGTTGTAGTGTGATTCATCTAACCACATCACCCGTTTCTAACTCTTAGATATCCAGTGTCTTATTTCCCGACTCCACTGAAAGCGAAATTTGGATTTCGGACAAAAATGAGTGGTTTTCCCACATCCACTCAACGCTGTATTCCTGTCTTCTGCCCTTCTTTGCGTATGTTTCTAGCTAAAATCTGTAAGGATTGTTTGACGTTTTGTGTCTATTGAAACACAGTGGAGTCCCTATTATGGCATACAGTTAGTTAGAAATGAAGCTGATCACGCTTTTGGAAAACTAAGCTTAAACCGCACTTACATCTTCTAGAGAAGAACTGTGGGTTATTTGCAACTTTTGAAAATCTCTGACATGGCTGCTTTTAAGAGCCCAGTGAGACTTGCTGTCTTCGAAATCGAGGACCCTGTTAAACGGGCACCAATAATAATCGCTTTTTTAGATGGTGAAAGGTCGGTCGTTTTTCCCATTTTACTTTATTCATCGTGAAAAACACTCTTACGCCTTACTAATATTAGAATTCTAACTACATGTGCACGGGTATCCACGTAATAAAAAAATGCATAATCCGCTCATAGCAAGCATTCGAATGCAAATCTCAAAGTTTTCTTCTTTAGTGGTCAGTGTGTGAATTTTCTATTTAAATTTCCTATTTATAATAGTTCAATAAGGAATTTTGTAACCACTCTCTCTCTCTCTCTCTCTCTCTCTCTCTCAGTGATTACCCAATTTCCATGAATTTTGAATGATTGAGAGATTTCTTATGTCAACAAATAAACTTGAACATCAGTTAAGCATTCTTGCATTTTAATGTATTTTTTGCTGAACAGCTACTTTTTTCCTTTTGTTTTCGTAAGAAATATTTCTTAGTGATCATATTTGATTGGTATTTGTACAATTTTGAAACTGTGTAACTCCTTTAAAAGGAAATTATTCTGCCACAAACTAAAAAGTTTATCAAAGGAAGGTCAGATTGCCTTATTGATATGAACAAAAGTAAAGTATTGTTAATAAAATATCGTTGGAGTCCGGAAAAATCATTGAAGAAGAAAATAAATAATCAAAATTTAGGTGAAAAAGATTAATATAAAATCGGTAGAGAGAGATTTTTCTCGAATGTAAAATGTTCTAAGGCATTGATTTTTTCTTATTTTCCCTTTTCCACGCTCAAAAGTGTTTTTTTTTTTACATTTAGGTACATGTTTAAAGAAAACTATTGTTTTATATGGTTCCACATATTTTTATACTTCTATAGAAGCTACTTGTTCATACATAGCTGGGAACATAATTTTCTATATAGTGCCTATTTTTTTAAATAGTTTTAAATACAAAAAAGACGAAGAATATGAATTTTTCCACAAATAGAAAGTTCGCTAACTTTTTAAAAATTTACTGTGTTTTCATCAAAAAATAGAATAATTATATTTTGTGCCTTATATTACATACATGTGTGTAAAATATTATTATATTTACCAAATGCTTTTTAAAAAATTTACCTAAATGAAAATATGTAGAACGAGATCTCAAAAACTATGCCCATGTTCAACAAAACATAAGGAAAAACTTTTAACATAAAACTTATTTCTGTAGAAGTAACGAGTGTTGAATATATCATTATATTAAGCACTAAAAGTATAGATGGCTAAATATAATGATCAAACATTTTTTTTGTAGTTTTTACTCTTTCTCAAAATGCATAGCTCTTTTTGTATTTACATACACTTAAAAAAAACTTATGGCACTATGTGTTTCCAAATTTTCTATGCTCTTATGCAAGATACACGTACACAAAGTGAACTTAAGATATTATTTTTCTAAATAATGTCTAATTTTTAAAGATAGTTTTATCAATGAAAAGAAGAAGAAAATAAAAAGTTTTCAAAATTACAAAGTTTTAGAATTTTTTCAAAGATTGATTTTATTGAAAAGTTTACTTGTGCATGTTTTATAGATTTATATAAAATATTTTACATATTTAAAAAATGAGAATATAGTATTGTTTCTGATATTATTAGAAGAGAGTATTCTATATCTAAAGACTAAGCACCTTTATCACTTGAAATTAATGTACATAGACAGTAAAGATGTATTTCTTTGCTTCCAGAACTTTTTTAACACAATACTACTTAAAAAAAACCGAGGCCTTCTAATTGCTTATCTTCCCGCTAACGTTAGAAATGATACCAAACAGTTAATACTGCAATATACAGTCAGTCACAAAAATCAGCATACACCCAACGAAAAATAATTATTTATGAAAGTATAAATCCTAAAAAGAAAAAAAAAATTATACTTAAGGTAACCGACTACGTTCGGAGAACTTTTTTTTAAGTTTTCAAAAAATTCCTAACATTTGTACATTTTTAGTTTCACTTTTATACACAATAATAAAAAATAGAGTTAGAAATAATATATGCACATAAAAATTTGCAAAAATTTAAATGTTTAAAGAAATTTTAATCAAATTTTGGAATTTTTTCAAACACTCTATTTTTTAAAATATTTTATATTTTCCATAAAATATTGCTGCAATATATTTTTGAAACACATTTCTAGAGAATGACCTACAAGTGTTAAATTACTTCTTTTGAATCAAAAGTTATAGCCAGTCGAGCTTGCGAACTAGGAAATTAAATCAAATTATCGTAACTTTCAGAAAGAAATACAACTATAAAATAGCTAAAAAATTGTTAAATTTCTTAGTTTGTGGGTCATTCTCTAGATAATATCATTAATAACATTTGTGTAAAATTTCATACAAGTATTTTTAACAGTTTTTTAGATATCATGTTTGAAATATCCTGAAATTTACAAAAAAATAGTTTTGAGAAAAATGCATTTAAACTTTATAAAAGCAATTACAAAACAAAATATGAAAAGTATATTACTAAAACTTTCCTGATTTATAATTAATACTTCCACTCTTTGTTAGTTTCTTAATGTTTTTCTTCCTTTGAGACCCCTTTTTTTCTGGTTGATTTTAAAAAAGGCAAAGAATGTTGTTTCGAGTCACCGACTCGAAAGATGTCAACAAATCTCTCATCCCACAGTCTATAATTACCTGCATTTATGCCAAATGCTTTCAAAATAGCTAAAAATCAATGAAAGCTTTTTTTAAATATAATGACGGCAATATATGGGTACCCAAAGAAAATGTTTTTAGCTCGATAAAAGTTTCTTTCAAAACGATTTGCCACAAACAGGCAATAAATGATACATTTGTATTTGTGTCTTACCATGGATGCAATTTTATAATAACTGCTCATCACACTGCTTTGTGTATACAGGTTTAACAATATTTGAAAGTTTCACAGAAAGACCTACACTTTTTTCTGTTTATTGTTTTCCGGTGTCGTTTCTTCGTTGATAGTCACACCAGTTCTCAGCTCAAATCGGGCATAGTCCATATATGGGTTTCTCCCTGCTGGAGCAACAGTGAAAAAATGCCGCTATTGTAGCACTTAGCATAGTTTTGGTGTTACTTTTAAAACTGTGTAGAATTTTATTAAACATAACATTGATAAGTTTTTCCTTCTCACCGAGGTTTTCTGGCCTTTTTTAAAAATTTTCTTTTCCGACTACTCAATCTTTCTTAGAAGTATCTTATGCAGTCATATTTGATGACATTGTTGACACCATACACATCTTTAACAGAAAGGTATCCTTGGAATTAACATCACAAAAGAAATACATATTTTTAAGATTTCGTAGTGCAAAAACATACGAAGATTTTGTACGCACCATGTTTGAAGTAAATCCCAGATGATTGCAGGAACACGCATGTATGACTGGACTTATAGAATTCCAAATCCAGAATTTCCCAGTGTCACAATGTATGAAGTTTCTATAGAAACCACATTTAGCGATAAATGTCCATGGGCCTCTGCCGTCTACGGATATTCCACATTCTTCAACTGACATTTTGAAACATTTTGTATTGCTTTTCGCTTCCAAAGCAGTGTCGTTCAAGGCATCTTTAACCGTTGGTGCAGCAGCACAGCCAAGACTTTCTTTCACAAAGTCTAAATGCTCCTTTTGTCATACAAGGCCAGTTAAGCATAGCACATAGCTTTTTCACAGACAAATACCATCTTTCAATCACTCACCTTCCACAAATAAGTTACAAATTAATAACACTTTGCTTTTTTAGCTTTTCAGTAGCTGAAAAAAGGATGATAAAAGTTTACTCGGAACATTTTTGAAGCCACATTAGAAGTCAGTCCAAACATATAATCTTCATGCAGGTACAGATTGTTCTCAAAACAATTGGAGAAACACAAACTTGAAAACACACTTCCCAATTTAAATAAAATATTCTATTACCTCTTAATGTTCCACTAAATCATTCTTTGTTCTGTTAAAATACCTTTATTTATGCCAGTTTTCGTTCATTACAAGTTTCAGCACTTCAAGTCAAGAACACTACAAGTTAACACTTCCACTGTTTTTGTGAATGTCACCAGCATAGTTGCGTTTTCAAGAGTTTAATTTAATTCATTTTTTAACCCTTATAAGCAGATAATATTAAAAGCAAAATGTTTAGAAAGAATTAACGATTAAAAGTTGTGCAATTAAAGCAAAAAAGTTCTGGATTTTGAAGAAATTTGCGAGCAACATTCGGTAAGATTCAAATCAAAACAAAACAATGTGAGGTCAGAAGAAACAGATGTTGCCAATCGCAAAAGTCCAATTAAAAGATTGAAATTGTAGCCTATCAATAAAATAGTTAAAAAATGTCAGAAATTATTTTTAAAATTATAATGGATGGAAATTGCAAAAATTATGGGTAAAAAGCATGTTAAGCAGTCAACTTCCGGTTTCGATTTCATCGCTGTAATAATATTTTAAACACCTGTAACTTTTTTTTCTAATTATCGAACATACAAAACAAAGGCAGATTTAGAAAAATAATTGTTTGAATTTTAAAAATATCAAATAAAAAGAAAATGTGATTTTTAACCTTTTCAACGTTTCGTTTTCAACGAACGTTGATGTTTTCAACGTAGTCGGATACCTTAAAAGATATATAATGATCACACACGCACACACACACACACACACAACAATACTTTATTGTAAATCAAATCAAAAGCAGAGAAGTGTGCTAAAATGCTGATCAGACGTCACAAAATCCTGCATACAGCCACAGGATTAGTTGATTTTGAGATTAATGTAAGAAAGAAGTTCTAATTTTTTGAGTCGTTTATAATGAGAAGTGCTTGCTCTGCTACTAAGATGTATATTGAAAATGAAAATGTCTCTGGGTTTGGAAAATATGATAGTAAATTTGCGAGACAATTATTAATTTTAAGATATCTCGATAATAATCTGGAAAAGCCTTGCAAGTGCTCAACGTGTTATTACAAACTATAATTCAAGACGTCATGCCTTTAACAAACTACGAAGTGACAAGCTGAGGATTTTAAATGAATGAAATGTTCATTTCCATGTAAATGAAGTCGAGAAACATTTGCGACTATCAGCTCCAAAGCTAATCAAACATTTTGCACACATAAGAACAAAACTATGAGTGCTGAATTGCTTCGTACAATTATCCGGTCTAAAAAGTTACCATAGCAGAGTTCCACGTAGAAAACCACTGATCGGCTCAAGCAATCGTCAGAAAGGACTAGAACAATATCTTCAGAAAGACGAAGCTTACGGTAAGTGTGTTATTTACGGATAAGAGTACGTATAACATTTTAGAAAGTGGCGGCAGTTGGAAAGTTTGGAGAAGAAAAAAAAGCTGAAATGATACCTACGCTGAAGCATCACAGTGAATGTGTAATGGTTTGGTGTTCAATATCGCAGGCTGGCTGCTAGAATTTTGTGTTTATTGAAGATATATATATATACTATGGATCGAATTCATGCAGATATTACATGATAATGGGCAACAATTTGTGGATAAATTGGGGCTAGGGGCAAAGGAATCTTCGAACAGAGCAACAGCCCAAAATATGTAGTTCGTAGTGAGAAAATGGCTCCTTCACAAAATACCTAGGCAGCTACATTCACCACCTCAGTAACCTGACTTCAATCCCACTTTGGAATGAACTTGAGAGTACAATAAGAAAATCTTGTATTTTTTACTGTTACTTAAAATTGATGTGTCCAAGAAGTGTAGTCCGAAAAAATTCCTGACATCCAAATTCTTGTTTTATCGATGCCCATGAGATTAAAGGTGGGTTTTACTTACAAAGGCGGTCCAACAAAGAATTAATTTTATTATTTCAACATCATTAAACGCAGTATGTAACTGCTTTTGCGCTTTATGCAGACTTTCGTGACATGCATATTTATATTTAGTATTTTGTTTGCCCTCTGTACCTTGAGAGTTTTCTTTTTTTCTTACCAGAAAGTTTCTTCATTGACCTAACAATTACTAAATGTGACTTCTGATGCATAACTATAATTGATGTAGTACACAGACTTTTATGCATAACTATAATTGATGGGTGTACACAGACTTTTATGACTGACTGTATTTGTCTTCCATCATATATAAAGCCTCCTCCCTTTAACGTGCTGTATGAGTTAGGGGAGGGGGGTAGTAGGTGTCGTCCTCGTCACGTGACCGTGGTTTAAAATTACGAGCCCTCAACTGCTTCAGAGTTAGACATACATTAAAACCAGATTAACCCAACGTGCATGAATTAATTAATTTTTTTTCCAAGTCAACCAATGTAATACTAGATATATCGTATCATTGTGAAGTTGCTACTGTTTGTAATAAGGCTGTAAATGATTATTTATAATCCATTTTAGTGGTACAATGAGTATATACGTTTAAGTGATTAAAAGAGTAGGGACCAAAAACTTTTTAAGTAGATAAAATTGTATTAAAATATTCTAAATCATTTACACCGTGATGAAAGTTGATGAAAGTATGGAATCATTATCTTTTCTTACCATGTGAATTTATTTTTATTATCTTTTATACTGTTGGGCAATTTCGTCACCCAAATAAGAATTCGTTCCACAGTGCTTGCTTAAGGTATCCGACTACGTTTGGAACCGGGAATTTAAAAAAGTGCATAAATGGATAATTTTAATGCTATTTAGTATCACTAAGATTAGAATACATGCATAAAATTGTTTTAAGGAGATTTTGACAAAAAATATTTAAATACAATATTTTGGCAAAAAATTAACTTAGAATAATCTTTTTCCAAATGTTCTCTTTTTGTGAAAAATGGTACTATTATAATAATATTTTGCCTGTGTATAGCTTTTGAAAAATTCACATTATTTTCAGAGTTACCACCAATTGAAATGATTATTCGCTTTTTTTCTTAAAATTGCTCCCCTCTATTGTCGTAAAATATGAATAAATCCACTTCTAAGTAATATAGTTCAAAAACTCTAGTTGGGCCTCTGTAAAGATGTATGAGCTATATACCGGCAAAATATTTTTATAATAGAAGCATTTTTCACAAAAGGAGAACATTTGGAAAGAAGATTATTCTAAATTATTTTTTGCCAAAATATTATATTTAAATAAATTTTTTTTGTCAAAATGTCCTTAAAACATTTTTACGTATATATTCTAATCTAAGTGACACTAAATATCATGAAAATTATCCATTTATGCGCTTTGCAAAATCACGGTTCCGAACGTAGTCGGATAGCTTAAGAAAGTTCAATTCATTTTATTAAAAGTTATTTGTCATTTTTTAAAACAAATAACATATACTTAATGATTTAAAACTCCAATGTTTTTATTTTAAATTTTGATTTAATTATTTAAAAAAATTATGAAGAATAAAACCTTTAAAAAACATTTTGAGATAATTTTTTTAAAAAATATCAAGTAAAAAATCTTATAAATTAGCCGAAAATGATAGTTAAAACGAAACTAAATCTTAGCCTTAGAAAAACAGAATAATTAAAGAAATTAGACAAAAAATGATGAATTTATTTAAGATGCAATTATATAATGAAAGAAAATATTCTCTTGATTTGAAGTGGTAGCAATTTAAGTTAAATCTGCGAAGAAATGGAGTCTGTTTTCGAACGTAGACTCCCTCCCCTCTCCTGTGATCCGTTGTAGCCTAGTGCAGGGATGGCGAACCAGTGGCACGCGTGCCATTGATGGCACGCGACACAATATTTTTGGCACTTCAGTGATTAAAATGGGTTGCATTTTATTATACAAAATTTCAAAGTTCAATATAAAGTATTTCGAACAAACGCGAGTGTTCGGGGAGCTCACTCGTTTGTTATTGTCTTGCCTTAATTACGTTGTAGACTACAATTGCTTATGATGTAAAGTCAGTCTACGCATAGCACAATCAATTTCCGAGACTGGTAAAGTTTACCTGTGTTATATTTACGATTTTTAACTGTTGTTTAACATGGATAGTTCAGCAAAACAACAAAAGTGCAAGTTAGTAAGTGTAACAGAGAATTTCAAATTTGGTGGACCGAGAAACATGGCATGATTAGTAAAGTCGACCAAGCGGTATGTGTTTCATGTTCTGGATTAATGGTATGCAGAGCATCGTCTATAAAATGGTATTTTAAAACAAATCTCAAATCCTCTTGTCAAAAAAAGTGAGCCACAGCAAAAATAATTAATTGCTGTGAACCCGTTTGGCAGATGACTCAAGTTTACCAAGTATTCCACAAAAAGTAACATCTTACAATTCTAACATAAGTTATTTGTCATCGTATCTGCAACAACAGAAGTCACACTAATGTAACTTTAAATTGAACTACACGAATAACTAAAACATTTATAACTATACAGCGCAAATATATTTTTTTCGTATTAAATAGAGATATTTGTGTTATTCGTATTTAGTTTTACTATTTTCCCAATAATCACAAGTCAAACTAATTTGACGGCACGTCTACACATCATTAGACACTACTTTGAAAAAAAATGGCACAATGATTCTAAAGGTTCGCCACCCCTGGCATAGTGGCTATAGGCATGGATTCGTGGCTGGCGTTTCATGAGTTGCGATTCTTGTACCGCTGAAGATCCGCTGTTTAGAGGGACCGATGTAAGTAAACTGCTGAAGCTCAAATGTCCTCACGTTGGTGTGGTGTAGAAGTTAGGAAAAAAGGGGGATGCCAGCTCAGGTGCCGTCCTCGTCACTTGAATAGTATTCAAAATATCGAGGTCCGTCACCAATCGCTCTCATGCAGCTTTGTAGTGCAACATTAGAATTACTCTCACTCACTCTCTTTGTCCAACTTCCAGGATTATAATCAAGTATTAGACTAAAATAAATGAAGTTCATCCCTTCCATCTCTAAGGACATTTACTTATAACAGAAATAAGATCAAATCTTAAAAAAAGGGAGCAAAAAAGAGGCGGAGTAAACGGCTGATTGATTGTTATTTTCTCAGATGTGCCGAAAAATACAACCTACAACAAGTAGTTCAACGTCGAACCAACAAAGAATTTAGCTCTGATTTTTTTATGTCAACGGTGAAACATTCGGTTCTTAGATAATAGGTTTTTTGCCCTTATCCAGAGATGTATCAGCTTGCATTTGTATATAGTTCTCAGAAAGCGAAGTTAACACAAACATTCTGCAGAAAAATTTTTTGACAACTATTCAAAACTGATATAAATATATCTCTCAGTGCATTTCACAGAAGAATTCAAAGCTATATATTCTATGGAACTAATTACGGTAAGTACCTCATATATGAATAATGTTCATCATTTATATTATATGCCTTTATTATGTTACTATTCTTATTTAAGTAAAATTTTTCCTATTCTATATGTAAAGAGAAAATGGTGGCAAGAGCTTAATGCAGTCCTTCTCAAACTTTCAATATTTGCGACCCAATATTCAATCATAATTTTTATCATACCCCACTACAAACAATAACAATGTATTGAATTCAATAATGCTATACTTTCATGCTAAAGCTACAATATACGACTCAAACCTGCTAAGTGCCAAAGGAGCATGTAAACGTCTCACTCAGCTAAAGCAGTATTTTCCCCGGACGTACATATACGTCTGTTCGAAGTACGATCTTTTTTGTGCACTTCTATCCATAAAATTATTCAGAAGGCTTTGGAATGCAATAAAAGAACATTGACAGAGTGTTTGAGAAGGATGTACTTATTTCAGAGGATTTGCTGATTTATATTCCTTTTCTCCCCCTCCCCCATTACATCACACATACATGCATACGTGGAAAACGGGGGCATTGGAATCGAAAGTTAAGGGATTAATTATAAACCATGCAAATTATGAAGATAAGTATTAATTTTTGTGTATAATTTTATATATGATAAGACCATGGGGTCACTGGTAATTATTTACTTGGTCCTAACTTAGTATTGTTAAATTAATTACAAAACACATTGTGCAGTACTGACACATTTATAAATATACTATTTCATTGTAAATGTGTATTTTATTTTTTATTATGCTAGATTGTATTTTTTTGTTCTTTTTTTACTTTCAGTTAATTAGTAATTTTTTAAAAATAATCTTTTGTGTTAGACTTTTCAACATGCTCGCGCCTCCCTAACAGAATTATTACCCCCCAAGGGAGATCCCCACAGTATGAGAAACGCTGACTTACCATGCTTTAGTAATAGTTTGAATTTAATACGATTGAAACTTCAGAAACAAGATGTGTTTAACAATATATTTGGAACTCTCACTTAATTAAAGGAAGAATTTATCTATGTCTGGTTCGATAAAATTTCCGCAAGATTTTTAGTTGTTCAACCATCATCAAAGTAAGATATGTTCCTACTAAATACTCTTGACAACAGATATTACAGCTGTACAATTTATAAATGAATTGTAATATTTATTATGAATATTTATTATAATATTTTTATATATGTTCACTATCGGTAACAATGTATGTACAGTGAAAAAGTATATTCATGTATCTCTTTTTAATACAACTTAAAAAACATTTTGGCACGAGGTTTGTTTTCATGAAATGCGATAAATATGGTTTTTTGTAGTTCCAACTGTGAAAACATTTTCATTTTCTATTATTTTTAGTATTTCATAAAGGTTGTACGCAGCATAACTACGGTGTATGTTTGTTTCCCATGGAATTGGAGCACACATGATGCGTTTATTTCCCACTTATATTATAATGCAGAATATATATTACTCAATACAGGATTTTAAATACGAAATAAGACAAAATATTAATTGTAAAATAGATTTAATAAGAAGGATATGTGTTAGAATACAACATTTCTATATAAAAAAGCTATAAATACGTATATATTTTGATATTGTAATATAGTCAAAATAAAGCCAAAAGATAGTCAGATTTATTTCATAACATACATATAAAATTCATATACTTATAACATGAAAATTTATTCATGCTTGAATGATATATTTCTGTAATCTCCATTGTTTATGAGAGGAATCATATGCCTTAAAGCCTTACTTGAATGGAACGAGGTTTATTAATGTAATATACACTCAAGAGCCAAAACATTATGATTACCCCTACACTTTGCAATGACCTCGACTGGATGATGTGGAAGGCACGTGATCAGGTGGAAGTGGTATTGAACTGCTGCTGGAGAGTCTGATGAATCATTCTTTCACTTATTTCTGTGTGTGATGGGAAACGCTGCAGATCTAAGCGACTTTGATAGAGGGCAGATTGTAATGGCTCGAAGGCTTGCAACAAGTATTTCTGAAACTGCAAGGCTCGTTTGTTGTTCACGATCTACAGTTGTTAGTACTCATGCAAAGTGGTTGAATGACTATGAAACCAGCAGTAGACGACATGGTGTTAAACGTCTACATGCTATACAAGAACAAAAGCCATTGGAGACTGTCTCGCATGGTGAAGTAAAACCGGAGCCAGACAGTGGCTCAGTTGACAACCCAATACAATGCAGGATCAAGTAGAATAGTATTGGAGCACACTGTTCAGCCGACATTGTTGGATATGGGGCTACGCAGCAAACGTCCCACTCGTGTGCCTTTGCTGACCAAGCGGCATCGCCAACTGCACCTACATTGGGCCCGGGAACATCGCGACTGGTCCATGGATCGAGAGAGTTGCCTGGTCAGATGAATCACGGTTTGTCATTCATTACGCTGATGGTCATATCAGGATACGCTGTCTTCCAGGCGATCAGTTGCTCCCTCGATGTACAGTAGGTTGTAAACATGCCGGTGGTGGCAGTATTATGCTTTGGAGGACGTTCTCTTGGGCATTTCTGGGACCCGTGGTTGTGGTAGAGCAGACCATGAATGCTACAGTGTATCTGAACATCATTGTGGGCCAGTTGCACCCTTACATGACCTCTGTTTCTCCAGCTGGAAATGGAATGTTCCAACAGGACAACGCCCCGTGTCACAAGGCTAAAATTATGTAGGAGTGGTTCCAGGAACATGATGCTGAATTCCAGTTAATGTCCTGGCCACCTAACTTACCGGATCTCAATCAGATAGAACACATTTGGGAAGTAATGGGACAGCAGCTCAGAGTTCAAAGACCACCAATTCACAATATCTCGGATTTGCGTGACCGTTGCTTAAACATCTGGTACAATGTGTCTCCGGCCATCTACAAAGGACTTGTGGCATCCATGCCAAGGCGGGTTGAAGCTGTGTTGCGCGCCAAAGGTGGATCAACTCGATATTGACAGGTGGTCATAATGTTTTGGTTCTTCAGTGTATATCTCGAGATCAACAATCATTGATTATTCTCTGATGTCCGGTGCGTGCTGTTGGATCCGAGTTATATTGTTAGTAGATTATTTGAAATACACTCTGTCGCAAAAAAATATATGCACCCAGAAGAAATCAAGCTACAATCACGAAACTCGGTAAGAATGTAGTCTGGTAAGAGATATGCAAATGATTAAAATTTCGAAGCCAATGAGACAAGGCTAAGTGTGCTATGCGCATATTAGTTGCGCAACTGGGAGAGTTTAAAAGCATGAGTACGAGCGCCGTATGGCTATCCAAACGAATCTGATGACTTTGATAGACGATATTGAGACTTAGGATGCCTCTAAGATGTAACCGGCGGCAGTACGAGCAGCTGACGGACTTTGATAGGGGCCGTATAATAAGCCTCAGAGAAGCAGGTTGGTCGAATAGACGTATCGGCCGCCACCTCGGTCGGAGCGATATGGTAGTTGCTCGGTGTTGGCAACAGTGGATCACAGAAGGTAGAGTGTACCGTCGCGGAGGGTCAGGACGTCCCAGGAACACAAATGATCGCGAGGATCGTGCAATCAGAAGAGTGGCCACTTCGGCACCAACAACGTCGCTAGCATCGATTCAACGCCACTTACCTCCTTCCAGACATCCAGTGCCATCAAGAGAAACCATAAGGAGACGACTGACCGAAGTTGGCTTGAGGAGCCGACGTCCGCTAAGAAGCTTACCACTGACCCCACATCATAGGCAGTGTCGACTGGATTTTGCCGACCTCGGGCAACTTGGAGTGTGACAGACTGGAGACGTGTCATCTTCAGTGATGAATCCCGATTCAGTCTCAGTGCTGATGACCACCGCACACGTGTCTGGAGGCGCAGCGGCCAGCGGTCCGATCCGGCATTTATTGTCGAGCGGCATACAGCAATTTCACAAGGTGTGACAGTGTGGGGAGCAATTTCTTGGGACACACGATCATCTTTAGTGGTCCTTCAAGGCACTTTGACAGCTCGCAGATACGTGGACGATATTTTAACGCCGATTGTGCTACCCATGCTATCAAGTCGCCCAGGTGCCATTTATCAACAGGATAATGCTCGTCCACATACTGCGCGACTCTCCCAACAATGTCTTCAAGGATATGACGTCCTACCATGGCCTGCCAGGTCACCAGATCTTTCGCCAATAGAGCATGTCTGGACGCGCTGGGAAGGCAACTGCAGCCGTCCTGAGATACAGGAGAATTAACTGCGCAGATGCAAAGACTATGGCAGGATCTTCCACAGGGGGTCATAAGTGATCTAATTGAATCGATGCCACGCCGAATTTCGGCTTGTATAGCTGCCAGAGGTGGCTTTACTACTTACTGATTTTTAACCTTTTGCAAGCTGTAACCGCTTAATAAAATGATATTTTGTTCTGAATTTTTAATCATTTGTTTATTTTCATATACACTACATGCATACCAAATTTCGTGAATGTAGCTCAATTTCTTCTGGGTGCATATATTTTTTTGCGACAGAGTGTATATATGGATCTCTATCTTTAAAGATGGATTCTTTTGAGAAAACAGCTTTACATAGTTTAGTTCATTCATTTTGATTTCATAATATATTACTAATAACTAATAATTTATATTATGTATTTAATAATAAAACATTTTCTTCGCAGTCCATTTTACTTATTTGGTGAATTATTGAGTGAATTTTAAAATGATATAAAACTCTCATGGGCTTTTAACTGCAATGCTTAAATATTACGCTAAAAATATTACATTTATTTTTACAAATAGAAAGATTTTATCATAGTTATTTTTTATCAATTTATGAAAGTGGTTTCCTTTTGAAGATATATTATTGTTTATTTATTTTGTTTAGTGTTAAATACCTAAAAAAATTTCACAATAAGGAAGGAAAAGGAATATGGAGAAATTAAAACATCATAATATGAAAATATTAAAAGAACATCCATTCATTTTATCAAAGTTTCAATGGAATTTCTAAGTCAAATCAGTCAATTACGTGTAAATTTTGACTCATATAACATCACTATACAACAGGGTATGCCAACGCTGTACTTGCGGACTTTATCTCCATCACATCCTCTGTTATTGCTTTACATTTCACACGTGATACTGTTGTCAGTATATTTTTCCGTACTATTTGACATTAAAGTGCTAACCCAAGCAAAAGATATTAGTCGTATTGATTGAACGAAGATCGGGAATAAGACAATTGTACTATCGAAATAAATAAGGAAAAAATGTATTTAATGTACAATAGTGTTTTGTCAGTAATAAAAGGAAACAAAGCGTCAATTTTTATTATAAAACCTATAACAGTGCTCTCTAAGTTGTGCCTATAATTCAGAATTGAGGAAAAGAAAAAAAAGAGTTTAAATGAATGCAGAATCGTCGTCAAAGCACACGTGTTTTTTAAAAACCACATGAGTACAAAAATACCACGATTGTTTTCTTTTAAATTTATTCTTCGCGGACAAAAAGGAAGAAAGAAAAGAATAGGCAGTAAATTACAATTAAGGAAGCATTTGTATAAAAGAAGTTTTTAGTAAGCAAAAATTAATAAAAACAAAGATTTGCAAAATATATTTCTATTGTGAATTAAAACTAGTTTAAGGGAAATCCAGTCAAATGCAATTGATTTGTGATTAAAAAAATTGAAAAATTGCATAAAAATAATTTATTTCCTTACCATTAGACGAAATGGCAATTTTTCAGCTTAACTGACAGTTTTGATAAAGATAATACTCATTGATTTTTTAAAGTATTGATTGTTTCATAATGTCACATATTAATTTTATTGACAACAGACCTCGTAGTTTTGAGCTGCTTTTAAGTAATAAGGATGACACCTGAGTTGTCAATCCACTCCCAAACTTCCACATCAGGTTACGTGAAGACTTTCATATATTCGACAGATTTAATGTAAGGACGATATTAGTGTAAAAGAGCTATTAAAACTTTTATCAACGGGAGAACAAACAAGGAGTAAAAATTTCAAATAATATTTTTAAAAATTACGAGAAAAAGAGATATACTTTTAAGCAAGGCCTCAGTAATAATTACCAGCAACAATTGGCTGCAATACGAGATTTATTTCTTATTGTTGGAAAGATTAATCATTTATGAGTTGTATGTATTATCGTTGTATCCTATAATCTAGAACCTTTATATTCAAAAATATTATACTCTGAATATGTTACGAATATCATTTTAAAAATAACCAAAGTCGAGAACAAATTCTATGTTACTCAGATTGCTTAGGGACTTTGTAGTAGAAAGAATTATATTCCCAGTCTGATAATTTTCAAATTCAAATAAAAGATAGTATAGTAAATACAAAATACTTGGTCAATTCTTTGAATCTTTAAAATAGATTAAAGTATTTCCTAATTGTGTAAAAGTGAAGCATTAGAAGAATTGTGTTACTAATTTGGAATTTTTAACTGACATATGTGAAAAATTAAATACTTTTTTCTTGAGTTTGAAGGCAAAATGTACATTTAGCTGAGATTTTATGAGATTTAAAGCTCTAGATTTATCATTTAGCAAAAGGTTTTTATGCACTTTCCAAGGATGAAAATTGTTTACATATGCCATTATTTGTTACTCATATCTCGAGCTCTGGAATAATTTGAAAATATACAGCAATTTATCATGATTGAAGCCTTGGCTACAACAGTTCGTAAATTTTTTAGCAATATACACTGGAGTGCCACTGAATTAGGGATACCTACCTATTACAAGTTAGGCCTCTCTGGTCTTAATAACGGTTGCCACACGACGAGGCATAGATTCAACAAATTTCTGGAAACGTTTCACGGGAATGACTTGCCAAATATTGGCTAAAGCTGTCCATAATTCAGTAAGGTTCGTTGGTTCTGTGTGATGGCCTTGTTCCAAAACATATTAAATATGCTCAATAGGACTTAAGTCTGGGATCCTAAGTGGCCAATTTCTGACAGAAAAGTTAAAGGAGTGCTCATCCATCTAGCCGGTAGCCAACTGGGAAATGTGAGAGGTACAGTTGACTAGCTGGAAACCTCCATTACCGTACGGATAACAGAACAGCATAAACGGATAGAGGTGATCCCCCAGCGACTCTACCTACCGAATTACGTTGAGGGAGGTTGATACACGCTCCAAAGATCCCAAAAAGTGCCACAAAAAATACCCCAGATCATGACTGAACCACCATGCCCTTGTTCATTTCCATCCTGTACCAAAATTACTAACAATTCCGTCTAACATTTCTCTTGAAATTTAGACGTAATATCTAAACTTTCAAAAATTGTCTAAATTTTGATAACCAGTGTATTTCATTAAGCATTGCGTGTTCTCCCTCATTCTATAACACTTCAAAAATGTATCCAAACATTGCTTCAGATTATTCTGTAGCATGTAGAATTTTCCGTTTAATCTGTCACTAAGTATAAGATTTCATGCATTGCCTCTTTTTCTTCCTAACCTTATCTTCCATTCAAAGTAAAACTTAAGCTAGGTTTTTTTGAGTGTGTTATATACAATTTTTGTTGAATGTGCACGAATAAAACCTCAACTACAAGTATCAATTATATATGCAAACCTTTTACAATTAATCAGTTTATTCTAGGTAAAATGCAATGCTTGCACATCTGAACAAAACAGTTCAGTCGCAGAAGAATCGACTGCAAGCACTAAATTCTATGAGGGGTGATTGGTAAGTAAGGTCTCTGAAAGCATAAAATAAGTTTCTGACAAGGTAAAATAAGAGCAGAGTTATTAGAATGAAAAAAATGTATTACTCTTACATATTGTAAACTCATTTCTCAAGATAGTCGCCACTAACAGCTACAAATTTGTTCAATCGTTCTATCCATTTCTTCATTCCATCATCCATGAAGAAAAGTTCTGGTTGGCTGCGTATCCATTTGCTCACGGCTGTCTGAACTTTGGTAACCGTTGAAAGATGTTGACCTTTTAACATCTCCTTCAATTTTGGGAGCAACCAAAAGTCCGAAGGCACCAAAACTGGGCTGTAAGAAGGTTGTGCAACCACTGTGAATATCAGTTTTAACATGAAGTCATGTGTTTGTGCACTGCAATGCTATCTGGCACTGTTGTGAAGCATAAGAAAGACGTTTCTTTCCCGCCTGATTCTGCAGATGCGTTGCGTTTGTGATCGCAATGTTGCGCACAGCACCTATCAGAGTTCAGCATCAATCCCTTAGAAAATCTATGTAGAGTACACCACTTGCACCCAAAAAGATGGTGAGCATGACTTTTGTTGCTGACATTAAAGTTTTGAATTTCTTCACACTCGGAGATCCAGGATGACAATATTTCATGAATTCCTTCTTTTTTTTCTGGGTCATAATGATGAATCCTGGATGCCAAAGCCCAAGCAGCTGTGCGCAAATGGATACGCAGACAATCAGAATATTTCTACATGAACGGAATGAAGAAATGGATAGAACGATGGAACAAATTTACAAGTGTTAGAGATGACTATATTGAGAAATGAGTTTACAATAAGTAAGAGTAATAAATTCCCTTCATTCTGATACCCTTGTGATTATTTTAACTTGTAGGAAACTGTTTTTATACTTTTGGAGACCTTACTTATCAATCACCTCTCGTATTTAAAACGCAGCAATTTCTTTTATTTTAAGCTACAAAAACAAAGATATATAACAACAATTAATATTACTTAAATAACATTATGGAGATTTTAGAAAAATCTAACCACTGCTCTTATATTTAATTTTGGTTACAAAAATTCATGTGTGTATGCAATTTTTTATAATAAAAGCCAATGAAGTCATGAGTGTTTAGTCTTAAGTATTGCGAATCATTTATCTATGTATATAGCAAATGTAGCCGTAAATTGAAGTAAATCAATGACTTCGAAACTAGAATACTGAATTTGTTCATATATTCTATTCCGATAAAAATCGTAAAGAAAAAAAAATGTAGACTAAAATGTATTAGAGATTCACAAAACCATTGCATGACAATGAAAATAATTCTAAAGAATGAATAATTATCCAAGACATATTTTTCATGGTTCAAGGGTCCAAATTGATGAAATAACTCATTCGTTTCCTTTACAAAATGGCTAAATTACCATGAGAAGATTCTTTTTTCCTTTTTTTAGTTGTAAATAATTTGGCACTTGCACTGCATTATCATTCCATTCCTTCTCTTCGCGAAAACTGAAACCAAGAGCAAACTTACTTATTGATGTTTCACAAAGCAAACCAAGTACAAAAAGTTTTATAAAACACATTTTGACTTTTCACATTGTTTTAACCCTTAATTTTTTCCTACTAGAAATTATTAAAATAAATCATTTAACATTCAAGCTCCATGCTATTAAAACAAAGTTGTAAGCAAGTGCTTTCAAACTTTCAATAATCACCTCCCAATATTCAATCATAATTTTCATTGCGCCCCCTATACAATAACAATGTATTAAATTCAGTAATACTATACTTTGACGTTAAAGCTACAATACGACTTTAACCACTTAAGTACAATCAGAGTATATAAACGTCTCGCACAGACAAGGCGTTAATTACCCCTAACGTATATATACGTCTTTGCGAAGTACGATCTTTTCTGTGCACTAATATTCATAAAATTATTCCAAAGCCTTTGAAATGCAAAAAAAAAAAAAAAAAAAAAAAAAAAACAGACCTTGACAGTGTTTGCAAAGGATTTACTTATTTCAGAGGATTTGCTTATTTATTTCTCCCCCCCAATAGATCACATACGCACGCCAACGTGGAAAACGGTGGCATTTTGGAGAGCAAATCATATATCTTTAAATCGGCATTTAAGGCTTTCATTGTAAACCGTACAAATTATCATGATAAGAGCTAATTTTGTAAATAATTTAATATACGACAAGCCCATGGGTTCAATGACAATTATTAAACTTGTTTTTAACTTAGTATTGTTAAAATAATTATAAAATACATTAGGCAGTACTGATACATTTATAAGTGTTTTTATCAGTGTAAATATGTATGTATTTCTTATTACGTCAGAATGTATTTTGTTTGTTTTCAGTAAATTAATAATTTTTTAAAGTAATCTTTAATTTTCGGCTTTTCAATATACTCGCATCCCCCCTCGTAGAGTTATCACGCACCGCCCCTCGTAGAGTTATCACGCACCCCTCGTAGAGTTATCACGCACCTCCCTCGTAGAGTTATCACGCACCCCCTCGTAGAGTTATCACGCACCGCCCCTCGTAGAGTTATCACGCACCACCCCTCGTAGAGTTATCTCGCACCGCCCCTCGTAGAGTTATCACGCACCCCCTCGTAGAGTTATCATGCACCCCCTTCGTAGAGTTATCACGCACCCTCCTCGTAGAGTTATCACGCACCCCTCGTAGAGTTATCACGCACCCCCTCGTAGAGTTATCACGCACCGCCCCTCGTAGAGTTATCACGCCCCCCCGTAGAGTTATCACGCACCCCCCTAAGGGGACACGCTCCACAGTTTGAGAAACGCTGTTGTATGCATTTGCTTAACAATTTTAGCAAATCTTTTGAGACTGAAAGTCATTCTATTGGAGTGGAGTGAAAGTTTGGACAGGAAAGTGCCAGTTCAGGTATCGCCGTTGATACTTGACTGTGGGTTCAGAATTACGAGGTACGTTGCCAATAGCCTTCATGTTGCTTTATAGAGCGACGTTAATAAACACTCGCTTAAAAGTTTTAGATTACATATGCAGTTTGGTGTATTAAGAATGGCTAGTAAAAAGTTATTTTAAATAAAATATGCGAAGAATTTGCATTTGAAGACAATAAAAAGAATAAATGAATAAAACAAGTAATATTTTTAAAAAAGTTTTAAGCCAATTCCTACCTAGGTCAACAAAGAAAATTTTTTTTCAGTTACTTTTTTTTAAATAATTACAATTAATATAACTATGTATATACATATGACAGAATCGCAATATTAAGTGACAACATGGGAAGTGATTTTTCTTGCAATTTTCGCTTTACCTTTCTATATAGGGTGTTGGATATTTTTTTCTTTGTTGAGATTTATTCATAAAGGCATCCGACTACGTTCGGAGTCGTGATTTTGAAAAAGCGCATAAATGGTTAATTTTCAAGATATTTAGTGTCACTTAGATTAGAATATATGCATAAAATTGTTTTAAAGACATGTTGACAAAAAATATTATTTAAATACAATATTTTGGTAAAAAATTAACTTAGAATAATCTTTTTTCCAAATGTTCAACTTTTGGGGAAAATGGTTCTATTATAATAATATTTTGCCTGTATATAGCTCAGACCTCTGTACATAGGCTCAATTAGAATTTTTGAAATATATAACTTAGAAGTGGGTTTATTCATATTTTACGACAACAGAGGGGAGAAATTTTAAGAAAAAATCATGAATAATTATTTCAATTGGTGGTAACTCTGAAAATAATGTGAATTTTTCAAAACTTCTAGTTGAATCTCTGTAAAGAGGTCCGAGCTATATACAGGCAAAATATTATTATAATAGAACCATTTTTCCCTAAAGGAGAAAATTTGGAAAAAAAGATTATTCTAAGTTAATTTTTTGCCAAAATATTGTATTTAAATAATTTTTTTTGTCGAAATGTCCTTAAAACAATTTTATGCATATATTCTAATCTAAAGGACACTAAATATCATGAAAATTATCCATTTATGCGCTTTTTTAAAATCTCGGTTCCGAACGTAGTCGGATACCTTAATGAAATTTAATTTTCCTATAATATAGTACAGTTCTCAGAAATTATGCCAACCCACACACAGGTGGGATTTGTACCCATAACCTTTGGACTGAAGTTCAACGCTCTATACATTGCGCTGCAGGGACACAACGAGCGGTTTTCATTTCGATATGTGGTGTTCGGCTATTATTTTTGCTACTATTTATTCATTAATTAAATTTAATTAATGAATTAATATTTGAAAAGACTGTTTTAACATCAAGTGGCATCCACTACAAGTTTAAAAAATTGTATTTGAACTTGAGTGAATGAAAAAAAAGTCTTTTTTTAAGGGGACACATTACCCTAAAAATGACGATTTTAACGAATTTTTTTTTATTGCCTTATTTTAGTTGTGTGACTTTTTTAAATATGTGTATAAAATTTGGTAGCTCTAGCTGCATTATTTTGCGAGTTATTTAAATATTTTTGACAGTATGTTGAAGCGAAACCGAAACTAAAAGACATGCTGTCTGCTTCTTATGCAGACGCTATCATCCTAGCCTAAACAATTTCGATTGATTTACTTTTACACGCGATTCTAAAGCTTTATACTTTAATTAGAAGAGAAGTGAATTAATTCGTTTGTTTTTATGCAAGAGAGAAACGTTATTCCATTTTGCTTTGCATCCTTTTTTCTTATTCTAAAACCATTAGTATCAAAACTAAAGGTTTTTTTCTCTCTCTCACACACAAAGCCAATTATATAATCAATTTATTTCTTTATAATTTTAAATATTCGTTTGAATATCTTTTTATTAATAAGTAAACATTAATTCATCATGCCTAGACAAAAGCGATCGAGTCTTGTTAGTAAACAAAAAGCTAACAAGAGATGGTGCAATGAACACTCCAGTCATGAAACTGATGTTTTCAGAAAAGATGAAACTTCTATTTCCTCAGCATTACCAGAAAGAAATATGAGATGCCAAACTTTAGAAGACAGCTGCTTGAACGATTTAAATTGTGAAAATTCTGAAGCCCCTCATTATGTGATAATGAATGTACAGTTTTTAAAAGGACTTTTAAAAAACTTATTTTGTGATGTTTGCAAATCGTATTCACTAAAAATTGACATTGGTGAAAAGCTTGGATTTTCCAGAAAAATCTCTGTATTTTGCACTTCTTGTGATATAATTAAATCAAGTAACTTTACAACCAGACGAATTTTTGACAGTGAAGGTAATGAAAATCATTCGACATAAACATGCGCATGGTGCAATCATTTTTAAGTTTTGGTAAAGGCTATTTAGCTATGGAAAAATTTTGTATGTTAGTGAATATGGATTTACCCTCAAGCAGAACATTCAATATATATATATAAAAAGTTATATAAATCTTTGGTTAGATCTACAGTAAAAAGCTTGAAAATGATGTTCGAAGTCAGGTGAAAAGTGCTTATCAAAGTAATAGCGCCATTACTGATATAGATGTTACTTTTGATGGTACTTGGTTGACTCGGGGACATTCGTCTCAAATAGGTGTAGGTTGCGTCATTGACCTTCTTACTGGATTTGTCATGGATTTTTTGAAATTATGTCGAAACGCTGCATTGAATGTGAACACGCAAAATCTGGTTTGGGAGAAAATTCAGCAGAATTCCATGTGTGGTATGAAGGACATATATCTTCATGTGCTATCAATCGCGTAGGATCATCTTGTGCCATGTAACAAGAGGCTGCTCTTAAATTATGGCGAAGATCTGAAGATAGTGGTTTTCGATACACGACACTATTGTCAGATGGTGATGCAAAAACATATCAATATTTAAATACTAAGGAAGTTTATGGTCCCGAGATAAAAATAAAGATAGAAGACTGCATAAACCATGTTAGCAAGAGGCTAGGTACATCTTTACGAAAAGCTGTTAAAGAATGGCGGGCAAGAGGTGTTTCCTTGGGAGGGAAATCCCGTGGCAGTTTAAAGGAAGAGACAATTAAAAATTGTCACAATACTATCAAAATGCGATTCACTGGAACAAAGGTGACGTAGAAGCAATGAAAACTGCAATTTATGCAACATTGTTTCATAGTATATCAACGGACCAAAAACCTCAACATTTTAAATGTCCGACTGGAAAAGATTCTTGGTGCTTTTTCCAGGCTGCTCTTGCTCGTGGTGAAGTACCGGGTCCTCACGTGAAGCATGTGAAGACACTCTTGAAGGAAACTCATTTAGCCAAAATTATGCCAATATATCAAAGATTAGCTTCAAATGAACTCCTTCACAGATGCATAAGATGTGTGGCACAAAATGCAAACGAGAGCCTTCACAGCATCATATGGGGTAAAATGTTCAAAAGAAACGTCAGCGACACTGCGTCGTGTAACTATTGCTGTTTGTGATGCAGTTTGTGAATTCAATTTTGGTACAAAAAAATCATTAGAAAATTTGCAAAAGGAAAATGGGCTTGCTTCAAATAAACAGTCAAAAATATTGGCTGTTTGGCGAGACTGCCGTAGAGTTTATCAGAGGAAAAGAAAAAGATTGGCAGTGTACGCAATTGCTCGGAAAAAAATTGCGTTAGCAAAAAAGCGGTGAAATGCCTCATTCATTAAAAAAGAAAGAATAACATATGAACGGGGTGGTTTTTAATAATATTTATTTACAATTATAATATGAACATAAAATGAATGTTTTATAATTTCAAAACAATATTGATTAGTGCATTTGATATATATATATATATATATATATATTGTATATATTGTATTATTTTTAATACATTTATTTTTAATATATTTATTTAATAACTTAGAATATATTACTGTCTTAAACTATTTACTATGACCTAAATTGCAACATATGTAAGAATGAAGGCCAAGGTTTAGTTCTTTCATGTATTTTATTGACTTTCAAAAGTTTAAACGTTTTTCACGACTTTATATTTTTCATCTTGATCATATATTTAAAATGCTAAGGCTTTTTTTGTATTCATTATAAATCTTTGAAACTTTTCCTGGTTGTTTTGTATAAAATGTTTGATAATTCTGTGCATAGCTTAAGGATTTATATGAAGAGCTATTTTTTAAAAGATCCATAAAGTTAGATATATGTTTTTTTTTTTTTACTGTTTTGTATCACTTCATTCCATTTAATCTTAATTTATTTCCTTTTTAATATGTGCTAGTTCAGCATGAATTTTGCATTAAAAATGCTTAGTACAACTTGAATTTTAATATATATTAGAATGGATACTATATTTTAGCTCTTTCAATTATTTTTTTTTATTTCAAAAACTTTAAATTGCTTTTTCTCAGCTTCTTATTTTTCATGATGATCATGTGTTTGAAATGCTAAGGCTTTTTTTATATTCACTATAAAATTTTGAAACTTTTTCTGGTTGTTTTAAATAATATGTTTGATAATTCTGTGCATGAAATAAGTATTTAGAGGAACAGTTATTTTTTTAGAAATCTATAAAGTTAGATATAGCTGTTTTTTTACTGTTTTTTATAGTGTCTAAGAGAAAAAAAATTCTAAAAATAAAAGTATCACTTGTAATACTAATCCCATGCACAGAATTGTGGGAAATACTTCCAGAAATATCAGAAAAAAAATGGATCAAAAATATTCAAATTTGTAAAAGTAGTAGGAATTTTAATAACTTTAAATAATTTTAAAAATTTAAAAATTTAAAATTATTGTTTGTTTAAAAATAGTATTTTGCTTATGAAATGTTTATTACAGATGTGTTCGAATACAGTGCATGTAATTTTATTCTTATAACTATCTAAGTAAAAGAAATTGTGTACAGGGTACCGTGTCCCCTTAACGATTGAAAATTTAAACAAAATATATATATATATGGAGTGGGTGAACTATAATTGTAGGGGGAATTTAAAAATATAAAGCACTTTCGTTAAATTAGTTGTTTAATTACTATCAGGAAGCACTTTTAAATTTCTAAAATTTACAGTTAAATTACTAAAACAGCTCATAGAACTAATTTCAGAAAACAAAACGTAGAAATTTCTTCTATCTTTAACTGCTTTAAATGTGTTTCATTTCAATTTCATAAAAGCAGGAATTTAATTTTAATCGCAATAATTATATACAAATCCATTGCGTTAACAAGATATTCATAAAATCGATATCTAGCCTAAACATGCACTGAAAGCTAATTTCCAGAGGATTAATTTATTTAAAGTCGTCATCCATAAATGAAATTTATTCAAGCGGTAACAAAGTCTTAAATATTTCAAAAATATTCACCCTCTTTCATATTACCGTCTCTGTTACTATGTAATCCAGTGTTGCGTGTTCAAAGATGTCTTCCGATAAGGGGATAGCTTGCATTTAATACCCGGTGTTCTGTTAGTGGTGATTACCTACGAGACAAATGGGACATACCCAGGACCTAAGATTCAGAAGACACTAATGGCACGAAATCCAATGTGTTCCGACCGAAGATGCTTTCCTCCAATAAGGAGACGCTCTCTCCCTCCGGGTTTTTGATGACTTTCCGCCTAAATAGCTCGACTTAAGAAGAAGTTAAAGAGAAAAGATCATTTGCAAAGTCGCTTCCTTATGCTTTTGAATTCAGAGTTAAGGAGAATATCGATAAATAACCTAGCTACTCTTTAGCGCTCTGAATTGGCAGACGCGAAATACTCACATTTGATCCAAAGAGACACCATAATAATAGTATCCACTGTTTTGCACATTTAAACCTTTATTTTTCTAACTATATACTGTGAATTAACTCTTATAGTAAAATTTATAAATTAATTTCATTGTATTACAATTCGTTTTAGTGTAGCACTGATTATCTTAAATTTCGTAAGCATTGCACACGATCTATACCAAAGGTGGGTGGACTTTTCTATTGTACGGGGTACTAATAATGTTTTTAAGGTGATGGGGTCTACCCAGTAGTGTAGGTGTGGCTATTTTGTATTAAAATTGTATGTTTTCTTTTCTTAATTCTTGCTTTAGACATTGTATCCTTCTTTTAAAATATGACAGATTACTACAAGACAGTGAGGCGGGGACGTATTCAATGCAGCTTGCATAGAGCATACATGAACCAATGAATCTGAAACCAATGAATGTACTTAATTTGTTCACTGTCGTGTCCCGAGTCATCGACACGAGAACCTAAATCCGTGGGAACGTGGGATGTGGAACCATGTCTAAATAGCCAATCCCGTGTTATCGCAGAAAGGCTGATCATCAACATTTAATTTCCTTTTCAGTCGGTGTGTGTGGAAAAGATTATTGATTCGGCTGGCATCTCAGTGATCCCTCTCCTCCCCTCAACTTCACTGAACATGTTGAGCGTCATCATGAGCTTTCAATGAAGGTACATGGGTCGTCTACTTATTTATTGAATCATTTCATTAAGTAAATGCAGTAGAATTGATTGTGAAAAGTCAATTCTCCAGTCTAACTGGTGAAAGTGATGCATAAGTATGTTTCTTTTGTATGTGTGTCTTAGGTCTTAGTAAAGGTAGTCACTACAAAATGTCTTGGTGGTCTACCAGTCGATCGCAATCAACTTACTGTTTATCCTTGCTCTAGATTATAGAGCTACACAAGGTTTTTTGGCAATCTCATAATTATGAGTCACTGGCTGAGGACGAAATAATGCTATACCTATATATATAACTTCGTTTTTTAATCCAATATCACAACACAAGAGGATTGGAAATCAATTCTATATCGTGAAAGAGTCTTCTGCAGTGCAATCTTTGACAGACCAGATGTTCAAGTGTGTGGGATATCTGGAGAATAAACTGACCAGGACAACAGTGAGATATTCTATTTGTTGAAGTAGGTCAGAACACAACGGGAAAAAGAATGTCTTGAGTTACTTTGTTTTAAGAAGGCGTCTCCAAGGTGTCAAAAATAAAGCGTTACATTCGCTATCTCTAAGAGTCTATTTTCAGGTGGATAACAATCTGCATTAACACTAGATTTGACCAAATTGTTTCCTTAACTTTCTTTTTCCCAACAAAGAATTTCACACCAAATTTTTTGTACAATGCTCTTAAATAAGTGAAATTCTCAGAGCAATGGGCCATGACCGGGCCATTTAAAAAGAATCGGCGGGCCGCAGGTAGAGTATCACTGTTTAACATGGTGTCGCACTGAAAGAAATACCAGCTCCCGAGTAATGTACTAGGTCTGCAATGGTAAAACACCAATCCACAGCCCATTAGAAACAAAATGAAATTTCTGTGACACTGGCTGGTTTTCAATACATGCTCTTGACATTTACTGATTTCCCTTCCTTTCGGATAATTCCTTCATGGTGTGTAGCTTTTATGTTATAATGTGTATATCTGTGTTGTATATAATGCGAAAGTCCTGCCGGATATTTCCCAATGAACTAATCATTTAAATAAAAGTGCTCTCTAAATATTTTGTTTGCATTTATAATTCCTTATCAAGTCATTATACTTATGTATCTTTGTGTTTCTGCTTTAAAATAATTGAGATATTAACACAAATAGAAACATATTTATTGTATTAAATGCAACCTAAATATATTTAAACATGCTACAGAGGCTGAAAAACAAAAAAAGATAAGTTCGGTGAATAATGATCCATAGTAAAACTATTTTATATGAAGTAAGGGAATAATTTTTTTGTTATTTATGAAATGTAGTAGACTTCTCAGTCAGTTTGTAGAAATTAATACAAATTAGATTGTCCTTCTATAGTACACTTAGCTTGCTCTTTGTTGGCGTTTATTAACCAGTCTTCACTTTCACAATTTATTAGTTCTCCTCCATATTCAATAGGTAAGATAGATCGAGGAAAATAATCATGTAAATCTTCGACACAAGAATGGAAGTGCACCTAAAGTGAAAATAGGATTTTATACACTACTTCGTAACCTAATTGGAAAATGAATGAATAGTAATTATAACAAAATGTTGTAGTACAATATGAATTTCTACATCAAAATATTTATAATTTATTTTCTTCAAACAATCTTAAGAATCTAAAACAATCTAACAAGGAGAGGACACGACTAAGGAAACTCATTTGGTAACGAGACTTGGTGTAATAGTAGTACTCCTTTAGGGTGTTCACCCCTCAAATTAATGCCATCGAATGGCCAGTCAATTCGGAGAAATTAGACTTCAAAATTCATTCTTTGCTTTTATACAATTAAATTTTAATTTCATCTAACGATTCTGTAGCTTGGTTGGCAAATCGTCTGCTTACTATGCGCGAGATCAGGGTTCTATTCCACGCGATCAACTTTATTTCTTCAATTCATTTAATTATTTTTTAAATTAAACAAATTTATTTGTGAAATGTTTATAAAATATTAAATGATATTTTATGTAATTATTTTGTATTTTATAAAGTAAAAGATATTAAATAAATTTATAACTAAATGATTTATTAGTAAAATTATTTAAAATTATGATTAACTAAAAATTTTAAAATTATTAATAATTAAAAATGTTTAAAATTATTATTAATTAAAATATTTAAAATAATTATTAATGAAAATTATTAATAATTAAAATTAGTATGTTAATTATTATTAATATTTTATTAGTTGTAATTAATTAATGTATTTATTTAAATTAATTAATTATTTACCATTTATTATAATTAATTAATTATCATTAAGCATTAGTATTGATAAGAAATATTATTAATTTATTATGAAAATTATCATTAATTTATTATTAAAATTATCATTAATTTATTATTAAAATTATCACTAATTTATTATTAAAAATATTATTAATTCATTATTAAAATTATTAATTTATTATTAAAATTATGATTTGCTATTGAAATTATTGTTTATTATTAAAATTATGGTTTATTATTAAAATTATGATCTATTATTGAAATTATTATTAATTTATTATTAAAATTATTTAAATAAACTTTTTGAAATTAAATAAATTTATTTGAAAAGAACTTATTAAATAGTTTATAAAATTACAAAAAAATTAAATTAACAGTATTTAAAAAAGACATTTTTTATTCTATCAATTATAAAACAATTAATTTAATAATAATAATGTATTTTATACGTTATTTTAAAAATATTTTTTATAGTATATTGTATTTCACACTATAAAACTATTTGTAACTAATTTTTATGTAAAATATCATTTAATATTTATTATACATTTTATATTATAAATATAATTTATTAATATAAAATATATTTATAAAAATTAATATAATTATTTATATAATACCAATAATTCCTTTTACTTTATAAAATGCAAAATAATTACATAAAATATCATTTAATATTTAATAAACCTTTCATAAATAAATTTATTTAATTTAAAAAAGTAATTTAATGAATCGAATAAAAAACGTTGAACGTGTGGAATCGAACCCTGATCTCATGCATAGTAAGTAGACGATTTGCCAACGAAGCTACAGAATCATTAGATAAAATTAAAATTTAATTGTATAAAAGCTAAGCATGAAATTCGAAGGCTAATTTCTCCGAATTGACTGGCCATTCGGCGGAATTACATTGAGGGGTTAACACCCTAAAGGAGTACTTCTATTACACCAAGTCTCGATCCAAATTAATTTCCTTAGTCGTGCCCTCGCCTTGTAAGTCTAAAATACATATACGTGAGAAAATATTTCAAAGAAAGTTTTTAAAAGCTGAAAGGACGTGTTTTTTAATAAATTTCATGAAACATTTACTATAAATTTATCTCTATCTCTGTCTATCTATTGTATCTATCAATCTATATATATATATATATATATATATATGCGCGTGCGTGTGTGTACTATTGGAATTCGGAGACGAGTTAAACACATCGTGAGTAAAAATCAATGAATTTGGTTCGCGTTTTTTTCTGTTTTAGAAGAATTATTTTTACGAGCACAGTGGTAAAGAGCTCAGGGGGAAAGCAAACTGCTATTTTGCTTAAAGTGAATATGGAGCTTCTCAAGTTTGTTAATCAAAGCAGAAGGCGAAGACGGAAATTCGTTTCATTTCACACCTGATTGTTAACCAATTGTTAAATCTTGTATTAAATTTCATTGTAAATGTTTTTGTTTCATAGATTTTTATTAAATACATGCATTTATGCATATGTATGTAAACTAAATGTACTGTAGTAAAATAATTGTGTGCTTAACATATGGTGGTTTTTCTTACACTATCCTTTAACACGAAATTCTTTTAACTAATACGAAAAAATATTGCAGTCCGCTGAGTTTCGTGTTGAACGATTTTCACTGTATATACATTCTATCACAAAAATGAATGGAAAAAAAATTAGAATGGTTATTGCAAAAGTTTGTATGCGAACTCCTTCATAGCAAGTAGACAAATAGTTAAACATTTGAAACTAATTAATGTTAACTTCGTCCACAGCGAGCGTTTCATTTCCCGCCTGATGTTATATAGGGTGTTTTTTTTAGAGGTATAGAACTTAAAATTGCAATAAAACAACGATGTATTATTCGATTGACATGATTTTTTTTTATTCGAAAGATAATCTTGTGGCATTACATTTTAAATATGATCAAGCAAGGCGTAGATTTTCGAATGAGCCCAAAATGAGATTGCCGTTGTTCCCTATTTTCATAAGCGAATTTTGTTTAGCGATGAAGCGCACTTCTCGTTCAATGGCTACATCAACAAACAAAACTGCCGCATTTGGAGTGAAGCTAATCCACAAGTGTATGTCAAACACCGTTACATCCAGAAAAACTGACTGTTTGGTGCGCTTTATGGGCTGGGGGAATCATTGGTCTGTACTTCTTCAAAAACGATGAGGGTCACAACGTTACAGTCAATGGAGATCGGTATAGAGCCATGATTACTAACTTTTTCATTCCTGAATTGAACAATCATGATGTCCAGGAGCTGTGCTTCCAACAAGACGGCGCAACATGTCACGCAGCTCGTGCCACAATCTATTTATTGAAAGACACGTTTGGTGACCGCCTAATTTCACGTTTTGGACCTGTGAATTGGCCTCCAAGATCTTGTGATTTAACACCGCTAGACTATTTTCTGCGGGGCTATGTAAAGTCATTGGTCTATGCGGATAAGCCACAAACGCTTGACCATTTGGGAGACAACATTCGCCGTGTTATTGCCGATATACGGCCACAAATGTTGGAAAAAGCCATCGAAAATTAGACGTCCAGATTGGACTACATCCGAGCCATCCGTGGCAGTCATATGCCAGAAATCATATTGAAAATGTAATGGCACAAGAGTATCTTTCGAATAAAAAGAAATTCATGTCAATCGAATAATACATCGTTGTTTTATTGCAATTTAAAGTTCTATACCTCTAAAAAAAACACCCTTTACAAAAGTGTTAAAAACTGCCTATGGCTTATCATTTCTCGTTGTCAGTCTTGAAGGTGCATCTAAAAGTTTATGGTGTTGTCGTAGACCTCACAGTCAATAAGGTGACTGAACAGGATCACATAATCGGGATGTATGAAGTTGCCTGCTTACACTGATCTATTAGCCACCAACTGCCAGGGAAAGAAGCTTATGGTAATGGTAACTGCAGGGAACTAACTTGCCGAATAAAGTCTCTGGAAGATCAAGGTACATTAATGCGAGATAAAATCGGGTGATTCTGAGAAATGTCTTAAATGCTGAAATATATATGGGGTTGTGCACCACTCAACATTCATACTGGCTCATGCTCATACTGATTGTTTAGATAATTGTTTCTCAAACTCTAACTATATGGCGACCCAGTTTTTAGCCATAATTTTTATCGCAACTTCCCCCCTTATACAATAATAATGCTCTTTGGGGTGCTAAAGCTACAATATGATTTTAATTATAAACGGTACAAATTAACAAGATAAGTATTAAATTTTGTATTTGTTACTTTTAAGTAATATTTATTTTAAGCAAATTACTTTTAAGTAATAGGATAATTATTGTTATTTATCTTTTCTCTAATTTTTAGATTGGAACATATTGCAAAATGATATTTAATAAAAAGCTTATTTCCTCCATCCTCCATTTCCAAAAGTATAAATGTCATTAGAAAAAGATTCTAGTCTATGTTTCACTCAATCATATCCATAACATTTGGCATTAATATTTAAAGCGAAATGACTTCGAAATGTTTTAACCCGGGAGAGCAGACGCGCACTCGATACTAATGTTAATAGTAGCGAGAGGTAACTGAATCACCCCCAATGTTTTTTTGTTTGTTTGTTTGTTTTTTTACAATTATTTTTATTGTACACGATAAAAATCAAAACTCCATTGAATATACTTTTCTATTTTCACTGACTTTTAGTTTTTTTCTTTGATAATTTGAGAAAAACTCCATTAAAAGTGCACAAAAATGTTTCAAAGGTACTTAACCTTAATAAAGGACACAAATCACAGACACTTTTCGCTAACATTACAGGAATGATATTTGCAAGCAAAACCGTCAAATTTTGTCCAAATTATTGTAGTTTAGCTTTGAGACCCGCGGAACCGCTCCCATGTTAAGTGCATTCAATATAAAAATGGTTGTTAGTTCTAAAAAGCGAATTGTGTAAAACGCGTCCTTCATCTTGCTTTACATGTTTCAGAACACCCATAAAAATAAATCTTCGCCAAATAACCATTCAAGGACATAACTAATCATACCAATAAGTTCCTAAGTCATACGATGAAAACGATGATGACTGACGCAAATCTGCTTGCTGGGTGAAAAGTGTACAGGTCTTCCTTTTCTTTCTACATATATTGCACAGTATTTCAATAATAATAATAACAGTGATGAATTTTTCATCTTTCTAAAATTTTTCTCGCTGTCTGAGTTTTTTTTCTGAAAGAGTAGTATTTTAGGTTTAAAAAGAAAACGTAATAAAAACAAATCTCTCATCGTGCCATTACAGTAAATCAAACCAAATGTTTTTTTTTATTTAGTTATAGGATCAGATCGTTGATAAACGTATGGAAGTGGAAACTTTTATTTTTAATGAAGTATTCGCCAGCTGATATATATAAATTATATCAGTGTGAATGCGTATTTTTTTTATATGTCAGGAAGTATTTGTTTACTTCGTTCCAGTAAATTAATTTATTAACCCTTTTATTTCCGATAAGCTAGCGCCCCCTTGTAGGAGGCTCGAGCTTCCCCCAGGGGGCGTGCTCCACTGTTTGAGAAACACTGGCTTAGATTCTTAGATTTCTGTTTTTAACCTCACAGCATTGATTAAGTTATTTTGTCTGATCCTTATTACTGCAGGCAGAATGGCATTGCATAGTGTTTTGTGATTAATTCCACTTCAGTCTTGTAACAGATGGCCATCATATTTAAGCGTAGAAAGGCTGGTGGTAAAGGACCCAATCCACACCTTTGTTTTACAGAGATTTTCAGCCATTACTCCTAATCTGACGAAGTGCAGTGCTCCTCTAGTTATTCTGAGTACAACTTTAACAGCTGAATAATATGTCCAATGAATGATATGTCCTTTATCCTTCAGCCAATTGACTTTTAGATTATTACGCGTCTTAACCTGGGATACTTTTCAAATAATAATTCCCCAGTCTCTTGTAGTTGGCCAGATATCTTTAAACTGCAGTTGCACTTTTTTCTTGGTTCAGAACGGTAACCAGATCTTTTACCAATCAAATATATAAAAGACAAAGAAAGTACCTCTGAAACATCGAAGGTCTAGTGCAATAATTGATAAATGCCTGGCAAAACGTTTCATAGGGTATAAGATTAGAGAGAGAGAGAGAGAGAGAGAGATCTTTATTATTCCTTACAATAACGTATTCAATTTTGCATTACTACGATGAAGAAGGTATTCTCCAATAACAGGATTTTTGACATTTAAGATACGATTACTGGAGATTTATTGGTTGCATAGCTTAATTTTTTGTTATCATTTCCTTATCTGTGAATGAAATTTACAATTGATTATTTCCAATAAATACAGTCACTGCTTTTAAAGTGCTTGTTTTTTTAAAGAAATATATATCTTAATTATTGCAAACTTTAAAATAGATTTCTTACTGCAAGTGAAAAGTTTACTGTTCAGTTTATTTCTGGTATTTAAAACACAATCATTTACTTTTTGTCTTTAACATTTAAATATATTCTGAGAAAATACCTTTGGAAAATCACTTTAAGTTAATAAGTTTTATGGCAAAATACATTGTTTCTACGACAAAAAAAATAATTTGTATAAAAGAATAATCAGAAAAAAACTTATATAATGTCTTGTAATTTATTTAACAAAAATATATTTCTATATTTTATAAGTAAACTGAAGATTCACTTAAATTGAAGCCACCTTATTATAAAAATGAATTTAACTCTCCATTTAAAGCTATTTAAATATTATTTACAACTCAATGTCTTAATGAAACAGGAGTGTTACAAAAAAGTATATATTAACACCCAATAAGGAGAAATTTAAAAAATAATTGATTATACTTAAAATTATACATCTCTATGAAACTTTTCCATTATAAAAAATATTTTAAACTACATCAAAAATCAGGCAAAGGCATTAATTATGAAATTACACAATAAAAACAGCTTTATATGACTACTCACTCTACTGCTCAGTTTTTTCGTCATTAGGGATTTTGCCAGGGCGAACATTGTTTTCATCACAATTGAATCATTGATTATATGAAGACCTTTGTAACGACCCGCAAGACAATTCTATCAAGGAAAAACAAAACATTAAAATCTCTTTTTATTATAAAGTGACATTCAAAATTCAACAAAAAGCATTGGTCAGGAATTGAAGAACCAAGGCAAATAGAGAGAGTGTGTAACAAATAATGAGCGATATTTATTTGTAAATGATACTCGTAACACGAAAAGAAAATGATGTCAGCATAGTAAATTATAGAACCACAGTAGATTTCAATACACAGAGCAATACGTTTAGCTACAGAGTCAAATAGAGTAAGGAGAGAGTCTTGTGGAATAGCTCTCCATCCCTTATCAGCTATTTTCATGGTTCATCCCCTAAACGGGATTTTGCAAGACATACCAACGGTGTCCAGGTGTTTTCGATTGGAGAGAAATCAGAGAAAAATGGTAGCCAAAGAAATATTTGTACCACTCCCAGAGCACATTGTCTGATGCTTGAAGCTGTGCGTAAAGGAGGAAAATAATTGCGTGTGCGTATCAGTGTAAACATGCGGTAGAAGTTAACTTCTTCGGCTTATATGTATTGAATTGTATAATTAAGTTTTACTTTAAAGTAATCTTATATAGAATTAACAAATTTATTATCATCATTTTTATTTCAAACTGTATTTAAAAAAAGAATTAGAATGAAAAAGGTATAAGTATAAACAAAATTTTCATTTTCAGTATATAATACTAAAAAATAAATTATTGTATACATTTATAGAAAGTTTCATTTTTATTTGTCTATTTACATTATGTTTATAGGTGTTTCAGTACATACTATTGTTATCAAAGGCTTGTGTTAACTAAAATAAGAAATGTAAGTTTTGCACTGAATATCATTTATAAGAATCTAGAAAACACTGTATCAATCGTAGTATTTGATTTTGTCGTCAATATTATTCTGTTGTTTTGTAGAGGTAAGGCGAAAATGTCTTTTTGCGTCTTAATTTTCCCCCTATTTGAGGTACAACTGGAAACTCGAGCAAAACTGTCTTAACTAATCCTTCATCATTTGATTCTATATAAACTAGCTTTCCATCTACACCATTTGTCAATTCATCTGTCACATCAATATTTGTGGTAATCATGTAATAAATATTATTCACGTTAACTGTTTGATAAGGCACTCCATTTGTATCAATTAATCACATCTTATGTAACTTTAACGTACGAAAGTTTCTTGTTCTTTTGAAGTACAAAAAATATATACATCTTTAGCAGTTGAAGTTATTATGTCCGCATATGCATTCAGTATTTTGGTTTATATTCATTGACGGAATTGTTAGTGTTGAATAATCGTGTATCTTGAGGACACCTTAATGCAGCTTCTTCCACAGTACAAAAACGAGACTCAATCAGAGTTATTTCTATTTCATCAAGTTTTTCACCGTTTCCAATTTTTGTAAGCATAGAAGAAAATTGTTGATTCGCTTGACGCATGACTTCATTTAGTTCATAAAATTTTAGATTTTGCCATAAAATCGGTCCAACGATGGTTTGTTTCGGTTGCTTATAGATGGACGTAGAACGAACTGGTGGTTATTGACGTAAATCTCCTATTAAAATAATATCTAATCCACCAAAATTTGGCTGAAAATTTCCAGTTTTTTGTTTTAATCTGGAATCAACCTTCAATAATAATTGAGCACTGATCATAGTTATCTCATCAATGATTATGACTTTTATGTATTTGAAAAGCGTTCTGCATTGTTGAGCAGTTTCAGAATGTAACAGAAGTAATTTTGATAAAGAAATTTTTAAAGCTCTATGAACAGTCGTTCCTGAAATAGCTACTGCTGCTTTATCAGTTGAAGCACAAGTTGTATATGCGTGACAGTATACATCTTTGTTCGTATAGCGATTATAAATTCGCATCAAAAGTTTAATGACGAACTTTTTAACGCATACGGCAGGGCTGGTAAAAAATACTTGAAATTGAGTTCGATAAGATGATAAAAGATACTAAATAATATAAAGTACAAGTCCTTTTTGTGTGTGTTTTTCGTTTGATATTCTCACTAATTGATAGAAATCTTCTTTGGGCATTAAATTTTATCTTTTTCAATTCCTACTATTAGCTCACACTCTCTATATATTTACTTATTTGTTTATACATCTTCGTGGAATTTTCAATCGTTAATACAATACATTTTAAATCTCGCAATTGAGCTGAAACATTATATACATGATTATTTTGAATGACACTCAACAATTTAATTATAATTAATAAAAATTAATTTATTGAAACTAATTATTCAAAGAATTACAAATACAACCACGTTGACATAATTTTTGTGACTTAACAACCATTTTAGCGACTTGTGTCAAAACTTGAAAAAGGTTTTTTTCTCACATTTTAAAGCGCTCATTTGAGCTGAAATTTTCTAAACACTATTGTTTTGGGTAAAAAACCGATAATTGAATTATAAGTAACTAAAATTAATCGACTGAAACTAATTATTTAAAGAATTACAGATACAGTCATGTTGGTTTCATTTTTACCGGTTTCTGACGCCATCTTAGATTCGTCTCTATTGTTGTAACAATGTAACTGTTAAAACAAAGACAAAAGTTGGCGTCGAAAACCTGTTTTAAAGCCAAACTAGCCAAACCGGGTTTGCATTGTTACATGAATGCAGATAAATCATACTTTTTTTAATTTTCCTACTATTCCTCACTCTCCTCTCTCTCTCTCTCTCTCCTTCTCTCTCCCTCCTCTCTCTCTCCTTCTTCTCTCTTTCTCTCTCTTCTCTCTCTCCTCTCTCTCTCTCTTCTATCTATATATATATATATATATATATATATATATATATGTGGAATCCGTTGTGGAGTCGTCATCCAATTGTATCTTTCAACGAAACAAAGCACGCAGTCTTCGCGCGCAGGCGCAGCTGATCCAATGTGAAAAAAAGCTTTGACCATTGAGAAAACGGAAAAGGGACTGAGGTGCGCGAGCAGGTGTTCCCGTCATCACATCATGGAAATCTAATTGTAGAATAGCTACCTTTTTTTTAATTAATTTTTGTTAAGTTTAAATAAATCTGAAGAAAGACAAATGTCTTGGACCCCTTGTTGCCTCCCACAAATTATGGGGCTCGGGCAGGATTTTGATCAAAGTTTGGAACGCGTGAACAAAAGAAGCGTCCGTGGAGGAGACGCGCCGCCATTTTTGGAAACTTCTTTTGCTCAACCTGTGTAGAGGTTGAATTTTTCATTCGAACCCAGCGTGAATATTCCGCCTGTGTAGAGGTCGGAACTATTGATTTATCACCTACGAAGCGGTGTCATTTTAACAATTCCAAGAATTATTTTTCGTCTAACGATATAACCTGCGAAGAGGTTGTGGGATCTGTGTTCATCTGCGTAGACGAGAATCATTGTTTTTCTTCAATTATTGGATACATAGTACATGCGAGCAACAAGGGAGCTAGAAAAAAAAGGTAGGACCTTTCCATATTTTTTCTAAAATGTATAAAAACGCTCTTAAATAGGATCTCATAAGAGCTGTTGAGGATCTAGACGGTACTGTGGAGAGTACGGACACCATAGCTAAACTAAAGACTAAAATTGAGAAGAGTAGTACATTTGAAAGTGATGCAGATTTCGTTAAAACTTTAATTAAAAACTGTATAGATGAGAGGGTATCGCGAAACGAAAGAGAGGCAACTTTTAGAGCCGCAATTGAGCTCGCAAAACTACAGTTAGTACAGTTAGAAAATGAAGTCGAACTTCAAACGGCTAAAAATAAAGCATTAAGTTTAAATCCTGCAGCTAAAGTCGAAGAGAAACAGAAGTTCGAAACAAACATAGAAAATATGATCAAAAGCATTAAAACTTTATCCTTCCTGTTCCCACCAGATCTGAAAATTTTAATCTGTTCTTCCAATCATTAGAACGCGCATTTTTAACCAAGAAAATAAATGACGAATATAAATCTGAAATTTTAATAAATCTTCTGGGCGAAAGAGCTCATAATGTCTTATTGTATATTAAAAGGAGGAATTAAATGACTATGAAAACTAAAATCTATAGTACTCAGAGAATTCCAAGTAACCCCTCGCGAGTGTTTAAACTCATTTAAAAATGCTGCAAAAATCATCAGGCGAGACATACATCCAATTTGCCGCAAGATTGACGGCATACTTCCAATATTATTGTTCGTTAAGAAAAGTTAATTCCTTTGAATCTCTATGTGATCTTTAATTTCTGATATATTATTTGAAACTTTAAATAAGGAAACCGCAACTCATATTGGCATTCGAGAAGCGGAAGATTGGTTTAGGCCTATTGATTTAGATAAAAAGTGCGATATTTATATTTCATCTAGAAGCGGATCACGTAAGGAAACTCCTATTGCTTGTGGATATACCGAAGACCCCTTTAAAATAGACCACGAAACTATAAACCAAAGATTAAAGATATCTATCCCCAAAATCTTGAAAGACAAAATAAAAATTGCTACATATATATATGCGGTCATTCATCTCATTACGCAAGAGATTGTGAGAAGCGTTTTAAGCCTAAAGAATCTAACAGCCACATCCATAATAGAAAAACGCGAATAGTTTGAAAGTCAAGAGCAAAAAAAACAAAAGCGATGAGTTCGCACAACAGCTCCAATACATAAACATTTTTTTTGTAGAAAATCAGCCCGTAACAGCCTTGATTGATTCAGGTTGCCAGATCCCAGTTCTAAATTCCTCACTAATTAGATTGAACAAACCTTCCGAAGGAAGAATTACATTAAGCTCATGTTTTAACGAGAAGCGTATGGTAGAAGTTACACCAATAATTTTTTTCTTACTCAGCACTATCCCAGTTTAAGTGTTCGAACGGCAATATCACCGACCTTGACCGAAGAATTTATTATACAGCCCAGTGTATACAGTGAAATAAAGAAAAATAAGCCACGCAAAAGGAGATGTTTTATTGAATGAAAGTGAATCCTCTTTAGGTGTTTATTCTATTTTTACTGTTGCAAATGTGATAGAAAACTCTAGTTATGATTTGTCACATGTTAAAACTTTAATATTAGAAATGATTTTAGTTCTCTAATTATAAGAATTATAAACCTAATAAAATTAAGAGTACTAAGTTAAAAATGAGTATTATATTGAAAGATGATATTCCTGTGTGTCAGAGAGCCAGATGTTTATCTTGTTCTGAGAAATTACAGGTAAACGATCAAATTGATGATTGGTTACAACAGGATATTATAAGTGAAAGTTGTTCTGATTATTGTTCACCTATAGTATTGTGCAAGAAAGTCAATGGTGCCATGAAAACGATTTCCATGGGCTCCAACTCCCGGTCGCCCACCCCTTCACCTATGGAGGGTAAACATAGTCGGTTCGCGATGTTCACGAGGCTCTTCAAGCCCTGGAAGTGGAAATGGAAGAAACAGAGCGATCGTTTTGAACAGACGTCCAGAACCCTAGAGAGGAAAATATCGATGCGTTCAACCAAAGAAGAGCTTATTAAAAGGGCGTTCTTATGCCTGATGGAACTGATAAAGACCAAGATAGCAAAATAAATGATATTCCGTTCATCAGAACCACATTCTGTAAACCAACGGGTTTGGGCCAGAGAGTGGCATATCAGAAACTGAGAAGCAGCATAACTCTCCGTCGGTAACGTACACGTCGTCCTCTGTTTTTGAAACCTACAACACCGTTGTGGTTACCAACTCTGGTTTTCCTACCGTACTATCATCATCTCAGAATCATGCCCTGCCTGTGATACACAATGTTTCCCTGTTGAACCTTCCGGATGTCGAAGAGGTGCTCACATGATGGGGAAATTGCTCTCTCCGTTCTTCCAGAACCTCCAATATCGTTGAATGATATTGGGCCAATACTACATCCACAGCAGCAGACCACATGAAGATGTGGGGAGAAACTGTCTAGTTCAGCAAAATTATGCTATGTTAAATCTTTTGTGTATTTGTTGTATAGTCCTTGTCTGTTCCGTCTTTTTTTGAATGTTTCAGATTCTCCTGTGGTCTCCATGAAAAAAAAAAGAAAAAGAAAGAAGTACTGCTGCGGACAGCGTACGGTCAGGTTGGCTGTTGTGGAATCGGTTGTGGAGTCGTCATCCAATTGAATCTCTCAACGAAATAAAGCGCGCAGTCTTCGCGCGCAGGCGCAGCTGATCCAATGTGAAACAAAAACTTTGACCATTGAGAAAAACGGAAAAAAAGGGACTGAGGTGCGCGAGCAGGCATTCCCGTCGTCACATCATGGAAATCTAATTGTAGAATAGCTACCTTTTTTTAATTAATTTTTGTTAAGTTTAAATAAATCTGAAGAAAGACAAATGTCTTGACCCCCCTTGTTGTCTCCCACATATATATATACTTATTCAAATTTTCAATCGTTAATAAAATGCTTTCTATTCATTCATTCAAAGTAGGAATTGACTTAAATTTTTTAAAAAAACTTGCAATAGTAGTAAATTTGTAATAGTAAGTAGTTAGTAGTTTAGTTAGTAATGTTGCTAAGTATATATATATATATAGATAGATGCCGTTAGTGAAACAAATATAAATTTCACATTCGCATTTTTTTCCATCACCAAAATGGGTGATTTTCATTTTTGTCTCCAGTTTTTCTTGTGTAACCCCTGAGAAAATATGAAGTGCACTTGATGAAGCAGATGTTGATTGCCAATTTGGCGTGCAACGGGTTTTCGTAGCCAAACCCTTGGCGTTACGTAAAATTTCACTTTTGCTTAAAGTTTTTATTTTTTTAAAGGCTTAATTTTTAAGTTAATGGCTTACAATTTCACACATCGATTGAAAAAAATGATAAGTTTTAAACAAAACAAAATCTAAGAATAATTTTTTAGTAAAAAAATTCTCGTAAAAAGGCTGATAGACGAAAAACGCCAAAAAATTTTAAAACCTTAATTTTTAGTAATTGTTTCTATTTTTGTACATATTGTAAGGTCGTCTTGTAGTTGAATTAAACACTCTAATTAACCGGATTTACCGTTTTTATTATTTCCTTCAAAACACATCTCTATATTAATATTTTCATTTACAATTAAATGTCACAACGGGAACTACATGCAGCTTCGTCCATTTTACGTTCGAGACTCTCCTCTTCTTCTCTCCTTCCAGCTCAAAGGCCAAAACAGTTCACGGCAGCGCCCTCTTCTAGTCTATCGTGTGCTATGTGTCAAGCCTCCTAGTGTACTATGTGCCACGCCGTTATAATATTATGGATAATATTGTTCTACACACAGAAAAAAGATTTCGTGGAGATTGCTTTTATAAATAACAAAGTTATTTAATATTTACTTAAACTTTTGAGTATTTTTTGAAAAATCGAAAAAAAAAAGTTTTTGACACTCTTTTTTTAAATGACTGATTCTGAAGGAGAAAAGCATAAACTTTTTAGGGTAGAATATACATTCATTAAAGTGAAAGGAAATTGAACGGGGATAGTTTAGAAATCATTTTCATAAAAATGTATAGATTTAGAGTCTTTTTAGAAAAAATCGTAAAAAATTTTTTAAAAAAATATCTTTATTTTGTAGAAAAAATTATACCATATCGTGGCGAAAAAAATGATCTTTCCGGTTCTGTAATTGTGTTTTGTTTGAGATTGATAGAAATAATTAGGTGGCTTTTGTTTAGTTCAATTTATAGTAAAGCAGATTAGTTTAAATAATTCTCAACAACACAAAAACGGCATTCTAAATCTTTTTATTTATTTTTTCACTGTTGCGATTTACATAAAACCATGAATCCTTTATTTAAAAAATCGCTTCAATACAAGTTGAGTTGTTTCATTTATTATTATAAACTTCTTAGAGTCTTGAATTTATTTTAGTTTAAATATATATATATATTAAATTACATCTCGTGGTTATGATATGAGTATTTTTTAAACTCGCGACAGCTTTTTTAAAAACGTGGGGAAAGTCGGAACTTCATACATCTTTAACTTACGTTTATCGTGTAACCGTAACTGGTAACGCGTAACGAAAAATTTTCCCTAACGTGCCATAAGAAGTTAACTTCAAAAAGTCAGGTTTTCGGCCTCTTGAGACCTGGACTTTCACCGATGTAGGGTTACGGGGGTGTGTGTGTGTGCGTGAAGTATATCATCTGCTGTTATCATGCTAGTAAGAAAGCATTGAGCACCTTCAGAAGGAAGTGGAGTATCAAGAGCAGTATCTACGCGTCGTTGGGCCATTATAGTAGCGTAAATATGAGCCCGAGTTAACAAACGCTACATCATATATAGTAATGGCGCAGACCAAGATGCTAGGTGTTAGTGAAGTGAAGAGTCTCACATGTGCGGTTCTACTGGACTTGCCATTACTTTGATGCTTAGCTCGTAAGCATCATTTAATATTCATATATTATTAAAAACAGCAACGCACCTGTTATATATAAAGAGTTTGTTATGATAAAAATACTTCAAAAATGTTTGCAACGTGCTTTTATAATTAACTTTGAACAATCTAATTTTTTTAACCTGATACATTAAAACATAAGAGAAAGAACAAGGAGACGTGAAAAGAGTGGTTCGTGGAAGAAACTGGTCACTGAAAGAGGGAATTTGTTTCTTCGACAAATGACACTTAACGTAATTGTCTCTCGGAACAACAGAGAACTTGTTTCTGTTACTTAAAGAAATACTCCACAGTGTTCTTTCGAAATAAATAAACAAATTATTCTAAAACTAAGTTTCTTCCATCTCTATTCATAATTCTCATTGACAGAAACCTTCTTAGAACATTAATAGATTGCCTTTTGAAATATTATAATTATTTACTACTTAGGTGGACCGAGCTGAGAAACTTAGAAAGGTTTTTAAGTTTCTAAGCCAAACTGTCGCGTGACAAATCTATACGGAACTTTATCACTAACCTTCTGAGACGTCTTTTTTAGGGACATTTAATTCCCTACCTATTTCCAATCAGCTCCAAAAAGAGGACAGGGATTCCTTATTATGCAGATTAGATAAAGTATTTAAGTCAAACGGAATAGTAAAGTGAGAAGCAGTAGGAGAGAGAGATTGAAGCAGGAAGTTATAATAGTGAAGTTAGAGATTTATTATTGAAGATTTCTAGGTGGATAAATTAGGCACAGGAAAAGCTTGGATTCAGAGTGGTAAATATTGATTTATAATTAAAGTCTCATTAAAGTTTTATATTAGGAATGAGATTAAAGTTAAATGTTCAATAGGAACATTATTGAATGTAATTCTGGGATCTCTTATTGCGGTAATCTCTGCGTGATCAATATTCTAATTGTTAATTAATTGGATCATTAAATATTTAAGTTAATATAAAGGAAAGTCCCTTTTAAACATCATAAAGCTATTTTGATTTATTTGTTATTAAAAGTCTTTGATTCTATTTGGGAAAGATAACCAAATAAAGAAAGTTATTTATAAAAATGGCTACTGGTTCTTCTTTGACTCAAAATTATTCTCGTTCTCAAAGTGAGATCCAAGGGGATCTGCACAGTCGTAAATTACCATCTCAGCACCAAGCATGACAATAGTAGAGCTAACAGGCTGGAGGAAACAAGAATTACAAATGAATACATTAAACAAACACTTAAAACATACCACATATAATTATACAAATGTATCAAAAGAGATTATTTAAGAAAGGCACGCATCTATAACACGGGAAAGAATACATTCTGAATATTTTGTTTTCTAAATAACACAGGGGATTACAAACCCTATATATAAACGTATCACTTTAAAATGAACTATACTCTGTTTATACACTCACAAAAATATACTAATAGAAAACAAATCTGGTGACGCTTTTATCAAATTAAAGGGGAATTTGAAAAGTCCATAGTTCTTACAAAATATCTTGTACGATTCATATTCAAATGATATAAAATCAATAAGAATCTTAAGAAAAACTTACTTGTGTTGAATGGTAGTAGTTATATATATTATGCGGTGTCACATATCTAAGTTGTCGAAAAGAAGATCCTTTACAATCATAAATGACCTTGATTCCACAAATTTGAGTCATTGGGTCACGCAGAACTTGCATAACTAGAAACGATATTGATTTCTCCAAATTTTCAAATGAAAACTCGTTTGGATTCCAGTTACCTTTTTTGAAAAAGAATCCAATTATACTTGAGTACATCACATTTTACTTATGCGCTTTTCAAAATTAAAAAAAAGTATAGATTTAATACATAAAGAAATAAGAAGCGTAATTATTAAATTATGAAGTATTTTATGTATATGCATGTCCTTTTTAGCACACAATGGAAAAGAGAAACAACATAAAGAAAGTGGGTATTTTACTTAAATTAATTGTTCACAATAAAAGTTCAACAGTCAATGGTTGACAATTGCACAGTTAAAGTACAATTAAGTTATATATATATATATATATATATATATTGATAAACACCCATTCACCCAACGTAAATACTTGTTTGTAAAAGTCGATGTTTTTTTTTATTTCTAAAGGCTGCGGATTGGTGTTTTTCCATTACAACATTGTTTCTCAAACTGTGGGGCACGAGCTTATCGAAAATAAAAGGCTTAAAACATCAATTTGCTGGAACGAAGTAAACAAAATACATTCTGACATATATAAAAACACACATTTACATTGATGTAATTTAGATATATCAGCTGATGATAGTTTCCACTTTGATACGTTCATTAACTATCTGATCCTCTACCTAAATAAAAAAACATTTGTTTCATTTGCTGTAATCCCACGATGAGAGATTTTCTTATTACGTTTTCTTTTTAAACCCAAAATACTACTGTTTCAGAAAAAACTCATACCTAGAGAAAAATTTTACAAAGATAAAAATTCATCACTGTAATTATTATTCAAATGCTGTTAGTTGTAGAAAGAAAAGAAAGACTTATTCAGAAGGCAGATTTGCGTCAGTCATCATCGTTTTCTTCGTTTCACCTTAGAACCTATTAGTATGATTAGTTTTGTCCCTTCTATTATGCTATTGTTTTTCATTTCGGGAAGTTGTAAATAATTTTTTTTATTACTGTTGCGCTTTTTTCCATGTGAAAGAGTTATATGATATTTGGAAAAGCACAAAAAGCACTTTGAAGGATTATTCGGATAAGATTTATTTTTATGGGTATTCTGAAACATATAAAGCATGATAAAATACGCATGTTACTCAGTACTTTCTTTAGAACTAACATCCATATTTTTATATTGAATACACTTAAAACCCGGGAGCAGTCGCGCGGGGCTCAAAGTCAAGAGACAGCAAAACTTCAATGATTTGAACAAAATATGACAGCTTTGCTTGCAAATATCATTCCTGTATTGTTAGAGAAAATGTCTTTGATTTGTGTTCTTTATTAAGGTTACCTACCTTTGAAACATTTTAGTTCACTTTTAATGGATTTTTTTCTCAAATTATCAAAGAAAAAAATGAAAAGTTCTTGAAAGTAGGTAAATATATTTTCTCTTAGTTATATTTTTCATTGGAATTGTGATTTTTATCGAGTACACAATAAAAATAGTTGTAAAAAGGAAAACTTTGGGGTGACTCAATCACTTCGCGTGACTATAAACGTTAGTATCGAGTGCGCGCCTGCTCTCCCAGATTAAAACATTTTGAAGTCTTCTCGCTTTAAATATTAATGCCAAATATGACGGATATGATAGAGAGCAACATACACTAGACTCTTTTTCTGATGACATTAATATTCTTAGAAATGGATGATGGAGGAAATAAATTTTTAATTAAATATTATTTTGCAATATGTTCCAATTTAAAAATTAAAGTAAAGAAAAATAACAATAATTATCCTATTAATTAAAAGTAACTTGCTTAAAATAAATATCGCTTAAAAGTAACAAATACAAAATTTAATATTTATTTTATTAATTTGTATGGTTTATAATTAAGATCGTATTGTAGCTGTAGCACCCTCCCCCCCCCCAAGCGTATTACTTTTGTACAAGGGAGGCGCGATAAAAATTATGATTGAAAATTGGGTCGCCAATAGTGAAAATTTGAGAAGCACTGCATGACAGACCTAGTGCAGATCTGCTCCAACTATCAATGTTAGCAACCAATATTCAAGCATCATTTTCATCGCGCCCCCCTCCATTCAATAACATGTATTGATTTCAATAATAATTTACTTTGACGTAAAGCTACAATACGACTTTAATTATAAACCATACAAATTATCAAGATAAGTATTAAATTTTACACTTAATTTTATGACATTCCCATAGGGCCACTGGTTATTATTAAAAAAAACTTGTTCTTAACTTAACACTGTTAAATTAATTATGAAACACATTGTGTAGTACTGATACATTTATAAGTGTATTATATTAGTGTAAATCTGTATTTTATGATGTCAGAATGTATTTTGTTTTGCTTTCTTTCAGTAAATTATTAATTTTTTTAAAAGAGAATCTTTCGTTTTCGACATTGATATACTGGAGCCAACCTTGTAGGGTTATCACGTTGCCCTAGGGGGGGCGCCCTATAGTTTGAAAAAGTTTTGTTATAGGCTCCGCTATAGCCAAGGAATGAAAGATGGTGAAGAAGTAACACGTGTGTCCTGGGAAAAACCAAGCTAACAATGGTTAATGGACAGACCTCAGCTTTTATTTTTTAAATCGAATTTGGCAGTTTCTTGAAGCCACAATAGTTTCCAACCCTTTTTCAAAATTATTTCCACATGGTTCAAGCGAAGATGCATTGCTTTATGCGAGTAATCAATAAGATTACTTCTGATTAAGTGACTACGTTCGAATTAAATATAATTTCTTCGGTAATGTCATAACAGTATTGTAGTTAGTCTCTTGAAGAAAGAGGAGTGGAAACTAGGGAGAAAGTTAAGGTGTCCGCAATTTTTATTTGTGTTATATAATGCAGTTTTTGCACTATTTAATGCTGTTTTCCTGTGGTAGCCCATGGACGGCCTTGTCCTGTCCGGCGTCAAGTATGCTCTGTTTCTTATATTTAATTCCACAGGCTTGCAATGACACTTATTGTCACTCGAAAATCATCCACTACAGCTCTTTGCTACTGACTTCACATTCTGATACAGCAATAATAAGATGGCTGATAATATTAACTGAGAGAAGGGAATAGGCTTTTGGTACACTGGGCAGTGAAATGCAATTTGCGATAATATCAAATATATGCACTGGTTTGCATTATTTTAACAGATATACTAAAGCATTCATAAAATACTCATTGCCATACAAATTTGGGTACCAAGAAGGATTGTTAGGAAGTTTGGTGTGAAGACATACGTAAATGATGTGAAAAGCAGTGTGATTGTGCATTGTGTAATGACACCATAGGACGTTCTCCTTGGATTGTAAAATAGGGAAGCAGAGCTTGTTTGATTGCATTTAATCTGTTGCAGAATGACTCTTGTTAACTAGAGATACCATTACATCTCCAACGGAGACAATATTAGCAGCTGCCAAATATCAATAGGGGAAAAATCATGGGCTCACCACCTAGGCCATTCTGACTTTACTGTGAGAAAATGTGGGGACCAATGGAAGAGATAGAGGTCTGTTACGAATTGACCAGGCTCAAGACATCGACAGAATAATAGTCGCGAAGACCATCAAATCATATCTATCACTTGACTACTGCCTCATTGTCTCTGATCCATACATAGACAGCACCTTTGCTGAGGGCCACTGTCTCAGTCCATACCATCGTAAGATGCCTGGAAAGAGGATAATTGCTATTGCGGCACGCATTACGTGTACTGCTTTTGATACCCTCTCACCATCACCTCCGTTTGAACTGGTGTCGCACTCTAAGAGATTAGAATGTAACCGAATGGAACCAGGTCGTCTTCAACTATGAATTCAGACTCAATTTGACAGTGATGACTATCGTGTACGAGTGTTTAGGCCCCGAGGTAAACATCTCAATCCTGTCTTCGCTGTTCAGAGGCAAATTACTCCGGCAACTGATGTATTTGTATTGGGTGCTGCCATCGCATGCGACACACGATAATAATGATCCCCAACACCAAGACAACCCAGAGGTGCATTTGTAACAATATTCAGCCCCATGTGATTCCATTTAGGGCAAGGCTCCTTGGAGCTATTTTTCAACAGGAAAATGCTAGCTCTCAAACAGCAAGGGTTTCAAAAGACTGCCTTCACCCATTTCCGCATTTTGTTGACCTGCTCAATCCCCAGATTTGTCACCGATCAGGAATATCTAGGATCATTTAGAACGACAATTTGGACAGCTTACAAACTTGGTCGAGTTAGAAGGGCTTTTACAGCGACTGTGGAACTAGATGTTGCAGAACATCATACAGGGCTTGTATATTTCAATGTCAAAAGGTATATTAGTTTTACATTTTTACGTAAGTATCAAAATATGTCTTTAACCCTCCAACCGGATAGCACGGAAAATTCCGTCAGTGTAAAGATGCTTCGAAAAATGACTGCACTGATTTTTCTGCCTTCAAGTAACGTTTTCAAAAGCGGATTAGCCACACTTTTCTGAAATCCTTTCCCCCTTTTAAGGTTTAACATCTTGAAAGATAATTGGGGATGGGAGAAGCAACACAGCATTACACTGAGGGGAAGTTTTATGGCTCCCAGGAAACCCCGTGTTTTGACCCTGGGGCAATCGTAAAAAATCTGGGGGAAATTTCTTTAGACCTCAGGAAATGTTTACTTGTTACCTCGTATTTTAAAAGTTTTGAAAAGTTCCAACGCATAAGTAAAATATGTTACAATTCCCTTTTGGTTTCATATTAATTTGAAACTGTAACAAGTTGGGGCGTGTCAGTGCAATCTGCTATTTTAAATAGTTAGACAAATTATCTTTTTTAAGTATATTCTTTCAGCTTCATTTTTCTTATTTTAATCAAAGCTTTCAGTTTTTGAAACATGATTATTTTATTATAAGATACCGAAAAAATTAATAAAACACCAAACTCTTTGAAATTTGAAACCTTTTCAATTTTCCAACCACTAAAAAGGAATAAATTTAAACTTCATCAAATCATTTGAAACATTTTCTTACACTTTGATAAAAATAATAACGAAAAAAAACTAATTAAGATTTATTAGTTTTTTTTTTAGATTTGAAAACCCAAGTGTTCAGGGAAGTTTAAGTACAGTGCCTGGTTATATATTGTTAAAATACACCGAATTGTATTTGAATTTTAAGTGCTTGAACTTCAGTTTACATCAAAGACAACATGAATGAAGATTTTCACACATTTTTTTTATAACTTGAATGTTAGAATAAATGGTAATCAAAAATATACGGAAACATTTACAGTAGACCTTTATGCATATAAATAAACATAAAAATCAATTTTAAATTCGAGCTATTGAAAAACATTCGAATTATTGTTCAAAAATATCTATTTATACAAAATACCTCAACATTTATCTTTTTTAAAGGCTAACTGAATAAGTAATTAAAATCTGGATATTTTTGGAAATCTCGACCGTATAAAGCTAGAAATTTTATGTTAGAAATTCCATTTGAAATTTCGAAAAAAAAAATGCATCGCGCAGTTAAAAATTATTTACCATAAGTTTTAGCAATTGTTTGAGTATAATAAAAAATTTCAAATTTTATTATATAGCTTCTTTGGTATCTTTTAATATTTTTCGAAGATTTGAAAACTGCATGCTAAGACAAAAAATATACTAAAAAAATTTGAATATACAATTACAATAAATTCTTACATAGAAGCAAAACTGAGAAGCTAAAGCGTAGGAATGAAAAATTTTGAGTATATCTGAAGTAGTTTTCGAAATATTTATTTTAAAGTTCAGAAAATTTGTCTGCGTTATGTTATACTTAATATTAATTAAATGGTTAAAATAATATGTTAATATTAGTCATGTAATCGTTTGAGGACACATTCATATACTAATAAAAATTATCATGGTCATTGATGCGAATGTCAAGAATTTTATGTAATTTTAAATTCAGACATTAAGATATTGAATATGCTAAAATACATGAAAAATGCAGTCTGCTATAAAATGATCTTGACAAACAAAATCCGGCATTTTCACTTACTATGGCAGAGCCGGCTTAGTCAGGGGCGATCTGGAAAAACAGAGAGAGAACCGCGGTTTTGATGGATGCCGCTCTAGCTTTTAAAGTTCCCAGGAAAAATTATATATATATAAATTACAAATGCAAAAATAATTTTCCATGCATTTTTATAACAACGAATTGCAAAATTGGCTTCCAATGCATTGTTGTGTTTGACAATATGTAAGGTAAGCAACCCTACTTTAGATAGATTTGTACTACTTTTTCGTAACCGTATTCCTTTTAAAATTAATTCGTGCAGCCGAAATACACCTTTTGCACCCTTAAAAATTTATGTAAACTATAACGGTTAATTTTAATTTATGCAACTTGTAAAATGTTCATAATTAACCATTTCTGTCTAAACAGTTTACATGAAAAAAAAGTTTGGACTCCCTCATTCATTAGGGATTTATATAAGATTCTAACATTAAATTTATTTTTCACCAAATAGGATCGAGTGGTAGTGTATAGTGCTTCCACACCACAGGTCTGGGGTTCTCTTAACGGGCTGCGCAAGGTCGACTCTGCCTTTCATCTCCGCTACATTGGGTCGATAAATGAGTACCAAGCTTGCTTCGGGTCTTAAATACTGAAGGTCTCTGTTCAGACAGACCACCAAATCGGGACATTTGTTCATGCACCTCAGCGTCCAATGGTCACGTGTATTATGATGGGCACAGTAGTTCCTGGCCCTCATGGATTATTGTGCCACTGAGTTTAAGTCTTATGTTTGAGGATTACTTCACTTTGGAGATACCCCTTAGATAAACATGTACTTCCACTCATTTGCAATTAAATATTTTCTTTCGATTACGTTTATTTCAGAAGGAAGTTTGATTTTTCAAATGTATTTGCTTAATAACATGTATATTTGTGTATTATATTAAACATTTGATCAATCCAAAATTACATGTTTTTAGCTCCTCTAAAAGCTTTTAGGATTTTACAACTGATCTTACAATCCATATACGTTTTATAGTAATATATTTAAAAATGATAAAGACATTTTTACGACTGTGTGAGCTTTTATGCCTCGTTTATAAATATAAAAAACTGCATTCAGCTACAGTTTTTAAAATGTACTGAAATAAGTGGAGGAATAGGATACTTACATATTATGAATATTTTTGACTGCAGTAAGATATATTTATATTTCAGTTTCTTTACAATTTGAATAGAAGTTGTAAGCCACTTTGCGAATAGTTTGATATTGAGTATAAACCCATAGGCTGTTTAATATTGTAAAGTATTTTACTTTGATACCAGCACACATTAAAATAAAGCTCATTTGCAGTTATATGATCAGCTTCAGTGATATTTAAATTTTCAAAAATAGTCTACAAGTACGAAAACATTCCTTCACAACCGCACACCACATCTCATACTATATCTTCCCTACAGCAGGAAATATTTGTGTATACTGAAAAATTTAATACTGGATACATTTACAAGTGTTAAATTTGTTTTTAAAATTTGGTATGAATACATTGTGGAACTGTCGGTTAACTTCACTGAACAAAATTGTTTTAAGTGTACTGTTTTGAAAGACAAAATTAATTAGGGAGAACTTTTCTCACAATAGAATTTGTAATGACTGAATTGTGTGAAAATGTAGTTATCGATGTGTGACATTTTTCCTTGTAATAAAAGAAACAGAAAGATAAGAAATTTAACTTGAGTAGAAAATGGTTAGAAGTACTGTCATGCGCATTTGAAGAAGTATATCCCCCATTAAAATTAAAAATTATTGACTGAATGTGTGTTATGTCCATCACAAATGCCGATGTAGAAAAGGAATTTTTATTTAATACAAGAAGTTTGAAAAGGAGAACACTAGGAAGGAAAATTTAAATTTTTTCCGAAAAATATTCAGTTAACATAAAAATATCTTTTATATGATTTTAATTAAAATGAATTAAAAGTATTGAAATCCTTTTTTATGCTATTTTAAATTAAAAATATAACTGAATAGAGAAAGATGGGTTTTATTTCATAAATATAATCATCGTATGTACCATTTATTGTGTTATTGTTTAAAAATGAGATAGGGCCTTTGCTCTTTTTACCTCATTACTTTTTTAAAAAACAGGAAAGTGAGCGCGTTTTCTTACTCTCATATTCAAAAATGAATACAGGATGCTTTTTTTTCTGGTTCAAATCGCAATACCAAAAAAAAAAATATATATATTATTTTTAATTTTTAAAAAATGACAGAAAATAAAATTTGTTTGAAGATTTCATACTTTTTTTCTTTTTTTCTTTTTTTCTACCCTGCATTTTGTTTTAATTTTACTGTGACGGAACATATAGGAGAAAGAAACACCGAATTCCACTACAGTTTCATACAAGATTGCCCAAGGCAACTCTACAGCTAGCTGTAAACGATTGATCTCTTGGTTCTTACTTGACAAAGTAACCGAACTAGGTCATAACATTGTCCCCGTTCGACCTCCCAAGTTCTAAAAGAGGGAAAGGAAAGAAGGCTGTTGTATTTTTAAAGCGATCTTCAAAATAAGAGTTAACGCTTTCGGAATAAGTTTTCAGTAGGAAGGTATCCACTTAGAGGGTTAAGTATCAGTATAGGTCTTTTAAGAATAAATATTAGTCAATTAAACTGATGTATATATAATAAAGTACATACGTTTTCAAAAATAAGTTTTTTAATCTCTCATCATTTTATTTATTTTTTAAAAAATTATTTTTTAAGGTTTTCTTAATTTTATAATAATGTACATTTATTTTTCATTTATAATCTAAAATTGTCTTTGAAAAGATAGCAGGAATAACTTAATTTACTATCAAAAAATTTTCAATGAATAATAAAATGTATGCTTGTTCGCCAAACAATAAGTATATCTTCAGTAATGAAATTCCCAAATAATTTTACTGGTCATAATCAATGAAGATGAATGATTAAAAATGTTCTTACCTACTTTTACAATTATTACAGCGCAACCTTCTGGGCATCTCTTAGGTAGAAGTACATAAAATTTGTCTGGTAATATGACAGACAAAATTTCATCGGTAACTCCCTCAAATTTAGACGAATGTTTTCTTCTAAAAAGCACGTAGTTTTGTAGATTCTTGAGAGATCTGGATGTATCATATTTATTTTTTCTTAAAAATTGAGTCAGAAAATCATCATGGAACTGAATTCCTTTCGTAACCTTGTCATCTGGTCAATGAAGAATAAAATGAACACATTAGAGATAAACTTCAAATATGTTATAAGAATAAGAGAAAAAGAGAGTGGATTTTCGTATAAAATTTTATATGTTTGTGTTGAATATAAAAGAAACATTGTTAAAAAATATTTCATACAACCACACGGTGACTACACTTTCAAATACTAACTACAAAAAAAAAAATAATAAAAGAAATAAATTTATTCACTTGCAGTTTCTTTTGCTTTTTTAAGATATTATTATTATTATTATTTAATTATTTAATTATTTATTTTTTGGCAATGCTGTATTGCACGATTTCAATAAGATAATTATTATTTGCGCGCAAAACATGGAATCTACTCGAGATTTCTGGCCACGTTCTATGCAAAATTGCAGGAGCAACAATATAAATCTACTGTAATCTGTCTTTTCATTTTATTAATGACATCAATTGAAGATTGGTAAGCAATGTTCTTCAAGTATCCCTGCAAGAAGAAGTTCAAAGGTGCTATGTCTAGAGATTTGGCTATTGGACTTCTATAGATCCATTGCCCGGGGAACTTTTTTTCATTTTCAAATTCAAGTGTGGAGGTGCCCAATTTACGCTGTACATGCGTTACAGATTTCAATTCTATAAGCCATGCTACAACTTGCGTTTGTTCTTGAGGGGAAGCCATTTCGAAACGAAAATACTGAAAAATGGGTACGCTGCGCCATCTAGTTTGCATTTCATGAAATAGAAACTTTTATCTTATAAGGAAACGATAGGAGTGATAACTTCAAAATTTGTAATGTTATTTCAGTGATTAATTAGGTGAATAAAAAACAGGGAGATAGTATTGCCAGATAAAATTAGTTATTCATACGTCTGTACTCAGAAAATAATACTTTTTGCGATATATACAATTATATTTGTGAATTAATTGCGTTCAAAGAAGGCAGCAATAGGTTTATGGTAGCTGGGGGGAATAGGTTATAAACACTTTAGATTCAAAATTATTTAAATATTTAAAAAAAACTCCATCAAGCGTTGTTCCGTACTTTGTCATGCTTTCATTTGGGTCATTTGGCATAATTCATTTGAATTTTGATTTTAAAAATCTACTGAAGGCTTTGATTTGTCTTTTAAAAAATCTATATTAAAATCTCCACTTAAAATAATAGGCAATTTGTTGACAAAAATTGATCCGGATTGATGAATTTTACAGTATTGAATGGATTTTCCAAACTTTTTTTACTTTGTAAAACTCTGTGCGTGACTGGGGTTGATAGAGACAATTGTAATTCAACAAAAAGTATCCAATGAAACTAAAAAAAAAACCTTTTTTGTGAAGATCTGTGTAATTAATTACAGAGTAATTCCCCAAACTTACGTAATATCTGGGACTGAGTAAAAACCGTGCAAGTCAGGGTATAATTCCTCATATAAATACATATAAATAATTTTTAGTTGCGATCTGAGACTAAAGAAAATAATATCGGATAAAATGTAATAAAATCTTAGATAATACATATACTAAATCGTAAGCCGAAGTTATTTTGATGTAGCCCGCTAATAATATCAGCTCAAAGAATTCCCCCCGAAACATTTTCTCGTAGCCCGCTAAAAATATCTTTTTTTTTTGAAAAAATACACACTTCGTTGGAGTCGATAGTTTCAAAAATGTATAACCTTTTCAATTAAACTGAAGCGTTTTGTCAAAGTCCCAACTGTCATTCGATCTTCTGATTGAACTGGGTCTAAAGAACTCAAGTCCTTTAATGTTTTGCTTATACATTTCTCGGAGCTCATCAATTGTCGGCTCCTGATTACGGTAATCCAGCAATTCTTGAAAGTTATCACTATATAAAGGGTATTTTTTTAGAGGTATAGAACTTTAAATTGCAATAAAACAACGATGTATTATTCGATTAACATGAATTTTTTTTATTCGAAAGATAATCTTGGGGCGTTACGTTTTAAATATGATTTCTGGCATATGACTGCCACGGCTGGCTCGGATGTAGTCCAATCTGGACGTCCAATTTTCGATGACTTTTTCCAACATTTGTGGCCGTATATCGGCAATAACACGGCGAATGTTGTCTTCCAAATGGTCAAGCGTTTGTGGCTTATCCGCATAGACCAATGACTTTACATAGCCCCACAGAAAATAGTCTAGCGGTGTTAAATCACAAGATCTTGGAGGCCAATTCACAGGTCCAAAACGTGAAATTAGGCGGTCACCAAACGTGTCTTTCAATAAATCGATTGTGGCACGAGCTGTGTGACATGTTGCGCCGTCTTGTTGGAACCACAGCTCCTGGACGTCATGATTGTTCAATTCAGGAATGAAAAAGTTAGTAATCATGGCTCTATACCAATCACCATTGACTGTAACATTGTGGCCTTCATCGTTTTTGAAGAAGGATTCCACCAGCCCATAAAGCGCACCAAACAGTCAGTTTTTCTGGATGTAACGGTGTTTCGACATTCACTTGTGGATTAGCTTCACTCCAAATGCGGCAGTTTTGTTTGTTGGCGTAGCCATTCAACCAGAAGTGCGCTTCATCGCTAAACAAAATTCGCTTATGAAAATCGGGAACAACGGCAATCTCGTTTTGGACCCATTCGACGAATCTACGCCTTGCTTGATGATCGTTTGGATGAATTGCCAAACCAAACTGAGAAGAAATCACTTGACAGCTGTTAAATCGGTCGCCATCTTGGAAAGTAATGCCAACTTAAACTTGTATACCTGGAAAAAAAACACTCTTTATCACTATATTCAGTGCTTCTCAAACATTCAATACTTGCGACCCAATATTCAATCATTACTTTCATATTGTGCCCCTCCCCCTCCATACAAAAACAATGCATTGAACTGAACAATACTAAGCTTAGAAGGTAAACCTAATGTACTACTTTAATCTCTTAAGTGCCTTCGGCGTGTATAAACGTCTCATTTAGCCAGTGTGTTAATTGTACCGCGGACGTATATATGCGTCTTTTCTAAGTACGATTTTTTCTGTGTGCATTGCTATCCATAAAATTATTCCGAAGGCTTTCGAATTCAATAAAATGAACTTGACAGTGTTTGGAAGGATTTACTTTTTTATTCCTCTTCTGTTCTCTACCCCAATGCACCAGATACGCTCACCACGTGTTAAACGGTGGCATGGGGGAGCGAATCGCGTAATTTTTAATCGACTTTTAAAAATCGACTTATAAACCGTATAAATTATCAAGATAAGTGTTAATTTTTATTTTTAATTTTTCTTACAAGCCTATGGGGACTCTGGTAATTATTTAACTTGTTCTTAACTTATTACTGTTAAATTAATTATAAAATTCATTGCGCAGCACTGATATATTTATAAGTTTAAATGTGTATTTTATTTTTTATTTGTTTGCTTTCAGTGCATTAATATTTTTTAAAAAAATAATCTTTATTTCTCGGCTTTTCAATATGCTCCCCCCACCCTTGTAGGGTTATCACGCCCCCCTTAGGGGGCGCGCCCCACAATTTGAGAAACACTGTACTAATTTCATCAGACATTGACCCTAATTCCTCCTGAGTTTCAGTGATTTAAAAAATACGATTGAATGACATTTGAAAATCTCGTAACTTTGAATTCGCGTAAGTCGAGGTATTACCGTATTTGTAAATGAAAATATATAATTAAAGTTCAGTTATTAATTTTTTTGCAGTTTTTGTGAAGTATTATTCTAAAAAAACGTGCATGTGGGTGGTTATTGATTAGACATGTTTTCTCTAAATGTTAGATAAAATGCTTGTTAAATCTCTATCAGGAGTATTCAATCCAGATGGACCGATACAAGTGTCGTGCTTGTATTGTGTAAATTCTGCAAAAGCTTGCGTTGTCTTTGAATGCCGTCACGATGCTTAGATCTGGTATACTACAAGAATTCGTCTCCAGAGATACAAAATCCATCGGATTAAGGTTTCGCCGTGTAATATCGTAAGGTATTGAACGACTTTTCCTGTAATTTCTATGTTACATTTTTATCTGAAATAAACGTTTTTTGGTGGGAGAATAGAATTATATTTTCTTAAGAAATTACAGCGTTTGCCAGTATTGACTTTTATCTAGCTCTCTTATTGCTATGTAAATACATTTTTTCTTCAATAATAAATTTAAAGTTATGCTAATCTCGATTTTAATGCAGTGTTAATTAAAATGATGGTGAAACCTACTTTGCAATACCTCTTTTAGTTCTTGAAGTCCCTTGACTTTCCTTTCAGGAGTTTCATTCAATTCTTCCTCACTTTTTTCTTTTATAAAATCAGGCAAGTAAGTCATATGAAGAGGGTAAATATCCTCAGTTGACATCATCGACTTAGGAAAATTGGAAGAAATGGCTTAAGCAAATAATAAGAGTATTATTTTTTTTAAAAAAAAGTGAAAAATTCATTTGAAAAATAAGAGAAGTATGGACAATTCTGGTGCTAGTTTCATTTACTAATAAATATGATTATTGAATACTTTTACACCCTTTCGTTCGTTCTGATTTTTTTATAAAACAATTTTCTTAATCTTGTTCAATTTCTACTATTAGTTTACACTCTCTCCCTATATATAGCGTAAAATGCGGCGCATAAAGCGCACTTTTAACATAAACAAAAATAAGATGTAAATTTAAGGGTGAGCGTTATACGCCGGGTATAAAAGCGATAGATTTAAAAATAACAAAAAAAGATGAATATAAAAAAATTTACTTCTATTTGTATCAAATACTGTTCATTTGAAAGAAATGGCTTGCTTTATAAACTAAAAGAGATGTAATTCTTGAAGAATACTATTTTTTCAAAAATTTGTGAATAATACCTCGAATAAAAGACTTCAAAACATAAGAGAAATGTATACTAATATTTCAGATTTCTTCCTAAAAAGGGGGGTTCGCGTTATACGGCGAATTTACCTAAAATTAAAAAATGCAGCTTAAAAATATGGGTGCGCGGTATACGCCGGATTTTACGCTATATACAGTGGTGGGAAAAAGTCCTGAACACACTCACTTTTTAGCGCAATTTTTGTGTTTGACTTCATTTTTCGTTGTCAAATTATCGCACTATCTTAAATATTGTTATTGATTTTAATGTATTTTTTTATGCTGATTTCAAATCTACTACTAATTTCTTATTGACTAAAATATTTTTGTAGTAAAGCTGCCTGAACACAATAATGTGAAATATATGTGCAGAATAAAACAATATAGAATAACATAATATGCAAAGAAAAATAACACGAAAATTGACAAATACGGTATATTTAATATATATATATATATTTTGAAAATTACATTGTTGTCACATGTTAGAAAATCAATATTTTATGGGCCAGCCGTTTGCTTTATTTACGGCTCAACATCTTTTTGGCATGGAATGCACCAATTTCAAAAGATCTTTCGTGACAATATGGTTGATGAAAATATTAAAGCTTCAATTAATTCACGTTTGTTTGAAGGTTTTTTCTTTGAAATTTCATAACCAATTTTAAACTATAAGTTCTGTATCGGATTAAGGTCGGGAGACTGTCCTGGCCAGTTCATTCTATTCACAGTATAGTCTTTCAACCATTTCTGGACTACCTTTGCACAATGACAAGGGGCGTTATCGTCCTGAAAAATTCATGACTGATTCCCAAAAAGTTCTATCGCAGTTGGTAGCAATTTATTTTGTAGTATTTCAATGTAATCCATGGCTTTCACTGTTCCGCTAACGATGTGAAGTCTTCCAACACCATGAGAAGACATGCAACCCCATACCTTCACTTTTGTAGGGTACTTTACTGTGGGCTTCAGACACTGAGGGCAGAATTCCTCATGAGTGCGTCGTCTTACATAGGCACTACTTTGGTTGCCAGAAATACAAAACTGACTCTCGTCACTAAATATTACCTTTTCCCAGTCTTTAATAGACTATAATGAATGTTCCCTTGCCCACGTCAATCACCTCTTGCGTTGAAATTCAGTCAGTAATGGTTTTGGGCGCGCTTTATAGCCTCGTAACCCAATTTCCAGCAGTCTTTCTCTAACAGTTCTTGGGTACACACTCACATTTGATGTCAAAGTCCATTGTTTCAAAATTTGAGAGGAAATAAGCTTTCTGTTTGAAAGTGAAATTCTGTGCAATAACCTGTCTTCACGTAAAGATGTTTTTTTGGTCGTCCTGATCACCCCCTGTCCGCAATAAAATTTGTTTCAGAAAATCTTTTCAAAGTTCTCACAACAGTAGAAAGGCCACATGGTACTTTAGCAGCAATTTGGCGCATAGAATAACCTTCTTCCTTCAAATGTATTATTTTGTACCTTTTATTCTCAGGAAGATATGAAAATTTAGCCATAATTCCAATATTTTTTCCACAAATGCACTTCAAATTTCTTTCAATACACTATTTTCCACAAGCACACAATTGCATTCAATACAATAAACCACGTTTCACTTTTTTTCTTTCAACCCTTTATCGCTACTGCTCTCTGATTTGTTGAAATAACGGAGCATTTCATTAGTGGAAAACACACTCACTCATTCTTACAGTGACCTTGTGCTTTCTTGTCAAGGTTTTCTCAACATATCAATGAAACTATTTACTTAAGATGAAATATACAAACAGATTTGAAATCAGCATGAAAAAATACATTAAAATCAATAACAATATTTAAGATAGTGCGATAATTTCATAACGAAAAATGAAGTCAAACACAAAAATTACGCAAACAAATGAGTGTGTTCAGGACTTTTTGCCAACACTGTATATATATGCTTTATACGTTAATAAAATACTTTTTATTTATTCACTCAAGTTCCAATACATTATTTTAAACTTGTTGTGGATGATACTTGATGTTAATACAGTTTTATCAAATATTGTTCATTAATTCTATTTAATTAAGGAATAATTAGTAATAAACAAAAATAATAGTCCAACACCATATATAAGAAGGAAAATTGCTCTTTGTGGCCCTGAAGGTGTAATGGATAAAATTGCTCCACCATAAGTCCAACACCATATATAGAAAGAAAAATGTGTGCGTGTGCAAAATTGCAAGGAGAAAATCGCTTTATATTTTACCACTTAATATTGTGATTCTGCCATATGTGTATACATACTTATATTGTAATTATTTAATAAAAAGTAACTAAAATAAAATTTTTCTTTGTTGACCAAGTAGGAATTGACTTAATTTTTTATATATATTACTTGTTTCTTCTAGATTTTGAAATTCACACATTGCAAAAAATAATTTCTTTACTTGTTCCATTACTTTCCATTACTTGTACAGCGTTATGGAGTTTATCCAATGAAAGAATACATTCAGCAACATAATGCGTTGAATTTACACATTATGTTTATTGCAATCGTAACCTATGCAACTCGTCTTCATTTTTAACCTACAGTACTTTGGTCGCAGGGAAGTTCATTCAAGACAAATTTCTTATCTTTTATAAATTATGAGGATTTCAAAAGTATTTCTTTTAGTTCAGTGATTTTAAGTGATTCATGTACTGTTTCACCGATTTCTTCTAATACAACTAGCAAGTAAACTTTTGTAAAACTTTTAAACAGTATTAATAGTAGCAATGTTCAAAGAAAAAATCAAACTCACCTTTACTAGGTAATTTGTTAAGACATCAGGTTCTCAACTAGGGGAGTGGCAACTTGATAATGAACTTTGAAACATGATTATAATAACTACCATAATCTTTTGGCCAATTTCTTACATAAAAATAATTTTGTTTTCAATTATTTTCACTTACATACCTCTACCCCATTGCTTCTCAAACTTTCAACATTTGTGACCCAATATTCAATCAGAATTTCCATCGCGCCCCCTTTCCATACCATATAACAATGTTTTGAATTCAACAATACTATTTTTTGACGCTAAAGCTACAGTACAATTTTAACCTCAAAAGTGCCACTGGCGTATATATACGTCTCGCTCAGCCAAAACGTTTATTGTCCCAGTCATATATATAGCTCGTTCCAAAGTATTAACTTTTCTGTGCACTGCTACCCATAAAGATTTTTTCGAATGATTTTTGGCTTTGGCGTTGAGTTTGCGAAGGATTTACTTATTTCAGAGGATTTGCTTATTTATTCCTTTTCTCCCCGTCCCCCTTCCAAAACATCACATAGCGCGTCTATGTGGAAAACGGTGTCCTTGGAGAGCGAATTGCGTAACTTTTAATCAACAGTTTAAGAATTATTTATAAATGGTATAAATTATTAAGATAATTGTAAATTTTTGTATTTTAATTTATATGTGACAAGCCCATGGGGTCACTTGTCTAAACTTGTTCTTAACTTAATATTGTGAAATTAATTATAAAATACATCGTGCAGTACTGTTACATTTATAAGTGTATTATATCAATGTAAATTTGTATTTTATTTTTTGTTTGTTTACTTTCAGTAAATTAATAATTTTTTTAAACTTTTATAAATATGCTCGCACCCCCCTCGTAGAGTTATCACGTCCCCCCCTTAGAGAGGTGCACCCCACTGTTTGATAAACGCTACTCTACCCTCTTGAGTAGAAATGCGCTGCATGGCAATAATACTTAAAGAAAGAAAAAAAATTGGCAGGAAAAAGTGTACTTGAAATTTTTACTTAAAAAAATACGTGCCTAAAAAGTTTTAAATTTAAAACTAAGCGACAAGCATGATTTCCAAAAACCTAGTAAGCGTTACTGACCCGAGCCTCACGCTTAAGCAAAACGCGTCTAAAGAAGTTTTTACTTCAAAAATTGAATTTCGAAACCAAAGCTCAGTTAAAAATAAAGTAAGACATCGTGTCAGCATTTTTTTTTACATTTACGTGAATTAATAATAATATAACAAAAATTCGTTTTTTCCTAGGATTTAGCAGAAAAGAAGGAATGCAATCTTGTTCAAGAAAAATTTAGACTTCTTCCTTTCAGTATTTTTTGGAAAATTATTTTAAGAAAATGATAAAAGTAGATATCAATAAAAAAAAACAAAAATAAAAAAACATTAGTTTTTTAAAGTTGACTTCCATCCAGTGGATCCATTGAGTCACAATTTAAATTATAAATAATCAATTTGAAAACATCCTAAGATTACTTTAACAATTTGTATCGTATATTAGAATCTATGTTTGCATTAATTTGGAGCAGAATGCTGCTGACATGTAGATTTTTATTGATATTCAGACATGTAGATTAGATTCATAGCTAGATTTTGAGATAAAATTGCTAAGAAAACTAGGTTTCAGATTTGACCAATTTCAGATTGGATTTTTTTAGAACTATTATTAAAGTTATTATGCTCTCAATTATATTAAAACTAAGTAACAGTTTTAATTCCTTTATTATATTTTAATTATAAGTGGTGAAATATTATGAATTTTTAATGCAACAAATCATTAGCAGATTCTAAAAGGATTTTTATTTAATTACATTAAATAATTGATTGCCATGAAAGAGATCTTTCTTTAAGAAAAATTATTTTGTTATTCTTCTTCACTGATATGAAAATCTTAGTAAAGTTTAAAACTAGATTTAAAACTTATTCAAAATACTAAATTATGTCAACAATAAACTGATTTTAGCTAGATAGGAAAAAAAAAATAACTCGGATTTTAAAAACTTATTACACACTAATATTTATGAAAATCGTAGCACTATACATTAATCATGCAAAGTAAACAGATTTTTTTAATAAGTTGCGAAATAAGTTTTAATAAGCAAAAGGATTAAAATTCAAAGAGCTGAAAAACACTCTCTAAACTTTCAAATGATTATTGAATAAAAATAAGGTAACCAAAATGTCCTACTTTAGGGAGGACGGTCCTCTTTTAATAGGTTCTGTCCTTCCTCGAGAAGTGTCCTCCTACTTGTCCTACTTTTCAATAATTTAATATTGAACTGTTAATCTCTGTATTCAGAGATGAATCAAACTTGTTTCCAAAATATCGAAGAATGGTCTGATACAAATATCATAGGGAATAACAGTTTTTTATGGTATTTTTTGGCAACATCGTAAGTAAATTGGATATAGAAAATTATGTTGAATTTTTATGGAAAGAATCGATGACAATTGTCTGTCTAGAATAGAAAGAAGACTGAATGTATATTTAAATTCTAATACGTTCGAACAATTGAGAAATCAACATGCTGAAATTGATAAAAAAATGGGTGAAATTACTTAAACCATTTAAAAAATGAACACATTCCGTATGAAAATGTAATTATTTCGTTAAATTTCGTTGTGCTGTCTTGTAACTAATGCAGCAGTTGAAAGAGTTTTTCAGTTGGTAATGGTTTTTGGACTTGTAAGAATTCAAGATTGAATGTTAATATTATATTTTAGCTGCAGTGCTTACCGTACAATTAAGTATGAAGGATATGTTTTGCCCCGAACTTTCCGATATATTGGAAAATGATATGTTGACAAGAAAAATTCATTCAATGGAAAAATACTCGTTTAAGAAAATAATTAAAAGGAATGTAAGCATAACACAGGTCTGCGATGAAAAAATTGTTGTATATTTAACTAGTGTGTTTAACTATATTCTTTGTGCTGATTACGGGAAAAATAGTGAAAAATTCCACCACCCCTAGATAAGTCACAAATTTCATCTGAAATTTTCTTATTTTCAGGTGGTTTCAGGTCCAGTATGCGTACAATTTTTCAATATTATAGCCTATATAATTCGTGAATTTAGACTGAATTATGGATCTTTTATGGTGAATAGGTTACTAAGCAATGTATATTATTTACAAACACAGTTTTATTTTATTTATTTGCTATGACATTGAATCTAAACTCGGAATACCAGTTCCTACTGGAACGAGATATGTTTCATTCTGTCTGCCCCCTCCCCAATCCTACTGGCTGCTAGGCGTCGTGCGCCGTGACCTTGGTTGCAGTCAGTGACTCAATGTGGAGCTAGCCACTGTGGTGTAAACATCAAACAATTTTGTGCTACGGTATTTAAAAGAAATGGTTACCAGAGGATGTGTTAACTCTCCTAACTGTTTCTGTTATATTTGTGGGTCTTATACCGTCAAGAAGCAACAAAGGAACATTTCTAATTTTGTTCAGAAGGTGTATTTTGCATACTTTGGTATTAAATTAGGGGACCAAGATAAATCTTATGTGCCCCATGTAGTGTGTTCTGTGTGTGTTGAAGAACTGAGACAATGGTTTCAAGGTAAGAAGAAATCATTTCGTTTTGAAGTACCCATGATTTGGAGAGAGCCTAAAAATCACAGTGATGACTGTTATTTTTGTTCTTGTTCAGTGCAAGGTTTCAATTTAAAAAAACAGGAAGGACATTTCATACCCAACCATCATACGTTCGGCTATTCGCCCTGTACCTCATGGACCTGATTTGCCTATTCCTTCACCTCCGGATACCCTTGAGCAATATTTTAGACGTTTTTGACCAAATATCACATATTAGCAACGACAGTGATGATGGCTACGATCCAGGTACAAATGACCCTGAACTTTTCTCTCAATCAGATTTGAACGACTTAGTACGAGATCTGGGCCTCTCAAAGAACACAGCGGAAGTTTTAGGGTCTAGACTTAAAGAAAGACATTTGTTAAACTCCGGTGTTTTATTTTCGTGGTACCGATTTCGAGAAAAGGAATTTGTCCCTTTTTTTACGCAAGAGGGGGACCTAGTTTTCTGCAACAATGTACCTGCAATGTTGGAAATGTTCGAAATTATGTATGAACCGGAGAAATGGAGACTTCTTATCGATTCGTCAAAAAGGAGTTTGAAAGCTGTACTTCTTCACAATGGTAACCGATATGCTTCTGTGCCTGTTGGACACTCAGTCCATTCGAAAGAATGCTACGAAAATCTTGAGTTTATTCTTAATACGCTCAGCTACTCTGACCATAAATGGACCATTTGTGGTGATTTGAAAGTTATTTCTATGTTACTAGGTCAACAAAGTGGTTACACAATGTTTCCATGTTTCCTCTGTGAATGGGATAGCCGTGACAGGAAACAACACTACTTAAAGCAGACGTGGCCAATCAGAAAGGCTAATTATTCCTGGAGTTAAAAATGTTGAAAAACAAAGTTTAGTAGATCCTAAGAAGATCTTGTTTCCACCACTTCATATAAAATTGGGGCTAATGAAACAGTTTGTGAATGCATTAGACAAAGACGGAGAGTGTTTCAAGTACCTTTGTGAACAGTTTCCTGGTCTATCCGATGCTAAGCTGAAAGAGGGCATCTTTGTTGGGCCTGACATAAGAAAACTTTTAAAAGATTAAACTTTTGTCACTAAAATGGAAATGAAAGAAAAAAATGCCTGGAATTCATTTAAACTTGTAACAGGCTTTCTTGGAAACAAAAAAGATCCAAACTACAAAGCTTTAGTTGCTGAATTGTTACAAAACTACAAAATATTGGGCTGCAACATGAGTGTCAAAGTCCATTTCTTCCACTCACATCTAGACTACTTTCCAGAAAATCTTGGGGCTGTAAGGGAGGAACACGGAGAAAGTTTCCATCAGGATATAAAAGAAATGGAGCGCAGTTACCAAGGTCATTGGAATGTCAACATGATGGCAGACTACTGTTGGATGTTAAAACGGGAAAATTCACAAGAACAGAGCCGAAAAAGAACTAAAAGAAGCTTCGATGGGAAAAGAAGACGTTTTTACAAAGACTTATAATAGCATTTTCAACACATATGTGTATCACTATTATTCTTATTTAAGCTATTTATCTTTGTTTTCTTTCTTTTAGTTTATGTTAAAATAATAAAAACAAATCCAAAATTTTAATTTTCTGTACTTTTTCAAATATTTTACCTTTATTTTGTAGGCAAGCCTTATGTGATAGAAAAAAACCCGTGTCATTTTTGAAATCAGCGCAAATAACTAAATAAAGATCGGTTAACAAAACCAAAACAATTTTAAAAAAAGGTTTTTTTGCAGACCTGTGTAATTAGTGTATTTTTGTTTGAATTAATAAAACGTTTCATATATTTAGGTTGTAATTTTTTCTTAAATTTTCCGTCCTTCTTTTCATTGCAAAAAAATGGTCACCCTAATAGAAACCACTTCAAAGGAGCCCTGAATATGTGAATGGCTAATTGATTGCAGAAAATGTGATTTCGTACAATCTTCCTCATTCCTTCATCGTGCTGCATTTTTGCATGCAACATTGTAAATTATTTATAATTCTTTAAAATTATATTACTTATTAAATGAAAAAAGAAATTCATTTTATTTAAAATATGATAAAAATTTTCATTTGTCTCATGTGTCAATACAACAATAACAAAAACAATATGCCATACACAAATTTCATATGTTATGTGATTAAGTAAAAACTCAATAAAATTCCAAAAATGTGTGTGTATTCCCCATAAAGTCATTCATCAATGAAATTTTCATTCAGAACTGTTTAAAATATCCCAATATTCACTTAACCGGTATACAACCGGTTTTATACAACTAAAATAATTGAAAATTTTAGATAAAATTAAATCTTTTAACAATACATTTCAATGCATTGAATAATAATTGAATTTATGTAACTGAATTGCTATGAAAGGCTTCTGCATGAAACCTACATTAAGATAAAGTCCATTGAAATTAGAATTTCTAAAAGTACCTCCAACACTTTTTTAGAGTTTTTTATTTTTAAATTATTCAAATTAATTTTCAATACTATCTTATTGTGATACTTCAACAAAACGTATTTTAAAATAAGAATGTAAGCATTTATAGAATTGATAAAAAAAGTATGAATTATTAAATTATTGTTTTTCATATCTTAATATCAGTTGCAAATCAAACTGCAAGAAATCAATCAAACTGCAGAAAAGAAAACTAATTTATGTGTTAATGGTAAGTATTATGTATGGAATAAATTTTTCTTGAATTAGGGTTTAAAAAAAGCATGCTTGTAAAATTAATCCTTCATGTCTCTTAATTATCTCAAACGTATTCTACGTTTAAAAATTGCTTTTTACAGTTAGGTAAGTAATATCCATTCGTGTACCGTAATAGAATTGACTGTTCTGCTTACCAAAAATGAAAACTTCTTGTTTAAAATTTTAAAAATAAGTTAATACATTTCTAGGAAATTTAACGTTAAATTTTGTTTTAATTGATACAAATAACCTCCACAAAATGAACATTTTGAAATTAGTTATATCAAGGGTGCCATTATTAATACATTAAAGCTGTTTTCGCCGTATAAAAAAGAGGGTGAATTTAACACGGAACACATTTTGGGACACAACAAATGCTTCAATTTTTATAAAAATTTGTGACGTTATATAACTCATACATTTTTTTACACAATATATTGTTTTTAAAATTTTAAAATATTTCATAAATAATTAACTTTTCCTTTTAACATGTAAATGGATAGCTTTTTTAGAATAACGGTATAGGAGAAAAATGCGAAAATCATTTTATAAGAGAAAAAAAGGCGTCAACTCGAAAAAATGAGTAGTACAATAAAATAAAGGATTCTCTACAGGATAGTGAAGCCTGAATATAATATTAATGTTTGAGTGCTTTTTATGTCTGAAAAAATGTTCCGAATTCGTGTCCTATTCTTTAACATTAGCCGAAAGCAGCCTTAAGAATTATAATGATTTGCTTGTTATATTATAAGCATTCATTAGTTATTACAGATTTAGTTCTTAAAACAGGTACCGATTATTTATAACTCTAAATAATAAAAATAATTTCCTTTTTTTTACAAAATATTTTTCAATTTGTACTAGTAAAATACTAATTACATACCTCACATTACCAAGATCTTAAATTTTATAAAAATATAGATGTTACTTACGTGTTTTATTCCGAAAAAAATGTTTTTTTTTTACTGTATATCCTAACGTCTTCAAAAGCTTATGGCGGTAAAGTTTAATATTAGTTCAATATTTATACGCACAAATTTTCTATCATTAAAAGTCTTAGGATAATGTGTTGTAATTGATGTTAAAAGGAAATTGGCTCAATTGAGTTCTATCTCAGTTTACGTGACAAGGATATTTTAAAATAAATCGAATTACCGAGGTCGAAAACTGATAATTTGCCATGCATAATCCCAATGAATAAAAGCATATCTAAGCAAGATTTATCTGAATGGCAATTTTAGATAAGGAAAATTTTGATGCATTTAGACAGTTTTTTGTTTTGTTTTATCGGATAACTAATGTTACTCAACATTATATTTTCTGTTCTGCTGTCAATTTTGTTGAAATGGCTGAGTTGCGAATAAATTGTGACAATACATTTGACCGATTAACTTGTAAAAAGACCTTATTTAATTTAAATATTAATTGTTATCATGCTTTCCTGTTAAAAATATGCACATTTATCACAGCATTATTCGTTCCTTTTAATAAGGTATTCTATTTAATTCAAAGAATATTTTTACGTTTGAAGTCAATGTTTTAAGAAATGCTTGCTTGCTATAGAGAAATCCTCTTATAGTTTCTGAACAAATCATATATTGAATTCAAGTCACTTGGATCTTCCTGGTGATATTTCAAATTTATAACGTTTTATATTATTTGTATGATATTTATTATTATATTTACTTTTATAAACTCGAACTCAGTGGCGCAATAGCCCATGAGAGCCATGGCTTAATGGGTCAATTCCAGTATATGTGACCAATGGGCGCTGAGGTGCATGAGCAGATGTTTCGATCAGGTGGTCAGTCTGAAAGGGATGAATAGCTGAGTCGACCTTGCCCTGCCCAGGAACTGAACCCGGACCTGTGGTAGGGAAGCACGATATGCTACAACTCGATCATTGGGCCTTCATTTACTTTTATACAAATAATTAATAAATTAATAATTAATTAATTAATGCAAATAATTAAAATTTGCTTAAAACCCTATAGATAAGTTTAAGGTATCTGACTACGTTAGGAAGCGTATAAATGGATAATATTTATAATATTTATAGTGTCACTTAGATTAGAAAATGTATATAAAATTTTTTTAAGAATAGTATTACGATGAAAAATTATTTAAGTACAATATTTTGACAAAAAAGGAACATAGAATGACCCATTTTCAATTATTTTCCATTTGTGAAAAATACTTCTATTATAATAATATCTCTGTATATAGCTCAGACCTTTGTACAGAGGTTCAACTAGAATTTTTGAAATATATAACTTAGAAGTGGATTTATCCATGTTTTACGACAACAGAAGGGAGAAATTTTAAGAAAAAAACACCGATAATTATTTCAATTGGTTGTAACTCTGAAAATAGTGCGAATTTTTAAAAATTCATAGTTGAGCCTCTGCATAGAGAGCTGACCTATATACAGGCAAAATATTATTATAATTGAAGCAATTTTCACAAAAGGAGAACATTTTGAAAAAGGTTATTCTTCCGAAATATTGTATTTAAATAATTTTTTTCTCACAATGTCCTTAAAACAATTTTAAGCATGTATTCTAATCTAAGTGACACTAAATATCATGAAAATTATTCATTTATGCTCTTTTTTAAAATCACGGTTCCGAACTTAGACGGATGCCTTAAAATTTTATATTATATTTTAAGAATTTTGAAGCATTTTTAAACATTGTTTTTACATTCTTTCAAGTTCTATTAAATATGGTACAATTTTTACAGCATTCTTCGTAGTAATACAATTATTGTCTAGACTAGGGGTCTTTTAAAGCCGCATTCACACCTAGGCAGTCAGCGTCTAGCCAATCAAAGACATTAACTTGGACGAAAAGAAGCCTCTGATTGGCTAGACGCTCAACGTCCGACGCTGACTGTCTTGGTGTGAATGCGACTTAAGCATGGTACTGGTAGCGTAGAATGTCCCGAAATTACAGGATCCCGGTGGTTCTTCACTTCCCGGATTCCGGGATTTAAATTTTTGTTTTTTCGAAACTTTTTCTCGTCAAAGTTTTCCAAGAATTTAATTCTAAGAAAAAAAAATATATTTTTTAATAAAATGTGCAAATATATTTTTTGGGGTGTAAATTTTTTTTGCATTGATAAAGCATTAATAGACATAAAAATACAGATAAATTACTAGATTTATCTCACGATGATATCCCTATGTTATTTGAGATATAATTACTGATCTTGTAACAGTAAACACAACTGTTGATGCACACTGCCGTCGAGATACTAGTTTGTGTACTGGAGACATAGCCATTAATTTTATGCTACAGAAGCTTAAAGATGCAAACAGTGTTTGCCATAATTAAAAAAATTATATGTAGCTTTAATTTCTCGTATGGGAGAACGTAGCACAGATCTAAGTGGTTTCATGAAATGCTTATAGAATGGTATAAGCAACGTCTCAAGAATAGATATTGTCATAGTTCTTAAATTAAATGCCGTAAATTATTAGTGCACCAGCTTGAGGTATCCGACTACGTTCGGAACCGTGATTTTGCAAAAGCGCATGAATGGATCATTTTCATGATATTTAGTGTCACTTAGATTAGAATACATGCATAAAATTGTTTTAAGGCCATTTTGACAAAAAAAATTTATTTCAATACAATATTTCGGCAAAAAATTAACTTAGAATAGTATTTTTTCCAAATGTTCTCCTTTTGTGAAAAAGGGTTCTATTATAATAATATTTTGCCTGTATATAGCTCATACCTCTCTACAGAGACTCAACTAGAATTTTTGAAATATATAACTTAGAAGTGGGTTTATTTATATTTTACGACAACACGACAACAAAGGGGAGCAATTTTAAGAAAACATCATGAATAATTATTTCAATTGGTGGTAACTCTGAAAATAATGGGAATTTTTCAAACATTTTAGTTGAGCCTCTGTAGAGTGGTCTGGGCTATATACAGACAAAATATTATAATAGAACCATTTTTTACAAAAGTAGAACATTTGGAAAAAAGATTATTCTAAGTTAGTTTTTTGCCAAAATATTATATTTAAATAAAGTTCTTTTTTTCAAAATGTCCTTAAAACAATTTTATGCATGCATTCTAATCTGAGAGACACTAAATATCATGAAAGTTTTCATTTATGTGCTTTTTTAAAATTACGGTTCAGAACGTAATCGGATACCTTGAAGGACTTGACGCTTCAAATCCCACTGCGATACTATCAGCTCATGCAACTAGTTCTGCTATTTCAAATGAGGTAAAATTTTAAATTGATTCACACGTTCTTATTAAAAACTAAATCAATTTGTCGACAAAGGCCGTGATGTGTAGAAGAACTAGATAAAGTGATCAAAGAGGAATGTGCACCAATATAGCCTATTAGATTTGAGACAATATGTCATCAAAATTTTTTTTTAAAAAAAATATATCTTTTTTTAAAATGGAGGGAGACGTGGTGATCACCTGGAAAGAACATACTCATATTTATCATATTTAATGACGATAAAGCCTGCTAGTGTAGAGTTTGAACGAGCATTTTCTTCGGCAGAACAATTTGTAATAAAAATAAGAAGCCGTTTAAACAATGAAATACTGGACGAGCTGTGTTTTTTAAAAGCTTATTTACAGAAACACAAGAAATGAAGGAATGTTTTTTTTAATTTCATTTTGTACTAATTTTTAAATTGTTTTTTAGAATAAATGAAGTTTTGATTTGATTTGTATTGATCAATAAATAATAATATCAAACACATTTTTTAATTATGTTAACACTTTTATTACGTAATTTCAACTATTCTAAAGCGTAAATATTTTTCATTTACTATTCAATCCTAATCCCGGGAATTCGATAAAGTAAAGCTGAAATTCCGGAATTGAAAATATAGCATGGGATTGCAAACCCTAAAATAAATGTATAAATATAATGCGGTACTACTTATATAATTACTGTCGGACCTCTATTTTGTTAACTTTTACCTGGAACCAAGACAAATTTACGATTTTCTTCATAAAATAACTTCCAATAACTTCCATTTTCTGATTAATGAACTTTTCTCTTGTGATTTGATTTTTTTCTCCCTATTTTTAAAATATTTCTGCACCTTCTTATGATGAAGGGATAAAATCATTTGAAACAACTCGACGCAGATTGCAGTATAAAGAAAATACGTCTAAGAAATACGTCTCTATTGTTTTGGTACATTAAAAAGATGTCAGGTGTATTATAAGCGAAAACATCTTTTCAATCAATAAAATCAGACTAACAGTAATTAAAATTATGGTAATGTATGCTTCAAATTACTGGATATAAAATAATGTATGTTTAAAATTAGTTGCAGGATTAAAATGGAAAAATGTCATTACAATTCATTAATATTAATATAAAATTATTTTTTAAGTTTAAAATATATATATATACAAGGAATTCCTGTATCACATTTTTTTACTTTGTAGATCTCCTTATATTGGGTCTAAGACAGAGGTCCCCACCCTCGAGCCACGGACCGGTACCGGTCAACCCAGGGAACATTTACTTATTTCCATTTTATTTAAAGTGGGATATTTCTCTCGGGTTTGTGAGACTGTCCTTGGAAATCCCTTTATATCTCATGTATAAAGTGATATTCGTTTTTTTCCCGTGTGTATTTGTATTTTATTTTGCGTGCATATTTAAGGGAGCACAGTACGTCTCAATTGAGAGAAACCGGTCAAAAAATCAATTCTAATTTTTTTAGTCTAATTTATTTATTATATACTTTTCTATAACCTCACAAAATTTGAAACATGTAAAGTTAAGAAGCGCAGAATTATGATAGCTTTTACGTTAGTTTTAATTCACATTCCTATGGCAAATCAAAACTAAACTTACTTATCTCAGAAAGAAAAAAACAACTAGTTTGTTTTCATTTAAAATGCTAGGGTTTTTTCTCTATTGTGCCTAATGCTTTGAGGTTTCGTTTTTTTTACCTATTGCCAATAGGTAAAAAACCAAATTACCAACTTTTAATTGCCCCGCAACAAAAGTTGGTGTGCATTTTTGAATCAAAACAATACTTATTTTTTTAAAAATAATTGAACTCAGAATTTAAACAATTTTTAAGGAATTTTTAGTAAGTATTCATCAAAAGAGGTATTGTATGAATACCAATCATGTTATCACAAAACCCATACCATCTTTAGTTATACATAGTTTAACGTATTTGTAAATCAAATTTCATGCGTGTACGCAAATTTTAGTAGGAGGAGTAGCATTTTAAAGTCACTTCCTAAATTTTAAGTTTTTTCCTTAAAAAATTATATGGCTAGCTTTTTATGAAATTTTGAGCACAAAATCGGTTTTACGTAGTATACACACATAGAAGGGAACCAAAAAAATTTAAAAATCCTTAAATTAAAAATTTTTGCGTATAAATCGTACGTCTCCGTAAATGCAATAAAATTTAAATTATCGAATCAAAACAATCTAAAATATGTGCAATCAAAGTCTCCCCCTCCCACCTGCGGATCACGGTACAATTATCAACAGTTTTCTGGTTCGCGGCGAGAAAAGATTAGATAGCACTGGATAAGATATATAAAATAAATAGAGACTAATTTACAAGAAAAAATTGTGTGAATAATTACTTTTTTAAATAATATATAGTGTGTTTATGAATTTAAAATTTGTTTCATGTGGTTTGTTAAGTGCTTTAAAAAATAAACCTCTATTTAAGGAATTTTCCAAATAACGAACTTTTTCTCGCAATTTAGCGATTTCGTCAAATAGAGGTCCGACTGTATTTCAATTTTATAGGTGCGTTAACAAAAAAATTTGGAGACACCTAATCTCTATACCAGAGATCTCCAACATGGTCAGATTGTCCTCAATGCTTAGGAATTTTTGGAAGTTTAAAGAAGTTCTCTATATATTATTCCAGAACACTATTACGATAATAAGGTTCTAAAAAGATTTTTTATTTAGTTCATAGAATATGGTTTGGATCGAAGTTAGTGTTTGAAGAAATGTTTGGTCATTGTCTAAATCTGTAGAATTTATAAGCATACATTATTGAATAAAGAACTTCAAAACTATCTGGGACTTGGTTATGTTCTCGGTGATAATTCAAATTTGTAAAAAAAAATTAGGTTATTTTTATCCACTTTTGTGTGTGTACCAAAAATTCATAATATAATACAAAAAAATGGTTTAATAATTTAATGTATTATTGTGAATTGAATGTTGTATTTTGAGAAACTAAACTCATTTTTAAATATGTTTTTATATCAAGTGTTAATGGACTTCTTTCAATTCTTTCAGCATTTTTTATTTGAAAGGGTTATTGTCTTGAGCAGTAGTTTCCAAAGCGTGGAAAGTTCACCTCAAAAGTTAGTATCAGTTTATACATGAGAGAAGTGGACACATGATTTATATATGTATCTGTGTAAAAACTTAACAATATTTTCTTAAAACTCTTATCTCATATACTTTATAATCTAAATAACAATTACGATTACCCTATTTCGAAAACGAGTCTCATTTCATTTCACAATACAAGATTAAAATCTATAATTTGACATATTTATTCGTGCATCCTTGTTTAAAAGATTACATCTGTATTTTTTAACAGTTTTTTTCGTGATTTCTACAATAAGAATATCTTAATACCATACACGTGCCTTAACGAGCGATTGAAATTTTCTATCTAAATCATTTATATGGAATTTCGTAAAATTACTAATATTTATCTCCATTTGAATTCATGACTATAACATTCCTATTGTGTATTCTCTGTTTTTCTTTCATTTTTTAATGTAGAACGGGATAAGTCTATCTTTTTGTTAGTTAGAATCGTACATCCGCTCTTTTCGAATGAAATTTTCAAAGAATATCCAGGCAAAATAAGGTCACGAAATTTTTTTTTTGTGGCTACAGATTTATTTTTCCAACTACAGCCACACACACACAACGCAACACAAAAAAAACTTCAAGGAGGGAAACAACATGGCTGAATAGCGGTTTGGCGTGACTTCGGCGATCATGGAAGAAATATAGTTTTAACTACACTGCTGGCCACCGTAAATGCAACACCTTGAAGGAATCATGCAAATAACATAAAATTTACAACATGTATTAGCGGAGATGAGATATGCAAATGATTAGAATTCCAGCGCAGACACACATCACGCGCGCCTGTGACGGCACCTCAAAGCGCTATTTAAGGCTTAGAGATGTCGACGATTTCAAGTTCTGCAATTGTATTTTTGTGTGGTTTTTTCAAAAAACGATCAGCTATGTCTCGTAGTAAACAGCGATCAGCTTTTGATCAAGTATCCGAGTTCTACCAAAAAAGGATAGTGGCCTACCGAGATTGTGGATTATCTTTCGGGGAAATCGGTAGTCGTGTTGGACGAAACCAAACAACTGTAATGCGAATATGTGACCGTTGGATGCAGGAGGGTACGACGGAGCGACGTGGTGGATCGCATCCACCTCAGTGCCCAACTTCACGTGAGGACGAACAAATTGTGCGCATGGCAGTCATGGATTGCTCAATCACATCACGAACCATAGCACAGCACATTGAGTCTGTAACGCATCATTCAGTGTCTCCGCGTACCATTTGACGCCGTTTACAGCAGAGTGGTCTCTCCGCAAGACGTCCATTGCTTGGTATACCTTTGACGCAGAACCACAGACGTTTCCACCACCAATGGTGCGATGAAAAAAGGATGTGGACGGCAGAATGGAATGAAGTTGTCTTTTTCTGACGAGTCACGCTCCTGACTGCAACACCACCATGGTCGGATTCGAGTGGAGAGAGAATGCTGAACAGCTGCGTTATGCACCACCACACTGGTCCTGCTCCGGGTATTATGGTTTGCGGCGGTATTGGATATCACTCTCGCACTCCTCTAGTACGCATTTCCGGTACTTTAAACAGCTAGCGCTACATCTCCGAGGTGTTGGAGCCAGTTGTCCTTCCTTACCTTCAGGGTTTGGCTACAGCCATATTTCAACAGGATAATGCACGACCTCACGTGACACGCATTCTCCAAAGGTTTTTCGTCAATCACCAGATTGAATTGTCTCCCTGTCCGGCTCGCTCTCCGGATCTTTCGTCGATAGAAAACATGTGGCCCATGGTTGCTCAATAATTGACCCAGATTACACCCCCAGCTGCCACACCAGATCACCTTTGACAACGTGTGGAAGCTGATTGGTCTGCTGTACCCCAAGAACACATCCAAAGTCTCTTTGAATCAATGCCGAGGCGTGTAGAAGCGGTGATTTTCAACAATGGTGGCTACTCTGGCTACTTATTCTGGCAGGAACCACACTTCACAGAAGTCTATAAATTTAATCATTTGACTCTTGGTCAACATGTTATCTACAAAATAAATTTTGTTGTGCTATCTCTTATCTTTCTCGGTGTTGCATTTACGGTGGCGAGCAATATAATTAAATGTTCGTAGTTAGTTTTCTTTTGATGTTGTGTTTTTGTGGCTAAAGATTTATTTTTCCAATTACAGCCACATACACACACAACACAAAAAAACAACAACATCAAAAGAAAACTAACTACGAACATTTAATTAGTTAAAACTATCTTTCTTCCATGCTCGCCGAAGTCACGCTATTCCGCCATGTTTTCTCCCTCCTTCTCTTTCTGTGCCATTTAGATGGCCGCGCCATCTAGAAAGTTTTACATGCCAGGTGAATCTTACATTTTCTTTTTGGCACTTTGGTGGGAGTAGTGAGAGTTATACATATATTAACTTTGCACTGTAAAGCTGCATGTGGGCTATTGGAGACGGAACTCGTAATTTTAAACCATATGAATTCAGTCAACAGTCACCATATCACCTGAGCTATCACCCCCTCTTCGAACTTCCACACCAACGGCAGAACGTTTGAGCCCAGACAGATTTAACGGACGTTGGTTTCATCTACAGAGCGGGTTTTCAGCAGAATGACTTGAATTCTTGACATGCCAGCTACGAGGCTCAGGCATGGACCCAGCTGGTCCATGCTTTAATACGTCCATGCATACTCACTTTATAAAAATTTTCTGTGTACTTCTATAAAAAAAATGTAAACTAACATTTTAATCAATAAAGACTGAATGCGGAAATGGTTGTTTGCCGTGGGATTGGTTTGAAACTCTAAGCCTGGAGTGGCCAACCCAAATGACCTTGCCGCCACTTTGAAAAAAACATTATAATCACGTGGGCTGTATATGTTTCTCAATATCAGATGTGGATTCATTACAAACATTTATTGGAATGAAAATTCAATACCGAAGGAATTATTATTATTGTTGCTTCCATTATTTTTCACAGGTGCTCACAGAAGTGTAAATTTTTTATGATATATTTATAATAATAACTAATCTATACTGAGAAATGGGCTTTTTGTAAAAAAACTCAAAAATTCATCTTTTGCAAATTTTTTTATGTGGAAAATGGTTCAAATTTCACTTTGTTTGATATAATAGATTATAACTTACGAAAATATTCAAAATTAGCTAAAAGTTATTTTAGTATGATGAGAAAAGTGTACTTTAATAGTATAAAAATTTCAAGCATGTACATATAATAGATTTTGAGAAAAGGTACATCGAAAACAGCCAATTCAACATTATCAGTATAGAGACAGAGAAAGGTTTCCACAACTCCGTTTAAATCCAAATATCACTTACTTCAGTAGTAATCAAAGCTTGAATGTCTCTGAGTGGATACAGCCGGAATCCGTTTTGTGCTTTAAATTGTTTATCTATTCTAATTATGCAGGGTTATTATTAGGAAAAGTGGAAATAAAAAGTATTTCATATCTTAAAGGTTTTTAACTAAAAGCTTTCACAAAATTCTTTGTGATAAATGACGTTTGAGATCCCAAGTTAAATAACAGAAGAGAGATTATCCCTCTAGGTCCACTTCTCATTTGAACACTAAGAATTTGACAAAAAATATCAAGAATCATGTAGGTTTATGATATTTACAATCTCAGAAACAGTTTCATTGCTGCTTTTTGACTAGCTTCGATGCATCACTGTTAATATGGAGATCGAACCATATGGAGAACCTTCACAGATTCGAAATAGTCGATTGCTCTACCTGCCTCCTTTATTACAATAGAGCAATGAGCATATATATATATTCTATATATGCATATATATATATGCATATATAGAATATATATGGATTCATAAACATGGATTCAATAACATAACTGTACATATACTTAGAATAGTGCCAAATATTAAACAAAGATTATGGTTCGAAAACTTTTTTATACGTTCATTTAGATCATATTATCCTTATGGTTTGAATGTTATATGGAAAGGTGAAAGTGTCTTATTAACTTTTAAACAAAAATCCGAGGATTCATTATATATTCCGAATTTTGATAAATCTATTGATAATAGTAATAATATTCGTTTAGCGAGAATTTCAAGAGCTAAACGTAGAAAAAGAGTTACTAGAGACATGTCAACCCTCAAGAATTCTATGTTAGAATTAGCTGTTAAATTTGATGATAACTACAACACAGGCTTAATTAAATCATTTATGTTTGGCATGTGTGTGTGATGGTGAATAAAACTAAAATTAAAACTATGACAGATATTTTAAGCAGATATACATTTCAGGATTCTCATGGTATGCATATGATTTGAGAACTTAATAACTATTTAGTACAAAAAATGAATATTAAATTAGATGCAAGTGAAAATTACTCTACAGAATATTGTACATTATTATTTATGAATATAAATCCTTTAACAAAATTAATTTTTCAAGTATATTTCAAAAATATCAATCCTTTTTTTCCTATTAAAAATATTATTATTAAAAAGGCTTTCAAATGCAACAAGAAACTTGGTAGATTTATATTTAATTATAATCAAATCTCGGAGCTCCTAAGTTCAGAATCATGCAAATGCAATCTATATCGAGACTATATTGATGATTATCATCAGCACGTTGTCACAGGAGACCTTAGCATCGTGAAAGATGATTTGTTAAGAAATTTTATGGAAAAAGGTACCGGTTTTAGACTGATGATCACAAAAAATAAATCTAACGTTATGAAACAAATCATAAAAGATTTAGATAAATTCTACCTTAAAATTGCAATTAAATACGGAATGCCGATTGAAGCATTCAATCAATTTAGATCTTATGTAGCAACAGAAATTCGGGAATTAGATTTCACTGTTGAAAATGAAATTATGTATAAAGATCTTAAATCATCAATAGAAAATATCCAAAATGACTTAGTGATTACATATGTTGATAAGGTCTCTGCTAATTATGCCATAATTTGTAAATACTTTTACAGTAAATTATTATGTGTAACCACATTTTAAATAATAATTCCTTTCAAAAATCAATTCACAATAATAGAGAAGATGATAATCGTCTTTTAGCTTTGAACAAAAGACTGAATATTCATCTAAATAATATTAAATATCCAAGTATTTTTTTAACACCAAAATTTCATAAAAGCCCTATAAAATTCCGTAGTATCACTTATGGATACAATACATATATCACGAGGTCTGGGAAGATCTTACAATCTCTTCTTCAAAATCTAATTGATAATTTACAAAACACGGCAATAATTAAAAATAGCTTAGAGATTGCTAGAGTTACTAAGGATATGTTAATTTTTTCCATGCATGGCTTTGATTTCGAGGACCTTTTTAATTCTATAGATATTGACTATATGATTAAGGTTCTACAGTTAATTTATGATAAATATGAATTATATACTTCAATGAAAAAAAAATTTGATATCCTTGTTAACCTCGTATTAAAAGAAAATTTCATTGCATTTGATCAGAATCTTTATAAACAGATCAAAGGATTACCTCAGGGTGGTCCAGCTAGTAATTGTTTAGCGAACCTATATTTACATTTTTTTTAAATAGATCATGTTGTAAATGATTCTTACTTAATTTATCGTTATATAGATGATAAAATAATTTTTGGTAAAAATAGTGAATACAAACCAAATATTACGTTCTACCCTGATTATCTCAAGCTCCTTAAAACTAACTTCAACTCTAATATGGTGGAATTCTTGGATTTAGAGATTTGCATCTTATTAACAATAATGTAGTCAGCAACATTTTTGACAAAAGAGATTCGTTTAAGTTCCATATAATTAAAATTCCCGTATGGAATAGTAATTTGCATGTATCAATTTACAGAAATATCATTTTGAATTTTTTATTTAGAAATGATAACTACCCACAAAATAGATAAATACAATAATATAAAACAATTTTTTTAATGTTGTTTAGATCATGAATACCCTTTTAATTTCTTAAGAACTTATATTCATCACAAATACATTAACCGTCTTGCTACATCGAATTCCAAAACCACCACACAACAATAGGATTTCAAAGTAAGCATGTTAGTGGTCTTGCTGTGAAGATTATATCATAACACTCATATCACAGTTTACATTTTTTCCACACACATCTTGAACATATTACACATTGTTGACAACCAACCAAATTAGAGCCTTGCTAATTTACATTTTTGACAATCAACCAATTCAAATTCTACCGTATTTGATTGTCGTCTTTTTTTATACCTGTCTTTGCTGGCTGGTTTAAAAGTCAGCTCAAAAGATGTGTTTATGTATTTTTTCGAATTTTTAACTTGGTGAATAATCGATTTTCATTAATGTCAAGACGCTTGATTCTCCTCGTAAAAGCTCTGTGAGTAAAGAAATTTTGTTAAATTATTTCTTGAAAGATACTTTTCTTATGTAATTGTTTTAGCATTTTTCTACTTTTCTTGCGTAATTATTTTGTGATTTTTCTGCATTAAGAGTTTGGGAGAGTTTGTTACGTAATAATAATGAGTGGTTTTTTCATACTCTCTGAGTTATCCAAACTCTGAAGTTTTGTTTATTTTATTTTATTTGGTTTTCCTACCGAGTTGCAAAGGGGAAGGTTGGCGCCTTCAAACTAGTTTAACCCCACTTATTCGGTCCTAAGTCCGAAATTGCTTTCTGACTAGCTAGGTTCTTCTTTTTTGTAGTTTCTTTTTTTATTTCTCTATAATTTTGTTCTTCATGTTCAGGTTTTATATTTTTATTATGCTATTTCTTGTTATGTTCTTTATCTATTATTTCTTATTTTTGATATATAATACATAATTCTTTTATATATATATATATATATATATATATATATATATATATATATATATATATATATATATATATATATATATATGTATGTATGTATGTATGTGTGTGTGGAATCGGTTGTGGAGTCGTCATCCAATTGAATCTCTAACAAAGCACGCAGTCTTCGCGCGCAGGCACAGCTGATCCAAAGGGAAACAAAAACTTAGACCATTGAGAGAAAAGCGGGAGAAAGACTGAGGTGCGCGAGCAGGCGTTCCCGTCGTCACATCATGGAAATCTAATTGTAGAATAGCTACCTTTCTTTTTTAATTAATTTTTGTTAAGTTTAAATAAATCTAAAGAAAGACAAATGTCTTGGACCCCTTGTTGTCTCCCACAAATTATGGGGGCTCGGCCGGGATAGATAAATTTTCGATTTTGATCAAAGTTTGGAACGCGTGAATAAAAGAAGCGTCCGTGGAGGAGACGCGCCGCCATTTTTTGGAAGCTTCGCTCAACATGTGTAGAGTTTGAATTTTTCATTCGAACCCTGAATATTCCGCCTGTGTAGAGGCCGGAACTATTGATTTAACACTTGCGAAGAGGTGTCATTTTAATAATTTCAAGAATTATTTCTCGTCTAACAATATAACCTGTGTAGAGGTTGAATTTTTCATTCGAACCCAGCGTGAATATTCCGCCTGTGTAGAGGAAGGACCTATTGATTTAACACCTGCGAAGAGGTGTCATTTTCAAGAATTATTTTTCGTCTAACGATATAACCTGCGAAGAGGTTGTGAAATCTTAGTTCATCTGCGTAGAGGTGAATCAACGTTTTTCTTCAATTATTGGATACATCGTACGTGCGAGCAACAAGGGAACTAGAAAAAAAAGGTAGGATCTTTCCATATTTTTTCTAAAATGTATAAAAACGCTCTTAAAGAGGATCTCATAAGAGTTGTTGAGGATCTAGACGGTACTGTGGAGAGTACAGACACCATAGCTAAACTCAAGACTAAAATTGAGAAGAGTAGTACATTTGAAAGTGATGCAGATTTCGTTAAAACTTTAATTAAAAACTGTATAGATGAGAGGGTATCGCGAAACGAAAGAGAGGCAACTTTAGAAAAACAGAAAATTGAGCTCGCAAAACTACAGTTAGCACAGTTAGAAAAAGAAGTCGAACTTCAAACGGCTAAAAATAAAGCAATAAGTTTAAATCCTGCAGCTAAAGTCGAAGAGAAACAGTTCGAAACAAACATAGAAAATATGATCAAAAGCATTAAAACTTTATCTCTTCCTGTTCCCACCAGATCTGAAAATTTTAATCTGTTCTTCCAATCATTAGAACGCGCATTTTTAACCAAGAAAATAAATGACGAATATAAATCTGAAATTTTAATAAATCTTCTGGGCGAAAGAGCTCATAATGTCTTATTGTATATTAAAAAGGAGGAATTAAATGACTATGAAAAACTAAAATCTATAGTACTCAGAGAATTCCAAGAAACCCCTCGCGAGTGTTTAAACTCATTTAAAAATGCTGTGAAATCATCAGGCGAGACATACATCCAATTTGCTGCAAGATTGACGGAAAACTTCCAATATTATTGTTTCGTTAAAAAATGTTAATTCCTTTGAATCTCTATGTGATCTTTTAATTTCTGATAAATTATTTGAAACTTTAAATAAGGAAACCGTAACTCATATTGGCATTCGAGAAGCGGAAGATTGGTTTAGGCCTATTGATTTAGCTAAATAGTGCAATATTTATATTTCATCTAGAAGCAGATCACGTAAGGAAACTCCTATTGCTTGTGGATATACCGAAAACCCCTTTAAAAATAGACCACGAAACTATAAACCAAAGATTAAAAATAGCTATCCCCAAAATCTTGAACGATAAAATAAAAATTGCTACATATATGCGGTTATTCATCTCATTACGCAAGAGATTGTGAGAAGCGTTTTAAGCCTAAAGAATCTAACAGCCACATCCATAATAGAAAAAATGCGAATAGTTTGAAAGTCAAGAGCGAAAAACAAAAAAGCGATGAGTTCGCACAACAGCTCCAATACGTAAACATTTTTGTAGAAAATCAGCCCATAACAGCCTTGATTGATTCAGGTTGCCAGATCCCAGTTCTAAATTCCTCACTAATTAGAGTGAACAAACCTTCCGGAGAAATAATAACATTAAGCTCATGTTTTAACGAGAAACGTATGGAAGAAGTTTCTTCAATAAATATTTCTCTTACTCAGCACTCTCCAGTTTAAGTGTTCGAACGGCAATATCACCGACCTTGACCGAAGAATTTATTATACACCCCAGTGTGTATACTGAAATAATGAAAATAAGCCACGCAAAGAGCGATGTTTTATTGAATGAAAGTGAATCCTCTTTAGGTGCTTTTTCTTTTTTATCTGTTGCAAATGTGATAGAAAACTCTAGTTATGATTTGTCACATGTTAAAAACTTTAAAATTAGAAATGATTTGAGTTCTCTAATTAAGAATTATAAACCTAATAAAATTAAGAGTACTAAGTTAAAAATGTGTATTATATTGAAAGATGATATTCCTGTATGTCAGAGAGCCAGACGTTTATCTTGTTCTGAGAAATTACAGGTAAACGATCAAATTGATGATTGGTTACAACAGGGTATTATAAGAGAAAAATGTTCTGATTATTGTTCACGTATATTATTGTGTAGGAAGGTCGATGGTGCCATGAAAACGAGTTCCGTGGGCTCCAACTCCCGATCGCCCACCCCTTCACCTATAGAGGGTAAACATAGTCGGTTCGCGATGCTCCGGAGGCTCTTCAAACCCTGGAAGTGGAAACGGAAGAAAAAGAGCTATCGTTTTGAACAGACGTCCAGAACTCTAGAGAGGAAAATATCGATGCGTTCAACCAAAGAAGAGCTTATTAAAAAGGGCGTTCTTATGCCTGATGGAACTGATAAAGACCAAGATAGCAAAATAAATGATTCCATTCATCAGAACCACATTCCGCAAACCAACGGGTTTGGGCCCGAGAGTGGCATATCAGAAACTGAGAAGCAGCATAACTCTCCGTCGGTAACGTACACGTCGTCCTCTGTTTTAGAAACCTACAACACCGTTGTGGTTACCAACTCTGGTTTTCGCCTACCGTACTATCGTCATCTCAGAATCATGCCCTGCCTGTGATACACAATGTTTCCCTCTTGAACCTTCCGGATGTCGAAGAGGTGACTTCATATGATGGGGAAATTGTTCTCTCTGTTCTTCCAGAACCTCCAATATCGTTGAATGATATTGAGCCAATACTACATCCACAGCAGCAGACCACATGAAGATGTGGGGAGAAACTGTATAGTTCAGCAAAATTATGCTATGTTAAATCTTTGTGTATGTGTTGTATAGTCCTTGTCTGTTCCCTCTTTTTTGTATGTTTCAGATTCTCCTGTGGTCTCCATGAAAAAAAAGAAAGAAAGAAGTACTGCTGCGGACAGCGTACGGTCAGGTTGGCCGTTGTGGAATCGGTTGTGGAGTCGTCATCCAATTGAATCTCTCAACGAAACAAAGCACGCAGTCTTCGCGCGCAGGCTCAGCTGATTCAAAGTGAAACAAAAACTTTGACCATTGAGAGAAAAGCGGGAGAAAGACTGAGGTGCGCGAGCAGGCGTTCCCGTCGTCACATCATGGAAATCTAATTGTAGAATAGCTACCTTTCTTTTTTAATTGATTTTTGTTAAGTTTAAATAAATCTAAAGAAAGACAAGTGTCTTGGACCCCTTGTTGTCTCCCATACACACACACACATATATATATATATATATATATATATATATATATATATATATATATATATATATATATATATATATATATATAATTAAATTAGATTAAAAATTTAATTCCCTATCTAGCACACACTTAACTCATCTTTCTCAGTTCACATCTTCAAGTATCAAACTAATCACCTATTTATTTCTTCCGAAAATATGGCCTAGACAATAAACATGTCTAATTCCAGATCGTTAGATTTAATAGTCCCCATATGTTAGCATTAACTTTCAAGTACAATCATAAAATCCACGATATTTACCGTGTCTGCTTTTCACGTATTATCCACTTAACCAACACCGTAGCGTGCTTTTTCCTCCTTGCTCTCAGCATCAGAAGAGATGTAGAAATGATTGAATAAAGTTTTTTAAAGATTAAGTCTGATTCTGACTCGAAACATGTCATATATATATACTGATTCTAAGCATATATATATATATACACTAGCTGATCCATGGCTTTGTTTTAATCGTTGATTTAACATTATTTTAAGCTATTAAATGCAATCAAGTTAATCTCCGCTTACAATTTCGGGGAACTGAAATTAACAACATAATGTTTTTACTTTGTATTTTATTCATCTCCTATTTCAGTATAGTATAATACATGAAATACTTACGAAATTGTTAAGTAACAACATATAAAGACTTAATTGAGAAACCGAAAAATAGCCGCTAATAACAGACATAGTAGAAAAAAAACAAAAACAAAAAACCAAACCACAGAGGCTGTTAATAACGAAACAAACCGAAGTTCTTCATCTGAATCAAAACCGACAGTTGCGCTATTAAATTGCAGCAGTCAAATCTTATAATATACTCATTTTTAATCCAGTATATAATAAACGTGTATTTTTGATATTATGTAGCGATGATTATTTGTTAATTGGTAGTTTTTTTCTCCTAATTTCAATTTCAGTTTCTTTATGATGTGTGCACATACAGACTAAATTTTCACTGTGTGTGTGTACATCAATGTTAATTTTTTATCATAAAAATGAATTGTTTTTGTTTTATAAGAATGTAACATGATTTCATCAATACTTTTTTGCACGATTTTTTGGGAAACTGTTTAGACTTTTTTCATCTTACACGATTCTTTTAAAGTTCTAGAACATATCCTTTAGTTTAATATACGTCACATGAATTTTCTTACAAGATTTGTTTTTGAGCGGTTTTCAAAAGAACGCATCTACCATGTAAAAAAAAATAGTTGGATGTACTAATGAAAAGCACGATTCATTTCAGCTATTTATATAAAGATCTTAAGGAATATACGTGTAAGCTTCCAGTAAGTAACAGAGTTTACAGAACAGAATAATATACAACTTTCAAAATGAAGTAAATAAAATGAACAGCATACTTCACAAATTTATGGAATATTCATTTATTAATTATATGAGAGATTCGGATATATCTACTATATCAGTGTTATAAATTGCGATTTTGCACAATGTATAAAAGGAATTACAAGGTTAATATCATAACTAAAAATAATAGATGAAAAAAATTTATTTTATTTGTTGCTCTTAAGGTATCCGACTACGTTCGGGACCGTGATTTAAAAAAAGCGCATAAATGGATAATTTTCATGATATTTAGTGTCATTCAGATTAGAATACATGCATAAAATTGTTTTAAGGAGATTTTGACAAAAAAAATTATTTAAGTATAATATTTTGGCAAAAATATAACTTAGAATAATCTTTTTTCCAAATGTTCTCCTTTTGTGAAAAATGGTTCTATTATAATAAAATTTTGCCTGTATATAGCTCAGACCTCTCTACAGAAGCTCAACTAGAATTTTTGAAAAATTCACATTATTTTCAGAGTTACTACCAATCGAAATAATTATCGGCGTTTTTTTCTTAAAATTGCTTTCCTCTGTTGTCATAAAATATGAATAAACCTACTTTTAAGTTATATATTTCAAAAATTCTAGGGGTACGGGAAGAGTTCGGGAAGGTGTGGTGGGTATGCGTTTCACCGGAGTTTGGTGAAGATATGCACTGCACCGTGCTTAGATGCGCCTAATTCTACGTTCTCATCAATCAAGTCAAGAAAGGTTTGTAAGATGTTCTGGTGTGACATGATGGGAATATACCACACTTCATTACACACGAATTCTTGAAAAATAAGCATAAAGAGAGAGGGTGTGTACTTTAACATCATTCTGGTTACAAATGCAGCATGTGTATCCGGTTTTAACAGAAAAAATCCTGAAATATGCATCTTGCCTTTTCCAACTTCATATTTATGTGAAGTTTCTTTTTTAGCATTGTTAGATATTAAGTCAAAAAAAGAGGAACAGACTATTGAACGTGGAACTACATTTCAGATTAAAATTAACAACCAGGGAACAAAATTATGACGATTTGTCATCTCTGCACAAACAATTCCATCCTTCTCATTAATCCAAATAAATGTGTTTTATAATATAGCTTTTATTACGAATAATTTTATTTCACATTTCCTATTATTTTGAATATGTCTAAAAAAGAAAAATAAATATATTTTGATTGTTATTAAAATACACATTTAATTTTTTTTACGGGGGAAACTCAGTGTTACGAAAATAATAGATGGGGTACACATATGTCAAAATTTTGGGAAACACTGCTCTCTGCAAAGTCCCCAGAGATATTTGTTGACATTCTGATGGTCGCCATCGTAGAACTCAGCTGATTGAGACAAAACCATTGTTCCATTTCTTGAATTATGTCATTTTTAATGGAAAATTTTCATCACCACTATGACTTCTAAAGTTCTAGGAAAAGGAGAAAGTAGCGTAAATGAGATTCGGGGATAAAGCTGGTGTCAGAAAATTTCAAAGTCTCATCGATTTGATTCCTCAACCACACCCCAAAATTAGTCACTAGGTGCATTGTCGGCAAGAAGACTTTGATGATTATTCTGTGCCTTTGTATCATCAGAGCATTACACGGTCTCTTTCCTCTGAGAAGTAATAGAAAGTAGTAATGACTGACCCTTCTTCAGGGAATCGGTTAAGATGATTCCAAGAACTCAAAATTAGTCATGATCCTTTCGTCAGATTTCAGCAGCTTATCATTCTAAAAGAATATGAATTGATTTAGTTTCCCTTCTTCATCTCTTTGGTTTCTGACAACAATTCAGTGGTATTGGAAGAAATGGATAAATCATGGCCTTACAGAGCGTCAAGAATGGTTGATCAAGAATTACGAAAAAACTCTGGAACCAAGGGATCGTCCAATAGCCGCTCACAAACCCTAATGCCAACTTATGAGTTAAATCAAGAATGGACGACGCACCAACGACTGAAAAAATCATTGACAATAGAATCGGGGAATAAAGCTGTGGAGCCCCCCTAGGTCTCATCTTGGACGCCAAGATTAATTTGAGGCAAAGAACCACTAAGAGCCATTTTGAATAATAATACCTTTATTCTAAATTAAATTACGAATGATGCAACTAATTAATAATTACGCTCAAGATCAAATAAGGTCTACCGAAATAGGTGATCCGAGAAATACACGTATTCGAATTCTTAACTTTCATTAACTTTAACTAAGTCGCTTAAACTGACGCTTATTTTAAGCGTACGTAAATTACATTTACCGCTGGCTTATATCAGCTTTCTGGTACGTCGAGCAGCACAACGTCTTCACGAATCTAGTATGCTGGAATCCTCTAATATTGCGTTTAAAGTTGCTGGCTCAATAGCCTTCCATCATCCACATTGCTATCTCAACACGCTCGTCTTAAATACCTTATCTAATTTGAATATCCCATTCATCTTTTTGGAGTTGATTGGAAATAAACGCGAATTTATATTCCCGAAAAAGACGCCTAAGAGGATTAGTGGAAAGGTTCTGTACAGATTCGTCACCCCCTCCAAAAAGAAAACGGGATTTATTTGAAGGTCACAAACGGCCCGAAAATAAATTACGTAACGAATTCCTAGACATGATTTATAGTCCCGACGACTTTAATATGTATATCTACAAATCGGACACTTTACAAATTCTCCCTCCTTAAGGGAAATAAAAAAAAAGATCTAAAACTGCCCTTTAAAAGACGTAACATTTACAGAATTAAATTTCCCTACACCACGTCCATTTGGCAAAGAGGCGAGGGAAAAACCACCGAAATGGTAAAAAAAACTGCCTACGTGGTTTCCTTAAATACTTACGACATACTATACAAACATATTCGGACTTGCATCTTGATTCTTTTGCTCACTATACAATGCTCAGCGTCAGCTACCTTGAAATGAGAACCTCTTAAAATTTTGTGAAGAAACAAACATCTATAGTATATACAAATTCATTCATTTTTTTACAGAACATTTTCATACACATCAATTGAAGCATCTGGCTCCTTAACATTCCCATTCCATGTATGCTGCGCTTTTTGGTATTAAATGTTAGCTCTTTTTAATTACGCCGCCTCTCGATTCACCAAATGCGAGACAAAATATACACATACATATACATACAATTTCAAACATTTTTCAAAAATAAAACAAACAACCAATTGAATTGTCGTCGCATCTTAGCGAAGTCATACATAGAAGTAAACAAATGCACTCTTACAAATGTTTTCTCGATATTTATACAAAAAAATTAATGCAAAAGATGATTTTTCTCATCAAGAAAAAACACACTCATTGTAGAGTCCACTTTTGCTTGGTTTCTCAAATTAAAGATCCGCCCGTGACTTGCTTCATTGCAAAAATTCTTCCGACCCCTTGTTCGAAAGGAGATAATAAGAAACGATACAACCTGATATTTTTCATTGTCCTTTATTCGCTCCTATCCACCGGATCTCCGTCTAAGGCTTCCATACTGAGACTCCTCCTGATGTTGTTCTGTGGGATACTGTCAATTCCGATGCTCCTCCGATCCTCTGGAATTCCTTCGCGCTGCTTTACTCGGCTGTGTAGGTAGTAAGGACAAGGTCTCACTGCTGTCGCTTGTTTAGACCAGACTGGTCTCCTCTCAGCTGTCCTGTTGGTTCTGCTTTTAGTTGTCCTGGTCTCCCGGGCCTTGTCGTATTGTCCACACCTTTCTTGTTTGCTCCCTTCTGTAGGTGGCTTGTCCTGCCTGGCATCTCTTAGATGTGAGGGAACTGTAATGGACTGTGATCCCTTAGAGGGGTTATGAGGTCTTCTATATTTACAATTTTAAGATGAAACCGAGGACGGAATTGCTCTCTTTATCACCTGTTTTGGTTCAGGGTTGGTCTTTTCTGGTCCCTATGTTCGGACCCCTGCAGAGATCTTTTTCTGCAAATTTTGAACCTCTTTAAATTTTTCCTGTCCACTTACCCATTTGACCCTACTTTACGTTTCAATCTCGGATCCTCCCATCCGGAATTACCCTTATTTGATTTACGACTTTTACTCTCCTCACTCGAGGTTTTACTTGATCCTTTGAATTTTCCTGGGTGCGATTTACTTGACCCATTACTAGACCTATGTCTCTCATATAGTGTCTGAACATGACTATCCGAACTAATCGTGTCAGATTGTCGTGGACGGTACATTCGCACCTGGTCGATATTAATTGTGACCCTTTTGCCTTGCTTCCAAATGATTAAATTGTTATCCCGAAACTCCAACACTCTATATGGCCCTTCAAACTTAGGCATAAACTTTTCGACCACTCTCCTGCCCGCAGCACTTATAAAATGAGTTTGTACCATTACCAAATCGTTTACTTTGATGTTAACTTCCCTCCTTTTCCGATTATAATATTTTCCCCAATTTTTATGTTGTTTCCGCATATTCTGCCTTGCTTCATCGAATAATTTCTCAATGTTTCTTCCTACATATTTAGCACCCTCTGTGACATTTATTAATTTTCTAAAAGGTGTTATAATCTTTCTACCTAAGAATAACTCAACCGGAGTTTTATTTGTTGTTTAGTTCACTGAAGTGCGCAGCGTGAAAGCGAACTCATGAAGATATCGGTCCCAGTTTTCGTGATTTCTTTTACAAAATAAGCTATCATCTGGACTAAATTGCGATTAACTCTTTCCGTTAAATTCGCCTGTAGCCTGTATGTTACCGTTTTCATATGTTTTATGTCCAACCTGTGACTTAAGTGTTCAAATACCTCTGATATAAATTGGGGGACGTTATCACTAATTAAAGAAATCGAAGCTAGCTCCGTAACGTGAAATATAATTCTCATAAAGGGCGTTAGCTATGGCCTGGGCCGAAGCTTTTCGTAAAGGATAAAGCTCACTCCACTTAGTAAAGTGATCAGTTATTACTAATAAAAATCTATATCTTTCGGGTCGAGATGCGGGGTAGAGGCCTAATAGGTCTAACGTTACAATTTCATTGGGGTAATTCAATACTAACGGAATTAAACGACCAGCTGGTAGCGCGTTTTTGTAATTAAATTTTTGACACCGGTCACAGTTTGATACATATTCAAATATATATTTCCTCATTTATGAAAAATAAAATGTGTCGCGTAATTTTAAATAAGTCTTCCTCTTTCTGAGATAGCCTGCTAAGGGCAGATCATGAAATTCTTTCATTATTGCTTCGCGAAGAGATCTAGGAATGTACACTCTTAGTTCTCCAAGTGTTGTAGAATATTTCGCGTAAAAGAGTAGACCATGTATAAATTTAAAATCCTGGGACCAACCCTCACATACAGTCGCATTAACGCAGCCATCGTCTGGGTTTTATAAATAAGGATAGATGTGTCCTAACTCAGGATCTTCCTTTTGCTCTCGAATGAGTTGTTCGCGGGAGTTTAAGGCTAGGGCTCGACGAGCTGCGCACGAAATTTGTGATTCATACATATTGCCTACTGTTCCTAGACAAAACGTCTGCGACAACGTTTTAAACACCCGGCCGATGTTCCCATTCTATGTTGAACTCGGATAACTTGAGTGCCCATCTAATCATTCGACTAGAGAAGTTTCTCCCATTCGTTAGCTTTGTTAGTGCCGCGTGATCTGTGATTACCTTCACCGGCAGGGATCCTAAATAAGTTTTAAACTTATTTAATGCCCATATCACCGCCAAACATTCGCGTTCAGTAACAGTATAGTTTCGTTCCACTTTATTGAGGGTTCTGGACGCGAAAGCAATAGGTATGTGGTTTTGGTTAAGCAAAGCACTAATTTCGAACCCACTAGCATCAGTAAATAAGTTAAACTGTTCTGTAAAATTAGGCATCTGTAAAACTGTTGCCTTTTTTTAATGCTAGTTTTATCTTATCAAAAGAATCTTGTGCTTCTGTCGACCAATTAAATTTAGCCTCCTTTTTCTTTAACCCATATAATGGTTGACATATATCTGCATATTTTGGTATAAACTTCTGATACCACCCCGCCATCCCTAAAAGTTTCGACACTTCCTTATTGTTTTTAGGAGGTTTCATTTCTGCGATTGACTTGACTTTACTATTGTCAGTTTCAATCCCTTCCTTACTAATTATGAGGCCTAAATACTTCAATTTGTCACGTGCGAAGTGGCATTTTTCTTTGTTTAGGGTTAACCCTGAGTCTCTCAACAATGTAAATACCTGATTCAAATGATCTATGCGTTCATTAAATGATGGAGATGTTATAATAACATCATCCATATAAACCATCACGAAACGCCCAACAACAGGTTTTAATATAATGTCTGTCTTTTTGGAAATTTGCGCCGCCCCTGAAATACAGAAATTCATTCTGAGGAACGCAAAGGTGCCATTGCGAGTTGTAAACGCAGTTTTCTCGATATCTTTCGGACTTCTCGCCAATTGAAAATAACCACTTTTTAAATCCAATGTCGACATGATGCTGGTATACGGAATGTTTGGATCATCAATTACCGGCAATGGATATCGGGGGTATTTAGTTATGGCATTCAGTTTGCGATAATCAATCGCGAATCGATACGCCTCTGGAGAATCTGGAGGAAGGTAATTATTTTTGCGCGTTGAAAATATCGGTGACGCGTATGGGGATTGAATAGGACGGATCTTACCCTCTTGCAACATTTTCTCAATGTGATAATCGATTATTCCTTGTTTGACCCTGTCATTTCTGTAGGGTCTCGACACTACCGGTCCCTTGTCCCCAGCATCGATTTCATGGTATAAAACATGAGTTAACCCCGGCTGATCTGAAAATAGCCCTTTAAAACCTTTAAATAAATTCCTTAATTTTTACTTTTGCCCTTCACCTAGCTTTGTATATGATAGATCACTCTCGACCGGCTTTTCCATTTTCTGCAACTGCTTAATTTGGTTATCTGGAATGATCAGCGATTTCTGATCGAAATATAAAGTCAATTTGGACTCTTTCATAAAATCAACGCCTAAAATGCATTGGTACTGCATATTGTTAAGAATGTGAAATTCCAAGGTTTTCTGGAATTCTCGGATCCGAATCTGTAATTCAACCCGATCTAAGTGACAACACGGGGCTCCCTGGGCCGTCACTACTATATCTTTCGTCTTTTGACGAGGTCGATACAAAAAATATTTGCAAAAGACCTCATCTGATATGTAAGATTTCTCCGCCCCCGTGTCCCAAAGGGCTGTAATGAATGTCTCATTTAAAAGAATGGGGACATACGGTAAATCTACTGGAGTCATTCGTAATGAGGATTCCCTTAATTGTTCATTGTTCCGTATTTGGAGGATTTTCTGTACATCGCGATCAATCACCCCCATACTCGCATCGATCGCTTAAAAGTTTAAATATCTGTTTTGATCATTCTGTCCCCTGAAAGCACTATTCCTCGAACCACCTTGTCGACCACCTTGATTGTGGAATCGATGTGATCCGATTGACCACTTCGGCGTCGACCATCGATTCTCCGATTATCCGCAAAACCTTGACTCTCAAATCTACTGAATTCTCTCCGTGGTCTGTTATCCGCGTATCTATTGTTACCTTTTCTTTTCCCTCCAATTTTCCTGCCAATTCCTGTTAGGGAAACGATTGCTCTCGCTTGGTTTTATATCTCGGAATTCCCAACTCGAACCTCTGATCTTTCTATTTAGAAACCGTTCCTCATACTTATCAATAATTTGTAGAAGATTAGATGTGGTTTGCGGATGCCTAACCTCTACATAATCCAAAATCTGAGGTTCTAACCTACTAATAATATGATCAATCAATTTTTTCTGTCATTTCGAGCTTTAAGATTTTGTGAATCTTCTACAAATCATACACAAAATCAGACGGTTTTTGGTTATTCTTTTGAGATGATGAATACAAACGCGTTTCTAGTTCCGACCTATTTCTAACCACGGGGAACTGTTCTGACAACGCTTGCTTTCAGTGCGCGTAATCCATCGCTTTGTCTTCAACAACTCTATAACCTAGAACCTCAAACCAATCTAGTGCCCGTCCTGTGAGATGAACCTTTAAGGTATCCGACTACGTTCGGAGACTTTTTTTTTAAGTTTTCAAAAAATCCCTAATATTTTTACATTTTCAGTTTCACTTTTATACACAATAATAAAAAGTACAGTTAGAAATAATATATGTACATAAAAATTTGCAAAAATTAAAATTTTTAAAGAAATTTTAATCAAATTTTGGAATTTTTTCAAACACTCCATTTTTTAAAATTTTTTATATTTTCCATAAAATATTGCTGCAATACATTTTTAAAACACATTTCTAGAGAATGACCTACAAGTGTTAAATTACTTCTTTTGAATCAAAAGTTATGGCCAGTCGAGCTTGCGAACTAGGAAATTCAATCAAATTATCGTAACTTTCAGAAAGAAATACAACTATAAAATAACTAAAAATTGTTCAATTTCTTAGCTTGTAGGTCATTCTCTAGATAATACCAATAATAACATTTGTGTAAAATTTCATACAAGTATCTCTAATAGTTTTTTAGATATCATGTTTGAAATATCATGAAATTTACAAAAAATGGTTTTGAGAAAAATGCATTTAAACTTTATAAAATCAATTTCAAAACAAAATATGACAAGTATACTACTAAAACTCTCCTGATTTATAAGTAACACTCCCACTCTTTGGAAGTTTGTTAAATTTTTTCTTTCTTTGGGCCTCCTTTTTTTTCTGGCTGATTTTATAAAAGGCAAAAAATGTTGTTTCGAGTCACCGACTCGAAAGATGTCAACAAATCTCTCATCATGCAGTATATAATTCCCTGCATTTATGCCAAATGCTTTCAAAATACCTAACACATCAATGAAAGCTTTTTTAAAAATAATGACGGTAATATATGGGTACCCAAAGAAAATGGTTTTAGCTCGATAAAAGTTTCTTTCAAAATGATTTGCCACAAACAGGCGTTAAATGATACATTTTTATTTGTGTCTTACCGTGGAGGCAATTTTATAATAACTGCTTATCACTCTGCTTTGTGTACACAGGTTTAACAATATTTTAAAGTTTCACAGAAATACATACAATTTTTTCTGTTTATTGTTTTCTGGTGTCGTTTCCTCGTTGAAAGTCACATCAGTTCTCAGCTCAAATCGGGCATGGTCCATATATGGGTTTCTCCCTGCTGGAGCAACAGTGAAAAAATGCCGCTATTGTAGCACTTAGCATAGTTTTGGTGTTACTTTTAAAACTGTGTAGAATTTTATTAAACATAACATTGATAAGTTTGTCCTTCTCACCGAGGTTTTTCTCGCCTTTTTTAAAAATTTTCTTTTCCGACTACTCAATCTTTCTTAGAAGTATCTTATGCACTCATATGATGACATTGTTGACACCATACACATCTTTAACAGAAAAGTATCCTTGGAATCACCATCACAAAAGAAATACATATTTAAGATTTCGTAGTGCAAAAACATACAAAGATTTTGTACGCACTATGTTTGAAGTAAATCCCAGATGATTGCAGGAACACGCATGTATGACTGGACTTATAGAATTCTAAAAAACTTTTATAACATTTCCAAATGTAGAATTTCCCAGTGTCAATGTATAAAGTTTCTATAGAAACCACATTTAGCGATGAATGTCCATGTGTCTCTGCCGTCTACGGATATTCCACATTCTTCAACTGACATTTTGAAACATTTTATAATTCTTTTCGCTTAAAAAGCAGTGTCGTTCATGGCATCTTTAGCCGTTGGTGTAGCAGCACAGACAAGACTTTCTTTCACAAAGTCTAAATGCTCCTTTTGTCATACAAGGCCAGTTAAGCTTAGCACATAGCTTTTTCACAGGTAAATATCATCTTTCAATCACTCACCTTCTAAAAATAACTTGCAAATTAATAACACTTTGCTTTTTTAGCTTTTCAGTAGCTGAAAAAAGGACGATAAAACTTGAATCGGAGCATTTTTCAAGTCACATTAGAAGTCAGTCCAAACATGTAATCTTCATGCAGGTACAGATTGTTCTCAAAACAATTGGAGAAACACAAACTTGAAAACACACTTCCCAATTTAAATAAAATATTCTATTACCTCTTAATGTTCCACTAAAACGTTCTTTGTTCTGTAAAAATACCTTTACTTATCCCAGTTTTCGTTCATCACAAATTTGAGCACTTCAAGTCAAGAACATTACAAGTCAACACTTCCACTGTTTTTGTAAATGTCTCACCAGCATAGTTGCGTTTTCAAGAGGTTAATTTGATTCAATTTTTATAATATCAAAAGCAGAATGTTCAGAAACAATTAACAATTAAAAATTGTGCAATTAAAGCAAAAAGAAAATCAGAAGAAACAGATGTTGCCAATCGCAAAAGTCCAATTAAAAGATTAAAATTGTTGCCTATCAATAAAATAGTTTAAAAAAATGCCAGAAATTGTTTTTAAAATTATAATGGGTTGAAATTGCAAAAATTATGGTTAAAAAGCATGTGAAGCAGTCAACTTCCGGTTTCGATTTCACCTCTGCCGGTTTCAATTTCACCGCTGTAATAATATTTTAAACACCTGTAACTTTTTTTCTAATTATCGCGCAGACAAAACAAATGCAGATTTAGAAAGATAATTGGTTGAATTTTAAAAATATCAAATAAAAAGAAAATGTGATTTTTGACCGGATACCTTAAATATGCGCAAGCGAGTTGTGTGGGTATCTCGTAATATGTTAAGTTATTATCTATATTTTCCAAGATTTATACCACGTTCTCCACCCCCTAAAAATACCGCACAGGGATGATTCGAAAATTAGATCCGACTCTATACTCGGGATATACTTGTTGGACGCCACTGTGGAGAGCCCCCTGGGTCTCACCTTGGACACCAAGACTAATTTGAGACAAAAAAAAACTAAGAGCCATTCTGAATAATAATAATATTTATTTATGATTTTCAAATTCTCAAAAAAATCTCTGATAACATATAATACTATTATGTTACGTCCAATAAAGGGGGATTTACCTTTATTTTAAATTAAATTACGAATGATGCATCTAATTAATAATTACGCTCAAGATCAAGTAAGGTCTACCGAAATAGGTGATCCGAGAAATACACGTATTCGAATTCTTAACTTTCATTAACTTTAAATAATTCGCTTAAACTGACGCTTATTTTAAGCGTACGTAAATTATATTTACCGCTGACTATATCAGCTTTCTGGTTCGTCTAGCAGCACGACGTCTTCACGAATCTAGTATGCTGGAATCCTCTAATACTGCTTTTAAAGTTGCTGGCTCAATAGCTTTCCATCATCCACATTGCTATCTCACTACGCTCGTCTTAAATACCTTATCTAATTTGAATATCCCGTTCATCTCTTTGGAGTTGATTAGAAATAAACGCGAATTTACATTCCCCAAAAAGACGCCTAAGAAGATTATTGGAAAGGTTCCGTACAGATTCGTGACAAAGCTGAGGTCACGAAGACCATTGCAACTGCTGCACCCAACTGTTGTACAATATCATGCTCTTTTGCTATGGCATCAGACGAATTTGACCTTCCGTCTAACGAACTCGTATAAGAATGTCTTCAGTATTAAGGGTTTTTCAAATTGAACGCCGAGAGAAAGCAAACATGTCATTGACACTGTCCAGGATAGCAGTGGGATACTTACCTTTTTCTCCTTTTTTCCACAAAACCCGCAAACCGGAAGTTATGCCTTATCTTTTGGTAGACATATGTCTTTGGTTATCCTCCGGATACCCTCATAGAATGAAGGTACGCCCATAAGATTCTACCTCCAAGTGTTTTCTTTCTTTCTATGGACCACGAGGCTTACAGTTAAACAGATTAATGTGTAAAGGGTTTTATCACGCTTCTTACTAATCCTCTAGGGAAAATATCTTTTTACGATTATAAAACCACTTTTTGTAAAGGAACCGTGATATATGTTATATACATACAAGTGAAGAGGGAAATTAGTGAGAGTGGCGATTGTTGTCATACGGATTTAGAGAATGAGTAATTGAAATTACCAGAGTTCAAGGGAAAGGATCCGACGGGTCATTTTAGGATGCTTGGCAATGACGAGAATCCACGATTTGTCATAAGTATTGAATTTATTATTTTAGGTATTTAAATTAGTAATTAAATTAATGTATATTTTACAGGAATGTTTCTTCCTTTGGAGCAGCTGCACACTATATACCAGTCCAACGTTTTTCATCTTGCTTCTCCTACACTTCTCTGACTCGCAGAAACGCCATATTTTTTTCTCCAATTTATCATGTTTGGATTCTGATGAGCAGGCATCTGCAACTGTGCCTAGATCATATAGATGGGTAAATATATGGCAAAAATTAAACAGGAGGGTACACACCAACTCTCCGAGTCGATACCTTGGCTTGAAAACAGTCAAGGCTAAAGTCAATCAAGGCTAAAAGTGGATTAAAGCAATATTGATGAATATTTTTTGTTCACGCAGCTGTATTTATGGAATAAAACAAACAATCCCTATGATACTGTTTTGTTTTTAATACATGAACATGGGAAAGTAAATCTCATTCCTTTTCATTCGAATAACTCTTTCACAAAGTAAATCATATTTTATATTGTAGCATACATTAAATCAATATGGTAATTGGATACATAAATAAAGTAACAACAATTCATGTTAGACACAACTCAAGACTTTATTCTACAAACTGAATATTTCTTCTCCTTATGTAATGTCATCGAAAGTTTCTGAAATTTCCATAATTATAATTACAATTAATTGTTATAAATACAAGTACAATAAAAATAAAAGCACGAGAGAAATAAAGAATTACAATTAATAAAAAAAATATATAAGCGCGTGACACAAAAAGTAAAGTTAATGCAAAGAAAACAAAATAAGCTATTTTTGGTAAGTCGCCTGCAACCGGGCGCATGAGACAGTGTCCATGGCAACCGAAGTAAACTATTTTTTTCTCTACATTATTATAAAGAGTATGTCAGGGCTATTTGTAAGAAGCAGTACTAGAGAATTAACTAACCAAATGATTAAAAGTATTCTCTAAATAGTTTTATGTTCATATTTTTTCATCAAATTATTGTAATTATGTATCCTTGTTTTTCTGTGTTTCATAGTAATTTCTATACTAATGCAAATAAAAACACAATTATTGTTTTAAAAACAATTTAAATCCATTTAAACATGTTGTAGAGGTTGGAATAGAAGAAAGATAATTTTCTTGAATAATAATCAATAATAAGCACCTTTTTCATGTGCGGAGTAGGACATATTTCCTTTTTTAGTTATAGATTTCCGACAATACCTATCTTTGTACAAATTAATATAAATTAGGTTGTCCTTCTATGGTACATTCAGCATACTCTTTGTTGGCAGTTCTTAACCAGCTTTCACTTATACAATTGATTAGTTCTCCTCCATATTCAGTAGGTAAAACAGATCGAGGAAAATGATCAAATAAATCTTCGACACGAGAATGGACGTGTATCTAAAGGAGAAAAAGAAAATTATACAGTATTTCATAACTGAATTGTAAAATTTGAATTAATAGTTAACATGACAAAATTAAGTATGACAATACTCTTAACTTCTAGATCAAAATAAAATTTGCATTTTTCCTTTCAGAAAACTCTAAGTATCCAAATCAATGTAACATATGATTATAATTAAAGTTGTGGTTTCAAAACCTTCTAAATTTTAAACTAGCTTTCAGAGAGATTTGACATTTTACCAAAACATTAGTGAGATAATGGAATTTTATTTAGCTAAGAAAAAAGAAATAGGTCCAAAATATGCCGCTAGATGGCGCTGTTACTGTAAAAGCCATAATTGATAGCCATAATAATCAAACACAGGAAAAATCATAATAATCAAACACAGGAACGTTATTAACCATAAAAAACAATTGACTCGAAAGTTTAATGACACATTTATTAGTGAAAAGATAATATGTGTTCACGATGAAAACAATGAGAGAGACAAGAGGGAAAAAGGCAGCTTCATGAAAAAAATACTGTAGGGCAGATTATAACATTAATAGTGGTAGATTATTACATAAATATGCCTTCCGCCTTGTTCTGCTGAGTTGAAAGTGCAAAACAACATATTACACATCAGGTCGGAGGCAATATGAACTAATGCTATGGATGTGGTGCGTGATGTTTGCCATCAAGTAAGCCAGATTCGCAATCTGTTCACTATACGCAACATTTTTCAGGTATCCCCAAAGCCCAAAATCCACGGGTATTAAGTCTGGGGAATATGGTCTCTGTTCTTATACAAAAGCTTCAACAGCAAAGCGTGATCCTTCTTAATCAGAGTCATGATGAAGAACTCAAGCAAAGTGTTATACGTGCAGCTAGCAATATGCATTTTTATTGCATACATGATTGCGGTTTGCTATCTTAAGCAATTTTCAAGTTTCAATCCTAACAACTCAAACTATCAGCCCATTTTGGAACTATTTGTTCTCCATCTCTTCCGTTGTCTTACGATTGTTCTGTTAAAATATCAAGTCATTCCCACTGATAGTTTTAAAGTTATAGCATTTTAAATTCATAACTTTAATTTTAATCACCTGGTACATTTAAAACTAGTATACCTGGAAAAATGCTTCAGGGAAATTGCTAATTGCTAAAAAAAAACATGTTTTCTTTATAAGTTTGACAGAAATTATTTTTCTATATAAATGTGATATATCCATAATTTTGTAGAAAGTAAAAGGAAATGAATCTAAAAATGATTCAATCGTCACAAAATTCCTTCATTATAAGTATACAGGTAGTTAAATTTATGAGACTAATTAATCGTAATTTCATCCATAAGCAACCGTCTCTGCTGTACGTCTAAAATCGTATAAAACAGATATCACAATTGTTGTATTTCTTTTAGAACACCTTATCTTCTATCATTGTCAGCAATTCAGTTCCTTCGAGACATAACAATTAATTTATGATATAGTCGAAGACTTCATTGCTAGTTAGATGAGTTTGAACATAATAGTGTTGCCGGGATGCATGAATCTGGTTTGTTGTATTGAGCAATTAGCTGTCAAATATATACGACTGCCAAAGGTACTAGCAACAAAGCTGCAAGGAATTAATTGGCAGAATAAAGGCTCTGAAAAGCCAAAGTACCCAAATACGAATTAAAATCGTTTGATTGTTAAACATATCTTAAATGCTGCAACGGCACATCGACCAATATTTAGCATGCTGTAATCACTTCTATACCTTTCGTGACACTCCCCACATCTCATGGCTCATGGATGTGGTCGAGTTTAGCTCACAGTGAATATTAAGATGGATGATTTTAACCCCAAAATATAAGACTAGTCAGCAGGTTTACTACGGGAAGAATGGCATTGTGGAGACTCTGTAATTTATTCCACTTCAATTTTAAAGCAGATGATAATCACATTTGTGTGTATGTGAAAATACCGAGGCCAGCGGTCTCGCAATTCACCTCTAGTTAACCTGACTACAACTTTAGTTGAAGATATCCTACAGCTAGTACTTTTACAGCTTATGGCACATTATTCTGGTATTTTTTGCAACATTAAGTCTCAAGTCTCATGTGGCCTGCACACGTATCTTTGAACTGCAATCGTAATTTTTTTTCATGGTCAGAAAGGTCACCAAATCTTTTGTGAAACAAACACGTTTAAGGTAAAACAGGTCACCATATCCAGGCGTCCATAAAACATGGCACATCTGGAGCAATAGCTGATATATTCCAGACAGAATATATTGCAATATAACATTAGGGATCTTTAGCATCCTTTACATTACAGTCACAGCTTTCATATTGCTTGGTTTTTTAGTAGAGAATACACGAATACACATATATTAATTATTGTAAACCTAGCTATAAGTAAATATTTTACATTTCGTTTATTTATGTTTGAGACGGTCTTTAACATTTAACACCTTACTTGTTTAATTATCGTTCCAATAAAACAGTACAAAAGTTATCTAAGTTAATAAATTTGATTTTTAGATCTCTGTTTATTTAAGATAATACACTCTGTGACAAAAACATATGCGTCCAGAAAGAAACGAGCTACTATCATGAAACTTAACACGCATGTGTAGTTTATAAGGAGATAAGCAATTGATTACAAATTCGGAACAGATTGTTTTATTTAGAAACAGATTGTTTCATTTAGCATGGAAAAGGTAACAAATTAAAAGGCTGTAAATCCACCTATGGTAGCTATACAAACCAGAACAAGGCGTGGGATCGAATCAGTGAGATCACCTATTACCTCCTGCGGAAGATCATGCCATAATCTTTGCAACTGGGCAGAACATTCACCAGTGATCCGGGACAGCTGCAGTTGCCTTTCAAGCACATCCCAAACAAGCTCTATTGGTGAAAAATCAGGTGAACTGGCGGGCTGTAGGTATACGTCATATCCTTAAAGGCAATATTAGGAGAGTCACGCAGTATCTTGACGAGCGTTATCTTGCTGATAAACGGCACCTAAAGACTTGATAGCATAGGCAGTAAAATTGACGTTAAAATCTCGTCAAAGTGCATTGCAGGATGACTACAGATGATCGTGTGTTCCAACAAATCTCTCTCTATACTGTCACACCTTGTGTAATCACCGCTTGCCTCTCTACAACAAACGTTGCCTCCACACGAGTATGCAATGATCACCATCATTGAGTCTGAGTTGGGATTCATCGTAAGATCACATACCTCCAGTCGGTTACACTCTAGCCTTCTAGAGATTTGAAAAACTCAGTCGACACTGCCTGTGATGTGGGATCAGAGGTGATATAGATAATAGTCGGCGGCTCCTTTTACCTGCTTTGGCCAGTCTCCGAATGATTTACCTTGATACAGGATGTCTGGAAGGTGATAAATGGTGTCGAACCGATTCTAAAGACGTTGATGAGGTCAGGGATGCAATTATGATTAGGTGATCATCCCGCGCATTTGTGTTCCTAAAGGGACCTTGACAATCCTTGACGGTAGATAACCCTTTCCGTGATTCGTTGTTGGCAACACCGAGCAACTACCATATCACTCCGAACAAGGTTGCTTGCTACCGATACGCCTGTTCAACCAACCGGCTTCTCAGTTGCCGACAATACATCTTCTCTCAATATTCGGCAATTGTTTGTACTGTCACCATTTGCGTCTCGAAGCATTTCTTGTCCCAATACCGTCCATCCAAGTCGACAGATTTATTTGAATAATTCTATGGCATGAGCAATCATGCTTTTAAATTCTCTCAACTGATCATTCCATATGCGCATAGAGAGCGCTCACCCTTGTCTGATGTCGAAATTTTAATCATTTGCATAACTCTTACGAGAATACATTCCGGCCAAGTTTCGTGGCAGTAGCTCGATTACTTCTGAGTGCATATATATATTTTTGTGACAGAGTGTAACTTGTAATAATACTCAGAAAAAATGAAAAAATGCCCTGTAACTTCAGCAAAAATATATTTCAATATTTCATAAATAAAACTTACAATTTACACAAATGGGGAAATCATTTTATTATAAAAAGGGTTTTCTCTCACCCTTTGAGGCTGTGCAAATATATTTATAATTAAATTAATTACAGAGTAAAAAAAAGTTTTTGTATGAAATCCAATATATAAGTAAATTAAGAATTTCACATATAAGGAGAAATCTGAGTATAATTACTTAAAATTATACAGCTGTAAAATACTTATGTTAAAAACATATACAAATGATAAAATCAGCTTTATATGTCATTACTCACTCTACTTCTCAGTTTTTTCGTTATTACGGTTTTTAACAGAGCCAACATTGTTTTCACCACAATTGATTCATAGATTACATGAAGACCTTTATATCGACAAGGAAGACAATTCTACCAAGAAAAAATAAAATAATAAAATTTTGCTATTATGAAGATATACTATGTGACATTGAAAATGTAAAATAAAGCAATATTCAGTAAATGAAGAAACTGAATGAAGAAGATCGATACAGAGAGATATATAGCGACAAATAAACAGGCGATGTTTATTTTAAGACTATACAGTACCTTACAAATTTTGTAATTATCAATTTTTTGTGCCTTCTCTTGTGGATTATATTTTTGAGAATTTCGCCAACATATTTCAGATCTGTTAGCATTTTAGTTTTTAAGGTATCTGAAGTTTTCTAAGCTATCGTTTAGGTTTGTTTCGTTTTAAAGAATTTTTCATTCTTAAATTGAATTAAACAAAAACATTTTTGAGCACAATCAACTCTTTTAATGTGAAATATTTATTAATTCAAATTTTCAGTTTTAAAATTTTCTGCTTGATTATGTTTTGAGTTTTTTCGAATTCTCATAATTAATCAATTTAAATTGATCTCAGTGCCAATTTTTGCTTTAAAAATAGCTTATATAACTTAAAAACTTTATCATCAATTTTTTCCTGTTGAAAAAATGCCATGTCCAAAACATTCTCAGGTTGCTGGGAGAAACAATACTTTGAAGAGATGAGAAATACTACAGAAAATGATATATCTAAAATTCCGTCCTCAGCTGATACTGCAATTAGATTTCGAATACAAGTGTTCTGAAATCAAGTATTGCAGATAAAACTTAATATTTCCTTAATTTATCAAACTACATCATAGTAAACATATTGTATTATATTGTAGTATTTTAAAGTCATATAACAAGAGCTAAAACTTCCTAAACTGCCCCGATTTTAAAACGGAAAAAATTAAATTTTACGAACAAACCTGGCTATTTTTAGCATAAGTTAGTATCATTATTATTTTGTACATAAATACTTTGTGTTTCAAAACTTTCACGAAAATATTTGGTTGATTAAGCTGAATGAACTGTCGTCGTAACAAATGCTATCAATACTATGCAAAAATATTTTTTTAATTAAAAAGATTATTTTGAGTCATATTTAATTAGTGTTGTAATGTAGAACGTACATACAAAAATATCTTTTTAAAAATTAGAGCTGTACGCGCATTATAAGTCTTTAGTCTTCTGCCTTTACAAACTTTAAATGCGATCTTCTCAAACTTTCAATTTTGAAGATATAAGTGTTTTCTAATCTCTATGGCCTTTTTCTGTTCATCATAGAAACTTGACATTTTTTTGTATATATTCTCAAACGCATGACATATAAAAGTTAGTATGGATCTAGGGCTGGAATCACTAGTTATTTTTCTTTAAAAAAATGTTTAATTTATTATTTTAAAAAATTTCGTACTTTTTCCGTGTTTTTCTGGAAATATAATTATTAAAAATAAACAAGGGAATAGAGATCTTCTAATTCATACTGACTTTTGTTTGCAATAATCAGAGAAAAATAAATAACTTAAAACGACTCAAAAATTTTAAAAAGTGAACATTTTTTAAGAGTTTGAAAGAACTTCAAAAATTCTTAATTATTTAACATTTTAAAACAATGGCTGGTCAAACTGACTTTTTACTTTCAAAATCAACTTAATAATATAATCTGAATATACGTCGTCGAATGGCATAGAGTGTCTTCAATGAAGAGTCCCTTTTTTATCTTGATGGAGACGATAATCAATTCCTTGTGTGAAGTCAACATGAATAGTGTCAGTATTCCTCATTCGTTATACAAATTCTCACGTGCATTATAAGACCTGGTGTCCTTGTGTAAGGCGCAATATCCTACGACAGTGCTTCTCAAAGTTTCAATTATCGTGACCCAATATTTAATCATAATTTTCATCGCGCCCCCTTCATACAATAAAAATGTATTGAATTCAGTGATACTATACTTTGATGCTAAAAATACATGGTTTTAACCTCCTTAAGTGCCCCTAGTGTATATAAGTGTCTCGCTCAGTCAAAACGTCAATTTCCCCAGACGTGTATATACGTATTTCCGAAGTACGATCTTTTTTGTGCAATGCTATCCATAAAATTATATCGAAGACTTTGGAATGCAATAAAAGGAATTGGACAATGTTTGTGAATGCCTTACTTTTTTAAGGTTATTTGCTTCTTTAGTCCTCCCCACTCTCCAATACAACACATACGCGCGCCTACGTGGAAAATGGTTGGCATCGGAAAGTGAATCACGTGACTTTTAGTCGGCAGTTAAGGGATTAATTATGAACCATACAAATTATCAAGATAAGTGTTAATTTTTGTATACAATTTTTTGTATATGACTATCCCATGGGGTCACTGGTAATTATTAAACTTGTTCTTATCCTAATATCGTTACATTAATAATCAAATACATTGTGTAGCACTGGTATATTTATACATGTAATACATCAGTTTAAATGTGTGCATTTTATTTTTTTACTACGTCAGAGAATGGTTTTTTTTCTTTCAGTAAATTAGCAATTTTTTTTAATTCTTTTGTTTTCGACTTTTCAATATGCTCACGTCCCCAGTTTCCATGCCCCCCACAGTTTGAGAAACGCTGTCCTATGATACTTCCTATGATGCTTCTGTAATTTGGTGTTCGTTACGGATTCTTTTACAAGCTGTGTTGTAAATGTTCCGAGGAAGTGGGGGAGAAGGGTTTCCTAGAATTCGGTTTCCCTACGTTCCAGATAGACTCGTCTAGAAAGGACATGCGGAGGACCGGTTTTGAGGGTCCCGACTGGAGGCAGAAGGCATAAACGTGCTCTGGATATAAGATTATTTTTTAGAATGTTCTGTAAATAAATTGTACATATTTATATCTCTAGCCTAGCTGTGAGTTTTCGTACTCAATACGTCACAGTCTATATAATGGATGCACCGACGGAGATAAATAATTACTCAAATGTAATTTTTGGCTAGAGATATAATCGATGAATTAAGATTAAGTAGGACAGAAAATTCACACCATCTTAGAAGAGATCAACGAGCCGTCCCGGCACGCAAGAAGTTCTGCTCATAGAAGAAGTATATGGACCACCCTGGTCTTGAGACAAGTGCCACCCCGGCAAATGACATTTCCTGACATAAGAAAAAGTATTTAAACTACGTGGTCTTGAAACTAGTACCACCCCGGCCAACGACATTTCCTGTCATAAGAAAAAGTATTTAGACCATCCCGGTCTTAAAAGAAACGCCGCCCCGTCTACAAATAATTCCTAAAATAGGAAACAGAAAGAGATAAGATCAACCTGGTCTTGGAAGCGCCGTAGTACGCAGTGTGGATCTACAAAAATATATTTCAGGTACGATTTCCTTCTCTAACTGGCCAAATGAATTAAATCATATCTTGTGAATATTTTTGTGTTTTGAAGTATTAAAATTTGGTGACTAAACTGAATTACATGTATTGAGAATAGATTGTTTTAATGCGCGCTGTTATAATTGGTTCTGTATTTATAAGCATATAATATAGGGAAGAATATTTTGTATTTGAATATAGATATATTGCCGCACGCATAATTTGCTACAAGTCCCGATAGCCGAGTTGGCAGAGCGTTGGACTGAACTTCCTCAGGTCTCGGGTTCGAATCCCGGCCCCGGCAGATTTATCCAAAGACTGGAATTTTGTTCTCGTTTTTAATGTATTGTTTCTCTAGGTTCTAGATGAATCCAGATCATTCTTTAGAGTGCATACTGGGTATTTCTCGAATATTCCGAAGTGTATAAAAGCAGAGTTCATCGCCAGTTGGGGATGTTCTCAGTCCAGTGTTGTATCGAGCTCCCAGCGTTAGAATAAATCTAATTGTTTGTTTAATTGAACTGTGTACTCTTCTTTCGAACTCCGTGACAAGTTTGGTGGAGGCGCGGGGTACAATTACGTCAAACGTGGATAATAGCGACACCCTTCGCAGGAGCCTCTGGTTAAGAGGATTATCCCCCGAATTCGGACTGTTAAAAGAAAATAGTTGGAAGAGGACACAAAAATGCCGACCGAGCAAGAAGCCAAGCCCGCTGTAGTAACACCTTCGTTACAGCAATGGAGGAGCCCATCGACCTTCCGAGGAGCGCCTGGGGAAGACCCTCTCAAATGGCTTAAAGAGTACGATCGAGTAGCCAACTTTAACAAGTGGGATGACATGATGTGCCTGGCTAACGTTTATTTCTTTCTTGACGGTACTGCGAGACAGTGGTATGTCAACAACGAAGACGCCTTAGATTCCTGGGAAGCGTTTAAAAATGGACTAAGTGGACTTTTCGGTGACCGTCAAAAATATACCAGAGAGAGAAGGGCAGAAGAACAACTAAAATGCCGAGCCCAGCGTTCAGGCGAGAGTACACAGTCCTACATACAAGGTGTATTAGGACTTTGCCAAGAGGTAAATCCTCTGATGAAAGAAGACGAAAAAGTGTCACACCTAATGAAAGGTGTTGCTGAGGATATTTATCAGGCCCTGTTGACGAGAGAAATCAACGACACAGCAAGTTTTATCAAATGGTGCAACTATATCGAAGGTATGAAGCAGAAGAGAGTTGGTCGACCGAAATTTGAAAGGCTTCCAAACGTCGTACCGGTTGCATCCCTGACGGATGAGGCTGATTTGGTCTCTCTTATTCGCACAATCGTACGAGAAGTCCATCGACTAGTTAACCAGACGCAAGAATCTTTGGACTCCTATCCCCAATCCTTAGAAGAGATCGTTCATGATGAAGTTGAAAGGGTTTTGGCCCCAGTGTCAACAAAACCTACAGAAACTAGACCACGACCAACATACGCCGCTGTAACCAGGAAATACAGAGCTCCTGTTCAGAAATTCCCACCTGAACCAAGAAAAACAGATGTGTGGAGAACGGCTGACAACAGACATGTTTGTTTCCACTGCGGACGTCCTGGACATGTAATGCGCTACTGCCGAGAGAGAAAGGCTGTCTTTGACAACTCTCGAAACCGCCGACGGAACTTCGACGACGTTGGCACTGCAGAAGAAATACGCCGACCAAACTCTTCTCGCCGTTTTACGCCAAGTCCCACGAGAGGCCGATCCCCAATACGTCGTTACAGATCCCCGTCGCCATATCGCTGATCCAGTCAGTCGCCAGGCCGTAGGAGCGAGGAAAACTAAAGAGAGCGACCTTCCAAGGAGGTGAGGCCGCGTGTGCTGGAAATTCTCCGTCGACCGCCAAGATGACTGGTAACCAACTAGACGTAAAAATAGATAAGAAGCCGATACGTGCTCTAGTAGATTCTGGGGCATCGTTTTCTGTCATATCCGATAAGTATCGCCGATTTTTAAAGAAAGTTCTGTTTGCTGATGCCAAGAGCGTTATGCTGAAAGTTGCGGATGGAAATTTTGTTCGGCCGATAGGGAAATGTGTTTTACGTGTCCGTATAAACGATCGAGAACTGCCTTTTGAATTTATTGTTTTATCACATTGTAGCCATGACGTCATCCTAGGATGGGACTTTTTAGAGGCGTCTCAAGCCGTTATAGACTGTGGACAAAATGAACTTGTTCTAGAAGACATCTGTTGAGACTCCACAGCGCCTGACGCCTGGAATTTGTATGCCACCAGAGACTATACACTTAAGCCGCATTCTTTAACTAGAATAACAGTATCAGGATATCAAACCCGAGGAGACATAAATGTAGTTCTAGACGGCAGCAAACATTTGCTCTTCGAGAAAAATATTGCTACACCGTCCATGGTATCCACATATCGTAACGGAAAAAGTGATGTCTGGGTTACCAACCTGCAGTTCCGAAACCAAATCATCCCTAGAGGAATGTGCATAGGCCAAGCTGAACCACTAAATGAAGGGCATCTATGTGTTATTTCCGACACATCGGGTTGCTTGGATGACCAGCAAGAAACTTCGGAGTCACAGATGAATTGTTCGTTAATGATGTCACCCGAGTTAAGTGACGAACAGAGAAACAAGCTATCCGAACTACTCCGGAAATTTTCTGGGCTTTTCACGAAGACCGACAAGTCGACAGCCGCGAAGACGAATGTGAAACACAGGATTTTTACTGGTGATCATGCTCCAATCAACCAACGAGCCTACAGAGTCTCGCCGACTGAAAGACGCATCATTTATGAAGAGGTTCAGAAAATGCTTGATGAAGGTATCGTCCTACCCTCTGAAAGTCCTTGGTCATCACCCGTTGTGCTCGTAAGAAAAAAAGACGGTAGTTGGCGTTTTTGCGTCGATTATCGCAAGCTGAATAGCGTCACGAAAAAAGACGTTTATCCTCTGCCTCGTATTGACGATACGCTCGACTGTCTGAAAGGTGCCAAGTTCTTTTCTTCCATGGATCTCCGATCTGGTTATTGGCAAATAGAAATAGACGAAGCGGATCGTGAAAAGACGGCATTTATTACCCCCGAAGGCTCATACGAGTTTAAAGTCATGCCGTTTGGTCTCTGTAATGCACCTGCGACCTTCGAGAGAATGATGGACAATTTGCTGCGCCATTTTAAATGGACTATGTGTCTTTGTTACCTAGATGACATAATAGTGTTCTCAGACACTTTTGAAGACCATCTTATACGATTAAGACTTGTTCTAAAATGTCTTCAGGAAGCTGGTCTTAAATTAAATTCAAAGAAGTGTCTTTTTGCTGCCCAAGAAGTAAAGATTCTAGGCCATCTTGTGTCTAGTAATGGCGTTCGTCCCGATCCCTACAAAATAAAAGCCGTAAGAAATTTTCCCACTCCAAAGAATATACATGACATACGAAGTTTTCTTGGCCTTTGTTCATACTTTAGACGATTTATTAAAGGTTTCTGTTATCTCGCCGAACCTTTGCAGTTGTTGCTGAAAAGTGGCGTGGAGTTTCATTGGGGTCCTGAAGAGGTGGAAGCATTTAACAGTCTTAAGAAAGCACTTACTTCGGATCCACAGTATTGGGGATGTACGACGAAAGAGCTTCTACAGAAATCCATACTGATGCAAGCGGGTACGGTATCGGAGCTGTCCTAGTACAGATTCAGAATAATGTCGAGAAAGTTATAGCATACGCTTCTAGAACTCTGACAAAAGCCGAAAAGAATTAGTCCACCACAGAAAGGGAATGTCTTGCCATCGTATGGACTACCAACAAATTCCGGCCGTACATATTCGGAAAACACTTTACTGTTGTAACTGACCATCATTCCTTGTGCTGGCTCATGAATTTAAAGGATCCTTCAGGAAGGCTTGCCAGATGGGCCCTCCGACTTCAAGAGCATGATTTTGACGTAAAATATAAAACCGGTAAGAAGCATAGTGACGCCGACGCTCTTTCGAGAAATCCAGTGGAAGAGGAAACGGAAACACCAAATTTTTAGCAGTCACGACGAGTATGAACCTTGCGATGAAACAGAAAAAAGATCAAGACCTTGCGAAATTAAAACTTTTGAGCAACTCATCCAAAAACGAAGAATTCAGATTCATCGACGGTATCCTTTGCAGGAAGAATTTTGATCCAGATGGAAAGTTGTGGTTACCTGTCATTCCTAAGCATCTACGAGCAGACATACTAAGGCACTTTCATGACGCCCCCACCGCAGGACACCTTGGTTTCGCGAAAACTTATGACAGGATTCGCAAGAGATTTTACTGGCCGGGAATGTACCGAAATGTCGTTCGGTATGTCATGCATTGTCGGGAGTGCCAAAGGAGAAAATCCGTTCCTCAACGACCACCTGGACGTTTAGTTCCCATCCCTCCAGCTATAGCTCCTTTCCATCGCATTGGAATTGATCTCCTTGGGATATTTCCAAAGTCTGCTCATGGAAACAAATGGATAATAGTCTGCACGGATTACTCAACGCGATATACAATAACAAAAGCCTTGTCGACAGCCGAAGTCGACGAAATAGCGAAGTTCTTACTTGAAGAAATTGTCCTCAGGCATGGAGCCCCTCGAGTAATTATCACAGATCGTGGAGCCGTCTTTCGATCCAGACTTGTTTCCTCTCTCGTCGACTTGTGTAACATTGATTATCGTTTCACAACGGCGTATCATCCCCAAACAAATGGACTGACGGAGCGCTTCAATAAGACCTTGGCTGACATGTTGTCAATGTATGTGGATGTAGAGCAGAAAAATTGGGATGAAATTCTACCATTTGTAACCTTCGCTTATAATACCGCTAAACAAGAGACCACAGGTTTTACGCCGTTCTATTTACTTCATGGTCGTGAAGCGGAAACGACACTAGATACAATGCTACCATTCTGTCCTAACGATTTTGATGACAATAACATCACCAAGATAGCAGCCAGAGCCGAAGAATCACGACAGCTAGCCCGAGTGCACACTCTGAGAGCTCAAGACAAAGATCGTCGACGTTACGATTCCAAACACCAAATGGTATCCTACGCTCCCGGAGATCTCGTATGGGTTTATACTCCAGTGAGAAAAGTCGGGGTCTCTCCGAAAAACTGTTAAGAAGATATTTCGGCCCGTATCAGGTGCTACGCCGTTTATCAGCCGTGACTTCCACAGTACAAGATTTTGATCCTGCTTCACGAAAAAGAAAACTAAGAGAAGTTGTCCATGTACTGCGTATGAAACCGTACCATGATCCCGCCGAGCAAATCGAAACCGAAGATATTCCTCCCAAAGAATCATACAAAGGACCCATCACTCGTTCCAGAATAAAGACCCTTGAACAAAATGACAGCGGGGCGCTGTCTTCTTTTTCGAGGGAGCAATGCCGCACGCATAATTTGCTACAAGTCCCGATAGCCGAGTTGGCAGAGCGTTGGACTGAACTTCCTCAGGTCTCGGGTTTGAATCCCGGCCCCGGCAGATTTATCCAAAGACTGGAATCTTGTTCTCGTTTTTAATGTATTGTTTCTCTAGGTTCTAGATGAATCCAGATCATTCTTTAGAGTGCATACTGGGTATTTCTCGAATATTCCGAAGTGTATAAAAGCAGAGTTCATCGCCAGTTGGGGATGTTCTCAGTCCAGTGTTGTATCGAGCTCCCAGCGTTAGAATAAATCTAATTGTTTGTTTAATTGAACTGTGTACTTCTTTCGAACCCCGTGACAATATATATTTTTAAATTTGCATGAGTCACACCCTGTGACAGTGGAAATTGTTTAGTTAAGTACATATATTTTTTTGTGTGCGAATAGCATGATTATGTAATACTGTGTATTTTATTCATTGCATTTCCGGTGTGTTTTTTAGAATTGCGTAAGCTACTGGTAGAAAGGTTTCATAAAAATCTTAATAATTCTTTTTCAAAAAAATAAATGAATATTAAATATTTATTTTAAGCTATTTTGTATGAAAAATAGAAGGTTTTGTTGCTTTTGATACTTTGAAATTTGTTGTTCTTTATGAATATTAGTTTATCAAATACGTATTGGAGTTTTGCTATTAATGTTTACCAATTTTGTATTTTACTATTTTATTATTATTTTACTAAGAAAAAGTGTATAAGTGATACTGCATTCATTTTAACTGTGAGGTTCGAAATATTTTTATTGTAAAAAATTTTGGCTGAAAATAACTTATTTAGGAAAATGTCGAATAGTAGAACTAAGATATGTTGCAAAACAATTAGGTGAAAAAGTAACTGACGATCTAAAAATTATAGACCTAAAAAATCTTATTGTTAATAGCCCAAATTACGAAGAAGAATTCGTTAGAAAAATGTTAAATATGATAATTGAGAAAAGGTTAAAACCTTGCACGTCACCTGTCAGCAAATATTTTGATTTAAATGAGACATATTTTAAGCTCTAATGAATTAGAAACACTTCTTAAATTAAAGAAACATAACTCCGGTAATATAAATAAAGTAAATAGTAAGTCCGAAAACGTTTCACTGGATCCATGTACTATTAGAAGTAAGGAGAACGGGGTTGTGATGCCTGTCCTTAGAGAAACAGGAGCCTCATTAAATATAGGTTTTAAAAAATGTGCTGCACCAGAAATGTTTACAGGTGAGCAAGGGATGGTAAAACACATTCATGATGATACTATGACTTGTCTGCAACCCGCAGAAAGAAAAATTGAGTGTGAGCCAGTACACGTGGTCTCAAAGCCAATTGTTAGTCCGGGACATTTAAATGGGGGAAAATATTTTTTGGAGGATCAAACAATTGAACTCCTGGAACCGGATTTAGAACAAAATAGTCAGCGGAAATAGGGAATGAAATGCAGACTCTCAGAGAACGAAGAAAAGAAGCAGAAAAGAGCATACGCCTAGAAAATGAGAATGACCAGTTTAGATTGAGAGGAAGTGTAGTTGAAATTGGGGAGGATTTTGTGCCTTCGCTTACAGGGGAGGGCACGGACAATGGGAATTAGGTTAAACTTAGCGATTGTGAGGTTATGGAAGCACAGCTGAGGAGTGAAGAATCAGCCCCTTTGATTCGGGGGACAGAGAATGGCTCGAGTGATGAGGCAAGTGATCAGGAGGAAGCCTCTGTGCAATTGATTCCTGTAAGACATAAAGTTTCTACTGAGTTATATGTTGACAGAGTAGGACCCCTTCCTGTTATACCAGGACATAAACATATTTTATCTGACGAGTATGTCGCCTAGGTACCATGAGTCAGTACCAATGATCAGTATCAGTCAGTCTGATATAGCTTCCACACCCCTTGTGGAAGCGTTGTTGCAGACTTTTAGAAGAAGAGGTTTTCCTAATGAAATCCAAACGGACGAAAAAAATTAGGAACTTACTATCCTTTACGAATGCCCTTTACATTCAAAAATGCTTTCAATTATTTCAGCAGGGTGATGCCTGAACTATCCAGAGAGTACAAAAAGTTTGATTTATCATATTTAGACAATGTGGTTGTCTTTTCAGAGGGTTGGGACTTTCCTATAGACCACATGGATGGGATATTGGAGCTAAACACACATTTAGCGGTCAGGCCAGCGGAATTTGAACTCGCTCAGGATGGCGTTGAATATTGTTGTTATGTTGTGGGGTTGGGAAAGCAGTCTCCAACTCAACTGAAGGTTAGGCCAATAATAGATTTTTAAATATCACAGTATAAAACTCAGGTTAAAGTTTTGAGATATGATTGACAATATATCCCTATGTTTTCTCGGTTAGTTACTCCGGTTACAGAAACGTTAAAAAGAAAATCAAAGAAAGGGGACATTAAATGGACTTCTGAATGTCCAGAGTTCTTTAGACAATTGGAGGGAAATTTGTCTACTAATTCAGTTTTATACGCCCCTGATTTCACGAAACGATTTATTTTTCAACCCGAAACAATTTTATTTATTTATTTATTTTGTGTGTGCATATCCTAAACGTTAACTTAATTTCGGATTCTAAAAAAAATATAGGATATTCAATCATCGCCTGAAAAAAATTTAGTTCCATTAATATGTGTCATAAGGTTTGACCAGGGATACATATATGTTATATATGCATTTATGTTAAAATTTTATAACTGAGTGAGATTGATATATTTAAAATTTGTAACACATTTATGGGAGGATTATACTTACTTTCTATACTTATTTCTATACTGTATCCATATACATTAATACACTTCTGTGTTTTTATAAACTCGTCATATAAGATTAATACAATAATTTCATTTATTTTCTCTTCTTGTAATGTATACAAAGCTCATGTAATTTTCCACACCTCCAAGTGTGCAAAATAAAGTGTAATGTACTATTAAGGTTGTGAATCAGGTTGTATATAGTTGATAATAATATTCATTGTCAAGGATTAATTAGTCATAAGGGAAAGCGTAAATGTAGCTCTTATTAAAGCAATATGTGCAACTTAGATGCTGCTAAACTGTGGATTTGTTTCTCATCCAGATTTCTCTTTTAAAATAAAACCTTATCAATCTATGTGTATGAATGTGCTGAGAAAGTTTTGTGAGGGGAAAAAATCTTCACATTTTAATGAGTTCAAAGTATTTTCTCTGATTGAAAACTAGAATGTTTATGTAGTTAAAAAAACCCATTTTGTGAAAAATATTGCTTATTAGGTACACTATTTTCTTATACAATCAAAATGATATTCGTATCTTTTTAAACATGCATACTATAGGCATGACCAATTTTTGAATATAAGCATTTTTTTATGAGTAGTGATTTATTATGATAATAATACTGAATGTTGTGCATATATCTCAATATTTAATATAGTTGTGTGATTCAGAAAGGATCTTGAAACATTTTTGATTCAAAAAAAGAATTGTTTTTATTTTTAAAAACTATATATTTCTAATATGGTGATGTAATCATTTCATTGGAATGATTCTAGAGTAGACTGTGTGTAAGATGTGTAAAGTGTTTGATGTTTTTTTTAGTTCATAAATATGAGATTTGAGTAAATATGATTGTGTTATTGATTTGAGTTATTCACTAGATAAGTGTAATTTGTATATATCTAATAAGTTGTGATTTTCTCATTTATTTTGAATTTTTATATGTTAATTGTATTGTAGTATGTAATTCTGGTCAGAAGGGAATCGTACACTGTTAAAAAAAAGGTAGTGTTATCCAGAACTTTTAAGTGATATATATCTCCTAAGTGATTTTAGAGGACCTTCAAAGAACAGAACTTTTCCTTCATCAGAAAAAGTTCTCTCTAGAGTAAGGAGTTGTTGCGAATGTTCCGAGGAAGTGGAGGAGAAGGGTTTCCTAGAATCCGGTTCCCCTACGTTCCGGATAGACTCGTCTGGAAAGGACATGCGGATGACCGGTTTCGAGGGTCCCGACTGAAGGCAGAAGGCAAAAACGCGCTCTGCATGTAAGATTATTTTTTAGAATGTTCTGTAAATAAATTGTACATATTTATATCTCTACCCTGGCTGTGAGTTTTCGTACTCAATACGTCACAGTCACCGGAGTTAAGTGTTATGGATTAAGTAGAATGAAATGCACTGTCACACACACACAGGACAGTACCTGTATGACTGTAAGAACCTATATGACGCACTTTCAAGGCACTTGGCTTGTTGCATTAAGAATAATTGTGGCCTTAAGCCATATTGAATTATACCACTTTGCTGCATTCTACTAAGTAAACTTTGAATATATCAGTTTTAAAGCTGTTTTCGGTAAAAGTGGGAGAGCTTGAACTAAACGCAAAGCACATTTTACGACAGAAAAATGCCTCAATTTCCATAGAAATTTGTAGAATTATAGTTCGTATCTCTATTAACAATATAGTGGTTTTAAAGATTTCAAAATATTCCATGAATATGTTCTTTTTCATTTTAATACGGGGGGAGGCATTATGCTGAAGGGGCAAACTGAGCTCCACATTTTCGATAGAGGGTCTGTAACCGGGGATCGCTATTATGAGGAGGTACTTCTTCCCCATGTGCATCTGTTCCGAGGTGCCATTGGCCCAGACTTCATTTTTATGGATGACAATGCACGGGCACATCGGACTCTTGCTGTTGAGGAGCTACTGGAGAGTGAAGATATCACTCGAATGGATTAGCCAGAGTACTACCCAGATTTAAATCCCATCGAACTTGTGTGGGATGCTTTGGGGAGACATATTGCAGCACGCTTACATCATCCGAAGTACACCCAACAACTCAAACAGATGCTGATTAAAGAATGGGTACTCGTACCGCAAGAAATGTTGCACCAGCTGGTTCTGAGTATGCGGAGACGGTGCGAAGCAACCATTGCAGTGAGGAGAGGGCATATACCATATTAAGGAACATCTGCTTGTTGTTCTTCCTGTTGGATAGACCATCATGAGTCGTGATACTATGCGTTCAATAAAGCTTGTTTTTGTTTGATTCCATACCGTATGCATTGTATTCCTTTTTCAGCGCCGAAACTTTCGTCATTCTTTACGTACATAATACTCTCCCTCATTTCTGAATTTCATGTCTCTCAGATGATTTTTCGTGAATTTATGGCAATAAACCCACCTGTTGCTTAAGTTTTGCACACCAGTGTAGAATTGAATACGGTAATTAGTGTTAAGTCAGGACAAGGTAGTGATTGAGTTGAAACAGGATCTAGGAGCAATTTCAACTGGCAAGCTGTCGAAGGAATGGATATACTCGGCTGCAAGATAATGAAAATCAGCTGAATGTTTTGAATGCGAAGATGAACCAAGTTGAGATGTCATACATTCCAGTTTTGTTCATGATGCGTTGTAAAAAGGTATTGTGGTATGCTGGAGCAGAAAAATAATTTGCTTCTGAAGAAATCAATAGGAGTTATTTTTCTTTGCCTGCAAAGTGAAAATCAGATACTTCAGCTGTTATAGTTCAGGGAGCTAAGTTTATTAATTTGGGTATAATGGATTTAAAATTAAGACTTCGAGAATTTTAACATGTTAGGGAATTTCTTATGATAGAGAGGATGAAGTATCCATGAATTTTGGTGATGTATCTTAAGAAAGCGACAGAAATAGTTCGAGATTTTATTACAAATACCTTAACTGCGCATCCCGTGATTTCCAAAAGCAACGTAGATGTAGCAAACCTGGCGCAACCTGCGATTTCCGAGGATATGCATTTTTTCTGATTATTTAGCTGTGCAACCCGTGCTGCTCCTGTTTATGTGCCCATTTATGTTTTAATGTTAGTATTTTTTTATCTTATTCTATATTTTTTAGAAAAAGTCTTTTACAATTTTTTTGTAATTTTTAACTTTAAAATGTAAATTTAATATGCAGATTTGAAATACGTAGTGAAAAAAATACGCGCAATTTTTGAAACTACTTTGATAAAACTACGCACACACTACACTACGCAGCGAGAAGTTTAATAATTCTAAATTCTGAAATAAGGGATAGGATCACGGAACAAGATAGGCTAATAAAAATTGATTTTCCTCATACAAATTTAGAAAAGTGTCAGAAAGAGCTACTCGTTTAACTTTTTTAATACGTCTTGGATTGTTCTTAGGAAATTCAGACCTTACACATCTATTATACCATAAGATAGATACGAAGTATTTCCAAGGTGTCATCAAGGCTACATCGGTGTGATATGGTGAATCAACACATAGTTAACTATCAAATAAAAAAATGCTGTATGCGTGAATTGATTCCCTCATGTTTCAGCAGTAATACCTTATTGGAAAAATATTGGCAAATCTACTGAGTTCCCAAAGACATATAGGTTTGCATTTGATTATCATAACTTAAATGTGATTATGAAATATCCACGTTACCGATGATAGAGGATTTAATAATGAATATTCCTAAGAGTGAGATAATGTCTATGTTAGATCTCAGTTCAGGGTATTCGCAATTGGTTGTAAATCAGACAGATGTGCCGGAACGGCTTTTTTGTCTAGGATTGGAACATATACCTTTATGTATATTCCTTTTGGGTTGTCTTGAAGTGCTTCAAAATTTGAAAGAGCAATTGACATTATTGTAAAACATGTACTAGGAAACTTGTTTTTACTTACCTGGATGGTGCGATCATTGCTTCTCAGTCGTTTCAAAAACGCGTCCAGCATTTAAGATACATTTTGAGTAATAGTTATAGAAAACAGGATGGATATTAATAATGAAAAGATAGATATTGCGTTTGCAGAGTTATGTTGAACAGGTGAATGGTTGATTGGGATGTGAAATATTGAAGAAACAGGTAAATTGATTGGATCGCGGAAAGAACAAAGCGTGGAAGGAGTAGTTAAAAAAAGTAATTCACACACAATTGCTGGAGTGAATTTCGTTTTTTTTTTTTTTTTTTTTGGACTAACGATCCTTAGAGAGATACCTTTTCAGAAGAATTAAGAGCTAGTTTTTGTTACTTGAAGAGGTGCTCCAAAGCAATTGTTTTAGTAAAAAGCGAGAAAAGGATGTTTTCGTTCCCTCCAAGCAAAAGAAAATCGTTCTTTAAAAAGAGTTTTCTCCACCCCTAGTCAAAATATTCATTTGCTAAAATTTTCTTAAGACATTAGTAGACTTTTTTTTAAATACATTACACAGAAAGACCGAGTTCATCTAGCAAGGGCTTAAAGCTTGTTTGAGCCGATCTCCCGGGAGCTACTATTTCATCATACTGAAATTACTATCGGGTAATAACCTGTAACACAGAATTATTTTAAACAAAAATTATATGCAAGAATACATTAAACCAAAAATTAAAACTCATCAAATGCAGTCATGTGAAGTCATTTAAAGGCATTATTAAAAACATCAAGCTGTCTATAGGACAGGAAACAATACACAAACTTAAATTTTTCACTTTGAAATGATTTTTGTGTCATTAGAATCTGTCAATAGTGATTGCAAATCAAATATATAAATGTATCAATTCAAATTGAATAAATGTAGCTTGTATACTCTCTTCAATATACCAATTAAAATCAGAAAAAAGAAAATAATTGGTTAAAGTACACTAACATTCTCAGATATTTTCTGTATCTTGAGTGATTAATATTCGATTGATACAAAATCAATAAGAGGTTTAAAAATAATCTTACTTGTGTTGCATGGTAATAGTTATACATATTTTGAGGTGTCACATATTTAAGTTGCTGAAAAGAAGATCCTTCACAATCATAAATGACCTTGATCCCGCAAATCTGAGTCATCGGATCACGCAGATGCTGCATAACTAGAAACAATATTGTCCTTTCTAAATGTTCAAAAGGATACTCGTCTGGAATCCATTTACCTTTTTTTGCAACAAAAAATCAAATTTATTTGGTTGAATCAAAGATTTTAACTGCTTTTCAAAATTATGAAAAACACAATTCAAGTTACCGTAAAATCCGGCGTATAACGCACACTTTTAACACAAAAGTAAGATCGAAATTTGAGAGTACGCGTTATACACCGGGAATGAAAATGAGAGTTTTGAAAATAAAAAAAAGAAATGAGTACAAAATAAAATTTTACGTATTTACATATATCGAAATATGCCTATTCAAAAGAAATGACACACTTTACAAAAAACTTAAAGTGTTGCATTTGTAGGAGTATATTATTCTCTTCTAAAACTTTTGGGATAACACCTCGAATAAACTACTTCAAAACATAAAAGTATTGCGCAGATACATTTCAGGATTCTTCATAAAAAAGGGTGCTCGTTATACGGAGCATATAACTAAAAATCAAGAGTTGTGGCTTGAAAGTATAGGGGCAAGTTATACGCCGGATTTTACGGTGTATATAAACTAAGTAGAAATATAAACTAAAAAGAAGTACTTATAGTGGTAGGCAAAATTGTGGACACTTATGGGAATTTTTATGTTTTTTTTTTAAATTTGCATGCTTATACGTGGAAAACGTTACGTCTCACAAAATACAAAATCGTGTATATCATTTAAAGAGAATTTGATACTGAATTCACACACAATACACTAACCAAAATTCAAATAATCGCAATACAAATAAATTAAGCTGCAATAATTAACAATATACATTAGATACTGATAATAGCAAAGAGTTACAATGATTAGTGGGGTAGCCTTTATTTTTTATTAAAGCTTCACATCGATGTTTTATTAAGCCGGCAATGGTCTTTAGCTCTTCCTTTGTTATTGCATGATGCCATGAAATAATTGTAGTCTCAAGTAATTCTTTTTTTTATTTGATGATTGCCTCATTTGGACAAGAGTTTCCAAACAGTATCAGAAGTTTTCAATTGGATTGAGGTCAAGATTGTTCTTTGGCCTGGACAGCTATAATATTTAGTCAAGAAACAATGACATCAAATAAAAGAGTTGATTGCATACCTATAAAGAGTTGCAAGATTATAGTGTTACGAACAAGTCGTCTTTTCTAAGGTGAAATTGCGAGGCAGGAGGGTGGTTCAGTGACTACATCTGGAGACTAAAAGTTTTGCTTACGATATCATGAGACAAATTCAACAAAAACAAAGCAGGAAAAGGTTTACCACATATGTTCTTGACAGAATAATCAAAAGACTATGTCTCCAAGATAGAAGAATGTCAGCAACGACCATCAGAAACAATTTGAATGATGTTGGTGTTTCAATCAGGTCAAAAACAACCAGGAGATGATTTACATGTGTTGGACTAAAAGGTAGAATTCCACGAAAAAAACCTTATCTCACTTTATAACAGCTCAAAAAAGACTTCGCTTAGCAAGGGAAAGCATTTATTGAACAATTGATCGGTGGTCACAAATTACATGGAGCGATGAAGCTAAGATATCATGATTTGGAAGTGATGGGTATGTAAGACGTAGATTAAGAGCAGAGCTGCATCCTGATTGCATTCAGGCGACTGCGAATGTTATGATTTGGTCTTGCGTATCAACAGATGGTACTGGTTGCCTTCATGTCATTGATATGACATTGAATTCTTGAAAATACAGTGACACTATTCTGGAGCCCAAACTTATATCTTCCATCAGGAATCGCTTTCCCAACAATGCTTCATTTACTTTTCAGCAGGTATCTGCTATGGCCATACAGCAAAATTATCTAAAGAATGGATTCGTACAAATACCATTTAATTGTTGTTCTGAGCTAGAAACACTGTCCTGATCTCAATTCTATCAAAAACTTGTGATAGGGTTTGAAAACTCTTGTCCGAATGAGGCATCTATCAAATAAAAAAGAATTATTTTAGACTATAGTTGGTTTTTGGCATCATGCAGTAACGAAGGAAGAGCTTAAGACAATTATCAGCTCGATGAAACATTGATGTGAAGCTTTAACTAAAAATAAAGGTTACCCTACTAAGTACTGATAACTCACTGCTATCTAATGCACAGGGTTAGCGAAATTAAACTTCCACTACTCAGAGAGCCCTGGAGGCCGTTCTACTATTCCGAAGAGAAAAATATTTGGGCAACAGACATTTCAGACGATGCACTCGAGGTTTCTGAAATAAAAAAAAAATTCTAGATGGCACTTATGGCGGCTGATACTGTTTTTCAAATCCAACACAGTTGTCAAACGCTCCTGGTAAATGTTATCTTTCAAAAAGCCTCATAATCAAAAGTCGCAAGTGTGAGATCGAGTGATCATGGAGGCAAGGCTGTTGAGAAAGATCGGCTGTTCACACGTACGTCTATCAATGCCTGCCTTAACAGTTGTTGGATTGAGCTCACGTCGGGAGGTGGGGCTCTATCGTGCATTAATATGGTTTTTTGTAGGCAGACTTGTTGATGTAAAAAAGGAATTACGTAGGTTTGTAACATCTCACGATGCCGTTCCACTTTAACAGAACAGGTGATAAGTCATTGAGTGGTCGCTCATTCAAGAAAATAGGGCCCGAGAATAAATGAAGCAGTGAATCCTCACCATACGGTCACTTTCGTATCATGCAAAACTTTAACATGTACCGTGTAGGGATTTTCTGTCCCCCAGAAGAGACAACTATGGGTATTCACTTATCTATTAAGATAAAAGTGGGCCTCGTCCGTCCACAGTATGTTCCGTAGCAATGAATCACCGATCGTCATTCCTGTGAGAAATTATAGCGCGAAGGCTTTGCGCTTCCACGAGATTCATTGCTTGCTTCCACGACCGCTGTAGCAAGATGCTCTACGACGGGAATGTTGATTCTTTTTCGTCCTCTTCCAGGAAGAATGCCTAGCTGTCCTAGTTTCTCGAATTTTACTATCACGTCTTCAAGAGCTACCGCTGCATTCTCACAATTGCAGTAGTATTGCTTCACAAGAAGTGCACTCTCAGGCTACGTCGGCATTCTGCAATGCTTATCTGATTGTGACAAGAACAACATCTTCCTTAATTGTGCGTGATATTAATATATTTTGCTAGAATGTGCTGACCCACAGTGCCATCTATTGGCAATTTTTTAGCTACTTTTTGTTTATTTCAGAAACCTCGGGCGCATCGTCTGAAGTGTCTATTGTCCTCAATTTTTTTTGCGAATCAGTAGAACGGCTTCCAGGGCCCTCTGAGTAGCGGACTTTAAATTTCGCCAACCCTGTATTTTGGTTATTATTGCAGTTTAACTTTTTTTTTCTGTTGCAAATATTTAAATTTTGTTCATTATATTGAATTCAGTATTGCATTCAATTTAAAATGATACATAAGGCTTTGTATTCTGTGAATCGTAACATTTTTCTATAAGCTAAAATTTTCAAAAGTATCCGCAATTTCGGACACTGTATATATATTCCCTTTGTCCTTGTCAAACGAAAAAAAAATATAACATCAAAGCGAAGTGACCATTTTTATTGAAATGAATAATATGTGAACGTAAATCCTACATTCAGATAAAGAAAACTGTTGAAAATTCAACCATCAATAACTAGAAAGGGCACAGCAAATGTAGAAAATAGTTATTTGTAAGTTCAGCGTCGATTTAATAACCAGCTTTACAGCCAGCTTTGATACAACTATCAGTATCTAAAAACTTAAGTACGTACTGTTAAAGATAATCTGTTTGCAACCTCTCATCCTTTTCAAAAGCCAAAGGAATACTTACTCAGTTTCCGCAAGCGAAGACTATATATAAACTGCGTGGTTACCTTCCAAGTATTTCTTTTAAATCCCATATTCAGAAAATTGCAATTAACTATTTAAATGCCCTACCTGAAACCAATAATTCAAATATGCATAATTTAATTCCTATTATCCTAATGATAATGCTAGGCCAAGAAGAATTCTTCTTGATTCTTGTAATCCTCCATAACTTTAATTTTTCATGCAATAAATTTTTTATTGCACCATAGTCTGCTAAAATTTCACTTTTCTTAATTTTTAATAATGTTAAATTCTTTCTATCCCGCTGGACAGGCGCTTCCCCATTTTCTACATATCAGCCCCCAGAGCAGCCAATTGGAGTCTTTGTTCACTTTACCCAGCATCCAATCAGAACCTCTAAGCTCTCACCCAAGCCAAAAAAATCAAAGAACTTTTTTGCTCAGATCCCATTGTTTGACCAATCACCGTCATGCCACTCAGCAGAATGCAAAGCACCACTTTCGTCATGCCCAGCATCACAGACTCTCCTGATATGGGATTGAGGACTGTTTTACAGTCCAGATGCCCAAAAAGTAACGCCTATTCAACGCCTTCAAGGTCTTTCTCGAAAACTCCGCTAACGTTAATGATCGTAATGTTAATACATACTTCCAGTAGTTTCTAGAAGTATCCAATGGAAAGCCAACTCACCAAATATATTCGTCAAACTTAGATGTATCGCCATTATTTCGATTTTCAATTGGAACGTTTTTTTTAAGTAAGGGACGGCGATCAATACCTCATTCATGTAAGGCAATAAATATACTTTAAAAAAAACACGATGTGGCTGGTATTCATTTTTTTTCATTTAAAGAAAAGTTTTCAGCTGTTTATTTTAATCTCTTTGTTTCATTTAATATCTTAAATTCAATAATAGTAATTATTAGTATCTTTCAATCGTATTTCAATGTATTTAATGAAATAAGCATCAATTATATATATATATATATATATGCACTTCCAATTTGAAAAAGTGTTTTAAAAAAAGGTAAAGAATGTTTTTACGAGCTTTTCAAACCAAAAACCCCATTTACAAAAAAATTACAAAAATTCAATTTTTATACGGTCCCCAGGTCCTATCATTTATATTTAGGAAAAGATGACGTACACAAAAACAAAGAAAACACAAAAAGTTTTATTTTATTACGATAAAAACTGACCGAGTTATGCTTACATAAAGTTGAACCATATGAATTGCTTAGAAAAAGGGGTCGTATACAAATTGAATTTAGAGAACAGTGATTCCCTATCTACAGAATGATCAAAAGAAAAACATCATAGTAATAAAAAAACATCTTAGTAAACATCATAGATTGATAATTTGTATTGCTATATTGCAAATAATAAAAGTTAAATTAAAGAAATACAACTTGTACCGAGAAAAGATTTAATTAGCTTGTTTAAACAAATAGCAGCAAAAGAATACATGATTTGCTGTTCAAATTATAGCATAATGTGGAATGATGCTCCAATCACATGAATCAGGGGCTTTATTATATCAAAATGACCAAATTAAAATAATGTTCAAAATGACTGCCTTCCGCAGAAATGCAGTACCAAACCCACGTCAGAAACTCCACCTGCAGCGTCTGCAACCTCTTGACCTCCGTAGCCGATTATTCAAGTGTCAAATGTCTGCGCCAAAAATGTACATGGTTGCGCAGATTTGTGTGCGTGGACACCATTATGATGGTACTACATGCGTGGCAAATCCTGTAAGGAAACTTCATCTTCTAAAAGATCGGGTAACAGTCCAGATAAAATTTCCCTGTATGATTCTGATGTTAAAGGTCCATCGAAATATATTGGGCCAATTAAAAGGCTCTTCCATATTACACACCACACATTCACGGACCAACGCACTTGGTGGCGATTTGGTCGTATTAGATGTGGGTTTTCGAGGGACCAATAATGCCTATTCTGTGTATTAATAGTGCCTTGCCTCGAGAACTGGCCTTCATCCGACCACAAAACTTCATTAAAAAAATCTGGATTTTCATCCAGTGTGTTTAACACGAAATTGCAAAAATCAAAACGACGCTCCTGGTCTGCGGGCATTAGTTCCTGCGGCAGGACTGGACGACAAGGATGTGCACCTTACGTATGCAATGTATTCCATATCGTCGATTTTGAGTAGGAACAAGCCTTGCTAATGTCCCGGACACTACTTTCAGGATGAGCCAGGGCATATCCTAGAACATCCTCAGCTGGTATCTGCTGAAGGTGTGTGTGGCAAGAGATAATGGAATACGTCTATGACAACTCCCAGTTTTATACAAGCGTTGAACATCACTGGCAATTGTACAATAACATGGATGTCTTCGACTGGGAAATTTAATGGCATAAAGTCTTGCCGACTCTCTCTTATTTCGATTATATTGCCGGTAAAACAATACCATTTCGCAGTATTCTTCATTTGTATACATTTCGTTCTCCTGTACTAGAGTTCTTAATATTAGAATACGACTGTATGCAATTGCAAACGACTACACAACAGATTTGTAATGTTTCCCATGATCAGTACTGCAGCAAATCAGTCTGAATCCAAAGCAAATAAACCTATTTTTTTGGAACTGCTTTTGAAATGTTTTCTTATTCCAAAATATTTTATTTTTTGTCTATGTTGTTTTACATGTACACATAATAAATTTTATTTCTTAAGTACTTAATTATTGTAATATTAACTGCAAATTTAAAAACTATTTACATAAGAGTGACGTGCAAGAGCGGAAGTTTCCTGGCAAAGTTCCAATTAATTTCACTTTGGAGACGGTCCCTTACTAGCTTCTTGAAAATTGCCCAGGAAATGCATGAAATGTATGATTTTCAAAGTTACATAACTCGGCCAGTTTTTATCGTAATAAAATGAAACTTTTTGTGTTTACTTTGTTTTTGTGTACGTCATCTTTTCCTAAATACAAGTACCGTATAAAAATTTAATGTTTGTAATTTTTTTCTAAATGGGTTTTTTGGTTCGAAAAACACGTAAAAACCATTCTTCACCTTTTTTAAAACATTTTTCAAATTAGAAGTGCATGTCTAAAGAGAACGGTTCGGTAATTAGCTATTGGGTAACTTTAAGGTTGGACACCCTGTGTGTGTATATATATATATATATATATATATATATATCACAATGTTATTTTTGATATATAATACATATATATATATATATATATATATATTTTTGTTTCAAGCCATCAGGTTTACTTCTTGTAACATAATTTTTTGAAAGAAATTTTAGTTAAATATGAATAATTTTTCACTTACAATCTAAAAATTTTCTGCTGAAAGACAGCAGGAAATACTTAGTTCACACACAATATATATCTTCAGTGAATATTAAAATGTTTTTTTGAGTGATGGAAAATCAGTAAAAGTTCAATGAAGATTCACAGAAACAATTTTACTAATCATAATAAATTAATATAATGATACAAAACTTTCTTACCCATTTTCGTAATAATTATAGCGCAACCTTCTGGACATCTCTTAGGAAGAATTACAGCAAATTTATTTGGTAGTATGGCAGATAAAATTTCATGTGGAACGCCTTCAAATTTAGAGGGATGTTTTCTTCTAAAAAGCACGTAGTTTCGAAGATTCTTGGAAGCTCTGGATGTATCATATTTGTTTTTTCTTAAAAATTGAGTCAGAAAGTCATCATGAAATTCAATTCCTTTCGTAACCTTGTCATCTGATCAATGAAGAATAAAATAAACATATTAGACAACAATAACGTTTGATAGCTCAAATTGAAACATAGAGTTTTTACTAGCCCTGACACACGAACTTGTAAGAAATCTGATTTTAACCTCATTGTACAATACATGTTGGTTGCGTAATAAGCTCAAGAATGCAAAATGGGCAAGAAAGTTCATTTTCTGTATTCTCGTATTGACTATATTCCAGGAAACTTCGAATTAAGGTGAATGATTTTACAGGGTGTCCATGGAAGATGGGTTGTCAATAGGATGACTATACAGTTGGATGCTCAAGCGAGTCACCTAAGTAGAAAAGCATAAGAGGATTTCGAGAAGTATAAAAAAAGTTTCATCAGGAAAAAGTGAGTGTAAAATTGGGAATATATATTGCTGAAATAAAATTAGTCAAATAATTATTAAAAAAATTAATACATTTAACTCATTGCAATAAAATAGTGCTATTTAAAATAAATTCTTTTTGCAAAACGTTTTTACTATGCAAAAAATAACTGTACGTGATGAGGGGAAACAAAGGCTATATTTTAAAAAAATATTATTTAGTAAAAATATACCATGTAGATCTTGTAAACCTACTATACTGTTTGAATTAATTGGGACAAGTAGTAAGAAAACGATTTTCTCAAAAGCCGTAGCTTTTAATCATTACATATCTTATGTCAGGGGTACTCGACCTTTTTTTTTTCTGCAGGGCCGCTTACATATGTCAGCCATTTCACGTGGCCGCAAACATATGTTAGTTATTTCACGCAGGCCACAATATGATGATAAATTGAATAGGGGGAAAGAGAAATGCTTTAAGATCAAGATAACATTGGAGAAGTAAAATGTGGAAAATTGATCTTAAAATTTTTTTATAGTTTCTGTTTTGCTTTTTTTAAACATTTATTTTTTATATTTTTTTATTTTTGTTACTGACACTAAATAACAAGCATTTAAGAAACTATTTCAGAACTTGTGCATCAGTAAACGGTTTCATATGCTTATTGATAATATAACAAATTACATGGGATGTCTTTGTTGCAGCTGTGATATTAACACTGACAAAACACTTCGTTGCTGTTGCAAGGATTATTAAAAAAAAAGCCTATTTATCACCTCTTGAAAGAGATCTTCGAGGAAAAGTGTCATTGAAGGATTCCTGTTTATTGGTATTTTTTAAATACAGCACTTTCATGACAAATCAAACAACTACTGATCAATGTTTGTTTTTCACTACAAAATAGTCAACTTCCCAATCATCTTGAAATGATATATTTTCTTGGAACATTTTTTTTTCTTGCAAGATATGAAAGATAGTTAAAAATTAATTCTACCCAGTGTTCATTCCACTGTTGTCTGTTATTAATAACCGCAACCGTTCTAAACAGAAAAAGAATATCAATTCGTACCGACATCAAAAAACAAGTGATATATATTTCTTGACAAAGAATTTCCCACCAAATTTTGTATACAATTTTCTAAAAAAAGGTGAATTTCTGAGAGCAATGGACCATGGCTGGGTCTCTTAAAAATGCTCGGCGGGTCACATGCGGCCCGTGAGCTGCAGGTTGCGTGTGGCTGGCTTAAGTAGACAGAAAGCTTCCATATTAGTACGAAGTATGTCCTCCTGTAGCAGAAATGACATCTTTAACTCGTCTTGATATTGACTTCACTACTACAACGCATATGTTCTTAACTTCGTCATCGTAGAACTACACTTGTATAGCAATTTTTAATATATGCTCTGTTGTCGTGCAACTCAGCTACAAGTTCTTAAGAACATGCCGTAAATTCTCAATAGAATTTATGTCTGTTTATGTCTGGGGAATTGACAAGCCAATTTAGCACTTTTATTTTATTTTTCCGCATAAAAAAAACTCTACCAATTTCGCATACTGACAAGACATGTTGAAAGGTTTCATCAAATATTATCATAAATAAAATAATTCTACTGCGTAATATTTACACGCATTGGACAGAACTCATTGTAGATTTAAGACGAACTAAGCCCCTATAGTGCCATTTGTTGTGAAAAAAACCCCCAAATATTTGTTTAAAAGGGTGTTTTACAGTCTGTTGGATATGATGTGGTATAGCAGTGCTTCATCTTCACTTCGTCAAACTACCCCAGCGTTTCTCAAACTGTGGGGCGCGTCCCTCTATGGGGGCGTAATAAATTTGCGAGGGGGCGTGAGCGTATTGAAAAAGCGAAAACAAAAGATTATTTAAAAATTATTAATTTACTGAAAATAAACAAAATACATTATGACATAATAAAAAATTAAATTAACATTTACACACTGATATAATACAATTCTAAATACATCAGTGCTGCACGATGTATTTTATAATCAATTTAAAAATACTAAGTTAAAAAGGAGTTTAATAATTACCAGTGATCCCATGGACTTGTCATATATAAAGTTATATACAAAAATTAACACTTATTTTGATAATTCGTATAACAATTATTTTGATAATGTAAATAATCAATAAACTTCCAATTTAAAGTTACGCGGGTCTCGCCTCAATGCCTCAGTTTTTCACGTAGACGCGCGTATGTAATGCATTTGGGGGGGGGATAAATAAGGAAATCCTTTGATGTAAATAAATCCACTGTCAAGATCCTTTTATTGCATTCCAAAGCCTTCGGAATAATTTTATGGATAGCAGTGTACAGAAAAGATCATATTATACTTATTTATACATCCGGGGCATTTAACGCACTGGTTGAGCAAGACGTATATATACGCTGCAGAGTGGGAAGTCTTCCCAATCTGGAGCTCGGAAAGTCCAAAAATGAAGTTGCAGGAAATAAAAAAGAACCTACTATTTATGGTTCTCATAAGTTCCCTAGCCATGTGGTAAACAGTTTTCGTCAGTACGCGAAAGGAAGTATTCTACAATCAGCGGTTTGGATCGGGTTTCTTTTTACTAGAAAAAACAATTGCGAGAGTCATTTTCTAGTAAGAAGTTAAATCATTTCGTCTGAAAAAGATTTTGCAAATTTACGAGTTTCTTTTAATGCATGCCATGGGTAAGTAATTTCTTGATTTGACTTTCACATTGGGTTAAAGTTTGATTAAAAATTGTAAAAACACAACATTTAGCACATCATGTAACTCCTACTAACATATGACGGATTTTAAAGCTTATTGGAGTAGAACTTTTGTGATTTGACACGGATTGATCACAGTAACACTTAAGTCACATACAGTAGAGATGTAGACGTTTAACTTAATACCAAATTTAGATGCTACTCCCTAAGTTATGATTTTTTTTCTGCGTTGGCCGATGGTATTACTCGGCGTGCCTTATTCAATGTGAGGAATGAAAAGCAGGATCCCAAGCGCAAAATTGATGCTGTTTTGAGTTTAGTAAGGAGTACAATGGACATTGATAAATATGAGAACCAGCAGCAATTAAAACTCAGAAAAATTATTAAAAATTTGTGCTCGTTTGTAGGGAAAAGTGGATGAGGTGCCATTAAAATGAAAAGTTCTTCTCCAAGTCGAATGATGGGTGGTTGTCGGGGGAGTAAGATTTATATTAAATTTTATTATTTTTAAGAAAAATATATAGCTAATAATTTAGTGTGGTATTTTATGTTTGTTTAATCTTATAGTAATTATTTTTTCAGAATTATAAACTTTAGAATGGCTTTCCTCAGTTTATGTGTTTTTCGCATTCAAAATACTACTTCCACAATTATTTACCAATCACATCTATTCTTTTCACTCAATATTGCACTATTCATGGAAAAAGGTGCCATATCCTCCAGGAGGTTGGACTTCTACCTGTTGGTCCACGGAAGGTATTTTATTTCCCTTCTACCACCCATTGGAAACCAATGGAGGCGTTCCCCTATCCGCCACCTGGGGACGCGCCCTCTAGGGGTTACAGGCTCCCCCGAGGATAAGAAAGCCATAAGAAATGGAGAGACTAACATCTCCTGTGTTTTTCGAACAGCTGCACAACAAAAGAAAATCCTGTATCCTGCAATGGATACCCGCACATGTCAACATTGAGGGTAATGAATGTGCAGATAGCCTCGCCAAAGAAGCTAGAGACATCGAACATAAGTGCACCACCATCACACTTGATGATGCTAATGCAGTAGCCAAACATAGAATTATGAATCACACTTTTAAAAAACCCCTAGTTACGGAATTTGACTGTCCCCGAATTATAACATCCACAATTGCCAGATTGAGAACTGAACACCTTAAGGGCATGAAGATTCACCCAGACAAGACAAGATCATATGTTCAATGCAAACACTGCCCAGATCTTCAACTGACGCCCAATCACATCTTGGAATGCCCAACCGTCGCAACAAAGTTACTAAAAATGGGAATGGTCCCTCTGAGGGACTCTTTTGGGAACTTGAGCCCTGATTTTCAAGACTTTCGACGGAATCTAGTGATATCTACTGCATTTATTCATGGACACGAGAACAACAACAACATCTATTCTTTTCCCTGTGTCTTATATGTAATACATGTAAATAAATTAGGGATACATTATTCTGGAAATGAAATACTTCTTTTTTGAATTTTAGTATATATATATACTCAGGAACATCGAAAATAGCGACCCATAAGGAAGCTAAGTACAATCGTGAAACTTTGAAAATAAGTACAACGTAATGTGATATGCAAATGATCCAAGTTTTGTGCCAATACGCATGCTCATACACGCCAAGGTGGCGCTACAATCAGAAAGAGGGTGCTATATAAGCCAGCGGAAATTCGAAGATTCATAAACGTGACGATTACCCGCTGATTGTAGAAAGACTTTGGTAAGCAAAACATGCCAGGTAAACGTGTTAGAAGACATTTCTCACAGTTAAGCGAGTTTGAGAGAGGCCTGATCATCGGTATGAAAACTGCAGGCTGGTCGACACGCCGTGTTGCTGGCCTGGTGGATCGTTCGGAGTGTGCTGTTAGAAGTTGTTGGGAGCAGTGGACACGAGAAGGTACCCACGCGTGGAAAACCGGGTCTGGAGCTACCAGGAAGACGACGAGGAGAGAGGCTCGAAGGATCGAGCGGCAAGCCCTTGTGGACCCCGCAATGACTCGTTCAACGATACGAGCAGACGTAGGCGTAGAAATTGTTCCAAAAACAATTTCCAGACACCTTGCAGAAGCAAATCTTAAATGCAAGCGCCCTTTCCGTGCACTCCCTTTAACACCGGAACATCGGCAACTGCGTCTACAGTGGTTCCAAGCCAGATCAATGTGGAATGTCACAGATTGGCAAAAGGTTGTGTTTAGTGATGAATCCCGGTTTGTTTTGGGGACAGTGATAACCGTGTACGGGTGTGGAGGTGCCCTGGTAAGTGGTACAATCCCCCCACACACACTATTCTACGTCACACTGCCCGCACAGCTGGTGTAATGGTCTGGGGGTCCATAGCATATGATAGCCGGTCCACTTGAATTGTGATGCGTGGAACCTTAACGGGCCAACGTTACGTTGATGATATTCTTCGACCCCATATAGGACCTTTCCTAAATGGTATCCCAGGGGTGATTTTCCTGCAAGATAATGTTCGTCCGCATACAGCATGAGTTGCTCAAGACTTCCTACGTCATTTTCAGACTCTTCCAAGGCCGGCCCGCTCCCCCGATTTGTCCCCTGTAGAGCACGTGTAGTATCAGCTAAAACGGCAGATGCCATCATGTCACTCTGTACATTATTTAGTGTTGGCTGTTCAAGATTTGTGGGCCCATCTGCCTCAGGACAACATAAGGTGTCTAATCAACTCAATGCCGGACCGTGTGGCGGCATGTATTGCAGCTGGAGGTGGTCCAACGCGTTTTTGTAGTTGTCCAGTATTTGTGTCGTTGCACACCCTGTATTCGTTTAATTGTTTAGTTTTTGAGATCAAGTGACTCTCTCATCTGTGTCATTATGTGTATTAAATTTTATTTCAATCCGATGCTTTCTTCTTGGGTCGCTATTTTCAATGTTCCTGAGTGTATATCAACATTTTATTATGCTTTTTCTCCAAAACTAATTAAGGTATTGTAAAATCAATCCCTAAAGGTGTTTATAACATCCTCAGAAATATTACAAATATTTCATGCCAAAAAATTCATTAACATACAAAAGTAAAATTTTAAAAATTTCCAAATTTTTTAGAAGAAATTAAATTTGTAGAATTGTGTGAATAATATGTGCAAATTTTTATCTCGTATCATTTTCTTAAATAAACATTACATATAATGCTAAAATGTAACTTTTAAATACATAAATAAAAAAAAATAATGAAAGGGTGTCGAGTCCTTTTAAACACTACCTATTATCCTTTTTTGTATATGTACAATGTTAAGTTTGATTGCACTTGTTTAAAATTTTATTTTTTTTACTTGCCACACTATTTTTTGTATATATTCTCACACGTGTAAATTACTGCTTCTGTTAATATCCTTAGGTCCTTGCTTAAAAACTAGTTCCCCTTAGCAACCATTTATTCTTGATCAAATTAAAACTGGACATAAATTAGTTAAGACCCTATTAACCTTATTTGTTAGCAAAAAAAAAAACAGAAAAGTATACCCAATTTACATTAATTTCTATGACTTGTGATCATTAGATATAGTTATGAAGACTTTAAAAAGCCACACACATAAAATAATTTCCGAACGCCAGATTGAGAAAACTGCCCACTGTGTGCCGGTGGCACTTGAGAGGTAAGAGTTGTATTGTAGATTTAGCGTCAGAGTATAGTGTTATTGAAATCAATGCACTGTTATTTGTATTGAGGGGGGGCGCGATGAAAATTTTGATTGAATATAGAGCCGCAGATATTAAAAGTTTGAGAAGCAATGAACTACACCTAATTTGCATATATGTACAAATAAATGTGTTTCATCACTAACTAATCATCGTCTTCTAGCCATTAAGAGTCCAAGATTGGTATATTTTGGCCAACGCTAAACGTTTTTTTACCTTTTTTTTTAACTGGAAATTGCTTTTCCTCGATCTTGTTGTCAGACGGCTGACTTCCAAAAGCCTTTTCCGTATAGTTGAGGGGCTCACTTCAACACCATAATACAATAAACCCTTCAAAGGGTCTTTGAAGGGTTTATTGTATTATGGTCTTTGCTTATCTTTCTTGGACTTTTTTTGCTATTTCTTATTAAATGTTATCAGTTATTGGAGTAGTTTTCCATTTGAGCCCATATTTTCCTTTTCTTTTTGAAGACGATGTTTCGGAACCTTGAAATGTTCTTAAAATTCTTGAAACACTTGAGTTGCTCACACCAACTGCATCAGCTATATCTCTCACAGTCATAGAAGTTTGTTCATTAAGAGATTATTTTAGAAAGCTTCCTTAGAGTAATATCCATCTCAGAACAAGAAAAAGTTATACGTGTGTCAAGGAATGCAAAATTACAACCACCAGCTGCCACACTGAAAGGCTCACCGAAACCAATCAAAAGAGTAAATTATAGTCAAAGTCAATTAATTAGATTACCTCTAGGCAGAAATAACCGTTTTTAGGGAGTTAAAGTTATCACACTGATAACCGCATACCAACTCAGACAAAAAAAATGCCTATCTCAATTAATTTGAACAGTATGGTATGTGTAACTAGCTATTTATTACTAAAAATGATTAAAGTTCAATCATACATTGATTCTAGCATTATTCCAAAAATTATGCATGGGATATTAAGATATCCAACAACGTTCAGAACCATGATTTTGAAAAGCTGATAAGTGGATAATTTTTATGATATTTAGTGTCACTTAGATTAGAAAACGTATATAAAATTGTTTTAAGAATAATATTAGAATAAAAAATTATTTAAGTAGAATATTTAGACAAAAATGAACATAGAGTGAACAGTTTTCAAAATATTCTCTATTTTTGAAAATTTCTTTTATTATAATAATATTTTGCCTGTATATACCTCAGACCTCTGTACAGAGGCTGAACTAGAATTTTTTAAATTTATAACTTAGAAGTGAATTTATCCGTATTTTACTTCAACAGAGGGGATAAATTTTAAGAAAAAAAACGCAGATAATTATTTCAATTGGTAGTAACTCTGAAAATAATGTGAATTTTTCAAATTTCCCAGTTCAGACTCTCTGGAGAAGTCTTTACTTTACATAAGCAAAATATTATTATTATAGAAGCATTTTTTTATAAAAGGAAAACGTTTTGAAAAAATATTATTCTAAGCTAGTTTTTTGCCAAAATATTGAATTTAAATAAGTTTTTTTTCATAATATCCTATAAACAATTTTATACATGCATTCTAATCTAATTTACACGAAATATCATGAAAATTATCCATTTATGCACTTTTTTTAAAATCATGGTTCCGAATGTAGTTGAATACATTAAGAATTGTACATTTTTCTCAAAATCTTTGATAAATATACTTTTTAAACAATCTATCAATATAATTCAAAACAAAGGCCACGCTGGAATTATAGTGTTTGTATTGTGTACCTGCTGTATATAGCTAAAATATCACTGTCGGCAGGTGCCGTCGCAAGACAAGTTGACGTGCTTCGAGAATTCGTTCTTGGAGATATAGAATGCCTCGGGTTAAGTTATCATGTTGTAAATATTTAATATAATTAACAGTTTTGCTTTATAATTTCAATATTTCTTTTCAGTTGTAAAAAATGTTGTTTGGTTAGAGAATTATATTTAATTATTGTATTTACAAGTTCGCCCCGACAGTGTTTTCTGTTCTGAAACCATCTAACTGTTTCGTAAATACTTATTCTAAGTTATTGAATGTAAATTAAAACTAATATTGATTTTGAAGTAATGTAAATTCCCCTTATTTAAAGTATACTTTTTAATTTCTCTTTTAGTTCTTGTAGATCCTTCAACTTCCTTTCAGGTATCTCGTTCAGTTCCTTCTCACTTTTTTCTTTTATGAAACCAGGCAAGCAAGTCATTTGAAGAGGAAAAATATCTTTTGTTAAGAGAGAGAAAGACATCCTCGGCTTAGGAAAATTGCACAATATAGCTAAAACAAAGGATAAATTTTATTATTATTATTATTTTGGTGTTAAAATAAAAATAATTAATAAAAAAATGTATGAATAATTATAGTATGAGCTTCATTTAAATTTAGAAATTCACATTACAGTGTACTATATACTGCTGTCACATATGTTAGTTTCTATATAAATTTTCTTCTAATATCTATTTTTTTCTTTTAGATTTTGAAATTCAAGCAACATAAAAAAAGGATCTATACTCATGTCCATAAATTAAGGATAATGAATTTCAGGCAAAGAAAGAGACAGAAGCAAAACAAATTTAACTTATTTGTAAAGTCTACTAATTAAATAAAAGGTAAAGAGCAAAAAAGATGCTATATGTTTGACATAATTAATAAAAATTGCGATTTTTACTCCCTGGAGCAAATTTTAAAAAAAAACAACCTATTTACAAAAAACTGTATAACACGGTTAGTATGATGGTTAATACGGAGTATGTCTCCCGGACAATTCAATATAGGCCTTACAACGCCTAGGCATGTTGAGTATCAAATTATCAATTTGATCTTGGGGAATATTACACCACTCATCAAGCAATGCCCTTCGAAGTTCTGGTAGACAGGTGGGAGGGGGTTGAAGGGCTGCAATCCGTCGGCCAAGCATACCCCACACATGCTCTATTGGATTCAAGACCGGTGACTATGCTAGCCAATCCATATGGGTGATATCCTCCGATTGAAGGCATTCGTCTACAATGTTTGCATGATGAGTACGGGCGTTGTCATCCATAAACAGAAATTCAGCACCCACGGCGCCCCGAAACAAACGTACATGTTGTTCCAGAATGACATCCCGATAGATGTGGCCTGTCATCGTTACACTCTGAACATGCATGTCAGTTCTGGAACCAAAAATAATTCCTCTCCAAACCAGCCACCCTGCACCACCGTAATGGTGTCGTTCAATGGTGTTCTCTTGGTGGTAACGGGTACCTGGCGCTCTCCATATTAAAGTCCGGCGAGAATCAGACTGCAAACTAAATCTGCACTCGTCGAAAAACACCACACAAGACCACTGTTGTGGTGTCCACAATGCATTCTCTCTACTCCAGATTAATCGCAGGCGACAGTGAGTTGCCGAAAGTGGAACACAACTGACAGGCCTACGAGCACGTAGACCAATGTGCCCTAAACGTCTGTACACGGTCTGCCTTGAAACTCTCGTACCGGTTTCTGAAGAGAGCTGACGAGACAGGTCTGATGCTGTGCTCCGTCTGTTTCTTTTGGCAGTACCTGCCACATACTGATCCTCATTCGGCGTTGTAACTCGGGGGCAACCTGTGCGGTAACATCTACTCACATTACCATCATCTTGGAATCGTTGCCAAAGCCTGGTGATGGCACTCTGGGTGATTCCAAGTTCCTCGGATACTTCCAACTGGGTACGTCCACATTCCAGTCGTCCAATAATTCTACAACGTAAAAAAATAATCCAACTGTTTCTTTTGTGCCATAACTATGCGGTTATTGCACTGAAAGACTTTTTAAGTGCTTGAGAGCAATTTTAGTTCATTGCCATCATTCCTTATATACCCCTCTCTTACACTCTCGTCATTGTGACGTACTATCCGTGCCATCTGGTGGTTTCCTGTAATTTGCATATTCTTCTTCAAGATGTGTTTGATAATTCTACAGGTGAAATTCTTATTTTAGAGTTGAATTTCTGTGGGATTCTGAACTATCCTTAATTTATGGACATAACTGTACATAAATGCTTTCACTCGTATATTAGAGAAAAAGGGCTTATATACAATTCTCAATATAGCATTCTGTTACACAAATATCTTGTTGAAATTACAATTTTGTAAATATTGCGTCTTCGAACACTTATTATACATTTTTCTTTCACCAAGTCTCAAGATAAATTTGTCAATGGAAAATGTAAGTCGAATAAAAAATATTTATGAATAATTTTTTTAACGAAAATTTCAAGTTGTTATTCTCCTTCATTGTTATGATAATTTGAATATTTTTTCAATTGGATTAAAACCCTATTACAAAAATCAGTAAAGTTATGCCAACAATAAAACTGAATTTAGCTAGATAATTTTAATTTTGCAAGAGGGAAAATAAACATCACTGGAAAATAACACTGAATAAAAAAACTTAAAAGTACACTAGCCTTTGTAAAAATTGTAGCATCAAAATTAATCATTCAAAGTAAACTAAATTTATAATGCAACACAGGTTGGATCATGTAAATGATTAAAACTACAAAGTTAGTATGTATGTGGGAGGATAAACACCTAAGTTAGTGAAAGGTGCAGTAGAAAGAGGGTTCAAATGTATGCAATATAGTTTGACTGCTATAATAATGACTACTTTAAATTTGTATTATTACTTCATGGAGTGGCAATTTTTGCATCCAATATTGAACTTACGTTGTATTTAGTTGTTATTTCTTAAAATATAATACCTATTAAAAGGAAAAAACTCATTCTTATTAAAATATATACTACATATATTTACAGAGAGCGTTCATAAGTTCTGTAATTACGAAAGAGGTTAATAAAATTCCTGAACATACATTCCATGCATCAGTGCTTCTCAAACTTTCAATATTTGTGACCCAATATTCAATTATAATTTTCATCACGCCCCCGCTCCATACAATAACAATGTATTGAATTCAATAATAACATACTTTGACACTAAAAAAGCTACAATATGACTTTAACCTCTTAAATGCCACCGGCGTATATAAGCGTCTCACTCAGCTAGTGCATTAATTGCCCTGGACGTATAAATACGTCATTCCGAAGTACAAAATTTTCTGTGCACTGCTATCCATAAAGTTATTTCGAAAGTTTTGAAATTAAATAAATGACCGTGACATTGTTAGCGAAATATTTATTTATTTCAGAAAATTTGCTTATTTATTCCTTTTCTTCCCCCCTCAATATACCACATAAGCGCGCTTATCTGTAAAATGGTGGTATTGGGAAGTGAATCACGTGACTTTTAATAGGTAGGTAAGGGATTCATTATATAACACCGTACAAATTATCGCGATACATACTAAATTTTGTATATAATTTTATATATGACAAGCTCAGGGAGTCAATGGTAATTATTAACTTGTTCTTGATTCAGAATTGTTAAATTAATAATCAAATATATTGTGCAGTACTGATACAAGTGCACTACATTAGTGCAAATGTGTATTTTATTTTTTATTACGTCAGAATGTATTTTGTTCGTTTACTTTCAGTAAATTAATAATTCTTTTAGATAATCTTTTGTTTTCGACTTTTCAATAAGCTTGCGCCCCCCCTTGCAGGGTTATCACGCCCTCAAGGTGGGCGCACCCCACAGTTTGAGAAACACTGCCATACATAGACATTAATCAATTAATGTTTGATTTATAACTGCTTACAAGTACCATAAAGTTTATTGAACCCTTTCGGGGGGGAAGGAATTACTTCCCATCTACATGATCTAACAAAACAGATTTGTGGGAAGCGCAAATCCCATTATAATACATTGGCTTTGCTATTATAACGATGTGAAGAAACTAAATCCCGCTTCAGTTTTGTGCTAAAATACATAATCTAGCGATTATGACATCTGTAAAGCGAACAAAAAAAAGAGGATACTAAAGAAGAAGTACCTTGTCCACGAAAGCTGTCAGTGTATATTACGATGTCATGGGAAGGGTTGATCACTTCGATCAAAGAAGAGAAAGATATCAAATAAGATCATCTTTACAGTGGCGGTATTGTATCTTTTATTTTCTTATTGACTTTACCATCATAAATAGTTTCATACTGTGGCAAGTGAACAAAAGAAGCAAGTTTAGACCCGCTAATATTCCGCATAGCATTAGCTTGTCAGCTAATAAACCGATATTCTTCAACAAAAAGGAAAGGATGTCCTTAAATATGTTTTCTAACTATTGCTAATAATACATGCCACAAGATTAGGTATGCATTTTTGAATCAAAGCAATACTTATTTTTTTTTAAAAATAATTGGATTTAAAATTTATACATTTTTAAGGAGTTTTCAATAAGCATTCATAAAAAAGGTATTGTACGATTAACAATCATGTTATCCCAAAACCCATATCGACTTTTGTTATGCACAGTTTTATGTATTTATAAATAAAATTATTTCAATTGTTTATATCAATTATTGTACGAGGAGTAACTTTTTAAAATCGCTTCAAAAATTTTAAGTTTTTTTTTCCTTCAAAAATTTAATGGTTAGCTTTTTAGTAAATTTTGTGCCAAAACCTTTTTTACATAATACGCCAAATAGGAAGCAACCAAAAAACATTTTGAAAATCATCTAATTAAAAAATTTTGTGTAAATCGAACCATGTCCCTTTAAATTTTAAAAAAATAAGTTTGTTAATTATAAGTGCAATAATACCTCAACTTACTCTACCCCAACTCACACGAGAACCCGGAGATACGCAATTTTCAAATATTGTCGAGTCATCTTTTGTTTGAACACTATACAACTGGATTACTCATTCCCCAATTCCTGTTTATTTAATGTACTTGTTTGGACGTATCGCGGGGAATTGACACTCAGCCATAATAATTTATATCGTGTTAATTATTTCTTATTAACGGTGTGTGTGTTTGTAACATTGTGTGTTTGCTATATGCATTATATCTACGCATGTTTGAAAGTTGACAATGGCATACAAACGAAATAGAACTGATTCTTTTTCCCCAAACAAGACAAGAAAAATTTATTTTTTAAATATAAACTTGATATATTTTTAAATACTTCGATACAAAGTAGTAATTTTTTGGAATTAGTAAACGGTGTCCTTTTTTTTCCCATCACTGTTACTCAGGCGGAATCAATGATAGAGTCTGATGTAATTGGTAATGTGATCGAAGAACTCTGTCTTGCCAGGCAAATAAATTTAGAAATGGATAGTAATTGCTAAGAAAGAAACATTAAACATATATTAAGTAAAGAAATTAAAACAACATCATCATTGACTCGTTCCATTCGTTTATTTTATTCTTTTGTAAAAAAAAACTGTTGCCACTTACAAAATACTGAATAATTCTTATCAGAATAAGAAATAATTATCATTATTAGAAGTAAATAAAACCACAAGATGACGTCATTGTTTTGAAATTTTCAAACGTGCAACAGTAATGACGTTCAAGAACGGTTTGATTCCCGGAATCAGGAGCTAACAATTAATGAACTCATCGAAATGCATGAGTAAGAGCAAGTCTAAAACTGAAGAATTTGAGTCTTCAATCAGAAGATTGTATAGGGATAAAGAATTTAACAGAAGGTCTCAATTTAATCGAAAATGGTTACAAGTTTTATAAAATATAGATTCCAAATAAAGAGCTTTTTTTTCCCAACAAAACAAGGAATACTACGAGGAAGACTACATTGTTAGATTTTATGAATTTTATAAGGTTACACAGTACCCTACAAATCTCAAATATGTCGAAAAATAATTTTTGCATTTTCTTGCGGCCCATATCATTTTGTGCAGCATGTCACCAAATTTTAGATCTGATAAGGAATTAGATTCTGAGCTTAGAGCTTTGGTTTTGGTTTCATTTTAAAGCATTTTTCCACTCTTAAATTGAAGTAATTAAAATATTTTTGAATAAAATAAACTCTTTCAGTGTGGAAATAGTCATTATTTTCAATTTTCATTACTAAAATCATTTCTGCTTGATTATGTTTTGAGTTTTTTTTTTAGTTCTCATATTTACTTAATTCAGATTGATTTCAATGCCAATTTTTATGTTAAAAAATAGTTTATATAACTTAAAAACTTGATCATCAATTTTTTCCAGTTGAGAACATGCCATGGCCAAAGCGTTCTCAAGTTGCTATGAGAAACAATGCTTCGAAGAGATGGAATGCTACTGAAAATGATAAACCTAAAAACGATCTCAGAGGATACTGCAATTAGATTTCCGAATACAAGTATTCTGAATACGAGTATTGCAGATAAAACTGAATATTTCCTTCATGTACAAACTTGATTATACTAAACATATTATAGTGCTCGTATATTACAGTATTTTAAAGTGGTGCAACAAATACTCAAACTTGCTAAAAAGCCTCAATTTAAAAGTGTACAAAGTTGGCGATTTTTTTAGCTTAAGTTAGTAGCATTATTATTGTGTTCATAAATACGTTGTGTTTCAAAACTTTTGTGAAAATATTAGACTAAGATTAAACTGAATAACATGCCGTGGTTTCAAATATTGTCAATATTCTGCAAAAGTATATATTTTGAATAAGAAAAAATGTTTTTAGTCATACATAACTAAAGTAGTGTTTTAATGTAGAAAATACATTGTGAAAAAACATAGAGCTTTACGAGTATTATGAGTGTTTGTTTTATGTCTTTAAAAATTTTAAATGTGTTTTTCTCAGACTTTTAATTTTGAAGCTGTATTTTCTAAACCCGAAGTCTTTTCTTCTGTTCAAGATAGAATCTTGAAATTTTTTGTATGCACTTTCAAAAGTATGCTCTATACAGGTTAGTATGTATTTAGAGAGGTATGAGATCTCTAGTTATTTTTTTTATATAATAATGCTAAATTTAATATTTAAAAAAAAATCGTGTTTTTTCCAGTTTTAGCTAGAATAATAGTCGTTAAAAATCAACAAGGGAACAAATTTTGAAATCCATGCTAACATTTGCTTACAATAACCCAAGAAACATAAATCACTTAAAATAACTAAAAATTTATAAAAAAATCAAGCATTTTATAAAAGTTTGAAAAAACTTAAGAAATTCCTAATTTTTTAAAATTATAAAATAATCGATGGTCAAACTGACGTTTTACTTACAGAATTAACATAATAATATAATATAAGTATAAAACATAAATTATTTTTTTACCGTTACTGACTTCAAATTTTTTTTTTTTTGAAAAATGATTCTGTGTTGCCTTAAAATAACTTCGGCTTACGATTTTATATTTGTGTTATCTGAGATTTTATAAAACATTCTTTTTTTGTTCTAAATTATAATTTTCTTCCTTCTCCGGCCCCAACAAATAACTGATATGTATTTATATGCGAAATTATATCCTGATTTACGTGAATTCGTCTTCCGCGGTTATCACTCAGTCACACGTATCACGTAAGTTCGGGATATCATTGTTTATTAGCATTCAATCTTTTTGGATTGACGCAGATAAAAATACAAAAATAAACATTTCAAAAATGTGTACTGTAAATTCCGGCGTATAATGCGCGCTTTTAACACAAAAATTAGATGGAAATTTAAGAGAGAAGGTGCGCCTTATATAACCTTAAAAATAACAAAATAGATAAGTATAAACAAGTTTTTTTTTACTTCTACAAGTATCGAAATTCTGTTTATTTAAAAGAAATAACTTGACATATGAACTAAAATATTTGTTTTGAAGTATACTATTTTTTCAAAGGTTTGGGATAACACCTCGAATAAATGACTTCCAAAACATTACAGCAATGTATACTAACATTTTAGAACTCTGCGTAAAACAGGGGGTGCGCGTTATAAAAGAGAATAAAAATAATCATTATTTTTTAATCAATCCACGAAAAGCATTAAAAAAAATTATATCCTAAAGCATGAACCAATTATTCGTATTTATAATTTTGCAAATTATTATTTTTTTCTCATTATTATTATTTTTTAATTCGAATAAATAAAATACTGAGCACATAGTTTACCTTATGAAAAATCTTAAATTAAATATATATATATATATATATATATATATATATATATATATATATATATATATATATAATAAAATAAAAGTGAAGAAATACTAGAACTTACAGTGCTAAAGAAGCAAGAAATTGGAATTCACCAGACACAACAAATGTAGATACAAAAAAAGTCTTTACTACACTAGAGACCTATTATGATTTCTAAAGCTGTCACTGAATTAGGCCAGAGATTTAGGGTTAGTAATGCTTTATGGATCCAACCTTCCCTGTACAGCCGAAATTTTCGACATAATAATAAAAAGAAGCAAGTTGAAAAGTTAAGCCCAATACAACACGTGGATAATGAAACTGATAATTTAATAAAGTAAAAAGAAATTGAGAAAAGAGAACAAAAAGGAATCTCTCAAGGAGAGGAATAATAAAAAAAAATTTATATAGAAAAAAATTAGGAAAATCTTACATGTAAAACAAAATCTGGAAATCGAGAAATAAACCTTCTACGTTAAGATCCTACGCGAAATGACGTAGGGGATTGAAACGCCAACACAAGATGGAAAAACCGTGGTGCCACAAAGATATATTAAAATAAACTAAACCTAAGAAGTTTTAAATAAAATAATGAACAAAATTAAGGAAAGATAGTATCAAAAATAGAAATATATTACAAAGTAAATTTACTTGGATGATTATATACTAGACAGTTATATTGCAATTAAAATAAGCGCATAAAATATTTTAAATTATTTTTTTAAAATATAAGCTAAATAGAAGAAATCCTAATATATATTATAAACGCAAAAGTTTGTGAGGATGTTAGGGTGCCTGTCACGCAAAAACAAACGAATGGATTTTAATGAAACTTTACAATAACATCGCTTATAAATCAGAATAACACATAGGCTATAATTTATAAAGATATAATAATATTGTGTGAAGTGTCCAAAATATAACGATAATTGTCACGTAAGTAGGAAAAAATTCTGCCATCTGCAAGCTTTTCTGGCGTGCCACCTCAGCATATATCTATCTTTCATGTATGAAGCAAAATTTTCCCCTCTGTTTCGTCTACGCCAGGCACCACTGCGTGCTCGATTCTAATTGATTGCTTTGTAATCACTATTTTTTTTATTTCAGAATAAAACGTACTTTTATCGCTTCTGGTATTTAAAGTAAATAAGTAAAGTCTTTCTCACTACACTACATCATTTGGACAAATTTGCGGCTTTGTTTGTGGTTAGTAGTTAATTATAACGCTTTAGGTTTAATTGAATAGGCAGGCATTGCATTTTTTAAGTATAAAAATAATAACTGCCGTACTGTATTTTTTGGAATTGTATAAAAAGCACCTACTAAGAATTATGCCGCGAAAGTGTAAGTCTAATCTTTCCCAACGCCCTAATTCAGCTCGAGCTAAGAAAGTAGCTAGATTTAACGAAACTTCTCCACAAGCCGAACTGTGAAGGCTTGAACAGGCGGAGTGTGAGGCAGCTCACAGAGCTGCTGTGACACCAGAGCAGTCCCAAGCTCGGCGTCGACGTCATGCTGAATATCTAGCATCTCAACGGGCTACTGAGACACCCAAACAGTCCCAAGCTCGACGTCTTCAGCATGCAACTTACATGGCGTCTCAGAGAGATACAGAAACCATTGAAGAGCAGATGAATTTCGCAAACGTGTTGTTGCTGAAAGGGCACAACAACAACTTCTAATATTCACAAGAAAACACGTGAGGGGTATTCGATAAAGCTGCATTCGAGTATGACGAAACTCTTGATTACGAAAGCCACAAGCTTATAAAAATAGAAGCAATGAATAAAGAATGCAGATTTTGCGGTACTCCTAAATGGAAAAAGGAATCTGCAGGCGTGTGTTGTTCGGGGGAGGGGGAATAGCTCTTCTTTCAATAGACAAGCCAGTTGAACCTCTTAAAGAACTTTTCTCTGATGAAACAGATGAGTCTTGTCATTTTGTAAAAAACATAAGAAAATACAATACATGCTTCCATATGACATCTTTTGGGGCGGATAACATTGTTTCGATGCAAGGATTTCGCCCGACTTTCACAATCCAAGGGCAAATATACCACACAATATTCTCTTTGCTTCCTGCTACCAATACGGAACCAAAAATTTTTCATGTTTATTTCATGGGTGATAAGGAAGCACAAGTTAATAGGCGTTCTGAGTACGTACAAGGTGTGGAAAGAAACACGGTTCAAAAATACAACAAGTTCTACATGATCACAACATTTTTGTGCATGAATTTAAATGGCTAAATATAGAGTGACTAGAAATAATTACAAGGTTGGGATACACCCAGATCGTGTACCATGTGGTGAATACGAAAGATGTTTCAATGCCCCAACCACAAATGAAATAGCTACCGTAGTAGTTAGTAGTGAACGAACTGCGTCTCAGGGCATCCTTATTCAGGCGCAAGATGATCGACTTACCAGAGTTCCGGACACTCATAGATTTTATGATGCTCTCGACTACCCGATAATTTTTTTGGAAAGGACAAGAGGGATACAGTTTTGATATTCCTCAGATAAACCCATTTACAAAAAAACCCATACCAAATAAAAAAGTGTCCTGTAAAGACTTTTATGCATATCATACGATGGTACGTCGCAACAATTTTAATTTATTGCTTCGATGTAGACTTCTCTTTTATCAGTTTTTGGTGGACATGTACGTCAAAGTGGAGAGTGGGCGATTAAGGTTTATTGCCTTGAACCAAACGAAACTGCGAGCAGAAAATTATATACATTTACAAGACACGATAAGGAATGATGTGGATTTAGATCCAAATAGCTTGTGTCAAATGGTAATTCTCCCGTCATCATTTGTAAATAGCGCAAGATATTTTCATGAATACACGCAGGATGCGTTCACATACGTGCGTAACTACGGGAGGCCTAATCTGTTTATTACAATGACATGTAATCCCGCCTTGCCAGAAATCACTAGAGAGCTCATTCCAGGTCAAAATTCAACGGACAGACATGACTGAACAGCCAGAGTATTTAAAGTAAAAGTTCAAAAATTAGTTGCTCTACTTACAAAAGGGTAAAATATTTTGTGATATGAAGTGCTTCATGTACTCATTCGAGTGGCAAAAAAGAGGTTTGCCTCACGTGCACTTACTGCTGTGGTTGATGGAAAAATTACGTACAAACCAAATTGACGAAATCATAAGTGCGGCGATAGCAAACCTAGAAACTGATCGGAAGCGCTATGATACTGTAACCAAAAATATGATTCACTCTCCTTGTGGTGCACTAAATCCGTCATCACCATGCATGAAGGAAGGAAAATGTACCAAAAAGTATCCAAAGGGGCTTTTAAAAAATACTAAAACTGAGACGAATCTGTACGGAACCTTTCAACTAATCTTCTTAGGCGTCTTTTGGGGGAATATAAATTCGCGTTTATTTCGAATCAACTACAAGAAGATGAACGGGATATTCAAATTAGATAAGGTATTTAAGTCGAGCGTTGCGAGAGAGCAAGGTAGATGATGGAAGGCTATTGAGCCAGCAACTTTAAACGCATTTTTAGAAGATTCAAGGAGATTAGATTCGTGAAGATGTCGTGCTGCTAGACGTACTAGAAAGCTGATATAAGCCAGCGGTAAATATAATTTACGTACGTGTAAAATAAGCGTTAGTTTAAGCGACTTAGTTAAAGTTAATGAAAGTTAAGAATTCGAGTACGTGTATTTCTCGGATCTCCTATTTCGGTAGGCCTTACTTGATCTTAAGCTTAATTATTAATTAATTGCATTATTAGTAATTTAATTTAATATAAAAGTAATTCCCTTTAAGTGACGTAACATAATAGTATTATATGTTATCAGAGATTTTTTTGAGAAAATTATAATAATAAATAAATATTATTATTATTCAAAATGGCTCTTGGTGGTTCTTTGCCTCAAATTAATCTTGGTGTTCAAGGTGAGACCCAGGGGGTCTCCACAAAAACAACGACAAAGGCTATCCTCTGTACAGGCGCAGAGCACCAGAAGATGGTGGCCATACATTAGCTCAAAAAACCCGAGGTGGAATACAGGAAATATTGGTTGACAATAGCTGGATTGTCCCATATTCTCCTCTTCTCTCTAAAATGTTTAATTGCCATATAAATGTAGAATTCTGCAATACGGTAAAGGCGATATAATATGTTGGCAAATATATAAACAAAGGTAGCGATCAGGCTTTTTTTAACATCCGACAGCAAGGTAATGTTAATATTGATCCGAGAGATGAGGTGCAAACATTTCGAGCTGGTCGATATGTTAGTAGTAACGAAGCAGCGAGGCGAATATTGGGTCTGCCTCTGTTTGAGAGACACCCAACAGTCATTCATCTTGCGATACACCTGCCTAATGGAGAGCGGATTTACTTCACTGAAAACAATTTTAGAGAGAGAATGGCTACACCCCCTAAGACGACACTAACTGCATATTTCCTGATTTGCCAAAATGATGCATTTACAAAAACATTACTTTATGTTGACGCACCCCGCTACTATACATGGAACGTATCGTTGAAAGAATGGAAGCATCGTGTACAAGGAACACCTGTCGACGGCTGGCCAGGTGTGAAGGCAGGAGATGCTCTTGGACGCATTTACACAGCGCACGTTAGTAACGTCGAATGTTACTGTTTGCGAATGCTGCTGAATGTAATACAGGGCCCCACTAACTTCTTATATCTAAAAACAGTAGACAGCCAAGAATTTGAAACTTTTCGTCAAGCGTGCAAGAAGTTGGGGTTGTTGGAAGATGACAACCACTGGGATGCCACAATGGAAGAGGCCGTACTGTGTCGCTCTTTTTCGCAAATATGAGAGCTATTTGCAATATTGATATGCACTTGCGGTTTCCTAAATCCACTTCAACTATGGGATAAGTATAAAATTGCGTTATCAGAGGATATATTGCACATATTTGAAAAGATGGATCACTGGCACCGAAAAATGAGACTGTTGCGAAAATAAATTAAAAAAAAATCTTGAGCGAAATAGCCAGCGAAACATCAGTGTATAACTCCATCGAAACAATCATGTCATCTGATGACACTACAAGCTATCCAGTAGAGTTACTAAACTCTTTCGATTTATCTCGGGTGCCATCACATAAGTTGGAATTGAAGGTGTATGTTCCCGTTTTGTTAATGCGCAACTTGGACGCGCCCAGATTATGCAATGGTACTCGGTTGCGAATCACCGAACATTGAAGGCAAATTGTGAAGGTCACAATCTTAACTGGAGAAGCCAAGGGAGACAATGTTCTTATACTACGCATCCCAAACATACCCAATAACTTACTATTTAATTTTAAACGCCTGCTGTTCCCATTAAAAGTTGCATTTTCAATGACTATCAACAAATCGCAAGCCCAAACCTTAAAGGTAGCAGGCATACATTTGGGCACGCCATGTTTTTCCCACGGCCAGCTCTACGTGGCTTGCTCACATGTTTCTAAATCGCAAAATTTGCATGTTTATGCTAAACAAAAAAAAAGTTTAACATAGTTTATAGGAGTCTATTGCTATAGCTACCTACAACTTTTGCGTTACCATCTATCATCATATACATCCGTACATCAATCAACACAAAATATTGGATTTATAATACCTATCAGTGAGATCATCATCAAAAATACTTAGTTTCAGTTTACATACATTACACAACATGGAACAAGGGTCTCTCAAAGTAACTCTGTCTGTCTGTTACGTCTTCACGACTAAACCGTAGAACCAATTTTGAGGAATTTTGGTTTAAAGATAGAGAGGAACTTTGGAGAAGAAAATAAAAGCTAATCGAAGGACTAATCCCTCGCAGACGAAGTCACGGGCACCAGTTATATAATATATATACATATCTATGTAAATAAACTGTACTCTAATAAACTGATTTTTATTTAATATATGGGTTTTTTTAGTATTCTTAACATGAAATTCTTTTAGAACTAAAATAAATTTCATACCCTCTCAGTTTTGTGTTAAACGATTTTCACTGCATGTACATTTTCTATAAACTATTTTAATGATCCAAACTTTAAGATTTCTTAATGTTATTTGTTTATCTAAAAAGTAAAAATGGATGTTTGTATGTATGTATAACCTCGCTTCACTCCAACACTGTTCAACCGATCACTATGAAAATTAGCATGTATATGTATTTTTTATGGAGAAGAGTTTTGTGCTATATTCTTCGTTGCAGCTCCCCACCAGGTGGTGCTAAAGAATATTGACTTCCGCACAGTTCAATCAATTGCAAACTTGCCAACTTCACTCTATCATCGACATTTCGCTAAAATTCCATTCAATCGCCGTTATAATTTAAGGAACGGAGTTGCTTTTGAATATTACAATTTTAACAGAATAACAACAGAAAGTAATAATAACGTATTACACTTCTAGATATAAATTATTTACACTACTTTAAGCGTTCATTACACCAAATTTTTAACGATATTTTGCTTTTGCTGGGCAGAGATCAGCTTAAGAAGGTGTTTTCAAAAATCGACCCACAAGAGAGTTAAGGGGCGTTATAAATATTTAAAAAAATCATTTTTATCAGCTATTAGATCTACAGACTTAAAATTTAACAAACATGTGGGTTTTTTTCGTTTAATATGCATTTCGTGTAAAATTAACTCATTAAAACTTCTTTATCCTTCAATCTGTATTGTTTAATTTTTCAATTCACCCGTGCGAAGAAGGCGTATACCAACTAGTTTTAAATAAAATATTGAACTAAGATAAAAATAGATTTAAATAGAAATATAAATATATTTAAAAAAATAAATTTACTTGGATAATTGTATTCTAAACAATTATTTCAAAATTTCACAAAATTATTTTCTAAAATGTTATCAGTAACTAAATCATTGTTTCTTTTTATAAAATTTAAGATAATATTTCTAAATATTGAAAGGTGTAAGTTACTACCCTAAAAAGTCATTTTTATAATGTTAAAATCAAATGAGTCTCTTTATCAAAATTATTACTTAATAGCAAATTATTCTTAACGTTTAATTGAAGGTCCAAAAAGTTAGTTGACTCATTATTACAATTAGTTTTTAATAATTTTAAATAGTGGGGAAAATAATTGAAGCTAGAAACAAAGTCTACTTTATTACTAAAAATAAATAAGTCATCTATGTATCTAAAAAAGTAACAAGATTCATAACTAATACTTTCATTTTAATAAAAATGCAAGTAAATATTTGATAAGCAGTTGCTAGCTGTTCCACCTTGTGGTAATCCTTTAATTTGGTGATAATGAGCGTTATTATGAAAAATATAAGTTTCTTTTAAAACGAATTCAATAAATATATATATATATATATACTACTTACCTTTTTTTTTAATTCTATTTTTCTTTCCAAAATGTTCTGCCTTTTATCCTAACGTCTTTAATCTGCAAAGATTTATGACGGTAAAATGAAGCATTAAAGCAATATTTGTGCACACATTTTCTCTATTGTTAAAAAGCGTACGCTAAAATACAGTAACTGAAGTTAGAAGAAAATATTGTTACATTGTACTTTTAACGCAGGTAATGATAAAAGGAAACTTTCCAATAAATCGAGCCACCAAGGTCAACGATTGACAATTGAAGAGACGGTGAGCTATCTCGTTAAATAAATGTAGATGCAAAGTTCTTTTAGATTTCTCTCAGATAACCTAAATGTTGAAGGCTTTATATATAATACAAACATACATATAAATATTAAATAACCTATTTTTTTTCTTATTGTATCAATATTTTGCATCTAATGTTAGTGAACAGTTTAACTCAGTTTTTTTCTCAAACCATGGGGCGCGAGTATATCGAAAAGTCGAAAACAAAATGTTATTTAAAAAATTATTAATTTGCTGAAAGTAAATAAACAAAATGCATTCTGACATCATGAAAAATAAAATCAGCATTTATATTTATATAATACACTTATAAATGTATCAGTACTGCACAATGTATTTTACAATTTATTTAACAATACCAAATTAAGAATAAGTTTAATAATTACCAGTGACCCCATGAGCTTGTAATAAATAAAGTTATATACAAAAATTAACACTTATCTTGATAAATTGTACGGTTTATAAATAATCTCTCAACTACCGATTAAAAGTTACTCCTCGATTCGCTTCTCAATGCTTCCGTTTTTCATGTTGGAGAGCGTATGCGATGTATTGGGAGGGGGAGAAAATGAGAATATAAATAAGAAATCCTCTGATCTTTCGCAAATCTTTTGCTAGCACTGTCAAGGTCCTTTTATTGCATTCCAAAGTCTTCGAAATAATTTTATGGATAGAAGTGCACAGAAAACATCGTAATTTGGAAAGACGGGGAATTTAACGCACCGGTTGAGCGAAACGTATATATACGCAGCCAGCACTTAAGGTATCCGACTACGCTCGGAACCGTGGTTTTAAAAAAGCGCATAAATAGATGATTATGTTTCGGATAAATCCTTGACGACAGGAGAAATGAAGATACAAATTGTATTTCACACGAAAAGAGTCGCCAAGACGCAGCCCTTTTGCAAAAGTCAAGGTGTTATGGTATGGATAGAAATGTCATCTAAAGGCTTAACAAAACCATTTTTTGTACAGGTCCAAAGGCTGAAATTGATTCTACACACTATCAGCAAAAAGTTTTGAAGCACATGTTCAAAGAAAGTAAACATCTTTATCTTCTAGGAAAGTTTTTTTTTCCACCAAGGTTCTGTACCATGTCATAGTGCAAAATTAACCATAAAATGGCTAAAAAATAAAAATCAATAAATTTTCTTCCTTATGAGATATAGTTATCATCACCCCGACTGTGCTTTTTGCGGATATTTTTCGGGGAATACTTAAAAAAACAATTAAATAAAAGCAAAGTAAGAACACTTCAAGGGCTTCGAAAAGAGGAAGAAAAATTCCCCAAAAATATTCGAGAAAGCTCTTTTGGCTTGGCTAAATGTTTACTTAAAGTGTACTATGCCAAAGGATGCCATACTGAAAATTTCAAGTAAATAAATTTAATCATTAAAAAAATGTGTGATGCTCTGAAAATGGTCACATCGTTTTCGAATCAACTGGTAAAACAGTTTTTGATGAAATTACAAGTACTATTGCATAACATTTACTCTACATAACCACCAACAAAGCTTATAACCATTCGCTAAAGGTCGGGAGACCGTTGGAGGCTATTGACAGGGTGTTGAATGTTGATGTCAGCGGTGGAGCAACCTACTGCGCTCGTACAGATGAAACGTCAGGAAATCGGTAGTCTCGGAGAGGTTCTTTGAACTTTGGAAACAGATCGAAGTCACAAGAATTTATGTTTATGTCAGGTGAGTAGGGAAGGTGTTCCAAAAATTTCCACTGCCACTGTCGCAATAGCAGAACAACATCGTTTGTGACATCACAATGAGCGTTTTCATACAAGTTAGGGTGATCGTTTTGCAATAAACGTGGGCGTTTGCTTCGCATAACCGGATGCAGTTGGTGCTGTAGAAATCAGCAATAGTAGTTTGCATTGACAGTTTGTCTTACAGGCACAACACACGTAAGAATCACACCCATTCGTATGCCACAATCAGCATAACCTGCACACGGTTGGGTTCGTGTCGAAACTTCTGTCGACACGACCACCGACCATCTTTTGAAAATATGATTTAGAGAGATGGACACAAAACGCTTCCCTTTACCGCCTCATAACAAATTCCCTTCTAACTAGAATGACAGTTTTTTGCACTCTACATGGAGAACAGTGACAACTTACCGCTCTCATATCCTACTTGCGCATGTCCATTTTTCTGCAAGTTTCTGTGTTAAGTTGCCATTATTTACAGCTCTTGTGTACAAAAAATCGGAGTTTTTCACCATTCTGGATATTAAATAAGTTGTCATAATATTAATATTCGACTGTGTAAAAAAATCTGAATTTTTCACACAGTCGAATATTAATATTATGACAACTTATTTAGTATCCAGAATGGTCTCTTTTTGCACTTAAAACAGCAATTGGACACCGATGCATGGACTCAATGAGTGGATGGAAGGTTTTAATGTGATTATTTGACCATGAGCACATCAAGGCATGTTATAACTTTTAAATGTTTGAAAATCTTCGTGCTAATAAGCCGATGTAGTAGTTTCCACAGAATTTTGTAGGATTTCAGATCTGGAAAATTTGTAGCCGTGATGATAAGATGTTGTGCTCCTCGAACTACTCACAGGTAATTTTGACCTCAAAGCATTATACTATGGAAGACTTCATCTTTCGCAGGATACACATATTCAAACTATTTAATTTTTAAACAATATAATTCGTGTAGATGTGTGGGTGTCCCATATGATGCAAGACTCCACTTATATTATGATTAATATAGGATTGAGTCACGTATTAATGTTTTTATACAAGCATAATTCACCTTACTATTATATGTGCCTTTGGCTAGTCTCTTCTCTTTTCAAAAATCTTCATGTATCACCATATCTCCTTTTTATTGCTACTCTCTCTTTAGGAAGGATTTAATACACGATGGTTACTATAAACAGATATATTTAATTGGCTATGATACACTAATGTGCAACATTAAGAGAATTTTCGGATTTGTTCGATTATCTCTAGAACTACAGGACAAATTTTAATGAAATTTGGAAAATACAAGAATGCTGAAATAAATAAACAAAGCAATCACACTATAGTTATGATACACACTAATGATAGTCCTTAACACTCATTGGAGACTAAATGTATGAAACAACTGTAGTAGAATAGAAAATAACGGTTATGGAATAGGACACTATTTTACAGATCAACAGGCCTCGTGATTTTATACTGAGAAAATTGGAATTTATGTGTCCCTGCTGCAATTAACTCTTTAACTTTGTTTTCAGGCCTTGGATGGTTCTCGGAGGGGGTTGTGAGTTGCAATTACTCTTCCCTGGAGCGTTCCAAGCATGCTCTATAGCGATGAGGTCTGGAGGTCTGACTAGCCAATTCATCAGACAAATATCCTCACTTTCCAGGAATTCGTCTACCAGATGAACTTTATTTGTCACCAATTAAAATAAAATCAAGGCTAACTCCACCCGTGGAAAGGCAAACAAAGGGCTCCAAGACCTCATTCCTATATACCTCACAGTAATCACGATAAGGTTCTTTAAAAAAATTAAGGAGGGAGGGGTGTGACCACATCCAACATGATGCCTGCCAAGACCATTAAGTCTCCGCTGCTTAATTGTCGAGTTTTTACACATTGAAGATCAGGAGGAGGGTCCTTGGTTCTCTTTATATGAAACCACGGTGAGAATCACTGGGTAGGCTGAACCAGGACTCAACAGTGAAGAGAACGGTCATGCATTCATCCATGCTCTAATCTCTATGCACTACTTTTACCGGATTCTTCATTTCGCAGGACTGGGTGGCATTCAAGCAACTTCTAACAATAAGCTCTTTCTCATGAATTCTTCTAGAAACAGTCTCATTTGAAACTTGGGTTGCTGTTGCCACATACAACTCAAGACGCAGCTGAGAAGCAGTAGCATCTCTGTCACCCTTTGTTATGATGGACAAATGGAGAATTTTCTCTTGGCGAATCTTCGTGACACTTGAACATTTTCAGTCTTTCTCTCATCGGATCCGATATCCTGAATCTGTTCCCATAAACTGAACAAGATGTTAGAAGCTTCTTTTCTGCTGTCTTCCGTTTAATCTGTCAGAACCCATTGCATGAAGTAGTAGAAATCGATACTCGTCCGAAAAGAGACAACTTTTCGTTCACTGTTTCATGATCCAATATTTGTACTGCGAAGGTAATACAAGACATTTTTTGCGATGAATGTTTGCAACAGAAGATCATATATTGGTTGCAAAGATCAATACATAATGACAGTCATTGCATAACTATCTGCGATACTATATTGTTCATTGTTGATTCATTCAAACCGTCAGTGTACGGATGATTTCTCGTTCATCAGTCATGATCAGGCGGCGTTTATCTATTTCATTAATTGCACTTGGGGCCCTCAGTTTGTACGTAAAAACATCAAATATCGCTTATTTTCTCACTTATTGTGTACAGAAACTACGGCAATATTCGAACATATCATGAATGCGGCGATTTCAGAAATAATTCTACCCTGTGCTCGAAAGCCGCTGTTTATGCCTTTTTCAAAATCTGTTTAAATTGCATGATTTATTTAATACGCTTACTATAGGTAAATTTTCAGGAATAGTATATGGGTGTTGCAATGAAAAAGAAATCCTTTCTTAGAAGCTAATTAACAATACTAATTTAATTAAGAAATATATATATATATATATAGCATAACAAAATAAAATAAGATACCAAGTGGAAAAGTTGTATAACCTACAATGCCAAAGAAGAAAGAAATTGGAGTTCAAGAGAAATAACAAATGTAGTTACAATAAGAGTCTTTGGACTAAATTGGAGACTTATTATGATTTCTAGGGCTATCGCTGAATTAGGCCTTCGATTTAGGGGTAAGCAATGCTTTATGAATCCACTTTCCCCGTACAGCAGGAATTTTCAACATAATAGAAAAAGCAGAGCCATGATGAAAAGTTAAGCCTATTCCTAACACGCGTGGATGATAAAGCAGATATTAAAATAAAAGGAAAGTATTAAAAGAGAACACAATAATGCTTCTCTCATAGAGAGAAATAATAAGAAAAAATTAAGATATAAAAACATACATGTAATAATGAAACTCAAAATAAGTGTGCAGACATGTATCTTATGCCAACTTGCGCAAACTGATGTAAAAATGGACGTGTTAACACAAGAAGAAAAAAACAGTGGCGCCAGGATATTTATTTTGCAATTAAACTAAGCACAAAAGGTATTTTAAAATTAAACTAATCATAAGATATTTTAAATACATTAATAATCTATATTAAAAATAAAGTTAATATAACATAGAAATATATTTAAAAATTAATTTACTCGCATAATTGTATTTCTGACAAATATTGCAAAATTCAATATAATTACTTTGTTTTAATACATGATCAGTAACTAAATTATTGTTTCTCTTTATAAAACTTAAGATCATATTTCTAAATACTGATAGGTGTAGGTTACTACACCAGAAATGCATGTTTATAATGTTAAAATCAAAAGAAAAATTTTATTAAGTGCTTTTATTAAAAATATTATTTATTAGCAAATTATTCTTAACGTTTAATTGAAGGTCCAAAAAGTTAGCTGATTCAATATTGTAAGTAGTTTTTAATAATTTTAAATAGTGAATATAATAATTAAATCTAGGAACAAAATCTACTATGTTACTAAAAATGATTAGGCTATCTATGTATCTAAAAAAGAAACAAAATTCGTAACTAATACTATCATTTTCATAAAAGTGCAAATAAATATTGGCTAAGAAGTTACTAGTAGGTCCACCTTGTGGTAAAGCTTCAATTTTCTGAAAATAAGAGTTATTATGGAAAATATAAGTTTCATTTAACACTAGTTGAATAATAGAAAGATATTTATCATATTTTGTTATCTTAGTCAAAAAAATATTTGCTATAAGCTAATTTAAGAATCTTAAAAATGTCTTTTCTACATCTATGAAGTTAAATAAATCTTCAAAATCATAGGGATGAATAGAAATATTTTTTTTTACCTTGCATATACCTAATAATGTCAATACCAGGGATGGCGAACTGGTGGCACGCGTGCCATCAATGGCACGTGACACAATATTTTGGTCACGTCAGTCATCGAAATGGTACTTTATTTCAAAATAACAAAGTTCACTGTAAAGTATTACGAACAAACGCAAGTGATTGGTCTCGAAGCGGTGGGGAGCAAACTCATTTGTTATTGTCGTGTCTTAGTTACGTCGTGGACTACAGTTTCTTATGATGCAAAATTTGTCTACGCATAGCATATACAATTTAGTTGACACAATTGTGTTTTAAAGTTTATTTGTGTTATATTTACGATTTTTAACGGTTATTTAACATTTCTAATTTAGCAAAAGAACAAGAAGGGCAAGATATAAAGTGTAACAGAGAATTTCAAACTTGGTAAATCTAGAAATATGGCATTATTAGTAAAGGTTACAGAGTGGTGCATGTTTTATTTTCTGGAACAGTGGTATGCAGAACAACGTCGGTAAAACGGCCTTTTAAAACAAATCACTAATCATCTTGTCAAAAAAGTGAATCACAGCAAAAATAATTAAAGGCTAACAAATAATTCGGCAGATGATTCTAATTCAGCATGCAATTTACTAAAAGTAACATCTTACAATTCTAAAATAAGTTATTTATCATCCACACACACACACACAATCTGCAACAACAGAAGTCACACTAATGTTACTTTAATTCTAATTACATGTATAACTAAAACATTTACAAATATACAGTACAAAGTGTTTTTAGTAGAAAATAAAGAGCTTTGAGTTGTTCGTATTTATAATTATTATTTTCCCACTAATCACAAGTCAAAATTATTTGACTGCACATCTATACCTTATTAAACTCGTCTTTAGAAAAAAATGGCACGTTGATCCATAAAGGTTCTTCACCTCTGGTCTATACTATTCTTAATAATAATAGAGTTAGTAATTTTGTCTGATGTAGATTGAATAATATTTTATAGCTTCATTCACGAATGTGTAATATAAGTTTTAAAACCTCTCGTTATAGTTCTAAATTTAATAGGGTTTTTATTAAATTTTGGAGTTAAGAAAATGTGAGAGAATTTAATATCCAAAATACGTAAATCTAGTTATTTTTATAAAATCAGAGATTCGATTAAAAATTTCTCTTTTACTTGAATTAGATATTTTAAATATATATCCAATGATTCTATAGTTTAATTTCCTTCGAACTGCTAAAAACATTAGCAATTCGGTGTATATGCGATAAGAATTGAGAAAAGTAATAAGAGTACCTTTTTTTTTTAAAAAAAAAAAAAAAAGACAGCACAACATCAACTTCCTTTTGAGGAGGCATTCATATCTTATTATCAATTAGAAGGAAATTAGGTTTTTATACATTCTTTATTTTTTTCTCGTAAAACACTTCGAACGTGTTATTGTAGATAATATTACTTAAAACATTCCGTTACTCTAAGACAAGGGACTCTCTAACAAGGAAAATCAATTTTAATAATTATATGGTTAAAAATGTAACAAATAAAACGCTTATTATTTTAGATTTTGTAACATTGAAATGAACTTATGCTTCTTCATCCACGTTTTTCAACTTCACGTGTTTAGAATGTTGTCAAAAAAGTATCAGGATTTTTACAAGGTATGTTTCTACCTTTATTTTGTTCAATATCTTTTCGTTTTAAATAGAAAAAGCTCTACAGCTTTGTAATTGTTCGGGGAGGGGGGGGTTGTACTTTTTCTATCTTTGAGACAGGAATACATCTATTTGTTACTTGAAGCTATATAGTTATTGTAATGAACTCTAAACAATTTCTAGAACGCTAGATGGCAAGGAGATTGATCTGAAATACTGCGCCTGTACGAGTGCCACAAGAGAGTAAGTATTCTGTAATTGCACTTCAAAGAGAGAGGTTTGTAAATCATCCAGCGAATTAAGCGGGGAAATTTTATATCTGCCGATGCCAGATGTGATATATATATATATATATATATGTATATATATATATATATATATATATATATATATATATATATATATATATATATATATATATAGATAGATAGATAGATACTACCTTGGCTCATTTTTTTACTCTCTAAACGTGTGAAAATACTCGGGAAGTGAATTAGCTTTTTCTTAAATCTTTACAAATTATAATTTAATCTGTTTTTGTAATATGTGCGTGAATCGTCCTATGTGTTCATGATTAAATAAACACCTAAAGTGTACTTGGAGTGTCATTATTGAGAAAACCACGACACTATATTGTTCTCACTTAGAATATAATTAATTTACAATTGAGTTACCAATTAAGAGTACGCTTAAGGCTTTTGTTGATAGATGGTTTAAGCCATTTCCAAATTTTATCACCATGTGCAAAGCACCTTACCTCAGTGCTTCTCAAACTTTCAATACTGGCGCCCCCCTTTTCGATCACAATTTTTATCGCGCCCCCCTTATACACTGCTGGACAATTGCTAAGGACGGATCACAAATTGCTATGTAGCATAACATTAAGCGAGACATGAGGCCTAGTTGGATAAAATATAGTTGCCACACTGTTCAGACATTAGAATAAAGAATATTTATTGTTCTGGAAAGTACAAAAGCTGTGAAACATCTGAAAGAAAAAAAATGTTCATTTGATCTGCGTACGGAGAAATGGAACAATGCATCTAAAAGTCAGCAGGCGCCTTAAAGAAAGGTATCAGTACGGGATATGTCCACCGTGGAGTGTGATGCAACATTCCACACGTCGTGCCATACTTTGCACAACATTATCCAGCAGCTGTTGAGGCAATTTATCCCATTCCTCTGTGAGTGCACGGATGAGGGTGTTCTTGTTTGTCAGAGGGAAGTTTCGACCAGCAACTTGCCTCCCAAAGCATCCACACATTTTCAATGGGGTTTAGATCTGGAGAACGCGCTGGCCATACGAGACGTTGAATACCCTCGCTGTCTAGACAATCCTGAACAGCGAGTGTTCGATGACATGTTGCGTTGTCGTCCATAAAAACAAATTTATCACCGACAGCACCACGGAAAAGACGATCATGAGGAAGTAGAACTTCATCAATGTATCGTTGGCCCGTCATAGTCCCATTCGCAACCACATGTAGGCGCGTGCGGCCATTGATTATGATGCCGGCCCACACCATGATACTGCATGTCGGGTATCGGTACTTTTCCTGGATATTTTCTGGACGATAAGCAGTACCACTCTCGCGCCAGATCAGTTGGCGTCTACAATCCGATGACAGACTGAACCTAATCTCACCTGAGAATAGTACGCATGCCCAGTCCTGTTCAGTCCAATTGTGATGCTCACGACACCATTGCAAACGGGCAGTACGGTGCTGTCTGGTCAATGGGACACACACAACAGGTCTGCGTGCGTATAGTCCTCCTCCCCTCAAACGTCTGGCAACAGTTTTTCGGGAGATCTGCTTTCCTGAGGCAGCAAGAAACTGATTTGCCACCTGCTGCGCTATGGTGCGCCTGTTCCTTTTTGCTGATAGGACGATATATCTGTCTTCTGCAGGCGTCGTACTTCTAACACGACCTCCCCCGTGCCGTCTACTACACATTCCAGTAGTTTTAAATGACTTCCACAGCCGTGAAACAACGCTGTGAGCGATTTTGAAATCCCTGGCAACATCTGTTATTTTTCGTCCTTCTTCTATCTTTCCAATAATTCGGCCACGCATAAAATCATCTATGTGATGTCGGGAAGACATGCCAAAAATTTTAAGTTCGTCTATTAAATCTTTCCTGTAAAACTTTGACTTGAAACAACAATTGTCCACACGCGTCAAAACCTTTAAAGCTTTTATGAACACTATCACGTGATGAACAGACGTGGGAAAAAAAATTTGCATACTCATACTTCTTCTTACTAATATCCCGCACTCATTCTAATTTTCCACATTTTGTTTCCTTTTATTTTGTGGTTGCTATGGATGATAGTGTTATCCGTCCTTAGCAATTGTCTTGCAGTGTATATTAATAATGTACTGAATGCAATAATAATGTACTTTGACGCTAAAGCTACAATAGGCGATCTTAATTATAAACCATACAAATTAGTAACATAAGTATTAAATTTTGTATACTACTTTTAAGCAAAAATAAATAAATAAAATAATAGCATAATTATTATGTTAATTTTCCTTTCTCTAATTTTTAAATTGAACACATTGCAAAATCCGGTGGCTGCTTAGAAGACAAAATATAGATATTTGCTAATTATAGAAAAATAACTCAGAGGGTCAGTTTCTAATCATAAGCATCCCTTATAAAAACTTTGCTTTGCAAGACAAGCCCATGGAATTCGTTGATACTTATTAAACTTGTTCTTAATTTAGTATTAATTAATTAGTTATAAAATACTCTGTGCAGCACTGATACATTAAAAGTATACCGGCTGAAGTACCCGCTCTTTGCCCGAGTTCATTTATAAGAAAAGAAAACATTATTGATATAATAGCTGAATTGTAAGGAGAGCAAAGCCAAGTGCTCGACAATGCTTACAAAAATGAAAAATGATCTTTTTAAAATGGTTGCTCAAATTATAATTAGTTTTAAGCGAATTGTAATTTTAAGCCTCACAGAATTAACATTTATAATTGATGTTAAATAATGAACAATAATATAAATTTCCGATGAAGAATAATTGTATTATTTTTAATATTTAAAGCAAAAAGACTTCAACATGTTTTAACCCGGGAGCAGGCGCGCACTCGATACGGTCGAGCGAGGTTATTGAGTCACTCCAATCTTTTTTTTTTAATAATTATTTTATTGTACACGATACAAATCGTGATTCCAGTGAATAATTTAACTAAGAGAAAGTTTACTTACCTACTTTCAAGAACTTTTCAATTTTTCTTTGGTAACAAATAAACAGTTTTTCCAGAATTAACGATTTCGTAATCTGTGTGTCCCGCGCGACCACTTCCGGGTAAAAATTGTATTCATTGTGATAATATGTATGTTACTGCTAAAAAATTGTGTCAAACTTTTCTTTGCATGGCAAAAAGCGTAACAGAGAAATACATTACTTACAACTTCCCTAAATGAGAAACAAACACGTAATAGAGGGTCATAACTAACTGTACCAATAACTTAAAAGGTCATACAGATTACAGCTATAACGTTCAGTATTTCAAAAATAATGACAGTGATGAATTTTTTATGTTCCTAAATTTCTTCGATTCGGGGATCTGTTTTTTCTCTGAAAGAGTTGTATGTTAGACTTAAAAAGAAAGCGTCGTAAAAAAATCTCTCGTCATGAGATTACAGCAAATCAAATAAAAGTTTTTTTTATTTGATTATAGGATCAAAGATAGATAATTAGGTATTGAAGAAGTTTTTATTTTTGATGACTTAATATCGCGTGCCTTTAAATTATATCAGAGTAAAAGTGCATTTTTTATTATATCTGAAAGTATTTTGTCTTAATTCATTCCAGTAAATTAATGCTTTTTAAATCTTTTATTTTCGATATGCTCGCGCCCCCCTCGTAAAGTTATCGCGCCCTCCCAGGGGGCGCGCCCCACAGTTTGAGAAACACTGCCTTACCTGATTTATTGATTTGACTTTCATCTTCAATTTGTTAGAGAAATCAATTTGTTAATCGGTTAGCTATTTATATATGAATACAAAATATATGTGGAAATGGAATATACGAAAATATATGAAATAGAACAATCAAAAGAAAAACAACACACACGTTTCTGTTGTATAAAAGTCTTTTAAGATTAGTATTAACTTATGCATGCGAAACTTAGTCCAAGTCTCGAACAGATGAGATCATGATAAATATCTAAGAAAGGAAGATTTTAAGCTTTACTTTTAGAGGAAATCAGGAAAATGGAACGTGGAGAAGAAGATCAAATTTAGAGCTCTATAAATCTTATAAAGAATCTGACATTGTTAACTTCATCAAAATACAACGAATTAAACGGGCAGGTCACGTTGAAAGAAAAGAAGAAAACCGCACCACTAAAAAATCTTCAATGCCCAACCAATTGGTACACGAAGAAAGGACAAGTCAAATCTTAGATGGATTGATGGCCTAGAAAAAGATCTCCTAGTTTTGAGCGCTCAGTATTGGAGAACACTAGCAAGAAGAAAACTGGCCTAGTAAAGGCTTCTTGAGATGACCAATGCCCACTCTGGGCTGTCGAGCCACTGATGAAGGAAGGATTTATATATAGTTTCACTTAAATCCCAATTTAAAAATAGAAAAACACAATACGCACTTGAGATGCGCGTTTATTGTATTATGAAGAACCTTTATTTCTGAAAAGGGAGAAACACACATCTCAAACACACAAAAAGTGATGTGTCGTTTATGGCAACGAAGCCTTGAAGTAAAGGCAGCGTTAAATTTGGGTCACAAAATTTCGTTTTAAGGAATTTTCACTTGTAGAACTCAAGCGAGCACTTTAGATTTTTTTTCATTTTTTAAAAAATTTCTCTCTAATTATAAGAAAAGCTAATTATAAGCACTTCTGAGCATTTTTGAAATTCAAAATCTACTTACTTTTTCAAAAAGTCATCTCAGAATGGCGTCATTTTAAAGGAAACTTTATGAAAACCCATTTCATCGATATTAACATGAACATGTTTAGTTTCCTTCATTTAAGACGACTTTTTGATATAAATGAATAAAAGTTCAAATTTTCGAAGACAAAGAGATTTACAGACAAATACCAAAGACTTTTACTGTAAGTAGCTTTACAATATTTCTTTTAATATATCTAGCTTATTTCAAAAAACTTCAGGCTGTTCACCAGGAGAAAACATTTTTTTACTTTATATAAGCAAAGATAACAGTTCTGCATTTAAGAAATACGTTCAGAAGCTGGTGGTGAAAAGAGAAATAATAGCAACACGAAATACGGGCTCACAAGAAAAAGATAGCAATATAATTCTAGAGAAGACTTAGATATATTAACAAGATATGATGCTCTGCTGTCACGTACTAGTCATACGTCAACTCCAGTTACTGATTTACGATGTCTAACCTAGTGGCGAAAGATTTAGATATACTATACTCCCACTAGGGAAGATAAGATCATATACTATTCAGAGTTTAGCGATGGTTTGTCCGATTGTTATCAGACTGGCAGTCAGAGTGCTGCTGTTTGGTCTAATATAATTTGCGCAGTATGACAAGTATTTCTATTCCATTTATTGCTAGATCAATAAAGAAGTATTTGATGCAACAACAAAAAAATAATTTTACCCTGAAGTCTGTGTGTTATAAGTGATCGTTACATAAAAATGATTCATAAAATGTCACTTAAATTGTGTTTTGAGAGTAAATCTTGATACTAAGCTTGTTATTAGAAATAACTAATCGAAAATTTGTTTTATTTGCATCAATTCAACACAAAACTAATCAAATTTTGACCTCATAAAGATACTCCATTATTACTGAAACACTTAATTAAAGGAATTTAAAAATCACCAAAACGTCAGTTTTTATGATTGGATTTTTTTTTATTATTTTTTTTAAATAAATTTAACCGAACACGTTTTAACTTCGAAATTAAAACGTCGAAATGAAATTCAAAGAAATTGTGTACATTTTGCACTGTTTAAGATTGTATTCATGTAATATTAATAAAAATAGGACTCTAACTCAGAACACACACTATTTTAAACAAAACAATCTCAATATTAATAGTATCTTTAACTGACTTCATGGCTATACTGACTTTAACTAACAATCTCAATATTAATAGTATCTTTAACTGACTTCGTGGTCCTACAAAAAGTAGCTTATTTGGTTACAATACTCCTTTTTTAATGGATTAGATTGATTGCTTATTAATGATTCTCGCAGAATCAGCAAGGAAGTATAGAGACGGTTCTTCATAATCTTGAACCATGATCAAGCGGCAAGGATGACATCTGAGCTAGCACCTCTCTTCAAATGCATCCCCTTTATTTTAAGCCATCCCTATCATCCGTGATATACATCATCAGTTGTGAGCAGGATTAATTATTCATAGAAGGACAATAATTAGCACATTGATATATAATAGAAAGGCAGAACTATATTAACCACCTTGTATATGTGTGTACGTACACTTGTTACAGTCAATTCTTTTTCATTTCCAATGGGGCTCCGGATTGATTTTTCCCATTGCAGACCAAGTACATTCCCTGGGAATTGGTATCACTTTTTAGAGTGGCATCACATAGGTGGAATACCAATCACCGCAATATAATATTAGCTCCAAGTTTCTTCCTCAGGGTGGGCAAGGCACCTGAGCTTTGATGATGCGAAATGGTACTAAGAATTTAATTTTGCCAGGAGCACCCGCGTCATACAGGCATTGTTCATACGACATTGAAGCTGTCTATTTTCAGCATCATGGAAATTCACCGACTTGAGCTGGGTTCGAACCAGCAATCTTAGGTGTACAAGGCCAGCGACAAACCAACTACGGCACCCAGCATAATCCAATGGCTATAATAACCTGAGATTATTTCTAATAACCAAGCAAAATGGTTAAAGTAAATAATTTATCTCTTACCGTATCATTTTGCTATTATTAATAATTAACAATAAAATTTGGTCAATTAAGTAATTTTTAATTCATTTGTATGTATAAATAAATTAATTAATCAATACAGTATGAATATTTCTCATCTACAACAATGAAGTCACCAGGGACACAATTACGGCCCACTCACGGCTACTGTTAGGGAAAATACCCACCACTGTCTTTCTACGCGTAAGGTATTTCGCTGTATAAAGACAATAGTTGCCTGTTTATCAAATTTCGACAAAAATTAAATCATTTTCCCTCTGCGTCTTGGAACATCGGCTTCAATTACAGTTATATTAACATCAAATTGTAAAGCTACACAAGAGCTATAGGCAACAGATTCGTAATTTTAAACCATGGAATTTTGAGTGACGACAACACTTGAGCTGACAACCCCTCTACTAAATTCCACAGCACATCAATGGGAGGATGTTTAAGCCTTGACTGATTTAATATGCAGTGACTTCAGAAAGAGCGCATGGGGGCTGGAGGCTCAAATCGCGTCCTTGCAAAGATGGCCCGTCTCTCATAGTCAATAACACTTCCAATTAACCATAGAACATCAGAACTACACCATAGAAGAATAGAAGAAAGTCGCCTCTTGTCGGATAAATCACGTCATAATCTTATGTTCAATCACACTGACCTGCAATTGTGAATACACCGGTTTCCAGGCCGCGGTAGCCGAGTGGTATAGGTATCGGACCGTGGCTTGCCTTGTCACGAGTTCGAGCCCAGTACCACTAAAGACCCACCGTGTAGGGCAGCGATGCACGTTAAATCTGTAGAGAGCTGAAACGTCCTCCCGTTGGTTTGGTGTGGTAGTTAGGAGAGGGGGGTGCCAGCTCAGGTGTCGTCCACGACCATGTTTCAAAATTACGTGGTCCGTCGCCAAAAGCCCTCGTGTAGCTGAACAGTGCAACGTTAATATTCAATCAATCAACACCGGTTTCCAATGACAACTCCGGCACCTGGTTGCACAGTTGGCCAGATACAAGTTTCTCGCTATCGACAAGGCCTACAATGACTGTATAACCAGCAGGTAAAATAGTTGTGATTCTGATGGCCTGTTTCAACTCATAGTCAGACATATACTACTGCGTATGGGTTTACGCAGCCGGTGGCCGAATAATGTCCTTGAACTGATTGAACATTATCGCCACAACAGCCCTTGCAAAGAAACGTAGAACACATCGTCATTGGACTTACAAAAATGCAAGAGGTTGCCGGACGAGTGCGAATACGGAAACCTCACACTCGTTTGCTTAGCTCAGTGATACTCAACATGCGGATCGTGTCCATGCAAATGTCGTGTCGGCAAATGTGGCCCACCATCCTTTTTTCAGTGGCTCGGTCATGGCCCATTGCCCTACGGAATTCAATATTGGAGAACAGTGTACAAAAAAATTTGACAGGAAATTCGATCAATCAAGCAATCAAATGTATCAATTTTGCTATCAATTGTTTTTTTAATAGTAGAATGTAAATAAGAGGCCTAGTCATATATGAAAAAAAAAATAGAAATTATACCATAACTCAGTAAGAATTCATAAAAATAAATATTTTTTAAGTGTGTTCGACAGAAAAGTTAATATAGTATTAAAATGAAAGGTAAAAATGAGTTTTTTAATATTCTGATCAATTTCCTTTGTCAATGTTGCTTTCGTCTTATAGTCTGCTTTTTTCATTATCCGCATGTTGCGGCCCACGTGAAATAGCTATCATATGTATGTGGCCCGCGTGAAACATGTCATGTGTATGCATCCCACGTGAAATACCTATCATGTGTATGTGGCCCCAAGGGAAAAAAGGTTGAGTGGCTTAGCTGTTTGGATAAAAGGGCTGTCAGTGACGATTTCTTAATGCAAATTATGAATTTGTTTTTCCATAGCATAATCTTAGATGTCTCTTCCCTATGCAAACAATATTGTAGACCAGATGAACCCTTTCATAGCAACAATGCTCCCTAAATGTGATGGCGTTTACAAATAGGCTGATACACGAAGTAATAAAGGGCAGTCGTCAGATTGGCAGTTTTGAAGGCTAAAAATGATTTTAACTTCCTATTAAAATGATGGTCATGATGTAATGATTATTACATTGATAATCATCATTATATTATCTTCCAGATTTCAAAATTATCATTTATGAATATATACAATGAAGTACAGAAATGCAAATATAACTTCCTTATTTTCAAACCTCGATGAAGTTATAAAGATGACATCTGAACTGGGAACCTCTCTCCAGACTACTTCACCAAGCCAAAATGAGGACTTTGAGCCTTATTAATACACTAACCTCTCTACACGACGGGTCTTCAGTGGCATCAGGGCTCGAACCCAAAACACATTGGCACGAGTTAGTAACTGCAGTTTGAAAAAAATGTGCATTTGCAATTATAAGTTGACTTTGATTGAAGGAAATATAACACTAGGCTTTGAATTTTTCTAAAGTTTATCTTATAAGAGAAATCTTTTCATTTTAATAATTAATAAAAACTAAATTAGGAAATAATTTTTAACCTGGTAATTAAAAAGCATCTTCCATCTGGTATATCAGTTAGCGACTATGACTGCTGTGCCGTAGGGCCTGAGTTCGAATCCCGGAGGAAACATGAATGTTTGTAAAGTTATAGTGCACTTGCGGCGTGGAAGTACTCTAAATAGCCGTCAAGTCGCAAGTCCTCTCGTGGGGATGGTGGAAGTGAAAGAGAGGTGAGAGGCCCCTGACCCTTCCTCTAGGTGTTCTCCTTCTAAATTGGGTTGAACTGACCTAACAATCCATTCGGGAAGGACAAGACGACAATGAAAAAGCACTTATCAATGGAAGAAGTTTTCCCGAAGCTTTATTACCCAATGAAAGCTTAATAATGTTGGGATGAAGCGAGGGAACTATTTTTTCTGGCGGAAGGATAACTGTGTGACTCGCCAACGCGAGGACTTCCCGCTTCACTTCTACGCATTCCTTCTAAGGGATTCACTGGCTGACCTGTTGCTGTGTGCTTTTGGTCAGACTTGCTGTGTGCAGTATCCGTGATCGTTATTTTCTTATTTCTATGTAAATAAATGTGCTAGCCAGAGATACCCGAGTGGAAGAGTAATTTCACAAAAGAATAACAATTAGGATAACGCTTTGAAACACACACAATGAGAGAAAGCACAATTGTATGCTAATTTTATCATATATCATATTGGAATATTGTAACAGAAAACTTATCAATAGCATATGATATGTTTCACATTAATGAATTTCACTATGTGAATGCATTAAACTTTGATATGTGCGTTTCTTCAGGAGAATATTTTATCGATATTGTGTATTTATGCTAAAAATATTACTAAAATCTCTCATGCGTTACTTATTCCACGATATCATCATTATCTTTAGTTCAAGGACTTCGTTATCACAAACTATACTTAACTCTTATCATCTTTTTAATTTTATCACTCACTAATCTAAAAAAATAACGACAAATACTAACATTTTCTTATGACAAATCACAACGTTATTTTTTTTTCTTTTCAAGTGTATATTTTTATTAGTTTTTTTAAATTATCCCACGCATTGTTTAGTAGAAAACAGATTCTGGCAACCATTTCTGTTTGATGAACATATTTCTTAAGGTATCCGACTACGTTCGGAACCATAATTTTGCAAAAGTGTATAAAGGGATAATATTTATATTTAGTGTCACTTAGATTAAAAAATTTATGTAAAATTGTTTTAAGAATGTTATTACAATAAAAATTATTTAAGTGCAATATTTTGACAAAACTAAACATAGAAGGACCCATTTTCAAAATATTCCCCTTTTGTGAAATATATTTCTATTATAATATTATTTTGCCTGTATATAGCTCAGATCTCTGTACAGAGGCTCAACTAGAAATTTTGAAATATATAACTTAGAAGTGGGTTTATATCCATGTTTTACGACATCAGAGGGGAGAAATTTTAAGAAAAAAACACCGATAATTATTTCAGTTGGTTGTAACTCTGAAAATAATGTCAATTTTTCAGAAAAAATAGTCCAGATTCTCTGGAGAAGTCTTTACTTTATATAACAAAAATATTATAATTTTAGAAGCCTTTCTTATAAAAGGAGAACATTTTGAAAAAAGGTTATTATAAGTTAATTTTTGCTGAAATATTGTATTTAAATAAGTTTTTTTTTGTCATAATGTCCTTAAAACAATTTTATACAAACATTCTAATCTGTTATACTAAACATCATGAAAATTATGCATTTATGCGGTTTTTTAAAATCACGGTTCCGAACATATTTGGACACCTGAAAAGTAGTATTACATTCATTCCTTTCATATAAGCTCAAAATAATAATCATAGGTGAGATTATAGACTGAACTACTTACAGAGACAAATATTGAAGTTAATTGAGTTGATATTATAACAGTAGTTTAATAATATATATATATGTACATACATAATAACTGAAATTAATATCTACCTATATAAATGGAATCTCCTTTATTTATAAGATCTAATTCATAAATCTAATACACTCAAACATATAGGATCTTTTTTGCTCTTTACCTTTTGTTTAATAAATAGACTCCATAAATAAGCCCAATTTGTTTTGCTTCTGTCTCTTTCTTTGCCTGAACTTCATTACCCTTAATTTATGGACATGAGTGTATATAAAGTGTGTCCCAAAATAGAGAGCCCATCTGAATATTCAGATTCCTCGTTGGACGTACATAAAAATGCCCGAAGTACAGTACAAAAGTATAGTATAAAACAAAATTTGTTTTTGTACTATAAATATATTATCCATAGTTAAAAGTACAAAAAACAAAATATAACGTCATAGCCTTGTTAGACACATCCACTGCATTTGGAAATATCTATCAAGGCAGAAAGATGTTCTACTATAGGTATCGGCTGTGCATATCGAGGCAGGATTGTGTGTGGATGTCTTTTATTAAACGCATGGGTGCAAAATTCAATTTTTGCCTATTAGAAAAAATTAACAAAAAAGGTGTTTCCTTGAAAGAAAATCATTTTTAGTAAGAGATATGGTTTCTCTGTAGGATTTCTAACCTTGAACACCTTTGAGGCATGGAGTCAATGAGATCATTAAAGTTTGCCTTCGGTAAAAGTACGAGAACTTGAACTAAACTCGAAGCACGTTTTCAGGCAGAAAAATGGCTCAATTTCCATGGAAATTTGCAACATTATAACTTCTAACAATATAGTATTTTTAAAAACTTCAGAACATTCCATGAATACTTTCTTTTCGTTTTAATACGTGAAAATATAGCCCATTCAACATTACGGTATAGGAGAAAAAACTTGACACACATTTTACACCAGAAAAAATGATTCAACTCGGTTAAAAATGGGAAGTATGTGACAAATCTATACGGAACTTTATCACTAACCTTCTGAGACGTCCTTTTTAGGGAAAAATTTAATTCCCCTACCTATTTCCAATCAGCTCCAAAAAGAGGACAGGGATTCCTTATTATGCAGATTAGATAAAGTATTTAAGTCAAACGGAATAGTAAAGCAAAAAGCAGTAGGAGAGAGAGATTGAAGCAGGAAAGTATAATGGTGAAGTTAGAGATTTATTATTGAAGATTTCTAGGTGGATAAATCTCAGGAAGAGCTGAACTGCAGTGTGGTAAATATTGATTTATAATTAAAGTCTCATTAAAGCTTTATATTAAGAGTGAGATTAAAGTTAAATGTTCAATAGGAATATTATTGAATATAGTTCTGGGATATCTTATCGTGGTAATCTCTGCGTGATCGATATCCTAATTGTTAATTAATTGGATCATTAAATATTTAAGTTAATTTAAAGGAAAGTCCCTTTTAAACCTCATATTACTATTTTGATTCATTTGTTATCAAAAGTCCTTGATTCTATTTGGGAAAGATAACCAAATAAAGAAAGTTATTTATAAAAATGGCTACTGGTTCTTATTTGACTCAAAATCATTCTCGTTCTCAAAGTGAGATTCAAGGGGATCTTCACAAGTATGATAAAAAATGCTGTTCACCAAAGGGTAGTGAAGCCAGAATGTCATATAAAATGTTCATTTCTTTCACATCTGAAAAAATGTTCCAAATTTGGGTCATATTCTTTAATATTAACCGAAAACAGCCTTAATGAGAAAAGCTGGGTATTATGTCCCACTTCTCCAGGAGAGCCTTTTTCAGTTCTAAGAAAGTTTGTGGGGGTGGTAAGCGGATAGTATCTCATCTGCATAGAAAATCCCAATTGGATTGATGTTCGGAAAACATGCTTACAATTCCATTCGTATGATTTCTTCCTCGAAAAGGAAATCATTCACCAATGCGCATAATGTAATCTGCATTTTTCATTCATTAACATGAAGTCATCTTCAATTGCTGCACCATAAGGGACTACAATAGGTCTGAGTATCTCATTCATATATCGGTAAACGGTCAGAGCTCCACTTCGAATAATGTGGAGAAGAATTCCATCAATGGATATCATAGCGCGTAGACTATCATTCCCTACTTCCGAATCAGATACTTCCTTGCACCAACGCAGGATTATTTCTATTGCCACGTTCCCTCCAGATCAAGGATACTCAACTATTTTTTCTGCTGGGCCGCATACATATGTTAGTTATTTCACGCGGGCCGCAACATGATGATAAATGGGGAGGGGTGGGGGAGAAATGCTTTAAGACCAAAATAACATGGAAATTTAAAATGTGGAAAATTGTTCAAAATAGTATAACTCCTGTTTTGCTTTTTTAAATTTTTTAAGGTTTTTCATTTTTGTCACTAACATTAAATTAGAAGCAATTATGAAACACTCCTTCCCAATTTCTGCATCATTAACCGTTTTCGTATGATTACCAATAATAAAATAAACTTCATAGCATGCCTTTGTTACCGCTGTGATATTACCACTGATAAAAAACTTTGTTGATGTTGCAAAGATTATATTCAACACAAAGCCTATGAATCACCTCTTGAAAGAGATCTTCGAGGAAAGATGTCATTGAATGTTCCCTGTTTGTTGGTATGATTAAATACAGCACTTTCGTGACAAATCAAATAACTACTGACCCATGTTTGGTTTTTACTGCAAAATAATCAACCTCTCAATCGTCTTGAAATGATTTTTTCTCGAATATTTTTCTCTTGCAAGGTATGAAATATAGATAAAAATTAGTTCCAGTTATAAAATTGTTGCTATTCCACTGTTGTCTGTTATCACTAACCGTAGCTCTTCCAAATAGAAAAAGAATATAGATTCGTATCCGTACGACAACGACAACAAAATGCAAAATTAATATATATGATTTCTTGACAAAGAATTTCCCACCAAATTTTTAATACCATCTTAAAAAAGCAAATTTCTAAGAACGATGGACAATGACTAGGCCACTTAAAAAGCATCGGTGGGCTGCAAGTTGAATGTCGCTGCTCCAGATAAGTATACGCATATTTTCAGCATGAACAGAAAAAAAGGAACTCGTCTGAGAAACAGTTTGTGCTCTAACTGTGGTGTCAGTAGTGGGGCGAAGGTGTTGTTGAAGAAGAGTAGCTTTTATATTCCTGTGTCTCGGAGCCTTTAGCGGGAAATATCGATCTTCATTGATAAGAACAGTGATTCTGGGGAACGACGAGGTGTACAAGGAAAAACGACAAGTCTTACTGGGGATCAGGGTGGTAGGCGTAAATCAGACAATTATAAGCGCAAAAGAAATGTAGGGTTGAATGAATCTTCTATGACAGGAGTTAATAAGACAAAGAAATGTAGGCATGAGGTGACGGGATGTAAAAGGAAAACCTCAACGTCAAGGTCCGGGGGACCTCAGCGAAAACGGAGCAAGGGCCCAGAAAGACAGGTATATAAGAGAGGGGTACTGTCATCAGCTAGCTCTAATGCTTCTTTTATATAGAAAATCTGGCAGGCCGAAACGTTGCTGCAACAACGGGATATAAGCTCGTATAATTTGAGGCCCAGAGTTAAAGTTCACAAGGAACCTGGGTCCAGACCATCCAGAGGAGAGATGCTAGACCAAGGGGGACCAGTTCGGTCCAGAGAAAAAGATTCCAAGAGCCCAGGACATACAGCTAGAATCCAAGCTACAGACATGAGTCTAGACGCCAGATTCCTCAAGAGCCGGAACAGGAGCCGAGGATAGGACGATCAAGTCGTCAGACTCCACGACGAGGTAGAGGATCCAGACATCAAGAGCGCCAAGAGATTAGTGGAAGGTCAGCGAGTAGAAGGGCTGCTTCGCTGGAAGTCCTCGTTGGAGATGTCAACGACAAAAGAAAATATTAGCCAGGCTGTATTGCTTCATTATTTTATATTTTACTGACAGGCAGTCAGGTGAATTGTTGCAAAAAGCAAGTCGAATTTTCTTGAAATTGTTATTGTACAAAAGTTGATACTAAGTTGCGGTGTATTTTTCTGTCTGTTTGAAAAATGAACTTTTGTATTTATAAATTTATTCCATAATGTGAAAAGCAATTGTATGAGTACATTTGCTTACTGCTGATTAAGACTTCGCTGGGATGCGAGAATTCCTTGTATTGTTTGTTTAAAATGATTATTGTAAAAATGTTTGTAATTGTATACTGTATATGTTTATGTGTTAATAGATATTTATGTTTGGGGAACGCGGTGTAGATAGGACATTAATCGTAACACTAACAGCGCTGCGCGATTGGACAGGAATTCTTTTCAGAAAAGCCAGATGGTATGTATATGTTTAAAAATAAATATTATTTGAAATATGTGTACAAAGTATGTAATATATATATATACAGTGGTGGCAAAAAGTCCTGAACACACTCATTTTTTAGCATAATTTTTGTGTTTGACTTCATTTTTCGTTGTGAAATTATCGCACTATCTTAAATATTGTTATTGATTTTAATGTATTTTTTATGCTGATTTTAAATCTACTACTAGTTTCTTAATGACTAAAATATTTTTTGTAGTAAAGCTGCCTGAACACAATAATGTGAAATATGTGGAGAATAAAACAATATAGAATAACATAATATGCAAAGAAAAATAACACGAAAATTGACAAATACAGTATATTTAATATAAGCATTTTGAAAATTACGTTGTTGTCACATGTTAGAAAATCATTATTTTATGGGCCAGCCATTTGCTCTAATTACGGCTCTACATCTTTCTGGCATGGAATGCACCAATTTCAAAAGAAGATCTTTCGTGACAATATGGTTGAAGGAAAATATTAAAGCTTAAACTAATTCACGTTTGTTTGAATGTTTTTTCTTTGAAATTTCATAACCAATTTTAAACCATAAGTTCTCTATCGGAGTAAGGTCGGGAGACTATCCTGGTCAGTTCATTCTATTCACAGTATGGTCTTTCAACCATTTCTGGACTACCTTTGCACGATGGCAAGAGGCGTTATTGTCCTGAAAAATCCATTACTGATTCCCAAAAAGATCTCTCGCAGTTGGTAGCAATTTATTTTGTAGTATTTCAATGTAATCCATGGCTTTCACTGTTCCGCTAACGATGTGAAGTTTTCCAACACCATGAGAAGACATGCAACCCCATACCATCACTTTTGTCGGGTACTTTACTGTGGGCTTCAGACACTTAGGGCGGAATTCCTCATGAGTGCGTCGTCTTACATAGGCACTACTTTGGTTGCCAGAAATACAAAAATGACTCTCGTCACTAAATATTACCTTTTCCCAGTCTTTAATAGTCCATAATTAATGTTCCCTTGCCCAGATCAATCGCCTCTTGCGTTGAAATTCAGTCAGTAATGGTTTTGAGCGCGCTTTACAGCCTCGTAACCCAATTTTCCAGCAGTCTTCCTCTAACAGTTCTTGGGCAAACACTCACATTTGATGTCAAAGTCCATTGTTTCAAAATTTGCGAGGAATTAAGCTTTCTGTTTGAAGGTGAAATTCTGTGCAATAACCTGTCTTCATGTAAAGCTGTTTTTCTTAGTCGTCCTGATTGCCCCCTGTCCACAATAAAATTTGTTTCTAAAATCTTTTCAAAGTTCTCACAACAGTAGAAAGGCCACATGGTACTTTAGCAGCAATTTGGCGCATAGAATAACCTTCTTCCTTCAAATGTATTATTGTGTACCTTTTATTCTCAGGCAGATATGAAAATTTAGCCATAATTCCAATATTTTCCTCAAACGCACTTTAAATTGCTTCCTATACATTATTTTCCACAAGCATACATCTGCATTTAATACAATAAACCACATTTCACCTTTCTATTTCAACCCTTTATCGCTACTGCTCTCTGATTGGTTCAAATAACGGAGCATTTCATTGGTCGAAAACACACTCACTCATTCTTACAGTGACCTTGTGCTTTCTTGTCAAGGTTTTTTCAACATATCAATGAAACTATTTACTTTAGATGAAATCTACAAGCAGATTTGAAATCAGCATGAAAAAATACATTAAAATCAATAACAGTATTTAAGATAGTGTGATAATTTCATAACGAAAAGTGAAGTCAAACACAAAAATTACGCAAAAAAATGAGTGTGTTCAGGACTTTTTGCCATCACTGTATATGTAATGATAATGTGTGAAAAATATTGTCGTACCACCATTGATTCAGTTTTGATTTCAGGGTGGCTGATCCTGATGTTTTGAAGAAGTATAGCAGCACAGATTTTTTGTTGCAGGTCGGTTTTGTATTAAGGCCGTTCAAAATGTTGTAAAGGAGTCACATTTCTAACAGATCAAGACATGTTTGTTAAAAAAATATAAGTATCGGGTTGTGTACGGCCAGGTTTTTTTAACCCTTCCAGTAAGGGGGTTACCTAGGTCCATTGCCCAAATGGGGTGCATCTTTATAAAATATGTAAAGGCAGATGATCAGGAAGGAGAGATTATAGATAATAGTTGTTTCATTGTAATTATTTTAGTATAGTCGTTGTTGCTAATTTGAAGTTATAAATTTTGGCGAAAATTTAAGGGCAAATTTTTAACGTAATTTCTATCGGGCCATTAAGACCCTCGAAGAAATCACGTTTTCTTTTTGGCGGGAGTTGTGACGGGGCTTTTTCGCGCTTTTTACTAAAATCCTCTTGGGGAATCTTTGGGGCCAGAATGGCATTTCATTCCAGCAAACTCAAGAAGAAAACGCGATATACAGATTAGGAATGATTATATACATTGGAAATTTACATTCGTGGAAGAGGCTAAGGAGAGTCTTAGAAGACTTAAGAAGTATTATAAGGGTCATATAGAAGTGGGTTCAAAGCCAGAAGGTTGGCCATTTGCTGGATCAAGTTAGATTACAGTATTATATAGAAGATATAAAGATTGGTAGCTGTTCTCCATGGAATATAGGGTAAGCGATATAATATTAAACTTTAATGATAGAGCGGACTCTAGTTAGTTAAGGAATCGGCTATATAGATATAGATTCGGTGGTTAATTTATTATAAAGATAGTGAGTAGGATTTAAGGTGCTATTTGCTAAGAGTTGTTATTTATGTCATACCACTCCTGATCATTTCCCTCCGAGACTTGTGTTGCATTGCTTAATATAAATTGAGATAATAATAAACTAGTTTTATTATGGAAGGTTTGAGTGGTCAATCTTTTATCCCTACAAACTTAGGTCACGTTGATGAAGAGATGATACCCCCAACCCGGGAGGGGGTATCACAAACTTGTGAAAACCGATATTACAAAACTGTACAAATGGCTCAAAATTCCAGTATTCGGTATCCCGATATACCGGTATTGCAATCCCTAATTCCATGTATGGAGCAAAATGTGTTAGGTACGGTTGCCCGCGCTCGCTATGCCTATTACTTCGTAATGATCCATATTCACACAAATTGTAAAGCAAATTAAAACAAACATCCGGTTATCTGGTGAATCTCTCTGTGAGTACCATTCGCGATACAATCTTTCTGCTGCTCGCCCATTTCCTTTTGCCAATCCATGAATCAGGTTCACATCTACCTGCTGGGTGCTGTTAAAACTCTTTCATACTCCTCAGTAGGTGATGGCAGTTCAAATGACTGCAGTAATAATGGTCGATGCCCCCAATGCTCTTATGAACAACGTGGCCAAGCACTAAACGAAGATATTTCCGACCATTGAGTTGCTGCGCAAACCTGAATCCTTGTGAGGTTTTCAACCCCCTTTAAAAATTGTCCCAATGATCCTGGGACACCCTCTATATTCTATTAAATTCGAGTGCTATAAAACCCCTGATATACCCACGCATTGTTTTACCAGAGGAATTCAGACTCGATCCGTAATCCTGGCTTAATAATATTAATCTGTAAAGACAAAATCGCGAGGCTTGGTCAGAGGAAACAAGTGTGTTTCCAGTGGATAACGTTGCATATGGGTGTGCCTGGGAACGAAGCAGATAATTAGCTGGTTGGTAGGGGTTGTAATCTCTCTAACCCAGTGCTTCTCAAAGTTTTAATATTCGTGACCCAATATTCAATCCATAATTTTCATCGTGCCCCCCTCATACAACAACAATGTATTAAATTCAATAATACTATACTTCGGCGCTTAAGTTACAACACGACTTTAACCTCTTAAGTACCACCTACGTATATATACGTCTCACTCAGCCAAAGCGTTAAATGCCCCGGACGTATATAAATGTTTTTCCGAAGTACGATCTTTTCTGCGCACTGCTATCCATAAAATTATTCCGAAAGCTTTGGAATGCAATAAAAGAACATTAACAATGTTTGCGAATGATTTACTTATTGAAGATTATTTGTTTCTGTATTCCTTTTCTACCCCAAATATATCACATACGCGCGCCAACGTAGAAAACGGTTGGCATTGGGAAGTGAATCGCGTAACTTTCAATGTGCAGTTAAAGGATTTATTGTAAACAGTACAAATTATCAAGATAAGTGTTAATTTTTGTATATAGTTTTATACATGACAACTGGTAATTATTAAACGTTCTTAGCTTAGTATTGTTAAATTAATTATAAAATACATTGTATAGCATTGATACATTTATAAGCATAATATATCAGTGTAAATGTGTACTTTATTTTATATTATGTCAGGATGTATTTTGTTTGTATACTTTCAGTAAATTAATAATTTTTAACTAATCTTTTGCTTTCGACTTTTCAATGTGCTCACGCCTCCCTCGTAGAGTTGTCACGCTCCAAGGGGGCACGCCCTACAGTTTGAGAAACGTTGCCCTAACCCTAGTTATTCTGTCTTGAACCATTCTGAAATTCATTCCCTCCACAGAGCTAAAATGCATCTGACTTGGCGAAACCCTCCTGCACACCACTGGTAGCTAAGAATCCTGATCTATGTCCAGTGTGCAGGAGTTCCAGGGCTCTTCAGACGGCCTTGGTGAGCTTTAGAAGCGGTCACCTGCGTAGTATGACCCTTTTTGCAAGGGGTAATGTCTGTCTTTACTGGTCCCTGCTCTCTCCCTGCTTCTCCTGCTCATTTTCTGGACTGTTGGCGTATTTCCCTGGGACAGTTTTTAGGAGATCAAGACCTGGTTCGTGGCATTCTTATGAGGGAAAGTCAAATGGTGTAGGCTTTCCTGCTCCAAGGGGATTTAAAACAACAACAGCAACAAAATGGATAAAAACGACTGAGTTCTTAGCATTTTTCTTATATTAAATTTCTATAGATACAACTGAACACATCTGTTTGGTAATAAACCTAGTAAAGGGTTATAAAATGGGCATAATTTTGTTTCTAAACTCATACGAAGGGATCCTTTTAAACTGTTTAAAAACTAAACATAAATAACAACTTACTCATAAAAGCGCATTGTAACTTGAATCAAAAAGAATAACAATATAGAAAATCAATAAACAATGTTTTCTAGAAAAACAGAGAAAAAGCCCCAAGCTCCAAAAATGTTCATTAATTCATTTATAGTTTTTCTTGACGGAAAGCCATTGAGATGATAGCCTCGATTATTGCTTTTGTGGAAATTGTTCCTCAATTAAAAGACAGAGGAAGCAAGGATTCTGCTACCGAAATAAAAATCTGGAAGAAACTCAATTTCCGTGCTTTACTCCTACCACTTGCATCCCGTTGTCATGACAACAATACCCGAAGACTAAACACGTGTCAACAGCAAGGGGTGAAGAATAAATCTAAGGGTAAGAGATTGTATGTTCAGGGGGAGTGGCAAAATAAACAGAGAATTGCTACTTCGGTCTCGGTGCTTAGAGTAGATTACAAGTATATAGATCTATCTTTTGCGGGATTTTGAATTATTTGTAGTCAAAAAAAATTTTTTTTTTATTATGGTACCCGATAGGTCCGGTTTGGAGTACTTTTGGAAGTACTCATACTGCGTACTAAAACATTATTAATACTTTTTTCGGAAACAATGCCAATAAGAACAAATATTTTGTGACTCTAACAATATTTTTAAAAAAGGGCGTGGTTGGTTTGTCTGTGGTCTTCTGTACCGAAGGTTGCGGGTTCGACCCCAGCTCGAGTTGATGGATTTTCATGATGCAGAAAATCGACAGCGGCCATGTCGTATGATTATACGGCATGTAAAAGATCCCTAGGGAGGTGCTCTAGGCAAAATTAAATCTTAGTACAAATTCGCATCGTCAGAGCTCAGGTGCCTCCCTCTAGGGAGGAAACTGGGCTTCAAAAGTACCTGCGGCGATTGGTATCCGCCAGTATGACGCCGCCCTAAAAGAGATATCAGCTTTCGGTGACGTACTAGGCAAATTGATTAACTCTGTAATAACTGTTCATAATCTTCCATTAGAAATAAAAAAATATCTATTTTTTTTTTTTACAAAAATCACAATTATTAGTGAAATGTTAGCAATATTTTAGAAAAACTGCAAGACAATTACAGAAAAAGTAATATTAGTAAAAGCATTACTAATATAAATTACATTAATTTATCGAGAGAATGTATTAATATTTAATATCTCATTGAGAAGTTTAAATATTTTAGAGCAGATCCAGTAAATATTATAAGAAGTGTGACATTCTCTTTATGAGACTATTATTAAAATAATAGTGCGTAACTCAAAATATATTCATACAATGTAAGAAATACATGTATACATATACATGTTCTCAGAAAAACTACTTATTTCTCATGAATAAAATTTTTACAGTAGGTTATGTGTACTACCAATAACACTTTAACGAAAGATTTTGTCTTTTTTAAAAAAAAAAATTTAATTGATTATGTATTTTTAAAATATTGTCCAATTTTTCCCCCTAAAATTTAGTTTAAAAAAGTCATATCTAAAAATGTTTACTAGATATTTCTAATTCCCTCCATTAAAATGTGTAAACTTGTTAAACGTATGCTCTCTGAAAATTTGAGAATAATATGGTAAGTAGTTTTTGAGACAAAGGTAAATAAAGTAAAAAATATTACATTGTGAGAAAACAGGCATTAAAGTAAAAATTTGTAATTTTTTGAGCATTTACTTCTTTCAGTACTATCCAGAAGCATATGAAGCATTATTTTACTCTCTGATCAAACAAAAGACTCTTCTGATTTCCCTTTTTCCATTATTTTTAACAATGTGGTCTTTTTTGTGGATCTTAAGATGCTTTCGTTGGGCTACTCGAATCTTACGTGTATCTAGTTTTTTGAAGCATGACACACAGTTATAACTTGGTTCAATATCAGAATGTTTTCAGATCATTAATTTTGCTACATGACTCATATTAAACTGTGCAATAGCCCTATTTACCCCTAATTCATATATTTTAGAGTTTTTAATTCCACAAATGTAGATCTTGGAATTGCTGATCATATGGTGTTATTGAACGACTCATTTCGGTTCTCCTAAACTGGTTGGTTCTGGTTGGGTTTTCATGTAAACATTTTCTTAATAACATAGGATCACCTAGATCTCTAAAAATTGGCTTCATTTAATTCATTATGGTGTATGTGCTTATGATCATAGTGCATTTCGTTACATTCAGCTTTTGTCTTTTGAAACTTGCACCAGACATTTATAATTGCAGGACACAGTTTGTGTTTAGGGCTCTCGTTTGAAGATAGAAGATGAAAATAAAAAATCGAAATAGCAGTTTTTGTGCTATGTAGACTATTAATATTATTTCTAATAGCCATACTATAATATCTTTAAAATTTGATATTAAAGTGTCGGTGAGCCGGTTACGACCTCTTGGACTTTTCCCATCACTTAACTTTTTTTTCTCTGTTTCGCTTTTGAGATCCAAAAGACGTGTACCCATACGCTTTTGGATAAGCCCAATACACTGTAATTTTTCCACTTGAACAACATATGGATTCGTGCTCATCAGAAACTTATGGAAGAACACAGGTGCTCATTGCAGAGCTCATTTGATACGCGTCAAGAAAAGTAGCTTCATTTATAAAAATAAATAAAAACATTTCTAATTATTGTATTTTCTCATATGATATATCATTTTAAACAGAATTATTTGAACTTGTATAAAATATAAAAAAATGAAATTCGAAAATTCATGTGTGCCGGACACTTAAATTTCCAGTTCTGTTACACAGATTTAAGATTCACTTCCAGTTTTTCTAATTTTATAAATTAATTGTAATTTAGCCTCTATATAGGAAACGTAGAAACAAAACAAAGTATTTTTAGTAAAGCCAAAGATAGGTCTATTAAAAGAAGTTTTAAAAGAACCCAAAATATGTGTTTTGACTGAATTTGGTCAGTTCAATGTGATCGGATACCTTAATTGTACAAAATCCAAGTAAGCGATTGAATTGTATGTCTAAATTTTCTATTTTTATATTCATTTGTTCTGCTTTTGGAAAATAAAAGCTGAATCAATAAAATAGATCACTATATATACGAGAATTTGTAAAAAAATGCCGATTTTTTTAAGTTAAATTTATTTTTTTCAGTATCATAAAAATAATAATTTACCAGAATTTTTACCCCATACAAGAATAGACTTCTATTCAAAACAGAAGTAAACTTAATCAGTAGCCCTGAAAAAAGGGGGGACCCAAACAAGGAAACAGTTTATCGTAAATTTGTTTCTCTCTCACTTTTAATATAATAGGTATTTTTATTTATTATACTAAAAGCTCTAGATTTTATCAAATAATTATCAATTTCCTTATGAGATAAGTCGAAATTATTCGATTTATTTTAATTTATCTTTGCAATCTTCATTTTAAAATCTGATACAATGAAGTAGAATGTTATGTTAATGATACGTGACAACCATTGTCATGTTTTATTTAAGATCCCACAATCATTTTTTTCCCTCGAAAACATAGCGTAATAAATGTGACATTGAAGTAAATTTAAGTTAATTTTGAATGTGGCATTTAAAATGAGAAGTTAATTTTGTATAGTTGTTGTTACCAGATCAAGGCCCACGAAATTCATCAGGGCAAAGGGCTATGTGCATAGCATACGGGTAAACTAGTTAAGGAGTCCTCTGTATATATACTACTTTTGAATTATTCAATAATCGTTTCTTTTCGATCGTTTATATGTACAATATACATAGGTGTAGCGAAAAAGGTTAATATAGGGTTTGTTTTATTTTATTTCCTTCCTTTTAGAAAAAAAAATAATGTTCAACCCCCCGTACTGCACTCAAACATTTCTTTCAATTTGAAAATAAACCGTGAAATTTTAAACATATTATATATATATATATATATATATATATATATACTCTGCAAGTTTTACATCTTTTCTGAAACAGCAATAATAATTCTAAAGAAATTGTGACAACTTGAAATGGGAAAAATACTTTATATTTTTCGTTGCTAATTTTTTTATCTTTTATAAGAGACATTTTCCTTCAAATAAGGAAAAGTAAAAGGTTTAATACCCAACTAGATAAGCACTTCCATCAAAGCAGTTATATCCCTTGCAAAACCAATTAAAATATTTAAGCAATTTAAAAGTGGTATTTATTTTCTTAAAATGAAAGTAACCCCACAAAGACAGAAAGAGAAGATTAATAATCATCCATGAGAATCTGAGTAAGAATTCTTCAAGCATAACCAAATAACACTATGGAAAACATAAATTGATCTTGTCATTTAACAATGATTGTCATGCAATGATTATAGAATGACTTTTACCTTGGATAAATTGGAGGAAGTATTAGTGACAAAATATATTTAAAATAGAGGAAATTAAAGTTTAAAGAAATTTCTGTAATATTATCTTTGTATTTTGTTTTGACTATGATCGCATACACATGATGATTTATAATTCCTCTGTAATAGGCGAAGAAGAATTAAATGCATAAAAACGAACATATAAATAATGTTTTTAACAATACAATGATACCAATGCTATCTAAATGGTGGGAAATGTCCCTTTAGATAATACAAAATTTGCATGGAAATCAAGAAACAGTTTTACATCGAAATAACGCATATAAGGGCAATAATTCGATGGACAGATTCTCAAGATATTACTCAAGGATCTGTTCAGACACAATTTGACATAACCTATCGCAAGAATCGATAGTAATGTAGCACACAAGCTATTTGAGATATCCCGTGTGATAAAGTTTATTAGAGACAAAAGTCTATGAGCTTATTGTTTATGGTCTCATATTGTGTACTACCAATGTGCACCACCTCCGGATGACATTGCACCAAAGATTGTTTCTATATATTTTTGCTTGCGTCTGTTATTTTCTATTTGTTTGATTACATCTGTTTGTTTTTATTTTTAATGCAAGATTTTCTCTTTCATTTAGATACTGGAATTTCGAGTCATCCATCATATTGCGACTGTAGTTTTACGAATATTTTGTCTCTCGAAAATTACAAACAAGAAAGGATGATAAGAAATGAAGAAGCACGTGAGATTTTCTCAGTTTAAAAAATCATCAGAAACGCTCAAGTTTATTATGTATACTGATGTGACATCATTTGATAAACTGAACTTGCACCAGTTCGATGACCTGGAAATTGAAGAATTTCAAATGCAATTTATTGATTTCTAGTTTAGTTCTATATGGATGCAAAAAATTATTGAAACAAGGAATAAGTTGGAACTGACTGAAATAGAAAGATTAACAGGCAGTATAAGTAAAAATGCCGGTAACGAAAGTTTGGAAACATTGAATCCGATTCCAGACACATTTAACTGTTTGAAGAAGCAGGCTAATGCTTTTTGGCCATATTTCATTGACCTATGCCTACGAGTCATTATTTTCAAAGATTAACAACATTAAAGACTCGTTTAGAAACCGTTGGCAGATTACTCCGATTCAGAATGCATTCTGTGCTAAAAGTAACATCTTACAATCCTAATCTAAGTTATTTGTCATCTAATCTGCAACAACAGAAGTCACATTAATGTTACTTAAATTTAATAACACGTATAACTGGAACATTTACTACTATAAAGAACAAATTGTATTTTTTTCGTAGTAATTAAAGAGTTTTATGTTGTAATTATTGAGAAAATAAAACTAAATACTAACAAGTGAAAATTTTTTGCTGGCACTTCTCTATACCACATTAAGCATTTCTTTACAAAAAATGGCACATTGATTCATAAAGGTTTGCCATCCCTGGTATATGTGTTGAGCACATTCGCTAATCGTTTAAAAGAAGTCCTACCAAATCAACTTGTAAAGAATTATGTGAATTTCAAATTTCGCAAACAAGATTTGCAAGAACTCTTCATAAGAGGTTGCACGCTTATGAAGTCCCATAGATGTTAAAGAACACTTGGCAGGAACTGAAATACCTCTTATATAAACATTCTCTGAGCTATCATGGGAAGCAAACATTTAAATTTACTGAGGTAAATGGTCTTATAAAAAATTCCTAATAGTACTTGCAATATGTCCAAACAAACATATATTTATTTATAATAGTTTGGGCTCAATAAATGTTCATAATCAGAGCAAGACTTTGGGTTCAACCTGAACTTTTTCAGAATTGAGTTCCAAAATATTGACAGATGAATATGCGCTATCTCAATTTAAATGAATTATCGAAAGCACCATCATATATAAATAATTATCAATGTTTTCATAACTTTACAATAAGTTCGAGCGGTATTTAAAGCACTATACAATATTTTTTGTTTAAATAATTACAAGTGCTAAGTTCGGTAAAATGCTAAATCTAAAAATTTATTTAAAAAATATTGCTCCCGAAGACAATTCAACATTGCATGTATTCTAAATTAGCCTATAAATGGAGCTAAATTTTCCATTTGATCATTTACTAAGTCATCGCATACTGTCTATTTCTGTATGACTTAATTGTTTAGTTGAGTTTAACATGCATTATGATTTTCATTCGATTAAACAGGCGTGATTTTATAGTTAGATAATTGTTGTTCGCAGTTTAATTGCATGGATTCAAAACTAAACATTAGATAACAACAAGTAATGTAGAAAAAAAATGAAGTCAATTCTTACTTAGATCAAAAAAGGAAAATTTTATTTTAGTTACTTTTTATTAAATAGTTACAATTGATATAAATATGTATATACGTATGACAGAATCGCAAAATTAAGTGGCAATAAATACTTTTTAATTATCATTAAAGTATTGCAATGTCATCCAAAATAATCTTGTATATAAAATTTCAGTTCAACTGAATGCTTTAAATCGTCAGAAAAAAAATCGTTTATTGTTTTGACCCAAACTGCTAAAAAAGAAGTCAACTTGACTGTATCTGTAATTCTTTAAATAATTAGTTTCAATCAATTAATTTTAATTAAATATAGTCAAATTATATATACTGTAATGACATCCAAAATAATCGTATATATAAAATTTCAGTTCAATTGAGAGTTTTAAAATGTATTTTATTAACGATTGAAAACATGAACGAATAAATATAAATAGAGTGAGAGCTAATAGTAGAAATTGAAAAAATACAAGTGCGCTTTAGTTTTGCCTTATATGGATAATAAAGTTAAGAAGAAAAAGGTAGTATGAGGCCTATAATTAGTGACAGATTAATATTTAGAAAATTCCGTGTGTTACACTAAGCAGAGATCCAAACAAATTATATCAAATAACAACTTTATTTAATTTATTAATGGAATCCAAAAATTATTCAGAAAAGGTTTTTGAATATTACAAAATCTGTGATTTATTTTAATAAAATATACTCTCGCTTAAAATAACGATAATTTTTGGAGGTAAGACATTTTTTTTTTAAATTTCGAGATAGATGTTTGAAGACATATTTCGTATTTTTAGGGCATTTGCAGTTTCATCAATTTCAACAGCCAATTAGTGTGTGTGTGTGTGGTAACTTTATCTCTTTCTTCTTAATTCAAAATTACATCAATATGTAATATATATTGAACTATACAAAAGTATTATCATTATATTACAAGCTATTGGCTATAGTAGTGCTGTAAATAAATGCTGTCCATGGGGAGGAGACACCTGGGAGGTGTTGAGCCCTTGTTCTTCTGAACCATACAGGTCGAAAATCCTCGGAGCTATGGGGCATTTAAAATTTTTTAAATTGTTTAAAAACGTTGTTGTTGTTAATATTGTTGCACGCCCCCAATGGTCAGCAGTGCTAGACCAGGTCCATGGCATCGTACACTTTCAGAAAGTGGATGAAAGTTCCCTCCCCCCAAAACGTGAAATGGGGAGAAGAAATGAAGCTTTTTTGGGATAAAATTACTTATTTGAAGAGCTCATAGGGAGAATAATCGAATTCAGTAGGTAGCATAGGGTTCGAGTTACTAATGAGGAAACCCTGTAGGGGGGAGAGCATCGGAGTGGGCCGATTCCACGTAAAACTCGCGCATACACGAAAATATGGCGGACCTCCAAAAATCAAGTCCCATGCTCAACTTCTTAGGACGGTGAAATTTTTTCAGACCCCATAGGATTAACATGAGGCCATGATATTTTTGTGCTTAAGCCCTCCCCATGCCGACACAATGGGAGTCAAGTATATGATTGGATGGGTCTCGACGAGTGGAACAGTTGGTTCAAATCTCAAGTCCGAGACTCAAACATGAGCCAAGATATTGTGGATTTAAATAAATTTAAAAAGTTTAAAACAATTAAAAACTATGTAAGGATAAAAGCATGAAATTAAAATAAGCATGAAATTACAATAACTGGAAGAGCAGTTAGAAAATAATCGAATGAGCCTGGTGCGAATGGACTGTGAGGCTCGGGTGTCGAGATATTGGCCAAAAGGCAGTAGAGGGGGTGGGAATGTACCGGAAGGAATGCGTCCCAGCAGATCCTAACCATAACAAAAGTTATTACGAACCCCCAAATATTTGTCCCTTAGCACTAAAAAAGTGGCATATTTTTTCATTTCATCATTTCACTAAAACAGTTCGTGGATTTAACTAATTCACTTACTTACAACAGGGAAAAGACATCTAAAAAACGCTATTTTAACATCATGCGTGAATTGATCATCTCCTTTGGGGATTTGAGGAAAGCTCTAATTTCATCGTTCCCCTGTGACACACACACACACACACACACACACACACACACATATATATATATATATATATATATATATATATGGCATGCAGCCAAAAGCAATCTTGAGAAAGACGGAGGTTCGCGAGCAGGCGTTCCCGTCGAGAATTCATGGAAACCCATCTGTTAGAATAGCTACCTTTTTTAATTAATTTTTGTTAAATTTTAAAATAAAGTTAAAGATAGACAAATGTCTTGGACCCCTTGTTGTCTCCCACAAATTATGGGGGCTCGGCCGCGATCGAAAAAATTTCGATTTTGAACCAAAGTCTGGACAATGAACAAAAGCGTCCGTGAAGGAGACGCTCCGCCATTTTTTGGAAACTTCGTTCAACCTGTGTAGAGGTTGAATTTTTCGAATACTCCGCCTGTGTAGAGGCAGGGATCGAAAAAATTTCGATTTTGATCAAGGTTTGGACAGTGAAAAAAAAAGCCGTCCGTGGAGGAGACGCGCCGCCATTTTTCGGAAACTTCGTTCCGCCTGTGTAGAGGTCGGAACTATTAACAAAATAACCTGTGTAGAAGTTATATTTTCCATCGAACCCTAAATATTCCGCCTGTGTAGAGGTTGGAACTATCGTCGAAAATTCCGCCTGTGTAGAGGTTGGAAATATCACATAAACACCTGCGAAGAGGTGTCAATTCAAACAATTTATCTGTTCAAGAACTATAGTTCATCTATAACCTGCGAAGAGGTGAAATCAGTGGAATCAACGTTTTTCTTCAATTATTGGATACATCGTAAGTGCGAGCAACAAGGGAGCTAGAGAAAAAAAGGTAGGATCTTTCCATATTTTTCTAAAATGTATAAAAACGCTCTTAAAAAGGATCTCATAAGAGTTGTTGAGGATCTAGACGGTACTGTGGAGAGTACGGACACCATAGCTAAACTAAAGACTAAAATTGAGAACAGTAGTACATTTGAAAGTGATCCAGATTTCGTTAAAACTTTAATTCAAAACTGTATAGATGAAAGGGTATCGCGAAATGAAAGAGAGGCAACTTTAGAAAAACAGAAAATTGAGCTCGCGAAACTTCAGTTAGCAAAATTAGAAAAAGAAGTCGAACTTCAAACGGCTAAAAATGAAGCATTAAGTTTAAATCCTGCAGGTAAAGTCGAAGAAAAACAGTTCGAAACCAACATAGAAAATATGATAAAAAGTATTAAAACTTTATCTCTTCCTGTTCCCACCAGATCTGAAAATTTTAATCTGTTCTTCCAATCATTAGAACGCGCATTTTTAACCAAGGAAATAAATGACGAATATAAATCAGAAATTTTAATAAATCTTCTGGGCGAAAGAGCTCATAACGTCTTATTGTATATTAAAAAAGAGGAATTAAATGACTATGAAAAACTAAAATCTATAGTACTCAGAGAATTCCAATTAACCCCTCGCGAGTGTTTAAACTCATTTAAAAATGCTGTAAAATCATCAGGCGAGACATACATCCAATTTGCTGCAAGATTGACGGCAAACTTCCAATATTATTGTTCGTTAAGAAAAGTTAATTCCTTTGAATCTCTATGTGATCTTATAATTTCTGATAAATTATTTGAAACTTTAAATAAGGAAACCGCAACTCATATTGGCATTCGAGAAGCAGAAGATTGGTTTAGGCCTATTGGTTTAGCTAAAGAGTGCGATATTTATATTTCATCTAGAAGCGGATCACGTAAGGAAATTCCTATTACATATGGATATACCCATGACCCCTTTAAAAATAGATCACAAAACTTTAAACCAAAGATTAAAGAGAACTATCCCCAATATATTGAAAGAGAAAATAAAAATTGCTTTATATGCGGTGATTCATCTCATTACGCAAGAGACTGTGAGAAGCGTTTTAAGCTTAAAGAATCTAACAGCCACATCCATAATAGAATAAACGTGAATTCTTTGAAAGTCGAGAGCGAAAAACAAAATAGCGATGAGTTCGCAAATCTTCAATATGTAAGCATTTTTGTAGAAAATCAGCCCGTAACAGCCTTGATAGATTCAGGTTGCCAGATCCCAGTTTTAAATTCCTCACTAATTAGAGTGAACCAGCCTTCCGAAGAAATCATAACATTAAGTTCATGTTTTGGCGAACAGCGAATGGTAGAAGTTAAACCCATAAATATTTCTCTTAATCAACTCTCTCCCAGCTTAAGTGTTCGAACGGCAATATCACCGACCTTGACCGAAGAATTTATTATGCATCCCAGTGTATATGCTGAAATAAAAAAACTAGGCCACGCAAAGAGCGATGTTTTTTTGAATGAAAGTGAATCCTCTTTAGGTGCTTATGCTTATCCTAGTGTTTTTTCTGTTTCAAGTGTGATAAAAAACTCTAGTTATGATTTGTCACATGTTAAAAACTTTAATACTGGAAATGATTTGAGTCTCTAATTAAGAATTATAAATGTAATAAAATTAAGAGTACTAAGTTAAAATTGAGTATTGTAAGAGAAAAATGTTCTGATATAGTATTGTGTAAGAAAGTCAATGGTGCCATGAAAACGAGTTCCGTGGAATTTATCTCCCGCTCACCTACCCCTTCACCTATGAAGAGTAAACAAAGACGGTTTGTGTTGCTCCGAAGGATCTTTGAGCCCTGGAAGTGGAAACGGAGGAAAAAGAGAGATCGTTTTGAATAGACGTCCAGAACTCTAGAGAGGAAAATATCGATGCGTTCAACCAAAGAACTCATTAAAAAAGGCGTTCTTATGCCTGTGGAACCTTCCGGATGTCGAAGAAGTGCTTTCACATGATAGAGAAACTGTTTAGTTCAGCAGAATTATGATATGTTAAATCTTTGTGTATTTGTCGTATAGTCCTTGTCTGTTCTGATTTTTTTTGTATGTTTCAGATTCTCCTCTGGTCTCGATGAAAAAGGAAAAAAGGAAGACGTACCGCTGCGGACAGCGTACAGTCAGGCTGGCCGGTTGTGGCATGCAGCCAAAAGCAATCTTCGCGCGCAGGCGCAGCAAATCCAAACCAGAACTGAAACATTGGGACTTTTAAGAGAAAGCGGAAAGGAGAAAGACGGAGGTTCGTGAGTAGGCGTTCCCATCGAGAATTCATGGAAACCCATCTGTTAGAATAGCTACCTTTTTTTAATTAATTTTTGTTAAATTTAAAAATAAAGTTAAAGATAGACAAATGTCTTGGACCTCTTGTTGTCTCCCACATATATGCTACAGTATCTATAAACATTGCAAGCTTAAAATTGTTTCGTGGAGGCAAAAGTTCTTTAATTAACTTTTTCCTTTTCGTTTATACTATTAAGATAATTACTAATTAATATAATGGGTAAATGTTCTGAATTCATTTATAATAGAAAAAATATGCATATAAAGAAGAGTATTCGAAATTCTTATGAAATGGTTTTCTCAAAGAACCCTAAGCAGATGTGGTAAACAGTTTTCGTTAGTACGCGAATGGAAATATTATACAATCAGAGGTTTAGATCCTGTTTCTTTTTGCTACAAGAAACACTTGCGAGCGTCATTTTCGCGTAAGAAGTTCAATCGTTTCGTCTGAAAAGGATTTTGCAGATTTAAGCATTTATTTTTTAAATACATGTCATGTGTAAATAATTTCTGTATTTGACTTTCAAATTAGGTTCAAGTTTGATTAAAAATTGTAAAAACATAGCATTTAGCACAGCATGTAAACTCCTATTAATATATGTCGGTTTTTTTGTGTTTATTGGAGTAGAACTGTTGGGATTGCCACGGATTGATCACAGTAACACTTGAGTCACATAGAGTAGATATAGTCCTTTAATTTAATACCAAATTTAGCTGCTACTTCCTGCTACTCCCAAAGTTATGATTTCTTTTTCAGCGTTGGCCGATGGTTTTACGCGGCGTGCCTTATTCAATGTATGGAAGAAAGAACAAGATACTAGCGCAAAAGTAATGTTGTTTTGAGTTTAGTTAGGGCTATAACGGACTTTGATAAATACGAGGACCAGCAGCAATTAAAATTTAGAAAAATTGTTAAAAATTTCTGCTCTTTTGTGGGGGAAAATGGAGGAGGTGCCATAGAAATGAAACGTTCTCCAAGTCGAATGATGCGTGGTTGTCGGCGGAGAAAGATTCATATTATAATTTGTTATTGTTAAGAAAAATATATACGAGTGTGGTATTTTATGTTTATTTAAGCTTATAATAATTATTTTTCAGAATTATAAACATTAAAATGGTTTTTCTCGGTTTGATTTTTCACATTCAAAGTACCACTTCTCCCACAATTATTTTTACCGATCACTTCCATTTTTTTCACTTTGTCTTATATGTAATACATGTAACAAAATTAGGGATCCATTTTACTGTAAATTGATTTTTTCATTTTTTAAAAATATTAAATGTGGGAAATATTTGGCGTTTGGCTGAATTTTAGCATATATATATATATATATATATATATATATATATATATATATATATATATATATATATATATATATATATATATATATATATATATATATATATATATATGTATACGTGTGTGTGTGTGAATGTGCATCAACATTTTATTATTTTTTTTCAAAACTAATTAAGGTATTATAAAATCTATCCTTAAAGGTGTTTAAAACATCCTCAAAATATTACAAAAATTTCTTGTAAAAAAATTAACTCAAAAGAGTAAAATTTTAAAAATTGCCAAATTTCTTAAAAGAAATTAAATTTGTAAAATTGTGTGAATAATATGTGACAAATTTTATCTCATACCATTTTATTAAATAAACATTATATTAAATGCTAAAATGTAATTTTTAAATACATTGAGAAACAATATTGCTCAAAGGGTGCCGAATCCTTTTAATCACAACCTATTATCCTTTATTGTATCTGTATTATGTTATGTATGATTGTATTTGTTTAATCTTTAAAATTATAAAATTTAACTTTTTTAACTTGCCACACTCTATTTCTTGTATATATTCTCCCACGTGTAAATTACTACTTCCATTAATATCCTTAGATCTTTGTTCAAAAACTAGTTCCACTTAGCAATAATTTGTTCTTAATCAAATTCAAACTTGATATAAGTTAGTTAAGACCCTATTAACCTTATTTGTTAGTAAAAACAGAAAAGAATACCCAATTTACGTTAATTACTATGATTTTAGATTGTTATGAGACTTTAAAGCCATAAAATAATTCCTGTGTGCCAGATTGGGAAAATTGCCCACTGTGCGTCGTTCCGAATTAGAAATATTTTTTCGTTTAGCTTGCTGTGTATTGTTTTTAAGTTACATATACCTAAATCCTAGCATTAAGCTTTCGGTTATATTCAAAAACGTTCTTATAGCCCTTGCCTCTTGATTTAAAAAGGACAGGAATTGAATTTCTAAATTGGAATTAAAGTTATCTTTTACGCCTCCATAACCCCATTGTTCCTCAGAATCGATTTCCATAAAAACCACCCTTAACGAATCTCTATTCAGCAAAAGATATACATATGCTTGGGAAATTCCAATTCCTTATGCCATTAAATTCCGGAATGCTCATGATAAGTTAGTGAGTCGCTTTTCTTCTTATTGAAAAAATGTTTTTCAACAAACATTATTAACAGTTTCTAATTAGTATTCTACTTTGGTACATACTTTGAACGCATTGGTGTCAAACTGAAATTGGTGTTTGTATAGGGAAATAAATCTTCTCCTGTAATTTCTAGTTTATTTACATAGTCAGGTTCCTCTGGATAGGAAACTGGGTGACAAAAGCATTTGCGGTGATTCGTATTCCCCCTATATGGCGCCGCATTAAGAAGAGATAGCAGTTCTCGGGGAATGTACTAGGTCTGCGATGGTAAGACATTTATCTGCAAACCCAATATAAATAAAATAAATACTATTTCCAGTCAACTGAATTATAAATTTGCTTGTGAAACGTTAAAAATCTATCTATGGAATAAATAAATCTACACGCAAGTGAAAATTCCTCCATTGTACTTTTTATTGTCCTGCAAGTGTAACATTGTTTTTCTTTATCAACTCTTCTTGATTTATCATTTCTAGTCGTAAATGCGAATTATCATAAATTGCATAGCTTATAAGTCGGAAAAAGCTGTCAATGATAAAAAAAATTCGAAATTATCTTTTGGTTTTGGATAAGTGTAGTCTTCTTGATTAGGGCACGAATGATCAGCAGAGATCTTGTAGCATAAAAAAATCAACTTGTCACAAAACATATTAATTTTTTACAGCAGAACACACACATATATACCTCTACTTGTGCACTTACAAACAAGTTAAACTTTAGACAATAATATTAGGTTGGGGGAAAAAAGAAGTCCATTATTTTTTCGGTAGATGGCTGAAATGTCGATATCTCGTGAAGTATAGATCAAACAATTTCAAATTTAAGGTCGTTGTCAAGATGATATTTCGCATTAAAAATTATTTTGCTTTTTTTGTTTGGTCCATTCAGTTGTGAGTTACAGGGTGTTAAAAATGGAAGTCAAAAAAGAGAAAATTCATTTCTTTTTATAGTTTTTCTTTGATAAAAGCGAAAATGCAAGACTGGTGGCTGAAATTGCGAATGGTGTTTATGGTGTCGATAATGTAACAGCTAATTCCATGCAATTTTGGTTTCGTCGATTCTGTTCAGGTATTTTTGATGTTAAAGATGCACATCGCACAAGCAGGCTCATTGTCGATAATGTTGATAAAATTGCAGAAATAAGGGAAATTGACCGTCATGTTAGTAGTGGTAGCATCGCCTAGGAGCTAAAGATCGACCATAAAACAGTTTTAAACCATTTGCGCAAAGTTTGATTCAAAAAGAAGCTCGATGTTTGGGTGCCACACCCATTAACACCAAAAAACACGATGGACCGAATTTGCATCGGTGAAGCCTTGGACGAACGAAATGAAATTGACCCATTTCTTAAACGGATGGTGACTGGGGATGAGAAATGGGTCACATACGTAAATATTGTGCAAAACCGATCGTGGTCAAAGCGCAGTGAAGCATCTCAAACGGTGGCTAAGCCAAGAATAATGGCCTGGAAGATTCTACTGTGTATTTGGTGGGACTGGAAAGGAATAATTTATTATGATTTGCTTCCATTTGACCAAACACTTAATTCAGATCTCTACTCTCAACAACTGGACCATTTGAAGCTAGCGATTGACCTGAAACGGCCAGAATCGGCCAACAGAAGAGGCGTGTTCCATCAGGACAACGCCAGGCTACACACGTCTGTAGTTACTCTTCAGAAACTCTGGGAGCTTGGTTGGGAAGTTTTAATGCATCCACCATATAGTCCGGACCTGGCACCAAGTGATTACCATTTTTTTCTCGCATTGTAAAACTTCCTGAGTGATAAAAAATTGAGATCAAGAGAAGATTGTGAAAATCAATTACTAGAGTTTTTCGCCAATAAGGATCAAGACTTCTATGAGAGAGTCATTATGAAACTACCTTTAAAATGGCAACAAATTATATAACAAAACGGTGCATATTTAACCCAAATCGAACAATCCGAAACATTTTAAATAAGTCTAGAATTTCGTGCAAAAATAATGGATTTCTTTTCCCCCAACCTAATATTAAACCATCTTTGTTATCTAAATAAATGTTTTTTTTTAAATTCAACATCAAAACTCTTTCGCTAAGTACATATATAATAACAATATCTTATCTTATTAAAAAGCAACCCTACCTCTTCAAGAAAATGCATTTAAATCGTTGTAAAAATCGGAGCTGCACTTTTAAACCACTTTCTCTTGACAAGCCGTAATTTGTAGTCGGTCCCCAGAGACAGAAGAGCCGAGCGCGAAGGATTTAGTACCGTCTTTATCCCATGTGGCATTTCTTAGTTAAACTGTTTGCTTCCAGGCTTACGGCGGGAGAAAAGGACAAAATTGTCATATTATGAAGAGGTCGGCCCCGAAGAAAGAGCAAATAACGAAAGAGAGAAAATAGAAGAAAATAAAAAAGAAAGAAAGCTCATTTTCCGGCTCCAAAAATAAACCTCTTTCGGTGCGTTGTGTTTAAAAGTAAATTCATTAAAATGAGCTGAAAGGCCGAAATTGAAAAGCCGGTGGGATTTTTCTCTTTTTTTTCTTCTTACCATTATTTTCTAGCCTTTCTTCTTTGCTGCGAACTCCTTCAGGTTTTAAAATGAATTATCTTAGTTGAGGACGTTTTGTGATTACTCGTTATTTCGCCCCCTTTTTTTCCCGTCTTTTTCCTCTCTTCATTTTAATAGGATCCGTCTTGGTCTTTGTTGGTTTTGCCAAAGTTAATCAATTAGATGTGAGAATGGAATGAAAGAAGACAGATATCACTACAATGATGTTTTTTAAATTGAAGTCAAGAGAATTTAAGTTATAAACATGTAACCTTTTCGTAAATGCTTAAATAGGAGGTTAACAAATGATGTTTTTATCAAGTGGCTTTGATTACTACAGGGCTTAAATTGTGTATCGAAATCTTTAGGCAGTTATAAAATAAAACTTATTGAGTAGTTTTTATTAAGGATTAGCGAGGGAATTTTGCCAAAACACATACATACAACGGCGTTCAAATCATACAATAAATTCTTAAGTAATTAGAAGCTTATGGCTTTATGTTTACAATTTATCACACATTGGATAAATTCATAACAATTCAACTAATTTTTTTTTCTATGGAAGTTGAAAAATACTTAACTAGGATTAACGATGTTAAGGCTGTTTTCTGTAAAAGTATGAGAGATCTAACTAAACGCGAAGCATATCTTCAGACAGAAAAATGACCCAATTTCCATGGAAATTTGCAATATTGCAACTCATACCTGTGTTAACAATATAGTGTTTTTAAAAACTTCAAAATATTCCATGAATACTTTCTTTTTCGTTTTGATACGTGAAAGCATAGCCTATTTAACATTATGGTATACGAGAAAAAACGTGAAACACATTTTACACCAGAAAAAATAATTCAACTTGGTTAAAAATGGGAAGTATGATAAAAAAAATGATGCTCACACTAAGGGATAGTAAAGCAAGAATAGCATATAAAATGTTCATTTCTTTTTATATCTGAAAAAATGTTCCAAATTCGGGTCCTATTCCTTGGCATTAACCGAAAGCAACCTTAATTCAAAATATGCACGCAGAGTATATTGTTCAGGTACAGAACAAAATATTAGAAACATCTGTGAAACAACGAAACATTATTATTAGTAAGGGTCTGGGCCACCTTTGGGCTGAATGACAACTTGCGTCTGATTTGGGTTTGACAAATAAAGGTCTGGAAGAAAGTTAATCGGAATTATCACCCATTCCCCATACAGGCCCGTCTCGAGTTAAAAAAGTGCGTGTGAAGAAGAAAATATAGCACAGATTTTGTTTTCTAAAAAGCCCCATAAACACTTAATGATGTTCCGATCAGGTGATTGGGGACACCTCCTAAGATGTTCAATTTCATTATCAAGCTTATGCAACCATTTTTGAACACAGCGAGACGTGTGAACAGGTGCGTTGTCGTCTAGGAACACAGGAAGTTCTCACAGAAAGGGAATCTAAAACATAAGGTGAAGATGAATGGCGAGAATGCTTCAATAATTGTCGCCTGTGGCCATCTCCCTCAAGACAACGAGAGGCTCCAATTCACGGGAAGATACCGCGTACCGTACCACCATAAAATGCACTCCATGTTTCCCAGTTGGAACTAGGGATGCCGATCTGAGATCGATTAATCGAAAAATCGATTTCTCGGGCCAAAAAATTAATTTTTTAAATCGATATTTAGCACTGAATCGATTAAGAGAATCAATATTTCATGCTAGAAAATCAACAATCGATTTTTTCTGTTTTGGTAAAAACCATAAAATTATTTACAATTAGTTGAATGCACCGGAATGTCAGAGCTTAAACGAAGAATTTTAACACTATTTATCGCAGGCAGAAGTGCATCTGAAGTATGATCCTATAATTTACTGCAAGGACAGAAAAACTCTATCAACACATTCACTCAATAGCCATGATGTATGTGAGTATCGTGGGATCATCTGTTCCTAGTGATGCGACGCTGATGATAACTTATTTAATTTCTTTCTTTTCCTTAACCAAAATACTAATTTCTTAACTTTCCAGGTTCTTAAGTTAACATCGCATCATGACGTAAGTTAAACTTAAACACTAATATTCTATAGACAAATTACAGTACTCTAAATTAAAATTCCGATCGTGATGAGTTGACAATTAATTTTATTGAATAACATATTTAAATTTAAGTAACTGTACATATACTGCATAACAAGATTGAAATTTAACTAGGAGGTGGGATGGAGTGGACATGGTTGTCGCCCGGAGTCCCACGGATTCTAGATTCAAAGTCTGGATCTGATTAGTCTGTCTCTCCGTGTCCGAGTGTCTCCAAATCGGGGTGCATCCCGTTTTATTCTATGCCGCTTTACTCTAAAATCCTAGAGCGGACTATTTGCCTTGTCCACTTAATTATCTCTGATTGGTCCGGAACCAGCGCAGAGTTACCGCACAAAGGTCGTTGCCTTGTTGAAGCGCGGGAAAATTCTGTGACGCTCCCCAATATTTATGAGTGTAATGATCCTTCCAGGCGTGGGAATGTTAGGCACCCTTTGCTGAGGAATTCCCCCTCAGTGATGGGGAAAGAAAACGCATTCCACCAAACTGAGTTCGCAATTTTGAAGTTCTGTTGAATATTCCTGAATGAATCCGCGCCTCTCATCACTAGTAAGCGCCTTTTTCGATTGCCGGCAACATCGCAAGTCATGAGCGGAACCGCTTATATCCCAGTAGACTCGACAGAGTGTTGTTTTCAAAAAGCTTAGATATTAAGCATTGGGAACTTTATAAGCCAGCGTTTCTCAAACTGTGGGCGCACCCCACTAGAGGAGCATGATAATCCTACTAGGGGAACGCGAGCTTATCAAGATGTCGAAAATAAAAAATTAAAAAATATTAATTTAATGAAAGGAATTAGAGCAAAATACATTATGTGATAATAAACAATACACGTTTATGCAATAATATATTATACTTGTAAATGTATCAGTATTACACTATTCATTTGATCATTAATTCATCAATATTAATTTAAGTACAAGTTGAATAGTTAGCAATGCCTTAATGGCTTGTAACATTCAAAATTGTATGCACAATTTAATACTTGTCTTGATAATTTGTATAGTTTGTAATTAAAGTCGTGTTGTAGCTTTAGTTTCAAGATATTATTGAATTCAGAACATTATTATTGTATGAAGAGGGGAGCGATGAAAATTATGATTGAAAATTGGGTCGCCAACGTCGACAGTTTGAGAAGCGCTGATATAAGCTATATTATTTATTTTCTAAACATTTTAATGTAACAAATACATTTAGAAAATAAATGTCTTCTTTTATACGTTATATTTTGATATGGTAATAAAATTAGTTTTAACTGTCGAATTCACTGAACTAAAAAATTCCTCGATTTGACTGAGAAGAGATCGTTTTTAATATGGTATATTTCTTGTTTTTCATAAAATAGATTTATATTTGCATCGTAAATGCAGATTAACAAAAAATCGATTTCTTAGAAATCAATCTTTTAGATCTCGATTTTTTTTGTGAATCGATTCATCAGGTTACGATTCGAATCGATTTAAAAGTCGATCTTTTTGGGAAAGAATCGCCATTCCTAGTTGGAACCAGCCAGTAAACATGAAATGCTTCTACCGGTGTTTGCCAGACGAACATTTTTCCTAGGGTCTTGTGAATAATGTAAATAAAGATTCTTCAAACCAGATGACTTATTCCCATTGCAATTGTGTCCAATTTAGAGAGGTCTCGGCACTACTGTATTCTCTTCTTTGCATTCCGCGCAGAACTGACGGTTTTAGAATAGCTTCTCTGAAATGAATGATCGCAACATTGAACTCCCATTGAATAGTTTTCATTAATACGGAGCTCTGAAGGTGGCTATTCATCTATAATGTGGTAGTGAATTGTATCGATTTTGAGAGAATGTTCTTTTACCGTCTTTCGTGGTTTTTCAAATTCGACTTTCATCCACAGTTGTATTTCACTGAAGTCACCTTACCCAGGTTTGTGTAGGATAACATAACCGTTGACATAGTTGTCCTTGAAACACCCGCAAAGTTAGTTGTTTTGGAAATAGATGCCCCAGCAAGGCGATATCCAATTACCATGTCTCTTTTCATTTAAGAGAGGTTGGGCATAATCACATTTGGCTAGGAATAAAATTTTCTCATTTTTGGACGATCGAAGAATGGCTCCTTTTTAAATGGGTGTTCCTATTATTTTGTCCTATATCTGTAAATACACAGGGTAAACATACAAAAAGTATACAGTACAAACTTAAGGGTCGAAACAGGACATCGTATCAGTTAATTGTCGCTACTGACGCGCAAACATAGAAAATAAAAGATGAAATGAAAACCAAAGTGTTTATTGTTTACTTGTCGGTGACAAGTGCGAAGTTTACAACAATTTTCTTAACAGTGGCGTAGAAGCTATCGCTTCCAAATATGTCAGATACTCCATGCATATGTGAAGGAGCTAAGAATACTCGAGCAACGAGATCCTCATGCGAATCAACTGGAGATATTTCCATAAAAATCGGGAGATCAGGGAAGCGAAGGAATGGTCCACAATGCCCAGTTAATCGCGCTCCATAAGTGAAATTCAGATAATTTCACTCATTAATACTAAAAGTTAACACCCCATCACGATGAAATCTGGTTACAAATGATGATTGGAGTATCTCACATCATCTTCGATAAAACCTCTTCAAGAAAAAAATATGATAACACTGACCATTAAGTCTTTTTGGTAGTAGTTATGGACCAATCAAAAATTGACTATACCGGCCAACACATTCACAGATAATAGCTATTGATACGCATTTAGCTGCGTTATATGTAGATTATCGGCCTTCTACACATGGGAATAGTGTTCCTTTTCTCTCTTGAGTGCGAAAATCGCCTTATTTATAAATAATATATGATCCGTGAAATTGGATTAAAATGCAGATTGCTTTCAAAGTGTATGCCAATCGATCCCCCCAAGATGCCATCAAGCTCATATCATTGTTGGTAGATGTAACTTTGAATCGCTGTTGTAAATATTGCACTTGTCAGCTATACTGTCAATAAATACTTTGTTTTTCCTGTCATCTCTTATTTTCTAGAAAACCCTCGACGAGCTGAATAGTGCGACGTTAATATTCACTCACTTATTTTCTAGTCGCCCAACTAGTATAGTGGTTAGCGATGCTGATTGACTGCCGTAAAGACTGGATTCGAATCCCGGAGAAGACATGGATGTTTGTAAATGTATAGTGCCTTTGAGGCATGGGGGTACTCTAAATAGTCGTCGAGCCTCAAGTCCTTTCGTGTGGTTGGTGGAAGGGAAACAGAGGTAGGAGGCCCCTCGCCACAACCAGGGTTTTGTCCCTCTTAATTGGGGTGAAACCCGAACAAAATCGTACTGTCACCTGCATGGTGCTCACAGCTAAAGCTAACGACAGGCGTAAAAACTAAAGCCCTTAACCGCGATGGATTTCGCGGGCAGGTGGCATTAGTCACAACAACATTTATTTTCTGTTCGCATTTCACCACGTCAACTACACCCATTCATACTATAAAATAAATGACTGCTACAGTGACCTGTGTTTACCAAACTTTTAACTTTGTACCATAAATTTAAGATCTCCATGTATAACGTTTTTATCGGCACCACACACTAAAGTAATGAGCAACCGACAACAGACCTATCTCGTAATTTGTGAGTAACTCAATGACAAGGAGGTCACTTGAATTGATACTTCAGTCAAATTTCTACTCAATGAAGACTTTGAGGTCAAGTTCGATTTAGTAGGATTCCGTCTATTTAGTTCAAAGATCTTTTAGGTGAAATGAGGACTCCCGAATCCCTTATTCAACTCGTATAGTGTCGATCACGAAGCTCCTGATCTACACTACTGGGTTACGAGTGGCTTATCTGGCAGTACATCGCGATCAGTATTTCTCTCACTCATTAACTGATGGATCGCTATATTTCTACAGTCAAGTGAGTGATTGAATATTAACGTCGCACTGTTCAGCTACACGAGGGCTTTTGGCGACGGACCACGTAATTTTGAACCATGGTCAAGTGACGTGGACGACACCTGAGCTGGCACCACCCTCTAATGAAAATTTACACACCATACCAACGGGAGGACGTTTCAGCTCTCGACAGATTTAATTGCATCGCTGCCGAATACACGGCGGGTCTTTAGTGGTACTGATCTGAATTATTGACAATGCAAGCCACGGTCCGATACCTATACCACTCGGCTACCGCGGCCATTTCTACAGTCAAAGAATTGTATTAAATATTTGATATTGAAACTTACTTATACTATATATATAAAAAGTAAAAATAAGCGGAAATTATTTTAATAACTTTAGCTGATATGATCTGAAATTATTTAATATCTTAAGGCTGATCATAATGTTAATTCAGTTACCGAATAAGCATAGTTTTAATGATCATCTGAGATTATTTAAATGTAGGGTGAGGTTGAGATTGTGGGAGATTGAGTTTTAAGAAAACCGTATGATGATGATCTGAGATTATTTAAATGTAGGGTGAGGTTGAGATTGTGGGAGATTGAGTTTTAAGAAAACCGTATGATGATGATCTGAGATTATTTAAATGAAAGGTTAGGTTGAGATTGTGGGAGATTGAGTTTTAAGAAAACCGTATGATGATGATCTGAGATTATTTAAATGTAAGGTGAGGTTGAGATTGTGGGAGATTGAGTTTTAAGAAAACCGTATGATGATGATCTGAGATTATTTAAATGTAAGGTGAGGTTGAGATTGTGGGAGATTGAGTTTTAAGAAAACCGTATGATGATGATCTGAGATTATTTAAATGTAAGGTGAGGTTCAGATTGTGGGAGATTGAGTTTTAAGAAAACCGTATGATGATGATCTGAGATTATTTAAATGTAAGGTGAGGTTGAGATTGTGGGAGATTGAGTTTTAAGAAAACCGTATGATGATGATCTGAGATTATTTAAATGTAGGGTGAGGTTGAGATTGTGGGAGATTGAGTTTTAAGAAAACCGTATGGAAAATATATTTTCATCGGATTGACATTGATGTTATTTAATAAAAATTGTATTTCTGAGTTTCCGAATTACAGAAGATCCTTTTAATTTACTTTAAAGAGAGTAATAAGATTCAAACAAGGATAAATTAAGGCAAAATTTATTAATAGTATAGGAAGGTGAGGAAACCCAGATGATGAGTGGTAAGGCATCACTCTTTCGCACCACAGGTGCGAGGTTTACACCACAGATCCGAGGTTCACACCTCGGACTGGGCAATGTCGTCTCATTCCTTCAGTAGGTCGATAATTGGTTACCAAGCTTCTTTACAAACTTAACACTGGGGGTTTCATGTCAGACTGATCACCTGATCTAAACATCTGCTCATGCATCTCAGGGTTATAGGTCACGTATACTGATATGGGCACAGTAAGCCTCGGTCCTCATAGGCTGTTGCACCGCTGATTTAATTTTATAGCATGCTGAAACCTGAAATAAAGATAACATTAAAAATAAACAATATAAATAAAATTTGAATTGTTACCTAAGAAATCGGTGAAATTATATCTAGACAAACACACAAATTGACATAAAAGTTATATTAAACAGATTTTGCTTCCTATATTTAAATTCAGTTTGAAGACTGTGCTTAGTAAGAAAACAACACTCGCGTTACCGTACGCAGAAGGGCTCCCAAACCAATTTTAATACCGGTAAAAATATATTAATAATATTAATAACATTATAATAAAATAATCAATAATAATAGTTAATTAACAAAAATACTCAAATGCTGTAGAATTATTAAAAAATCGTTAACGAGATCACATGCCCATATCCCTTAACAAACCTCTGAGACTGCATTTTGCTTTGCTTGATTTGAGAATCTCGCTTTGTAAAGGAATAAGATAGAAGATAGGATAAGGAGATAGGATACTAAGAAGGATAATGATAAAAGAACGGTTAAGTGTATAGGTACTGAATGTAAAAGTGAAAGATAAGAGAGAAGCTCAGTGGTAGATTTTTGAATGAAAATGAACTCTCAAATTGTACATTAAACTCTCTATTGTAAAATGAAGAGTTCAGTTTCTGTGTGTGTGTGTGTGTGAGTGAGTTACTGAAATCATTCTTAATAAAGATCCTTTTTGAGAGGTTAAATCAGAAGATACCCAGAAAATGAAAAGTCTAAATGTTAGAAAATCTCAGCACATAGATCACTAGTTAAGAAAATCTTTTTTATATTTATTTGTTAATTTCAGGTTAGATAAACCATTCCACTCATATAATTTATTTTGATATTAATTTTTCTCAAAAGTTTTGAATTGACGAATCAATTTTAAAAAGTGGGCATTACATATTCCGTCGACCAATTTCTTCAAATCAAAAGAGTCGCCAAATGCCACGATACGCAGCCAATATTGGAAAATCATTCCCATGTGTGTCGCACAACAATAATAACGCTGACAGAATTGAATTGTCAATATTTTTTTTACTTGGCGAAATTGGTCAATGGAATATAATACAGTGCTTCTCAAACTCTCTATTGAACAGTAAAAGCCGTTAGATATTGTTGCAGTGAGCCGCTTCCAATTTGAAGTAGTCTTGTGGCAACAGTATGTAACTTCCTATAAAATGTAAACACCCTCTCTCTCTCTCTCGTGATATATTCTCTTGTGAAATTCTTTCGTGTTCAACACTTAACTTGTGATACATGCAATTGCTTGTGAAATATGCTCTTATTAGTGAACTATTCAAATCCTATTGAAATATTCTTCATCATTGAAATATATTTAACTATATCAAACTGAACGTGGAATTTTTAATTGAATAGATTTTCTTTCATCAGACTGGAATTCGAAGCCATAACTTTTAACCTTAGAATAAAATTTCTTAACAGTCCGCTAGCTTAACGATAAGGTTTCCATACACTCTCAACATTTGCGACCCAGTTTTTCATCATTATTATTAAAGTGCCTCCTGCCGTACAATAATTATGTATTGAATTCAATAATGTACTTTGACGTAAAGCTATAGTACAAGTTTAACTATAAACCGAAAATTATCAAGATAAGTATCAAATTTTGCATATGACAAGGCCATGGGAATCACTAGCATTATTTAACTTGTTTTTAACTTAGTATTGATAAATTAATTATCAAATATATTGAGCAGTACTGGTATATTTATATTATACCATAGTAAATGTGCATTTTATGTTTCATTATGTCAGAATGTAATATGTTTTGCTTCCTTTCAGTAAATTAATATATTTTTTTAAAAACAATATCTTATATTCGACTGATATTCTCGCACCTTCCACATAGGGTTATTACGCCCCCCCCCAAGAGAGCGCGCCCTACTGTTTGAGAAGCGCTAGTATGATACGTATGTACCAAAAAGTGTCATGTATGATTAATTTAAGCGCCCAAATGTCACAGAGCTAAAAATGTCACTTTTTATCTTTTTGGATATTTTTACCTAACTGAAAATGTCTTTTCCGTTTCTGATTGAAAGCATCATATTTTGTTTGAGTGGAATACATTTTGTGTGTACGTGCTTCCACTTGAGTTTGGCCCAATACGTCCCAAGAGGGTCCACTATTAATAAATAAAATCCCGTTCCTATCCACTCTGACAAATTTTCGAAATACCAAGGAAATAAAAATTCTTACTTTTATCCATTCGATTCGATGTCATGACATTGTTTTTATAACATTTTCCGCCTCTATTTTCCATCACGACTCGTCTTGAAGAAGAATCATAAAGTCCATTCCAATGCAGTCCAACGGTCCACTTTTAACATAAATTGATGAGCTCCAAAAGCAAGGAGAAAAAAGTTTAAAAGAGGAGATAAAAACAAGAAATATATATATCGCTCAACTCCAAGAGAGGATGCGTTCCTGAATAAAATAAGCTTGAATATAGGTGAACACATGAGGAAAGAAAACTCGATGACCAAAAAGCAGAAGTTCCTCAAAGCTGGATTTGTGTGTTCCTCCATTTCTGGACACCAAATCATAAATGGGTAACTTTGTCTCTTTATGTTGCAATAAATTTTAAAATAAACTTAAAAATATGTTGTTAACACAATATTTATTTTTTACAAGCCGACAATATTTTTTACGTTAAAAGATTTTATTGTTCCAGAATTTAAGTTTTAATTTTTTCGATGTGTAGTGAAAAAGCAATTAAATATGCAACAAAAATCTGATGATAAGCATCAATTATTCCTTTTTTAATTTAATGCATGTACTACTTTGTATGATTCTTAGACATAAATTTCGATTGGCAGTCAGTCTTTTTCATAATTTGTTCTGTTTAGTATAATACTTAAAATTATTAGCATTTCCAAAAGATCTCTTATGTACACATAATATGTAAACAAAAATATCTTATTATTCGACTTAACATAAATCTAACATATTTTATTTCAAAACATGTTTTATCAGGATTTCGAAAAAGTAATTAAGTTTGTTATATTCTATTTTATACGCATTTCTTGTTTAAAATATACACGAGACTTATAAATCTAAAAAATGGTTCAACTTTTTGAACTGCATGCTTTCATAAATTAAAATAGAATAATTGATTTTAAATAATCAAATAGACAAAAAATTCATTAATTGTATTCGAATTCATGAAACTGAAGGTGTTTCTCCTATATAAGAAGCTATGTATTATAAATAATAATACATACATTTTAGTGAATAATTAATACATGGATATTCATTAATATAATAATTAATTCATAATATAGTAAATTTGCTGCCCATCTGGTATAGTGGTTAGCGACGTTGACTATGATGCTGTAGAGGCTGGGTTCAAATCCAGGGTAAGGCGTGGATGTTTGTGTTGTAATCCTTCTCTTCTTTGTGATGTGTGTGCTTCACAATTACTTCTATGTAAGCCCCATGTGTGTGATACTTTGTAGAGCACGGGGTTATAAATGTTCTCTATAAAAAATTATAAATAATAATTTTAATGTAATATAAAAAAAAATTAAGTCAATTCCTACTTATAGATCAACAAAGAAAAATTTTATTTTAGCTACTTTTTATTAAATAGTTACATTTAATATAAATATGTATGTACGTATGACAGAATCGCAACATTAAGTGGTAATTAATTTTTATTAATTATCATTAAAGTATCGTATTGTCATCCAAAACAATCGTGTATATAAAATTTCAGTCCAACTGAAAGCGTTAAAACGTGAGAAAAAAAAACTTTTTCAAGTTTTGACACTGTCACCAAAAATTATGCCAACGTGGCTGTCTTTGTAATTCTTTAAATAATTAGTTTTAATCAATTAATTTTTATTAATTATAATTAAATTATTGTGTTGTCATTCAAAATAAAATGATGTATACAAAATTTCAGCTCAATTGAGTGCTTTAAAATGTATTTTACTAACGATTGAAAATTCCACGAAGATAAATAAATACGAAGATAAATAAATACATAGTTTTTTTTCTTTTTTTTAATGTATTTCTGTTTGTTTTTTTGTATTTTTGCTCTCTGCTAAAGGTATATAAAATAAGAGCTAATATGTAGGAAATGAATAAAACATTTATTAAAACACCGTTCAAAAATACGAGAAAACTATCTCAATTGTTTTTATAATTTTTTTTTTTTTTTTTTGCTTGCTTAATGTATTTCTGTTACGCATTTTTTTTGTATTTTTGCTCTCTGCTTTTAATCTATTTTCTTGTAAGCAATTTAAATCTATATAAAAATAATGAATTGGTTTGTTCTTTAAAATTTATATATATATATATATATATATATATATATATATATATATATATATAAATTTTGTAAGAATAGTATTCCAATCTCTTTCAAAAATTTCAAATCCCAAAATGTTTTTCTAGCTCATAATGCTTTTCTCTGATCATCAAAATAAAATTTTCTGTCATGTTATCTTCACAACACTTATTTATTTTACTAAAGATATCTTACCTGAATTCTAATCAGTTAATTTAGAAAAAAAATATCCAAAGTTCAAAAATTATCAATTGAATTTAACTATCTCAATCAGTAAATTTTCTCTCATGATTGTAATTTCGAAATCACTTCACAGAAAAACTTTGGAAAAGATAAGATTTCTCGTAGCATTACATTAGGAAATAAGGGAAACCAGTGAGTCTTAGCACATATGTTTCAATATATTGTATTCATGATATCTTTAATATCGTAGTTTCAAATAGTTTTTTTATCTTTTATTTTCACTTCGTTTACGTCACTGAAATCCCCTAACCAACAGAGTTCAATTTATGTTATTATACACTATTTAATAAACATATATATCTTTTTCAATTCCCATTATTTTAGTTCACTCTCTCCCTGTATATATATATATATATATATATATATATATATATATATATATATATATATCTTGCTCAAATTTTCAATCGTTAATAAAATACTTTCTATTCATCCATTCTTCAAATTCAAATACAATTTTAAAACTTGTAGTGGAAGACACTTGATGTTAAAACAGTTTTTTAAAGATTAATTCATTAAATAAATTAAAAAATGAATAAATAGTAACAAAAATAATAGTCCAACAGCATATATAGAAAGGAAAGTCGTTCGTTGTGTTCCTGTAGTGCAATGGATAGCGAGTTGGACTTGTAATCCAAAGTTCGTGGGTTCGAATACCACCAGGGATGGCCTACTTTTTGCAAATATGGTTTCTTTTTCATAATACACTATATTATTCAAATAATTAATATTAATGCATGAATAAATAGTAACAAAAACAAAAAAAATTGTCCAAGACCCTGTATAAAAAGAAAAATAGAAAATTGCAAGGAAAGTCGTTTTCTATTTTGTCACTTAATATTGTGATTCTGTCATATATACAGTCGGACCTCAAAATAACGAAGTCGCTAATTCTGAAAAAAAGTTCGTTATAGAGGTTCATCTTTCAATTTTCTTTATAAACCACATAAAACAAAATTTAAATTCATAAACGTTATATATTTAAAAAATGTAATTATTCACACCCTTTTGTAAATTAATAACATTCATTTTATATATTTTACCAATCAAAAAAGAAAGAAAAGAATGAAACAAAAACTGCAAGGAAAGTTTCTCGACATCTTTATCCATACTTCCTGAAGAATTATTTTTTTCTTTGATGCTCAAGCACTTAAGTTTTGACATTTTCGAGCTACAAGAAATGAAGTTACCAGTATGACTGATCAACACTACAAATGAATGGAGACTAGTTCAAGAACCAGCGGTCACGAGACAACTCCACAGAGGGTGAAAGGGGATATCAAAGATGCTTCCAGGGAACTGTACGTTGGGGGTTAAAGTTTGCACTTGTAGGAAACTCCCAGAATTCTATTGTTCTCGGCAAGCTTGGTACCAAATAAACCAGATCAAGATTTATGAGCAACATAAAATGAGTTAAAAGAAAGAATAACTTCAAAAGTCCAGAATCCAGAAATATTTTTAAAAAGGGAGAACAAAAATTGTATCACAAGAACAAAGTTTGTTACATAGAAAATGCACTTCACTATTGGGAGGTTGTTTTACGAAGAAAATTGTGAAATGTTCTTGGTTAAAGGAAAAAGTTCGTTATATAGAAAAATTCGCAATATAGAGGTTCGTTATATGGTGATTCGACTATATATACATATTTATATCAACGAAAACTATTTAATAAAATAAAATAAAATTAAAATTTATCTTTATTGACCTAAGTTCTAATTGATTTATATTTTTTTTAATAATATTTGTTTATATTAAAGTTCCTTTAAATGGTGGCTTACGACCGCATCTTCCGGCTCCCTTTAATAAAACTAAAATTTCTGAATTTAATGCTACTCAGGATGAAAAAGCTCCAAGAACTCTAAGAAACCTTATAGAAGTCATGTGTCCTACAGTATTAATAATGTACACAAAGTTTATTTTTTTTATATTAAAGTATATAAACAAGGATTCCCAGTTTATCACGACTAATGCGACCAACTACTATTTTTCCTTGCGGTATCTGCTGATTTTCAGGCAACAGTATGTGTAGTTAAAAGAAATATATTTCTTCCTAGTTTTTTATTTATTAATAAAAAATAAGAAGAATGAATATTTGAAACTAAAAACAATATATATTATTCCATACTTTCGTAAAGAAACATAGTTGTGTGGTGGTTAAATATAATAGGTGTTGATTCCGAATATAAGAGAAATTATTTGCATAAAACTTTGTATAAAATTTATTTTGATATAATTGCTTAAATTTATTAGTGGTCTTCAGACCGACTTGCATGTGTCAAAGACGTACTACGTATGCTAAAATTACATCGCTGTTACCATCGAACTTTTCACTTCATTTTTTCAAAAAAAGCGTTACATTGAATTTGGATTTCTCAATCAAATTATCTTTGATTGTTTTTGAATGGAAGTTTTTTTTAACTAAAACAACGGAACAGGCAACCTAAAAACGTGATGATCCCATTTAAAATGGTAAGCCTGGTTCACGTTAATTATAATGAATATTTAGCTTCTAATAGATGATAAATTTCTAAGTGTATATCATGCAGTTATTTTTATAATTCCACAAGTTATAATTAGACAAAATACAATTAGGTTCATTCCTCAGCCATGAGTTTTCCAAAGAAATGTTGGTGTTGCTATTTTTAGGTAGGAATTACAATATCTTTGAACTATATGGACCAGGTGGTCTAAGTGGCTGGAGCGTAGCTGTCACTCGTGAAGATACCACGTGGTTTATCTCAACGAAACCGTAAGTAAGTGATTCAGTCTTAATCTTGATCTTGGCTTTTGCGTACCTTGGTGCCGTTGTTTACTAGGAATTTTCAATCGAATATTTCAGTCTAATATTTTGAGGCTGTTTTCACCATATTCACGAGAGCGTGTGAACGTAATGCGGAACACATTATAAGACAGAAAAATGCTTCAATTTGTATAAAAATTTGTGACATTGTAGCTCATGCATTTGTTTATAATATAACGTTTTTAAAATTTCAAAATATTTCATAAATAATTAATTCTTCGTATTAACATGTAAAGGGGTAGCTCATTTAGTATTACGGCATAGGAGAAAAAATGCGAAACACATTTTATAAAGGAAAAAATGTGTCAACTCGGATAAAAATGAGTAGTGTGATAAAATAAGTGATTTTCTACAGGATAGTGAAGGTAGAATATAATATTAGTGTTTGAGTACTTTTATATCTGAAAAAGTTCCAAATTTGGTCCCATGCTTTACACTGACTGAAAATAGCCTTAACTTGATGATTTAATTCTTTAAAGATGTTTTACAAGTTTGTTGGTGAAATTTTATGTTATTAATAAATCTAGGGAAAAGACAATTCATTTTAATAGCACCACACACATATCCATGAATGTTTTTCAATCTTTGCCACTCATGATATACCAGGGATTAGAACTAGAAGCTTCAAGCTCTAGTTTGAAACCGAATTCCACCTTAAAGTTTTATGAGAAATTATGGAAACTTATGCACAAGATTAAGCTCAACTTTTAAACTATTTCGCAGCTTTGAATGAAAATTAAGAGAGCAGGGTTTGCCAGTTTATGTATCATCTTATTCTGGCTATTATTTGAAATTACTATACTGTTCGAATTAAATGGGACTAACATTCGTTTTCTTGTTTGAGTTGGTATGTGATTACTAGTGATCCATGAATCACCTCAGATCCGTTAAATCTGCCTTTAGTGAGTGTGACAGATCGACTTTGACTATAATTTATTCATTTTAATGTATCCGGGGCTCAGTTGTGAACCTTTCAGTAGGGCAGCTGGTAATTTCAATTTTGTGTTCTGTATAAGTCGTTTTGCTTTTACTTGTTCGAAGATGGATATTACTCCGAGGAACTTTTATTTATAAAACAAAACGCTCTCAATAGACTCACTTCTACGAATGTGTGAGATATAACAATGACTGTTGGTGGGACCGAATTAAGTGTTTTAAGAGCTTTTCAAGATCCTGGATCATCATCTCTAAAAAGAAAAGAAAAATGAGGACGCAAGTAGAAAAGTACTCTAAGAATTGATAAAATTTTAATTAGAAGTAGCAAAATAAAGACAGTTATAAACTTTGAAGGGATTTATTGAATAGTGGTGATGAATGAGTACTTCAACTGCACGGAAAAGGCTTCTGGAAGGTGGCCTTAAGGCAACAAAACTGAGGGAAAAAAACTATTTCTAACTCAGAAAATGATGAAAAAACGTTTAGCATGGGCCAAAAAATACCGATCATGGACTGTAAACGACGGAAAGATAAACAGATGTGTTTGGGCTTTTTCACAACAAATGGCATTGGAAGCTTAAGGTATCCGACTACGTTCGAAACCGTGATTTTCAAAAGCGCTTAAATGGATAATTTTAATGATATTTAGTGTGACTTAGATTAGAATATATGCATAAAATTGTTTTAAGGACATTTTGACAAAAAATGTATATAAATGCAATATTTTGGCAAAAAATTAACTTAGAATAATAGAATACTTTTTTAGAATAAAAACCGAGGCTGGTCCAAGAAATTATTGTACTTAGAGAATCGTTTCTCCAAGACATAATCACATTTAAAGCAGTTCCCTTCAGCATTTCCGTAATTCTGTATTCGGTGCTGCTATTGCTGGTAACAGTTCTAGAACGAGATTTTTGGAAGGCCCTTCGGGAGATTCTCTGTTTTTGCCTGAACCTTTTCAATTGAGGTAAAATGGGTTCCCTTTAAATAAGATTTAAATGCAGGATATAAAAAAGTCGCATGAGGCCAAATTAGGTGAATAAGAATGATGGCCCCTTACAGTAATGTTATTGTTGATCAGAAACTAATGATAGATAGGACAACGTGAGCAAGTGCATTTCTTTGGTGCAACAACCCTCCGCCACTCCCTAATTCTGGCTTTTTTTCCTTAATATTTTCAAGAAGTCTTTTTCTACTATGTAGTAGTGTTGATTAACAGTCTTACAAATGTTGCGTGAGGGAGAACGCACGAATTTTAGCAATGTTTTGGTCACTAATTGCTGATCATGGGTGCCCGGTAGGTTCATCAACTTCCCCACTGACCCTTCCCCCTGAAAACCACTTATACCATTCAAATATTTCTGTATGGGACAAAGTTTCATCTCCAAGAGCCTCGGTTAATATTAGAAATGTTTTCATGACTGATTTCTTAAGTTTCACAAGAAACTTTATGTTCATTCGACACTTTTCCGGCAGAATGCAAATGAACGGGTTCACACAATAAAGTAGTACTCCTAACTGGCACGATCGGTCAAGGCGAAATTGGCGACATGGATAGAGGAGGAGTGTGGGATAACGTCATCAAAACAGTTGTTGCCAACTCCACTCTTTTTTCAAGCTAAACATTTAGTCTCATTTCTTTTGCCTCACGCCTTGTACATTGTTTTAGTGGCCCTAGATATTTGTAATATCAAGTTGTACACAATTCAACCTGTAATCTAATCTTCATATCTTACAATTTTACTTGTAATATCTTGAAATGTGATTTTTTTACCTATGCAATATAATTGCTACTACATATCTTTCAAAAGAAGTGTAGTAAGAAACTTGCAAGATCAAAGTGAATTTCTAATTCTTCTTATTATAACATTAAACATGTTTATATTAATAACAATTTCAGAACTCAAATCTGAAATCCTTGTCTTTTACAAAATGATAATAACGTTTTAATACTGTTTTACAATACAAACTAGGGGTATTACTTCGTCCTTATTACATATTTTTTTACTTTTATGACTTCATTCAAAGCTTTCTTTCAATAATACAAATATTAAAATACTGGGTTTTTATAGTAAAAGAAATAATTTTTCCACAAACATGTTTCTATGTAGTACATTTTCCTGCTTTCCGATATCCTGCATTGTATATTATATTTTACGTACGCAAAAGCATAATTTAGTCAACTTACAGTAACAATACGCAATTATAATGTAAAAAGCGCTTTCGCCCTTTTAACACTAAAAATAAAATTTTAATTTATGGATGTGCGTGATAACGCCGGATATAAAAATGATAGCTTTAAAAATTAAAACAAGTAGCATAAAAAAATTAATTAATTCCTATTTAGGTCAACAAAGAAAAATTTTATTTTAGTTATTTTTATTAAACAATTACAATTAATATAGTTATGCATATACATATGACAGAATCACAATATTAAGTAGAAAATAGAAAGCGATTTTCCTTGCAATTTTCAATTTTCATTCTATATAGGGAGTTGGACTATTATTTTTGTTTGTTACTATTTATTCATTTATCAAATTTATTCTCATAAAACAGAATAATAAAAAAACACACTCTCAGAAAATAGGCACTCCCAGGTAAGATTCGAATCCATGACCTTTGAACTAGAAATCCAACGTGCTACTAATTGCACTATAAGGACACAAAGAACAATTTCCTTTTTTATATATGGTGTTCGAATATGATTTTTGTTTGTATCTAATTATTCTTTAGTTAATGAATTAATATTTGAAAGAAATGTATTAGCTTGAAATGTACTTGAACTTGAGTGGATGATTAAAAAGTTTCTTATTAATGATTGAAAATTCGAAACAGATATACGTATATATATAGAGAGAGAGAGAAAGAGAGCGAGAATCTATATATATAAATTCTCTATACAAATGAGAGATGAACATTTATCAATAAAAACCGAAAAATACAGAGATAGTCACAAAACCATACATTGAAGGATATACGAGTAATTGAAATTTAAAAAATGGATGCTGCAGTATTATAATCATTGCTGACTTAGGACAACTTATAAATTAAATAATTTATATAAAAGTGGGGTTGAACATGTTTTGTGGCCAGCCAACCTTCTCCTTTTATGTTAATAATACTGAGCAAAAACCTATTGAAAATAATGGATGGGAATGTCTAAATCCATTAGAAGATAGAGGTAATATATATACCTAAAAATTGCACTTAAAACTGCAGAGCCCGAGCTAAATCTGAGTACAATGAATAAGTTATATTGTCATATATATATATATATATATATATATATATATATATATATATATATGTATGTATGTATAACTCAAACTCAGTGGTGAAACATTCCATGAGGGCTAGGAACTACTGTGCCCATCCCTGTATACGTGACCATTGGGCGCTGAGGTGCATGAAAAGATGTTTCGATCAGGTGGTCAGTCTGAAGCGAGACCTCGAAGTTGAAGTCACCAAGCAATCTTGGTACTGATTTATCGACTCACTGCAGTAGGGATGAAAGGTTGAGTCGACCTTGCTCAGCCCGGGAATAGAACCCTGACCCGTGGTGTGGAAGCGCAAAACGCTACCACTCTCAACCACTGGATCTCATATGTATATATAGGGAGAGTGTGAACCAGTAGTAGGAATTGAAAAATAGAGGAAAAGAGAAGTTATAGACTTCTACGTATAAATATATCGAAGTACAGTTTATTTAAAAGAAATGAAATATCTTGTGGACTTTGAGTTGCAGATCTAGAATAATATTATTTTTTGGAAAGCCTTCAAAACAAACATTAATACATTCATACAGTTCTCGTTTCTTTGTAAAAAGGGATTGCGAGTTATACGGTGAATATACCTCAAATTAAAAACAAATTACAGGTTCAAAGTATAGGTGCACGTCATATGCATGTGCGCGCTATACACCATATGTTAGGATATATGCTGTGAAGAATGATGCGTTTTAGACAATTTATGATTTACCATTTAACAAAAGTCAGATAGTTATGCATTATGATTCTTAACATTCTCCAGATAAGGTTGAATGGTAATTAAGATATAGGAAGAAATTTACCTAAGTTCTCATATGAATTCAATTTCGCATAATCGTGTAAAGTACTTTACACGAAGTCTTTAAAAAAATTGCTTTTTTAGACATCTCTTACAATTACGATCTTTTATCTATTAGCAATGAAAAATTATACTTATTTCAGAAAACATCGGGAAAATATTCAAAATATAAAAAAGTAAATAAAATAAAGTATTTTAAAAATAATGGCTGGGCTGCCGCTATTAAGAGCGTAACTTAACACAAAATCCGAGGCGCTCAACATCATATAAAAGGCATTAGCAGCTGTATTTTAAATATTAAACTTAACTTCGTATTGCATACTTTATCAAAATCACATTTGTTCAAGATAAAGTAAACAGACTGACGAGACAGCCTCTATTGCGAAGAATTGATAAAACTGCTTTTCAAATCTATTTTGCAATTGTTTATCAGCTCTGTTAATGGGTGTAAAAATATTTTAAACTCCACAGAGAGAGAAAAATCTTTCTGATAATATTAACGTTGTCAGACTTAAAAAAAACTAAACAGAAACAAAGATTACATCGGAGATATTGTTAGTGTGAGTCGTAATGCACTAAAAATGAATTTTCGCAGGATCAACTACTCTTAATAGTGAATAGCACTCGTGTATCTCTATTTTTGATAATGCATACCATTTATAGGTCTCAAAGTATAACATCTTTTTTTTTTCGTTTTTTAAAAAACTCTTAGAATTTTTTATTATGATTTTCCCCCTACAGTCTTAAGTAAACGCAAATAACATTCAATGAAGTTAGTATTAAAGTTTTTTTGAAGAAGAAGAAGGAAACACACACAAAGTTTAGAAAACAGCAATGACCTTTTAAATCACTTTGTACAGCCCTTGATATGAAAATAATCAGTCTACTTTGAAAGAAAATGCACAATAAATTTCAGTTTTAAGAAACTAAAAAACACCCTTTTATGGTTAATTGAACTAAATTGTAACATTATCCTTCAGTTTCCATATCTGGAATTAGTCGCCAGAATCGGAATGGGACCTGAAAATGGGATATCGTTAGACATGATGATCCTGATCAGGACAATGGAACAAAATTATTAAATTACTGTATTGTCATCGGTCCTGGACAAGTGAGCAAAATTTCGAATTTATCTGACCTTTTAAAGTGGGTAAAATTTGATTTCAAAGATTCCGTTTCATACAAGTGAAGCTTATAAAAGGGTGTTAAAAAAGGGCTTATTTATCACAGAAATTTATTCAAAAAGAAACTGCGATTGTGAAGCATTTTATGAGATAAATTAAATGTATTATGCAACACTAATATATGTAAGAAGATAAGACAAAAAGTAAAAGGTTTGGCAACAGCGCCAGTATCTATCGATAAGTAAAGCGTAGTCGCGGCAACACTTCTGTACACTTTTAAGTCTTTCCTCGTAGTCGTTGGAGTGTAGTAGACCGTCCAACATGGCAGTTATCTGGCCAATCTACACCAAGAAGGAAAGAAGAAAGGAGGGTAGTGATTCTCTTTTTCTTTGCAGAAGGTGTGATCCCTACGCTGGATACTAGCCATCCCTTCCATCTAGGGATGGCGATTCTTTCTGCAAAATATCGATTTTTAAATCGATTCGAATCGTAACCTGATGAATCGATTCACCAAAAAATCGAAGCCTAAAAGATTGATTTCTAAGAAATCGATTTTTTTTAAGTATGCATTTGTAATGTAAATATGAATCCATTTTATGAAAAACGAGAAAAATACCATAATAAACGATCTCTTATCAGTATTACACATTCACATCCATCAGTATTCTTATAAGAGTTTCACATAGTTATTTCAATGATCATTAGTAATTATTCGTATGTTAACTATTTTAAATGACTTACATACATGGTTAGATTTAATAATAGCAACTAATAGAGCAAACTCAAAATAATAGCATCAAAGTAAAAAATAACCCTCATTTACTTATTATTTCGTAACAAACACTACATGAAAATAAATATTTATTTCGCTAATCACAGTATATTACGGCAGTTAGTCAATCAAGGTATAAACAAATGACGCAATATCAACAAATACAAAAAGTCAAAGATTAAAAACGTAACTTTTTTTTTTAAAAGAGAGGCAAAGGAAACTAATCACACAGGCATCTCGCGAGTTTTTGAGTAATTAGCACTTTAACTGCCAACACCGTAATATTACGGGTTTCAAAGGTAGTACATTCAACTAATTGTAAATAGTTTTATGGTTTTTACCAGAACAGAAAAAATAAAATGTCGATTTTCTAGGATGAAATATCGATTACTGAATCGATTCAGTGCTGCATATCGATTCGAAAAATCAATTATTTTGGCCCGAGAAACCTATTGTTCGATTCATCGGTCTCAGATCGCCATCCTTACTTCCATCACTATACCCTCAACGACTTACACATCGTCCTCAGTGGTTGACGTCGATGGACTGCCCAATCCTCGTCGTCACATGAAACATTTCTTTCATCTTTGAAGCACTCTATCTATTTGTAGATCTTTTCTCGCGATAAACAGCTGTCCCCATATTGGGTTTGCATGCGACGAACAATTTGCCCAGGCCACACATTTCGCAGACAGATAGCTAATCACTGTCCTCCTTGATGTAGATCGACAATGAACTGCCATATTGAACAGTCTGCTACACTCCAACGACTACAAGAAAAGACGAGTGACACGCTGCATAGAAGTGCGGCCTACTACCTTTCATTCACCACTGGAAATTAGCGCTTTTGCCAAAACTTGGAAAGAGAAATTGTAAGAGTCTAATTACTTTTTGATTTCTCCTCGTGTAATTCCTTTTAATTTCATCTAAACAACTTTTTAATTCGTAATGGTCCCGGCCTTCAGAACTCGCGTGTAAATAATTATTAGCTCACCACCTAACGGGAATCTATCGAACGATATTTTGCCACCAATAGCAAGCTCCATCTATGCAAGAATTGATTTTCTAGTTTCCGTTGACTGCTTTATATAAAAAAAAACCTAGATATTCCGGAGAGGCTCTTTGTCTTTGTCTTCATTATGTCCTAACCAGCTGCAACTCGTATATGTCCTATTTGGGTTTTGTGTCATCCATTTCTATGTATATATGTGTTTAATATACAACATACAGGATTACTTGCAAGAAGATGACCATCATCCATTCAAAACCTTCTACATTCACCTCTAGTCTCGACCAAATGATCATAAATCAGTTGTTAATTACAAGAAATCCTTACACTATATTTTATTGTTTTTACAAAATTTACGTCCAGAAACCTTACCATTTCATTTTTATTGCATATACTACGAGTTATGAAAAATACTTATGGAGCTCTAATTAAAAGTCTTACCTCGATTTTTGGAATTATATATATTAATTATGATAAAAAATAGAAATAATTTTGTGGTGTTTTACAATGCTAACCTATTATATATTTTGAAATATATGCGTAAGCTTTTGTATAAAATGCAACTATGAAGTAAGATATGAAGTATCAAGTAAGATAGTTAAATTTCACAATTACCAATCAAATTTTTTTTATTGAAAACAATTATAAAATCCCTGTGCACCACAAAGCAAAACACGGAGCTTACAGAAGTAATTATTAATCCCACATTACAATGGAATAAAGAAAATAAATCCTTTAAGGCAGTATTTCTCAAACTGTGGGGCGCGCCCCCCTGGGAGGCGCGAGCATATCGAAAATAAAATTTTTTAAAAATAATTTATTTACTGGAATGAATTAAAACAAAATACTTACAGACATAATAAGAAATGCACTTTTACTCTGATATAATTTATAGGCGCGCGCGCGATATTAAGTCATCAAAAATAAAAACTTCTTCAACGCCTAATTAGCTATCTTTGATCCTATAACCAAATAAAAAAAACTTTCATTTGATTTGCTGTAATCCCATGATGAGAGATTTTTTATTACGTTTTATTTTTAAACCTAACAAACTACTCTTTCAGAGAAAAATAAGATCCCATACCCAGAATCGAAAAATTTAGGAACATAAAAAATTCATCACTGTCATTATTTTTGAAATATTGCACATTATAGCTGTAATATGTTTGACCTTCTGAGTTATTGGTACAGTTAGTTATGACCCCTCTCTTATGTGTTTGTTTCTAATTTAGGGAAGTTGTAAGTAATGTAATTCTCTGTTGCACTTTTTTCCATGCAAAAGAGTTTTATGATATTTGGAAAACCACGGAAAGCACATTTTGAAGGATTACTTGGCCAAGACATATTTTTAAGAGTATTCTCAAACATATAAAGCATAACGAAAAAGGTTTTACACAATTTTCTTACCAGTAACATACATATTATCATAATGAATATACTTTTTACCCGGAAGTGGTCACGCGGGACACACAAATTACGAAATCGTTTATTCTGGCAAAACTGTTTATTTGTTACCAAAGAAAAATTGAAAAGACCTTGAAAGTAGGTAAGTAAACTTTCTCTTAGTTACATTATTCACTGGAGTCACGATTTGTATCATGTACAATAAAATAATTATAAAAAAGGATTGGGGTGACTCAATAACCCCGCTCGACCGTATCGAGTGCGCGCCTGATCCCGGGTTAAAACATGTTGAAGTCTTTGAGCTTTAAATATTAAAAAATAATACAATTGTTCTTCATCGGAATTTTATATTATTGTTCATTATTTAACATCAGTGGCACACACACGGTGGGGGGGCCTGAGGGTCCGGACCCCCCCCTCAAAGCCCTTGATTTTTTCCGATTGATTGTAATTCTAAGTATATAGTACGCAAAATTTAATTAAGTATTTGTTATTAATGATTAATTTTATTAATTAATGCTAATTATGTATTCAAAAATTAGTTTTTAACTGTGTTTTGTTCCCCCAAATCGACAAAATCAAAAAGAACCTGATACAAGATTGGTGAACTTTCGACCCCGGACCCCCTTGAAAAATTCTTGTGTGCGCTACTGTTTAACATCAATTATAAATGCTAATTCTGTGAGGCTTAAAATTACAAAACTATTTATAATTTGAGCAACCATTTTAAAAAATCATTTTACATTTTTGTAAACATTGTCGAGCACTTGGCTTTGCTCTCCTTACAATTCAGCTATTATATCAATTTTTTTTATTTTCTTATAAATGAACTCGTGCAAAGAGCGGGCACTTCAGCTAGTATACTTTTAATGTATCAGTGCTGCACAGAGTTTTTTATAACTAATTAAATGATAATAAATTAAGAACAAGTTTAATAAGTATTAATGACTTCCATGGGCTTGATTTGCAAAGCAAAGTTTTTATAAGGAATGTTTATGATTAGAAATTGATCCTCTCAGTTCTTTTTCTATATTTAGCAGATATCTATATTTTGTCTTCTAAGCAGCCACCACATTTTGCAATATGTTCAATTTAAAAATTAGAGAAAGGAAAAATAACATAATAATTATCCTATTATTTTTATTTATTTATTTATTTTGCTTAAAAGTAGTATAAAAAATTTAATACTTATGTTACTAATTTGTATGGTTTATAATTAAGATCGCCTATTGTAGCTTTAGCGTCAAAGTACATTATTATTGCATTCAGTACATTAGTAATCTATAAGGGGGGGCGATAAAAATTGTGATCGAAAAGGGGGGCGCCAGTATTGAAAGTTTGAGAAGCACTGCTTTAAGGTTATGAAGGATTACAAACATTATATTTACATCAAATTCATAGAACTTTTTAAAAGCACTTCTGGTGGAAAGACGTTGTTGAAGATTCGGAGGCCCATTTATATCAAGCTCTTTGAAAACCAATTTGAGGAGTTCTTGTTTTATTTCAAGCTTGGAACACAGAAGGAGCACGTGTTCTACCTTTTCCTCGGCACCAATACCACAATCACAGGAAGATGACGGAACTAAATTAAATTTGTTCAAGTAGCTTCTAAAATTGCCATGACCAGTTAAAAATTGGGATTTTTTATTAATTAGTATAAAAATGATGGCAGGACACAGTCTCTTATTAATGGCTGGATTTTTTTTTGTTAAGCTGCTTTTATTTGAAATGAGATATAATTAGTTCCAAGGTTTCACCATTCTTTCTTTCTTTCATAATCTTCTTGTAAAATGATTTAGAATACCAATTATAAATTGGGTTAACAAGTCAATAAAACACTAAAACTGTGAATTGAAACATATCCCATAAAACTACTGTGCCATTATTATGCACAGCAAATAAAATACTTAAAAGAAATTCGACGGTTTCATGTAACACATTTTTTAACTGTAATTGATCACAACTAAAATAACTTCTTTTTAAGTTGGCATAATTTGTAAATTAATATTTCTATTAAATAATGTTGTACAACAACATTTTCATCTAATAATTATACATATATATATCCTCTGCATGATGTATCATAATTTTTCAACATACTCGCATGAATTTCACAACTTCAACCAAAGTTCATTCAGGATAAAAATGGCGTACTTTTTCGAACTTGTCCTGTAGCGAATTTCGGTTTGGAAATAATCTCTGATGGTGTGCCTTCCCTCTATCTCTCTAGGGATACTTGAGGGGGTGGTCAAGGAGGAGGAAAGGAAGAGAAGAAATCGCCATGGCAGAAGAAATGGATAGAAGAAAAGATGGCCTCAATGCAAAAAGAACTGCCCCGTCTTCTCTGACCTTCTTCAGTTGTTGCACTGAGCGCTGGAAATAGCTTAAATGATTGTTGCATTTTTTTGGTGTTCTATTGTTTATCACTGTGCTTATGAAAATAAACATTCTGATTTTATAAAAAAGTTCTAAGCAGATTTATGTTATTTAACAGCAGGTCATTCGTGAATATTTTGCTTAAAATATATAAAGATTATTGACTGATTTGATTTATTTTATTGTTCCAAAAACGTACCTTCATGGAATAGTTTTAATTATTACATGATTTTAGTGGTACTTTGAAGTATCGTTCGAGTATAAAAGATTAATCTGAAGTTTGATATTCATTAACTGATTAGAGGTAAAAAGTATATTATGATAAGTTTGAAAAAATATTCATTTTTAAAAAACATTTTTATCATAAACGTGACATTCAGATAATGAATACATATGGCACAAAAGCATATGTAAGGTTTTAACCGCTTAAAGGGTTATTTTTTATGGTAATGTGTAACCTCGTCTTTGGATCAGTTTTCAGAATATAGTAGTGCTGAAAACATTTTGGTTTTGCAGATTAGTTACATATTTTTGTATAACTGATTCTATATATTTTCATAAAATAATAATTTTCAATGCAATTTACTCAGACCTTCGAGACAATGAAACTCTTCTAGAAAAATCAAGAAATATGCTAGGAGAAATGTATAAATTAGAATGGTAACCATATAAAGAAAGTTTAGCTTGTCTGCCTATCGATTATTTTAAAAGTAATTAAAATTTTGCAAAACCCTTTTGAACCTTTTTAAGGTATCCGACTACGTTCGGAACCGTGATTTTGCAAAAGCGTATAAATGGATAATATGTATGATATTTAGTGTCACTTAGATTAGAAAATGTATATAAAATTCTTTTAAGAATATACTTACAATAAAAAATTATCTAAATGCAATATTTTGACAAAAAATGGATGTAGAATGACCAATTTTCAAAATATTCTCCTTTTGTGAAAAAGGCTTCTATTATAATAATATTTTGCCTGTGTATAACTCAGATCATTGTACAGAGGATCAACTAGAATTTTTCAAGTATATAACTTAGAAGTGGGTTTATCCATGTTTTACGACAACAGAGGGGATAAATTTTAAGAAAAAAACGGCCGATAATTATTTCAATGGGTTGTAACTCTGAAAATAATGTGAATTTTTCAAAAATTACAGTTGAGCCTCTGTACAGAGGTCTGAGCTATATACAGGCAAAATATTATTATAATAAAAGCATTTTTCACAAAAGGAGAACATTTTGAAAAAAGGTTATTCTAAGTTAATTCTTAAAACAATTTTATACTTGTATTCTAATCTAAGTGACACTAAATATCATGAAAATTATCCATTTATGCGCTTTTTAAATTCACGGTTCCGAACATAGTCGGATACCTTAAAGGGCTGTTAAAGTATATCAAGATGAGTAGAACCAAAATAATAAATGTGGTAGGAAAAATTAATTGTACATACACTTCTGGCCACACAAAATGCAATACCCTGAAGAAAGCATGCAAACCATATGAAATTTACATCATGAGTTGGCGGTGATGAAATAATCAAATCATAAGCATTATAGCGCAGATGCAGATCTTGGGCGACCATAGAGTCACCTGAAAACTTTACATAAGGAAAGAATAGATTATCGATTATAAGTACGGCTATTGTTTTTTCGTGCGTTCTTTTTGAGTAAGTTGTTTACCTATTCCCCCCTCCCCCCCTCGTGGAAGACATCGATGGTTTTTTGACCAAGTTTCTGAAATCGACCAAAGATGAATAGTAGCCAATAGTCATAGCAGATTACTTTTCAGAGAAATCGTTGAATGTGTTAGATGAAACCAAGCAACTGTGTGTGGTGAGGGTCTGTCATCGTTGTATGCAGAAGGAGACGGCGGTGCCAATCGCACCCACCTCGTGGCACCACTGCCCTTGATGACAGGTGGATTGTGCGCATGACAGTGATGGATCGCGCAGCCACATCACGAACCATATCAAAACAAATTCAGTCTATTACGTATCATTCGGTATCTGCTAATACCATTCGACGTCGTTTGCAGCGGAGTGGAAAGTCTGCAAAGCACCCATTGCTTCGTTTATCCTTGAGTGGAAAACACAGGCGTTTGCGCCACCAATGGTGTGATTAACGGTGAACATGGACAACGGAATAGAACGAGATTGTGTTTACCGACGAATCCCACTTCTGCCTGCAACATCACGATGATCGGATTCGAATTTGAAGACACCTTGGTGAGAGGCTGCTGAACTGCTGCATTATGCATACCTCCACTGATCCTGCACCCTGTATCATGGTTTGGGGTGGTATTGGATTTCATTGCCGCAACCATCTAGTACACTACTCAGCCATCGTTACATGTCTGAGATGTTGGAGATCGTAGTCTTCCCTTACATTCAGAGCTTGCCATCAACCATATTAAAACAAGATAATGCGGGACCGCACGAGACACTCAATATTCAAAAGATCTTCTTTATCCATCAGATTAAATTGCTTATATGACGTGTGGTCCATGCTTGCGCAACAACTAATGCACCACCCGCTGCCACACCAGAACAACTTTAGTAATATGTGGAAGCCGCGTGGAGACTGCTATACCCCAAGGATACATCCAAAACCTTTTTGATTCTATGCCAAGACGTATGATTACAGTTATAACCAAAAATGGGGGCTACACTAGCTACTGATTTTGTCATCATTCACACGTCACAAACGGCTGTAATTTGAATGATCATTGTTCTACATGTTATCTGCCGAACAAATTTCGCTTTGATATCTCTGTTCCTTTTTGGTGTTGCATTTTGTATGGTTAGCAGTTTATATGTTTTCAGGTTTCTTTTCAAATAAAAGACCTCCATTCTTTTATTTTAAATCACTTTACTGTTTTATTTTAATAATTTCATATATTGCTCGTAAATGAAAAGAAAGAACATTGTTGTAGTTTTACAAAAAATTTTAGAATGTTTCCAGCTTTTTTTTTTTTTTTTTAGGAAAATTATCCAAAGGTTACGTACAATGACACGAAGATGAAAAGGGATAACACTCTAAAATATTTGCTTCTTTTATTTATTCAGTACTCAAAATTCAATTAATCCTTAAGATGTTTCAAGTTATTCCGAAAAAGAATGATAAATGAATCCACTAAAGAGTATTGTTCGTTTATAAATTACGAGTGCAGAAGATTATCCTTCTTTTGTACGGCATTTATGTTTTTTTTTATAATTATATTTTTAGTTTAATTTGCTTTTAAAAATAGCTCAAATGAAATAGTTAATACAGTATAATAGGAAACGATAATACAACTTCAGAGTAAAATTAAAGCTTTTAACGCAAATCAAATATAACCAAAATGAAAATTAATTAATACACATACGTACAATAGATTTTCTATTTTTGATCATAAGATGCGAACTCCATAAATAATGAAATAGCTTGAAATCTACGAAGATATATGTAAAAGGAGATAAGATTTAGTGTATTAAATAGATATATTTCGGCTGAAATGACAAATATCTTCTTATTCCCCTTGGCCATTTGCAAATTGATTGTATAATTTAATGTATTATCTGAAGCTCAATACACATAAATGGAATTGCTTTAATATATCCACAAGGGATTCCCAGTTTTGGTGTCTATTTACATGAACTAAAAGAGATTGTTTGTTAATAAAAATTTAATTTTGAAAAAGTTAAAGTAATTTACATATTTAAAGCAAACGTTCTAATGAATTTTTAATGCAACAGAAATACAAAAAGCATTTAAAATCATGAAATTTCGATATCATCTTTATTGTATGAAGCTAAAATAATAAATAATATGCGCATAATGGAATATTTGAAAATGAAGCTTTCGAAAATTAATAATTTATATATGAGACATTCACAAACATATGAACGCTAAAATACGTAAACGATTTGGAATAATTTTAAGTAAACTATGGAGTTATTTTTTATATATATAAGTAAGAATAAAAACTTTAAATATAGTTACAGTCAGATAAAAAGGCACTACCTCGTAATTGTTGCTAATTTTAATGTGATATAAAGCATATTTCCAACATTTAGTTTTCTACAGAAGGATTCACTTCCAGACCGATAAGCTTGCTGGGTGTGTAGGGGCTACAAAAACGACTCGGAACCACAGGGGAATATAAGGTCGCAAACGCGTAGTTGCGATCTATTGCACAAAGAAGCACATAATAAGAACATAAAAACAACACGTTAATGAAACGGAAAACATTTCATTGAAAGTTTGTACTACAACAAGTTTCGAAATTACTACCAGAAGTCGTCTGTTAGGCCTGAAAGTGGAGCTGCTTGGAATTCATTATGTTCTCGAAGATTCCTGGCCTTTCACTCATCTTTGCGGCTGCAGGTATTTAAACGATGAGATCTTCAACTGATGGAACGGATGTCTCAATCACCAAACTCTTCATGAGACCAGAACCAGACTCACTTCACTTTCTGTTCACACTTGCAAAGTTCGTGTTATGTGGAGCACGCCTATTCGGGTAACGTTCTTAGTACAACAGCGAAATGGTGTGTCCATTACAATCCGCAGTTCCCAACACGATCAGCATATGAACCAATTCTTTGTTTGAATAAGAATTCATTCCACTACATCGGGAAACGGATCGCAAATGACGACTTATAGCAGGATTGGTGTTCACGAAACCTTCAGTTCAGCGCCTTCTACAGCAAGAATGCGTGGAGGAATCTTCCCGAACGTCCGCAATTCCGCGCATCGTCACTGTCACACTTGCCAGACTACTTGTGGTGCTAATTTCAAGCATCTGTGTGTGTGTGTGTGTTTTAATACAACCATTTAATAAAATATTTTCTGTCACAATTATATGTTGCTGTTTCTTTTCTTTTTCTCAATTCTTTATACAATAGCTCGCAACTACGATTTTTGCAACCCTGCATTCCTATGTTATTCCAAATCATCTTTGTACTCCCTATACACCTTGCATGTTGGTCTGTCTAGTAGTGAATCACCTGCATAAATTAAGACAGCTAATGTATTAATATTTTGAGGAATATTTAATTTAAAGCACCAGTTTTGGTTTAATCCATCAGAAATTTTAAGATGAATTTTATTTTAAAAGCAATTTTTACTTTAGCATAATGCATTAAATCATTATAAAATCCCTCTGGTAAGTATCTGAATATAAACTTTTTGGTTAAATAAAAATTCAAAGCAAATTACTTTTTTCTTTTTCACTTTGATTTTTCGTATTTAGTTGACACATCATTAAAATTTAATTTTACTCTGAAAAATCACTGCTAAACTACACTGCTCAAAACAGGCGGTGTTATGATTTTGGACATAAACTACGGATGAGGAAATGTTTTGATGTCCGTTTTAAGGTATGATAAATGAAAAAGAAGCAATGAAGAAGAAATTATTAAATATTAGTGACGATGTTAGTATAAGCAAAAAAATGTACAATTCGTGCATATTATACAAACAAACGAAAAATAATATTTCTCGTATAAAATTGAGTTTCAATAAGGGGGGTATGGTTTCCTCAGAAACTTGTCAATGCCGCACTCCTGCAAGGCATGAAATCAATGAGGAACTGGGGTGTAATTCTTACAGAAGAGATCTTTCGAACTGCGGGAATAACCGAGCAATCAACTCTTTTCCCTAGAATGTCTCTAACATGTTCTGTTGAGCTGATATTACAGGGAATGTGTTGACCAGTCCATTAGAAAGATTCTTCTTCTTTTTTCTTGTTAATGAATTTAGCGCATTTCTATATTGGTCCAAAAGCCCCAATAGCAAGCGAGGCCAGGTCTGGAGCTTGAGTACTGTAAAGAATGCTCTGTGGTGATGCATAAAATTTAAAGAGGTGCAAGTCAAACATATGGTCTGGTGATAATTAAGTTTGCGGACAATTTCTGCTGATGGAGTAAGATCGGGAATTACCTGGAGTTATTTTCATATCTTTGAAATAACCCATGAGGAGTCTTGCTACTGTAGTTGGCAAATTTCTAGGGTGATTGAGCTCGTCTTTCGTCCAAAAGAAAATTGTCCCCTAGACGGTAGTGTGGCTTATAGGGGTGGTGGTGTGTCCCCCCCATGGTGTGGCTTGGGGTTATCATCCATGAGAATGAAATTATCCACCATTAAGTTGCTGCGCAAAAAACCACAATAGGTCTAAACCTCTCGTCCCTATATCGCTGAACTGAAGGTGCTCCATGCCAGGTCAGTGCGGCTATTGAAAAAAAATTACCGAACCCAAGCCGAACTCCGTTTTCGTTAAACTGGACACTTTTATGCCCAAATATAGTATTATTTCAAGTACCAGATTCTTTCCTCCTGAGAATCGACCTATTGTCAGGTTGTACACTGAAGCAGAACTCGTCCATTAACACATGACTCCCCTCATTAGGCTCCATTCGAGATATTCCTTCCACTATTTATGGACAGCGTGGTGGTCCACCTATTAAGTGAACACAAAACATGGGTCTTCAGACATACAAATTCACACAATGGAGTTAATTTCAAACAGCTTGGCTCAAAGCTCCAGTACCAGTAGCCCTCTGGAGATGATGTTGCAATCAAGTGATGTTCATAGTGTGGTTTCTTCTGATCATTATTGGTAAGTCCTGATCCTTATTTTGCGTTGCAAGCGTATGACTTTGCCCCAAACTTCAGCAAAAAATTTCCAAAAACTGATCTCAAAGTCTGGATCTTATCGTCTCGAAATGTAATCCTTACGCTTCACCTTCAATGGATTTCCTTTGTTCTATCCTCTAAGAAACAGATGACCTTCCAGGCACCCATTCAGCTAAGTAATGTTACGGAAACATCGTATTAATGTTACAAAACATCAATGTGTTTGAATAGTTTTAAATCTACTCTTACAAAAGGATTTCTGTCAATCACTTTTCAGTCCTTTTGTAAAACATGTATAAATTCTGTCATAGATAAAATTTTCATATTCTCATCTTTGTAATTGTCATAATTTTCTATTTTAATGTCTTCTATTTCATTTTTTCAAGGAAAGTTGTCGAATAGATAAATGTTCATACGGAGAATAAAACATCTCCTTACTGGTTTGAGCAATATCGTATAACAGGATTTCATACAGGAATTTTAATGTGAAACAATTTATACAACCTTTATCACTTCATATGAATATTTTCAGATTGTATGTAACTACAATTCCTTTATCTTGAGTACATCAATGTTACTTAAATGCTTTGAAGTTTAATTTATTTGTATGAAATCAGGTAAAAAAACAGAGATATTTATTAGATCTATGACACATACTAAACATGTAGTTCACTAATTCTATTGAATTAAATATTTTTTAAACCACAACACACCCTTTACAAATACAAAACATTCAAACCGTTGCCACTCCATATTTCTTCCATATATATATATATATATATATATATATATATTTATATAAATCCATTTGTTCATAATATTAAACTACGTTAGTATGCAGCCAAATATAATAGAGCGCTTTTTAAATTTTTTAATCATTACATCGGAGAACTTCACGAAACGTTTTAAAACTATATATATATATATATATAGTTTATATATATATATATATATAGTTTATATATATATATATATATATCAAAAACAGGCTTTAACTCATATTTTCTACAAGCGTATTGAGATGAATTGACAGGAAAAAATGCGCAATAATTTGACAGAAAAAAAACTATTTTTTATCACTCGATATATCTTACAAATCTTGAAATTATTTATCACTTTCACAAAATATTTAAGGTATCCATCTACGTTCGAAACCAGGATTTTTGAAATGCGTTATTATCAAAAACGATTTTTTTTTTAATATTTAAGGTCACTAAGATTAGAATACATGTATGAAATTTTTTATAGAATATTATTGTATTTATAAAAATAATTTATATGCAATATTTTGGCAAAAATGTGAAAATAGAGTTGTTTATATTCCAAATACTCTTCTTTTATGGAAAATGCTTCTGTAACAATAATATTTTCCCAATATATAGCTAAGACCTCTGTAAGAGGATTTTTGAAATATATAATTCTACAGTGTATACATATATGTGGCATGCAGCCAAAAGCAAAACACAGTCTTCGCGCGCAGGCGCAGCTAACTAAAACACGAACTGAAACTATGGAACTTTGAAGAGAGGAGAAAGGAGAACGAGAGAGGTGCGCGAGCAGGCGTTACCTTCTGCATATCATCGTCAAACTTATCTGTTAAAATAGCTACCTTTTTAATTAATTTTTGTTTAATTTTAAAATAAATGTGAAGTAAGACAAACGTCTTGGACCCCTTGTTGTCTCCCACAAATTATGGGGGCTCGGTCGCGATCGATAAAATTTCGATTTTGAACCAATGTCTGGACAATGAACAAAAGCGTCCGTGAAGGAGACGCTCCGCCATTTTTCGGAAACTTCGTTCAACCTGTGTAGAGGTTTGAACTCAGCATGAATACTCCGCCTGTGTAGAGGCCGGGATTGAAAAAAATTTCGATTTTGATCAAAGTTTGGAACGTGAACAAAAGCCGTCCATGGAGGAGACGCGCCGCCATTTTTGGAAACTTCGTTCCGCCTGTGTAGAGGTTCGAACCGATCGACGAAAATCCGCCTGTGTAGAGGTTGGATCCACTCACATAAACACCTGCGAAGAGGTGTCAATTCGAACGATTTCAACTATATTACCTGCGAAGAGGTGAAATCACACACACACACACACACAGTGGAATCGAAGTTTTTCTTCAATTATTGGATACATCGTACGTGCGAGCAACAAGGGAGCCAGAAAAAAAAAGGTAGGATCTTTCCATATTTTTCTAAAATGTATAAAAACGCTTTTAAAGAGGATCTCATAAGAGTTGTTGAGGATCTAGACGGTACTGTGGAGAGTACGGACACCATAGCTAAACTAAAGACTAAAATTGAGAACAGTAGTACATTTGAAAGTGATCCAGATTTCGTTAAAACTTTAATTAAAAACTGTATAGATGAGAGGGTATCGCGAAATGAAAGAGAGGCAACTTTAGAAAAACAGAAAATTGAGCTCGCTAAACTTCAGTTAGCAAAATTAGAAAAAGAAGTCGAACTTCAAACGGCTAAAAATGAAGCCTTAAATTTAAATCCTGTAGCTAAAGTCGAAGATAAACAGTTCGATAACATAGAAAATATGTTAAAAGTATTAGAACTTTTATCTCTTCCTGTTCCCACCAGATCTGAAAATTTTAATCTGTTCTTCCAATCATTGGAACGCGCATTTTTAACCAAGAAAATAAATGACGAATATAAATCTGAAATTTTAATAAATCTTCTGGGCGAAAGAGCTCATAATGTCTTATAGTATATTAAAGAAGATGAATTAAATGACTATGAAAAACTAAAATCTATAGTACTCAGAGAATTCCAATTAACCCCTCGCGAGTGTTTAAACTCATTTAAAAATGCTGTAAAATCATCAGGCGAGACATGCATCCAATTTGCTGCAAGATTGACGGCAAACTTCCAATATTATTTTTCGTTAAGAAAAGTTAATTCCTATGAATCTCTATGTGATCTTATAATTTCTGATAAATTATTTGAAACTTTAAATAAGGAAACTGCAACTTATATTGGCATTCGAGAAGCAGAAGATTGGTTTAGGCCTATTGATTTAGCTAAAGAGTGCGATAATTATATTTCATCTAGAAGCGGATCACATAAAGAAATTCCTATTACTTATGGATATACCCAAGACCCCTTTAAAAATAGATCACAAAACTTTAAACCAAAGATTAAAGAGAACTATCCCCAATATCTTGAAAGAGAAAATAAAAATTGCTATATATGCGGTGATTCATCTCATTGCGCAAGAGACTGTGAGAAGCGTTTTAAACCTAAAGAATCTAACGACCACATCCATAATAGAATAAACGTGAATACTTTGAAAGTAGAGAGCGAAAAACAAAATAGCGATGAATTCGAACAATTTCAATACGTAAACATTTTTGTGGAAAATCAGCCCGCAACAGCCTTGATCGATTCAGGTTGCCAAATCCCAGTTTTAAATTCCTCACTAATTAGAGTGCAAACACCTTCCGAAGAAATAATAACATTAAGTTAATGTTTTGGCGAACAGCGAATGGTAGAAGTTAAACCGATAAATCTTTCTCTTAATCAACACTCTCCCGGTCTAAGTGTTCGAACGGCAATATCACCGACCTTGACCGAAGAATTTATTATACATCCCAGTGTATATTCTGAAATAAAGAAACTAGGCCACGCAAAGAGCGATGTTTTATTAAGTGAAAGTGGATCCTCTTTGAGTGCAGATTCTGGTTTTTCTTTTCCAAATGTTTCTGTTTCAAATATGATAGAAAACTCTAGTTATGATTTATCACATGTTAAAAACTTTAATACTAGAAATGATTTCAGTTCTCTAATTAAGGATTATAAATGTAATAAAATTAAGAGTACTAAGTTAAAATTGAGTATTATAAGAGAAAAATGTTCTGATATAGTATTGTGTAAGAAAGTAAATGGTGCCATGAAAACGAGTTCCGTTAACTTCAACACCCCTTCACCTATGGAGAGTAAATATCGTCGGTTTACAATGCTCCGGAAAATCTTCCAGCCCTGGCAGTGGAAACGGAGGAAAAAGAGAAATCGTTTTGAACAGACGTCCAGAACTCTACAGAGGAAAATATCGATGCGTTCAACCAAAGATCAACTTGTTAAAAAAGACGTTCTTATGCCCGTGAAACACAATGTTTTCCTGTGGAACCTTCCGGATGTCGAAGAGGTGCCTTCACATGATGGAGAAACTGTCTAGTTCAGCAGAATTATGATATGTTAAATCTCTATGTATTTGTCGTATAGTCCTTGTCTGTTCCGTCTTTTTTTTGTATGTTTCAGATTCTCCTCTGGTATCCATGGAAAGGAAAAAAGGAATACATACCGCTGCGGACAGCGGACAGTCAGGCTGGCCGTTGTGGCATGCAGCCAAAAGCAAAACACAGTCTTCGCGCGCAGGCGCAGCTAACTAAAACACGAACTGAAACTATGGAACTTTGAAGAGAGGAGAAAGGAGAACGAGAGAGGTGCGCGAGCAGGCGTTACCTTCTGCATATCATCGTCAAACTTATCTGTTAAAATAGCTACCTTTTTAATTAATTTTTGTTTAATTTTAAAATAAATGTGAAGTAAGACAAACGTCTTGGACCCCTTGTTTTCTCCCACTTATATATATATATGTATATATATATATATATACGTGGGAAATTTCCACATGAACATTCAATAGAGGGCGCTGTCAAGGCAGCCACCGGGAGTTAACGAAGGAGGGAGAATTCAGCGAGCAGACTGTAGACGAGGAGGTCGATGATCCGGGGCTGAAGGGAGAAGAACGAGAGCGGTGGCCGAGTAGGGACCCACCAATCCGTTGTTCACGAGAGAGACGCGCAGGTCACTCTCAACACTCCTGTACCTCAGTATTATTGGTGAAGATCAGAATTCAGCGAGCGGACTCTTGACGCGCAGGTCGATGACCCGGGGCTGAAGGAAGTGACGAGAACGGTGGCCGAGTAGGGACCCACCAACCCGTTGTCCAGGAGAGAGACGCGCAGGTCACTCTCAGCGCGAGGGCTTAATCGAATTGTAAATACTGTATTTTATGTGTAAACATCTGTCTTAGTGAGTAGAACTGTGAAATTAAACGTTAGATTAGAAACAAACAAGAGTGTGATTATTGAATACCCCTAGAACTGTACAATAATCCCACAAAAAATGGGGGCACGGCCGCAATATGAACTGTGAGGACTGTTGTTAATATTTCAACAAACACGATATGAACTGTGACGACTGTTGTTAATATTTCAACAAACGCGATATGGTCTGAGGACTGTGAATACTGCGACTAACGCGATATGGACTGAGGACTGTAAATACTGCGACTAACGCGATCTGAACTGTGAACATTTGTGTGTGCATTTCATTGGATACCTATTTACCTGTGCATGTATAAGGGAGTTCCACGAAAGAAAAAAAAAGGTAAGATACCTTTTAATATCCTTCTATTTTAATAAGTATAATTGTATATAATATGTCGTTCCACAAAAGTACAAGAAAGGAGGACTTAATAAATGTTCTCAGGGAAATTGGAGAACAAACGACGTCTAAAGAAACAATAATTGAATTGAAAACCAAATTGGAAAAATCCGCAGCTTTTAAAGACGATCCCGATTTTGTGATAAATCTGCTAAATTTGTCCGTCGAGGACAGGCAGGCGAAAGCCGAACGGCAGCTGCAAGAGACCAACTCACAACTAGAGTTAGAAAAAATTAAACTACAGCAAATTGAACGAGAAATTGAGCTTCTGAAAGCTTTGGCAGAAGGGCAAGCAACACAACAAAGTTCAAAAGGAGATACAAATAATTTAGAAAATTTAATTAAGAGTGTAAAAACGCTGACTATACAAATCCCAACGAAAACTGAAAATTTTGGTCTTTTTTTCCAATCCCTAGAACGGTCATTTAGAGTAAAAAATTTCCCCGAAAACTTGAAAGCAGAAATCCTTATTAATATTCTTGGTGAGAGAGCACACAATGTTTTACTGTACATAAAAGATGACGAAATAAAAGAGTACGATTTAGTTAAATCATTAATTTTAAGAGAGTTCCAGCCCACTGCGCAGGAGTGTTTACTTAATTTTAGAAAAGCCAAAAGGCAAGCAGATGAAACCCATGTGCAATTCGCCACACGTTTAAGTGCGATGTTTAAATACTACTTGAAAATTAGGAACGTTGTTGATTTTAAATCCTTGGTTGATTTAATGATAAGGGATAAATTTTTAGATACTTTAGAGCCAGAAACTGCTTCACATATTAAAATTATGCAGGCAGATCAATGGATGACGCCAGATGAATTAGGAAAAGCGTGCGATATATTTTTCATTTCGAAAAACAGATCTCTACATGACTCTCGGAACCCAAATGCTTTTAAGAGTAAAAACGATGATGTTTATGGTAAGAACCACGCGAACATGGGTTATACAAATCAATTCCAAAGACAGTTTCCAAAACATAACCAAAGTGTTAGATCAGACAAAACAGGATCGTGTTATATTTGTGGAGGCCCGCATTTCGCAAGGAATTGCACGAAGAAAACGATGAACTCAGAAAAGAGAAATACGGATACAGGTCATGCCGTAAATCAAATTGAAACTTCTATTTCTAATCAAAATAACTTTTTATTTAATGAATTGCAGTACGTAGATGTAATTGTTGACGAAATCCCACTAAGGGCAACATTGGATTCAGGTGCGAATTCAGTAATTATCAATTCAAAGTACGTTTCGGAAGGAAAAAGAATTCATTCTCAAATCGTGTTGACGAGTTGTTTTGGAGAAAAGAGAAGTGCGAATGTTTCAGAATTTACGATCTCATTGAAGGGTGGGGAAAAAGAAAAAATACTAGCGGCAGTGTGCAGGATCGAGGCAGCAATATTGTTACCCTCGAAGGTTTTTGAGTTCTTAAAGAATGGCTCAGAAGAAGCGGGGTCAACGAACGCGTCGTGCACGCCGGTGTGTTTACAAAATGAAACAGGGGGAGAAAATGACGTGGACCTGACAGGGGGTGTAACTAACTCGGGGAAGATCACTGATGGGTCTAATTTGTTTTTACTTAAGGTATCGGAGACGTTTGATGAATGTTTATATGATGTATCTCACATTTCGAACAGTGGAATAAGGGATAAAGTCCAGACGTTGATAAAAAATTACTGTCCGAATAAAACAGAGACAACTGCTCTGAAAATGAAAATAATTCTATCGGATGAAAACCCATTGCTCAGAGGTCGCGTAGGCTATCTTTGCCTGAAAAGAGAGAGGTCGAAAAGCAAATAGATGAGTGGTTAGAGCAGGGAATAATTAGAGAGAGTTGTTCCGATTTTTCATCTCCGGTTGTGGTATGTAAAAAGAAAGATGGAACAATGCGATTGTGTATAGATTACAGAAAATTAAACAAGAAAATAGTTAAGGATAGATATCCACTTCCTATAATTGAAGAGGTTTTAGATAAGTTAGGGAATGGCAAAATATTCACAACGCTTGACTTAAAGAATGCATTTTTTCATGTAGATGTTGATGAAGCCAGTAGAAAATATACCACATTTGTAACGGAAACTGGCCAATATGAATTTTTAAAAGTGCCATTTGGGTTGTCTATTAGCAGTAACTATTTCCGAAGATACATTAATTACGTGTTTAGAGAGTTGCTAAGAGACGGTACATTAATTATTTATTTAGATGATATAATAATTCCGGCTACTGATGAAAAAGAGGCTTGTAAAAAATTAGCTCGTGTGTTAGAAACCGCGTCCAGATACGGCATTGAACTAAATCTAAAAAAATGTCAGTTTTTGCAGGGGAAGATTAATTTTTAGGGCATGTGATCCAGAACGGTATAATTCAACCTTCGGCGGAAAAGACAGTGTCAGTTTGTAACTTTCCGGAGCCTAAAAACGCGAAAGATGTGCAAAGTTTCCTTGGGCTAACAGGGTATTTTAGAAAGTATATATCCCTTCATACGCCATGATAGCTAGGCCCCTTAGTGACTTGTTAAGAGGAACAAATCCTTTTGAATTTGGGCATGCGCAAAAAGTAGCTTTTCAAAATCTAAAGAACGCTTTATCCAGTGAATCCGTATTACATCTTTTTAAGGAAGGAGCTATGTTAGAATTACATACGGATGCATGCAAACTAGGGCTAGGTGCTGTGCTTTTACAACAAGGTGAAGATGGACGTTTTTATCCTATCCATTACATGAGCAAAAAGACTTCCATTCAAGAAGAGAAACTTTGTAGTTATGAACTAGAGGTACTGGTGGTTATAGAGGCTCTGAAAGAATTTCGAAATTACCTACTGGGAAGGAAATTCCGAATTCAAACGGATTGTGCAGCATTTGCGAAAACCCTCGACAAGAAGGAATTAACACCAAAGATGGCTAGGTGGTCGATTTTTCTAACGGATTTTGATTACGAGGTAGTCCATCGTCCTGCAAAACAAATGCAACATGTAGATGCGTGGAGCAGACATCCTGTTATGCTAGTGACTAGGGATGAACTAACATACAAGATCGTGAACGCTCAAGAATCTGATGAATATATTAGGACTATTAAGAAGCTGTTGCAAGAAGGTAAAACTTCTGAATTCATCGTTAGTAATAAAATCCTGTACAAGATAAGTGAGGATCAGGAGTTGCTAGTCGTTCCAGAGATGATGCAAGTGGATGTGATTAAGAAAGCTCACTCATTTGGACATTTTGCAGTGACAAAAACTGAGGAGTTGGTGATAAGAGATTATTATTTTCCGAACATGAGAAGGTGTATCGAAAACGTTATTAAGAACTGTGTTGAGTGCATATTAGTCAATAAGAAGAGGGGAAAAGGAGAAGGCTTTTTAAACCCTATTCCTAAAGAAGATCTACCGCTGTCGACATATCACGTGGACTTTATTGGACCATTACCAACGACCAATAAAAATTATAATCACATATTCACTGTTATTGATGCATTCACAAAGTTTACGTGGTTGTATCCAACCAAAAGCACTACAGCTCAAGAAGCCATTGAAAGACTGAAGTTGCAACAGAAAACTTTTGGGAAAATTTCACGAGTGATTAGTGACAAAGGAGGAGCGTTCAGATCTAAAGAATTCGAAGACTACTGTGCTGATGAGAAAATTAGCAATGTGCAAATAACAACGGGAGTACCGAGATGGAATGGACAAGTTGAGCGAATCCTTGGAGTACTAATTCCAGTATTGACCAAGATGTCCATCGAAGACCTGACTAAGTGGTTTAAGCATGTAGATTCACTACAACGTGTACTGAACAGTGTGCCTTCACGCAGTACAAAGTATTCACCATTTGAATTGCTCATAGGAGTTAAAATGAAGAATCCTGAAGATGTCATGATAAGAAATCTGCTTGAAGAAGAGAGTCAAGAGCAACTCTTCCAACATCGAGATAACCTGAGAAGAGAGGCAAAGCAGAACATTTTGAAGATTCAAGAAGAAAAAAGAAGAACTTACAACCGAAAACGGAAGGAAGCGCATCTGTATAAGAAAGGTGACTTGGTGGCAATCATGAGGACTCAGTTTGGAAACAAATTGAAACTGCGAATAAATAATTTTGGACCATACCAGGTGACCAAAGTGAAACCCCATGACCGATATGATGTGGCTAAAATTGGAGACCATGAGGGATCCAATGTTACGTCAGCATCAGCAGACCAGATGAAGCCATGGACTTGGCATTGATGAGAAAGGAGGAATGAACTTGTTTCAAATGTTTGTGTAACTGTATATTAACCTTTGTTCTTTTTTGTTTTTTTTTAGTTTGTTTATTTCAGATCCTTAGTGCGTGAGCAGTGAGGACACTGCTTGTGTGGATGGCCGAGACTTGTGGGAAATTTCCACATGAACATTCAATAGAGGGCGCTGTCAAGGCAGCCACCGGGAGTTAACGAAGGAGGGAGAATTCAGCGAGCGGACTCTAGACGAGGAGGTCGATGATCCGGGGCTGAAGGGAGAAGAACGAGAGCGGTGGCCGAGTAGGGACCCACCAATCCGTTGTTCACGAGAGAGACGCGCAGGCCACTCTCAACACTCCTGTACCTCAGTATTATTAGGGAAGATCAGAATTCAGCGAGCGGACTCTTGACGCGCAGGTCGATGATCCGGGGCTGAAGGAAGTGACGAGAACGGTGGCCGAGTAGGGACCCACCAACCCGTTGTCCAGGAGAGAGACGCGCAGGTCACTCTCAGCGCGAGGGATTAATCGAATTGTAAATACTGTATTATATGTGTAAACATCTGTCTTAGTGAGTAGAACTGTGAAATTAAACGTTAGATTAGAAACAAACAAGAGTGTGATTATTGAATACCCCTAGAACTGTACAATAATCCCACATATATATTTATCCATAGTTTAATACTTTAGATCGAAGAAATTTTGACAGAAAAACACTGATAATTATTTCAATTGATAGTAGCTCTGAAAATAATAAGAATATTTCAACAGTCGTAGTTCAGGCCTTCTGGAGAAGTCTTAGATATATATATATAAGCCAAATATTATTATTATCGAAGCATTTTTCATAAAAGGAGAACATTTTGAAAAAACGTAATTCTAAAAATTCTTTTTGCTAAAATATTGCAATTAAATGATTTTTATAGTAATTATATTCTTAAAACAATTTTATAAGTGTAGTCTAATCTAAGTGGCATTAAATATAAAAACTAATATTCATTTGTACGTTTTTGCAAAATCACGGTTCCGACCGTAGTAGGATACCTTAATTAGCTCTCTTAAATTTTTGTACGCATTTTGTTTTTAAAAAAATTCTATATTCATAAAGATATATAAAGATTTCTTTCGAAAATTCGATTTTTTCAGATGATTTTTTTTTTTTGATTACTGTATTGAAAATTTCTAATCAAGTTACACAAACCTTCCAGAAATATTCATAACATATAAGAAAAGAATATAACATATTGGAATATGAAATAAAAGTACTCGTATATATTGAATATTCAATGAGGCATGAACATTTAAAAGAGAGAAACATGTTTGCTACTCATGGGAAAGAGATATCAATATTATTATTTCGAAATGTTGTGGTCAATAATAAAGAAAAACATGTATAAAAAAACCAATTAAATACCCTGAAGATCCAGAAAGAATTTACGATAGAGTGAACCGTATTCCTTTTTCTTTATGAAAATGTCTGGATTAGGGGTTTTCTACAAATTGTGACTTTCAATCCTGAACAGCTCGGCGATTAAGGTAACCGACTACGTTCGGGACCGTGATTTTCAAAAGCGCATAAATGGATACTTTTCATGATATTTAGTGTCACTTAGATTAGAATACATGCATAAAATTGTTTTAAGGACATTTTGACAAAAAAATTTATTCAAATACAATATTTTGGCAAAAAATTAACTTATAATAATCTTTTTTCCAAATGTTCTCTGTTGAAAGTTCTGAGCTATATACAGGCAAAATATTATTCTAATAGAAGCATTTTTCACAAAAGAAGAACATTTGGAAAAAAGATTATTCTAAGTTAATTTTTTACCAAAATATTGTATTTAAATAAATGTTTTTGTCAAAATGTCCTTAAAACAATTTTATGCATGTATTATAATCTGAATGACACTGAATATCATGAAAATTATCCATTTATGCGCTTTGTTAAAATCACGGTTCCGAACGTAGCCAGATACCTTAAAAGGAATTACGTAAATTGTACTAGTACAGGGGTGTTGAACCTTTATGAATCAAAGTGCCATTTTTAACACGCTTTTATAAGTTTCACTTGTATGTAACCGAATCTTTAAACCCGACTTTTACACAATTTAAAAGGTCAGATTGATTCGAAATTTTGCACACTTGTCAAGAACCAATTACAGTACAATAATTTCATAATTTTGTTTCATTATCCTGATCATGATTCTCAGGAAAAAGGATTTCGAGATTTGGCGACTAATTCATTATATCGTTTCCAGATTTGGTGCCTAATTGCATACACCATTTAAAGATTTGGCGATTAATTCTGTATTCTATTTCCAGATTTGGCGACTAAATTCCAGATTCCATTGCCAGATTTGGAGACGTTTAAATGATGTTTAAAAATGACGTTTTGAATTTTATTTCAAGCTGAACTGAAATTTTAAAATAATATTTAGAGCCTAACGGAATAAATTATAGTTTTAAAAATCTAAAAAACACGCTTTTGTGTTTAATCGAACTAAAAAGTTAAAAAAAATTATTTTTAATATTAGAATAAAATTGGATTAATGAGAAAATTAATGTCATCATGGTAAAAGCGTGGGGTGCCCTATATCAATTGTTACAATTTCTTACTAGCTATATTCCTAAATGCTGAGTTAGTGTAAAAATGTAGTACAAAGCACCCCTCGCTTTTACCACGATGACATTAAGATTTTTTTTTTTTACTTTTTAGTTCGATTAATTATAAAAGCGTGTTTTTTAGTTTTTTAAAACTATTATTTATTTCTAAAGAAGTGTTTATATACTGAGGGATAGACGTGTCGTCAAATAATTTTGACGACTATTAAAAAAAATAAATACTAACCACTCAAAACTCCTTATTTACTACGAAAAAATACTTTTTGTTCTGTACAGTTGTAAATGTTTTAGTTATACGTGTAAAGGAAGGAAGATCCGATTTACCATTAAATTCACCAATCACAAACATTACTTTTAAATTTCTGGTTGCTCCATTCCTCGTTGAAGAATTGTAATAGAATGAAGTAATGTAAATGAAATGTATTTTTGATATAAGAAAATAAACTTTATCAAATGTAATTTATTTGTATCTTCATTATTTTTATACATTTTATATGTAGTATCATTCTCTCTTTATGAGTAATGACATATTTCATACGATACGAACCCTTATATTAGTACCGTAAACTCCAGCGTATAACGCGCACTTATAACGCAAAAAATAAGTTCGAAATCAATGGGGGCGCGTTATACGCCGGGTATAAAAATGGGAGCTTTAAAAATGAAAAAAAAAAATGAGAAAAAAATTAGACTTCTGCATACATCGAAATACTGTTAACTGGGCTGCAAAAAAAATCAATATTTTCAGAAACTTAGATTTATTTTGAATAATACAATATAATAAACATGTCAAAGTACTTGAAAAATAAAACGTTTACGTCCTGACACTTGACATTTCTGATCTGCTACTACTTTCAAATTTCGGGAGGAAAGTTCTTTAATTTTATTATATATACTAGCTGACCCGGCCACGCGTTGCTGTGACTTTGTTTTAATACGTTGATTTAATATTATTCTAAGCCATTCAATGTAGTCAAATTAATCTTCACTTACAGTCTCAAAGGATTGAAATTTAGCACAAAACAACATAATGATTTTTATTTTGCATTTTATTCATCTCCTACTTGATTACAGTAGAATGCATGAATTAATTATGAAGTTGTTAAGTAACAACATAAGAAGATTTAATTTTATAAATGAGGTGACTATATATATATATATATATATATATATATATATATATATATATATATATATATATATATAACGTTGATTTTTATCAATTTTTAATATTATTTTATAATTTGAAGTATAATAATAAATAAGTTTATATAACTAATCTCTAAACGGTGCACAATATGTTTCGGTAACCTGTCTTTTGCTAACGCAAATAAATTCGACGTTCTCTCCATATGTGAGCATGCAACATCTTGTTAGTTGCCCATTCGAGAAACATCGATTTTCAAACATCAAGTGGACATTATTTGGTTTTGAGATTTATTCATGGTCATCGCGAATTTCAAATGAATCGGGAATTGAAGCTTTTTGAATGATGTTGGAGATTCTGGCAATATCAGCGAAACACGTGGCAACAGGACGCGATTTCTTCTTTAAACTTTTCTGTCAAAATGTTTCCTTCAAGAAATTTCCTGGTAATTCTTTTGATGAATAAACATGTACCGTTGCATAATCTAGGTGGATTTAAGTTACGCAGAAAAATAACCAGTGAACCTATCTTCAACCGAAGCTTGTATGGTGGCATTCCTGATATATCCAGACAATTCAAAAACTCAGTCGGAAAATTTATGGTTTTGTTTCCATCAACAATAGCGTCTATTGATTTAAAAGGCATCGAGTTATCTGGAAACAACTCTATATCTGGAAGTTTATTTCGTTAACATCAACATATTTTCTGCCTAAGTAACAGGATTACTGTACCAATCATTATCTAGACTACTATTCAGTATATCCAGAAAGACACTCTCAATCAGTTCATTTTTTATCTTAACAGCAATGCAGAAGTTGTGTGTTTGCAGTTTGGGATGCAGTTCTTCATCATTTAGAAAATTATTGCGCCAATAGATCAACTTGTACTCGCGCGTTTATTGTCTGTCGAAGTGTTTCGACATTTCGCCATAAAAAGATTGCTTTAAACATGCGTTAATCTCATGAGCAAAAGTAGTGCGAGGAATGACCAGCAATGTCTGTCGGAAATCACCACACAATAGAAGGACGACAGTACCACCGAATATTTTTTGTTCCCGCTTAAATCTTGCAAAGTTCTACGAAATGCCTTGAGTGAATGTTTATGGCAAATTGTACACTCATCTGATTATGATTGAGCTCATTTGTAATACCGTAGCCAAACCGCTTTTTTTATCAACGGTACACATTACGCCTGGTTCCTTATGAATGTCTAATGGAAGCTGGATTGCTGAATGTGTAGTTTGTTCACCATCTAACAAAGTGACAACAATGACTGAAAATGCAATTGTAAATGTAATTTCCTATTGCGATCGTGTTTTTGCAAGGATATGCCTGCAAGTTTAGTTGCTATAGGAAATGAACATCCGGAAGCGAGACTCGAACGCAAAGCCATTCGATCTCATCCGTCAATATCCAGCTAAGTTAGGGGAGTTTCTGGAATCCAAATCCAGATTCTCGTTCCCCACACCAAGATGCACCCGGTGATCACTTTCGGTGCACCTACTCCTGCAAGTTCAGTCTCTGAACGGGGCATTACGGTCATCCGGCATTATCCGGCAAAATTATTGGAACTTCTAAAAGTCGATTTGGATTTTTGTACCCCACCCAGAAAAACACCAGGTAATCACTTTTCACAGCCCAAGAATTTTAAGGTAAGCCCCTGCCATGGTTCGCGTAAAATACGGATCTGGAATTGTTTCGCAATGCAATCGTCTGGCGTTTTTGACATAGTTATGGGCTTTTCTTGAAACGGATGGGAATATTCAGATTAGGGATCCCGTTTGGGACTCAGTTTTTTTGTTCCTACCTCTGCAAGTTAAACCGGTGCCACTGTCCGTGAATATTATGGTCATACGGCATTATCCGGCAATGTGATCAGAACTCCTAAAATTCGTTTTCAGATTCTCACTCCACACTCCGAAACGCACACGAGACTGAAAATCCAGACGTGGGACTTGAATGCAAAGCATTTCCATCTAATTCCGGGAATATCCTGCAAAAGTTACGGGAGTTTCTGAAATATGAGATTCACGTTTCCCGCCCCTAGATGCAACCGGAGACAACTTTTGTTGCCCTCGAGCCTGCGAGTTCATTTCCCGGGAAAGAGGGGGAACATTCGAGTCGTCCATCATTATCCGGCAAAATTTCAGGAAATTCTAAAATTCGATTTCAGATTCTCGTTTACCACCCCAAAATATACTAGAAAGGCACTTTTCACGCACCAAGACTTTTAGGGTAAGCCCCTGCTACGATCTGCGTAAAATATGGTCGTTCAGAATTATCCGGCAAAGCTAAGGGAGTTTCTCGAATCGGAAATCAAATTCAGATTGTCCATTTCAAGATAAGTCAGGGTCCAAGTTTTCGTGTTCCAAGGCTTTTAAGGTAAGCCCCTGCCACGGTGTGTCTAAAATGTGGTCATCCGGCATTATCCGGTAAAGTTACAGAAATTTCTAAAATTCAATTTCAGGTTATCGTTAGCCTTCTCAAAATACATCAGAAACGCAATTTTTTCGCTCTAAGACTTTTAGGATAAGCACCTGCCTCGGTTCGCGTAATAGACGGTCGTCCGGAATTATCCGGCAAAGTTAAGGTAATTTCTCAGATAGGATATTAGATGCGAATTGCCATTTTTTAAATATGTTAGGGACCAAGTTTTCGTGCTCCATGGCTTTTAAGGTAAGCCCCTGCCACGATGGGTCTAAAATACGGTTGACCGGCATTATCCGGCAAAGTCCCGGGTATTATTGGAAACCGATTCAAAATTCGGATTCCACGTCCCGAAATATGCCAGACATTCACTTTTCGTGCACTTTGGTCAAAAAAATCCGCTTCTGCAGACACACACACATTGCCACATTTTACATATTTTCCCGTTTCCCGAATTTCTTACATTTCCGGCAATAAAAAAAATTATGAGTCATTAATTGAAATAAAATCTATGCTATATTTTAAGTTGGACGAAATCACACACAATACACAAAATCATATTAAAATCGGTTGAATAGTTTTGGAGTCTACCGCGGACAAACATTGTGACACGTAATTTATATATATAAAGATTATTGTGAGCTGAGATATATTGATCGGCCGCAGAAATGTTCGTTGAGGGCCATGAGTTTGACACCCCTGTTCTAAAGCAAAGGGGCGCGACTTACGCCGGTTACGGATTTTACGGTACATTTAAATATCTTACTCTCATAATAAGCTGGCGGCCGCGGTAGCCGAGTGGTATAGGCATCGGATCGTGGCTGGCTTTGTCACGAGTTCGAGCCCAGTACCACTAAAGACCCGCCGTGTAGGGCAGCGATGCACGCTAAATCTGTCGAGAGCTGAAACGTCCTCCCGTTGGTGTGGTGTGGTAGTTAGGAGAGGGGGGTGCCAGCTCAGGTGTCGTCCACGTCACTTGACCATGGTTCAAAATTACGTGGTCCGTCGCCAAAAGCCCTCGTGTAGCTGAACAGTGCGACGTTAATCTTCACTCACTCACTCACTCACTCATAATAAGCTCTTAGATTAAGATCACTCTTATAACATTTCTTTATAATATTAATTAAATTTTAAAATGATATAATTATGTTACATCATTAAAAAAATTTTTTAAAAATCATACCGTAAAAATTGTCAAATCTTTTAAAAAATCCAGTAAACTTTGATTCCTTATGTAACCATTTGATTGATATTTTTACAAAATCTTTTGATTGCACGAATTTGTATGCACATTAAACTGATACTTAACAATCTGAATTATTCAAGGAGAATAATCTGTATTCTAATAATGATTATTACCGCATGATTACTATGTAGTTGAAATCTAAGTATACTGTTCTAAAATCCGTCAGCTACATTAATTGTATTGATACAATGCATGGGGTGATTTCTGAAACTCAAAGAGACTGAATAATGTTGCAACAGTCTTAATTATACTGTAGTATAATGTTTCAGGGTATAGGATGGGATTAAAAATTACTGAACAAGGTGTTAGACAAATATTTCCTATCATTTATGCTAAAAGTTGAGAATTTTGCTTCTAAAGTCAAAAATTAAAAAATATATATATAATGAAGTATACGCGGCATCATATAAGCAGATTAATTTGGTGTTATTTTGCATTGCTATATAATTTGAATGAGAAATATGCATTGCATTATAGGTTAGAATACATATTAATATATATGGATGTATTAAATCTCGTATTTCTCTGTTTCAAAATCAATCTTCAATTCAATGGATTATTGAATGTATTATACATGATATATTATACATATATGTAATGAATAATAACTATTATTTTGCATTTATAAGTGTGAATATTGTGAACAGGACAAAGATGATAAGATTTATCTGAAATGTGTTCCGTCAACAACAAAAAATGTATATGTGGGCATGTGCTTCTACCCTTGTTCAATAATGCTTTTAAAAAATCATTCATATATGTTGAAATCTGGTGGATTTTAGTATTTGAGGCTTTATGAAATATAAGTACGGATGTTTTGCCCCTCGTTTGATTTCTAAATATACATAGAAGTGTATTTCATAAATTAAATATATTTATCTCAAAGTTTGAAGGAATTTTTGTTTATTTTCACCATTTCGTTAAAATTTGTTAACGTATCCCTTAGAATACCTAAATAAAAAAAAACCTGAAAAATAATCCTAAAAATCTAAGTAATAAACATATAGATAATTCTTTTTCATGTGTAATCCGCTTTGATCAAAATATAAATAAAATATGATTTTAATTTTTTAAATTTGGTTTCTCAACGATGGTATTTTGGTACTCACAAATGGTATTGGTATACTCAAAAAGGGCATCAGTATATTCAAAAATGGTATTAGCATACTATTGGTTTCTGATATTTCTAATATATGAAGGGAAGAGAAACGAAGGAATTAAAAATCCGCAAAAATTTGTTAAGTGAAAAAGTTAAAATTACAGGAGTTCTAGGCCTAAAGGGAACTATTAAGTCCTATGCAGTGGTAATGTGTGGTATGGAAATTAGAAATATATAAGATATACAAACTACATATATACATTGTTATTTCTGTCACCTAACCATCATTCTTAATTGGAATATCCCTTTGTTGTTTTGTTATACACAATGTCTAATTAAGGACGGATGGCCAATTTTGAATTACAATCCCGTGATACTTCTCTGATACTTCATTTTCCTCTTTTTTATATTACAGGAAAAAAACGGTATTTTGATTCTTACAAGGAGAGGGCAGGACTAAAAGGAAATTCATTTCGGATCGAGACTTGATGTGATAGTAGTACTCCTTTAGGGTGTTCAAAACTCAATGCAATTCCTCCAAATGGCCAGTCAATTCAGAGAAAAAAAAAAGTCTTCAAAATTCATGCTTAGCTTTTATACAATTAAATTTCAATATCCTCCAACTATTTCGTAGCTTGGTTGATATATCGTCTGCATGCTATGCGCGAGATCTGGGTTCGATTCATCGGTCAATTTCTTTTTCATTTAATTATTTTTAAAATTAAATAAACTTATTTATGAAAGGTTTATTTTAAATATTAAATGATATTTTATGTTATTATTTTGTATTTTATAAAGTAAAAAGATACTGTACTACATAAATATTTATATTAAATTTTATAAATATATTTTTATATTAATAAATAATACTTATAAAATATATATAATAAATATTAAATGATATTATACATAAAAATTAGCTATAAATAGTTTTATAATGTGAAATAAAATATACTATAAATAAAATATTATATGTAATATAAAATAATTTATAAAGTATGTTATTATTAATTTAATTATTTTATAATTTTATAAAACATTTAATAAGTCATTTTAGATAAATTTAAATAATTTTAAAAAGTTTAAATAATTTTAAAAAATTTATAAATAGTTCAATAATAAATAATAAATCTAATAACAAATAAAAAATAATTTTAATAATAAATTAATAATTATTTCAATAATAAATAAATAATTTTTTAGATAAATTAATACTTTCAGTAATAAATTAATAATTTTAATAATAAATTAAAAGTTTTAAAAAAATTAATAATTTTAAAAATAATTTTTATTAATAACAGTTCTTAATAATAATTCTTATTAATTAATTTCAATTATTAATTATTTTAATTGTTAATTATTTTAATTATTAATTATTAATTATTTTAATTAAAATTACTTTAAATAATATAAATAATAATTATTTTACATAATTTTAAATAATAATTATTTTACATAATTTTAAATAATAATTATTTTAAATAATTTTAATCAATAATCAATTTAAATAATTTTAATCAATAATCAATTTAAATAATTTTAATTAATAATAATTTTAATTAATAGTTGTTTGAAATATTTTATTAATAATAATTTTAAATAGTTTGAATAATAAATTTATTTTATTATTTTTACTTTATAAAATACAAAATAATTACATAAAATATAATTTAACATTTAATAAACCTTTCATAAATAAGTATATTTAATTTTAAAAATAATTAAATGAAAAAAAAATGACCGAGGAATCGAACCCAGACCTCGCGCATAGTATGGCAACGATATATCAATCAAGCTACGAAACCGTTGGAGGAAATTGAAATTTAATTGTATAAAAGCTAAGCATGAATATCGGAAGCTTTTTTCTCCGAATTGACTGTCCATTTGGTGGAATTACATTGAGGATTGAGTATCCTAAAGGAGTACTTCTATTACACCCAGTCTCGATCCCAAATGAATTTCCTTAGTCATGCCCTCTCCTTGTAAGATGAATCTGGCTTACAGGCGTGCCTCATTATTATTAATTACTTATCTAGTGGAATTTATCCTCGAGCTATTGATCTACCAACAATACCACTGTTGCAATAAATAACATTCTGAAACATGATTTCAAGAAACAAATTATAAAAAAAAAACGAGTATAATCCTGTACTTAGTGGGTGGTGTGAAAAATAATTTCTTTTTTTCCCCTTAGGTGTCTTAATTGCATTTTTCATAACGAACTTCACATTTTAGCTACATTGTCATTACATACTTTGATAGCTGATATAAAAATGTTTGCTAGTGAAAAAAATTGATTGTTTCTCTACGCAGTAGTTTTTGGTTTTGGTGCAGTATCAAATATGGAAAGGGAAAAACAACCTTTTCGCCATGTTTTTCTTTTTTACTATCAAAAAGGTAAAAAAGCTGTTCAAGTAAGAAAAAATTATCGGATGTGTAGGAAGAAGTTGCATTAACAAACTCTGCCAGAACCAAATATGGTGCGCAAAATTTTGATCAAACAATTTTGATGTTGAAGCCGCATCACGGTCAAAATGCAAGGTCAATTGAAGCTGATGAAAACACAAAAAAGACACTAACTGATGTAAGCCGGTGACTAACAACTCTACAGATCATTGAGAGAGTAATTTTATCGAATTCTATAATTTATGATCATTTAAAAGTCTATGTTTAATCTCAAAGCTCGACACACATACAGCTTCCTTTTGTTTTTACGGAAAGTACGATCACGTTGACGGCTGTCGTTTGTTTCTCAAACGTCAAGAAAATTATTCATTTTTGAAGCTCATCATCACACATAGGACAAGAAATGGATTGTCTATAAAAATATTAAACGTACTCGTAAGAGGTCATGAAGTAAAAAAGATGAACGGTTCAAAGCACTTCAAAAGACAATACTAAAGTTTGATTCTGATCAATGGGCTCGGAAACAAATGAAGAACATGGCGTCTAAATTTTAAACATTAAGGTTTATTTTAAAGACAAAAAACATTTAAAAAACAGTTAATATACAGTTAGCAACACTCGGACATGACTTCACTCCGTCGTACCCAAAGACCGAATTAATTCTTTTCCAACCCCCCAAGGGGGAAGGGAATTTCCGTACGCTGTCCAGCTTGACCACATGGTGAATCTCCACATTCCAAGGGGGAACTAACCATCCCCTGTAGCAGGTTTTAATGGACCTTTCCGTTCCTACACCTCCCCCTTAAAAAGCTCATCCGTCATTCCAGGACGATGCAGCTGAAAAGAAACTATAAAAAAAAAACATGCATACATACATACATGGCAAGAAACGAGATAACAAGAGAGAAAAAATTTCAGGTGTCACGGGAAAAGAGCTTTTGCTAATACAACTCCCACAAAAATAGTTTTGCAAATCACATTAATATGCTAGAAAATTAATATCCATACAAGATAGAACCACAAATAATACTCAAAAATATTAAAATATAAAAGACAAGTTACTAAAAATATAGCACAAAATCTATAAGAAAATTATACAAAATGTACTATCAAAGCATATTTAGAAGCCAAAGTTTTAATATTTAGCAGTTTTCAGAAATTATGGTACAGAAAAACGTTAAGTATATTTATAATCATTGGCTTAAATCTTATCTACTTAACAGGAACAGGCAACCTGGATAATTCATTACTTTTACATGCTTAAGCCTTCAGCCAAACTTTTTCTATATTGTACCAGGTTTAACCATTTAAAAAATTTATCTTTTTCTCTTTCTTTCAATTTCTATGTAGAATGAAAGCAAGAAAAATCCTCTTCAATCCCAAAAGCGACAAAAAGCATACAATGCATGTTATTGTCCATAGAATATCCACGCGAACCTTAAATACTTCCAATCCTGCTTTCAACTCCAATTTAACATTACCTGTAATGAGATCACGACAACATTGCACCAGGGTTGAGTCAATAAATTTTGAAATACATTCCTTACGGAGCCGACCACGCCTATTACTATACAAGATTCTATTTTTAAATACACAAGTAAAGGCAACCTCTCTCTTGCTTTCTTTTATACCTTGTCCATTTGTTTGGACATTCGATCCATTAATTTTTACTGCAAACAAATTTCCGTTTAGAACATTCAATAAAGATTGTGTGTAAGTCTCAGGGAGTATATCGGTGACCATTTCTTGGCTGCAAACTGATTTCGAATTTACTGAATTAATAATCCCTTCTTCCTTTGAAGGTTCTCGAAGTATCGCAGGATTACGAACCATTTGCGAGATTTCTATTAATCCTTCATAATCAGAAGAACAGATTAACATGTCGTTAACCAAATTTTTAGGGACAGGTACAACACCGTGTCTAAGGTCATTCAATTACATGTTGGAACCCTTCAATTCACCAATTTCATGCTCAAAAATGCAGACGTAATTTGAATTGTCCCTTTATTAACGACGCTTTGTCCTTTGACAACATCTGCTATTACCACAGGTATCTGGGCACCTGTGTCTATGGCAGCATTCAAAATTCCTTGCTCACCCTTGACCTTGACACCTTAAATCGTCCATTCCCTTTTCTTCCTTGATAGGTATCGTAGGTATCGTAGCTTCAGCCATCAACACAGCAGGAGATGTTTCCCTCACATGTTCCTCGGCCCTCCCGATACTAATTCGGTAATTTGAAGAGGTCTTCTTACGATCTTCTACACAACTCGTCCGCCTAACATTCGACCTAATACTTTCGATCTCTAACCGCAGTTGATTCAATTCTGATTCCCAGCGTATCTGCTAGATTGCGTGCTGCCTAGCGATTTTTTCCTCTGTTTCCCTTTCAACGTGTTCCTCTGAAATAATGGATAACTGAGCTCTAACGAACTCTTCTTCGTAATCTTTGCTACCCCGATTATGATATTCTTTAAATCTATAATCGTCATTTTATCTAATACCTTCTGGCCTAACTCCTCTGCCAACAAAACTAAATCTTTCTTTTTAGCTTTCCCCAAAAATGCCATTTGAATTTTTTTTTCTCAAAATATACTCAAACTAACCAATAATCGGACGAAAATAACACTAAAATTGAATTGCAAAATTAAGTACCACACATATATATTTCATTAAAACACACACAAACAACGTCCGCTATGCTAACTCAATACTCAAGGAATAAGGAAGAAATCAAAATAATAGTCATATATTTCACAATATACCAAGTGTACTTAAATACTCTATAAAATAAAAACTTAATACATTACTGATTATATTACTTAAAAAATTCTCATTTCATATATTACTGGTACACAATAATCACTTAAAATATTACTGATACACAATAATCACTTAAAATATTAACGATATGCACAACTTAATCTATTCCTGGCTGGAATAATAGAACACTACAAAATATATTCGGTAGTTTTTCTCCAATTTAAACTGATGATATTTTTTTCCACATAAATCGAAAAAATACTATGCGTACATAAACACAAAATAATTTCATTGACATGAAATACGTATTATTCTTTAGCATTAATTTTTCAATAAACCCAATTGCTATTCACTGACGTGAATTTATTACTGTACATTACAAAATAAATAAATATCATAAAAAAACATACAATCTTTCCACATTAATTTTCAATTATAAACTGTTTCAAATAACTCGTATATTTTACCAATTTACATTGCTTAATGCATCAAAATACGAATACAATTAACCAATTATACGTATTAAACAAACTTGGAATATACATCTTAATGAGTTTTACAAAACACTCATAAAATACAATAAGTAATTCGGGTATAGTTACTTATCAACAACAATCTTATATAGAATTGTATCCAAAAAAATGTTAAATACACATATAAATCGCGAACTGATGTTCAAACTATGTCTGTCCGAGTGTAGCACAAATATCCTGAATGCAGGAATAACTGACTTTAGAACTGATGTTCTAACCCTTATTAGCAAAAATGATAAGTTATACACTGATGCGTAATAATTTTAATTTGAACAAGCGTTCAAAATTTTATAACTGCATGGATATGCAATAAAATAATAAACAGAGAGAATTAATGATTTTGAAGCTTTTCTTAATTTATAGAGCTGATGTTCTAAAACTTACTTTCCATTGATATGGAACAAGAATAATAAAATATATACTGATGTGTATATAATAATTCAAATTTAAATTGGCGCTCAAAAATTTACAACTGCATGCATATGTAGAGCAAAAAAAAAACGTACACTGACGTATACAAAAATAAAATCAAAATACTCTCTTACTAAAATGGATGCTAAACAGTATAATGTTAAAAATTTATCTCGTCTTACATTACAGAGAGTTGCAAGCAAAAACTCTTACCCGATTCATATCCTCGCGGGAATCCAAAAACTCGAAATTTCAGGTTCTAACGTTCTTCCTGTGGGGTTTGCCACTAAGGATTGATGACTATCGGCTGCACCACTAAAGTTTGATTCTGATCAATGGGCATGGAAACAAATGAAGAACATGGCGTCTAAATTTTAAATATTAAGGTTTATTTTAAAGACAAAAAACATTTAAGGAAAAACGGTTAGTATACAGTTAGCAACACTCGGACATGACTTCACTCCGTCGTACCCAAAGACCGAATGAATTCTTTTCCAACCCCCCAAGAAGGAAGGGAATTTCCGTCACCTGACCACATAGTGAATCACCCCATTCCAAGGGGGGAACCAACCATCCCCTGTAGCAGGTTTTAATGGACCTTTCCACTCCTACAACAATATTTATAAAAAAAGAAAAAAAGGTGATGTTATCTGTTTATTGAGATTTCAAAGTAATAAGATTTTGAGCTTCTACAAAACAACACAATGATAAATTCTGAAGTGTTCTGCCATCATCTGGACAAATTGAATGATTCACTTGAATAGAAAAGACCAGAATTGATCAACAGAAAAAGTATATTATTCCACCAACGTAATGCGAGACCTCATATAAATTTGGTAGCTAGCCAAAACGTTTATAGCTTGGATAGGATATATTGCCACTATCAAATCTTCCCTCAATCTTTTACCTTCTGATTGTTATTTGTACCAGTCTCTACAAAAAGTTTTAGGTGGTAACATTTTTACTTCAAGTGAGAAGAGGAATTAGATCACCAATTAGATCACATTTCTTTTCAGCAAAGAACAAAAAAGTGGAGTGTGGAATTATATGCTACAATCAGAAAGATAGCAAAATATATTGGACCAGAATGAAACATATACAGGGTGCCTGGGCTTAAAGTATCCAAAGGATACAGCTTATTATTATGAAACTACCCATCAGAATATGACAAACTGTTCATCCATGGAACAGACGGAATTTAAATTAGTCACGCTAATACAGCGACGTGTTCAAACAAAATGGAATGTCGACCCTCTGACATCAAAATCTATCCATCATTGGAAACGAACTTTAAAGGAGACGGGAACTTTGGCATCTCAAACTGGCAAATATCCTAAAGTTTTTGTGGTAGAAGACACTGTTTGTTTATCGTGTGCAAGATTCATTTTGTAGGAGTCTATTAGGCAAGCCAGTAACGACATTCATTCCATTTGGTTCAAACACGTGGCTGTACACGTGTGACTGATTTAAATTCCGTTAACCAAAGTACACACTACACCTTTTACTGTAGCATTCACCTTTTTACTAATGAAGTCAGTTTATTCTCATAAAAAGTTTATTGTCTGCGATTGCCGAGTAATGCGCACACGTGCGGTCAATCAGACTAGACCCAAAAACTCTCGGAGGATTTTGCAATCTCTGTACGAACAGTTTATTACATTCTGATGGGTAGTTCCGTAATAATAAGCCATTACTTTTGAATGCTTTAAACCCGGAAACCCTTTATTAATCAATGAAATATTAATTCACACTTAACAAATCGTTTTTCATTTTCATTTTTAAAAAACGAAAAACCCAATAGTTATCCATAATTAACCAATCAGGCACCATTTCATGGTGAAATAACAGAGTTTATTCACTAGATCTACAAACAAAATCAAGTATTTGCAATTTGAATATATCAGTTGTATAACATTCTTAACAATGTCAAAATAAGATAGTATTTTGCTGTGAATAATTTCAAATGTGTCCCTAAAGAAAAACTGATTAAATAAAAAGTATTCTATTCCACAGAATATGTAATTCATTTAACAAACTTCCTACGCACATCTAATGAAAAGACAATATCAAAGTGGAGAAACATATGTGATAATGCTCTCCTCTAAGCTCACATACCTCATCAAATGTTCTTTTTTTCCTTCTATTCAATTTGGTGACCGACTGTTTTCAGAGAAACAGCGGGACGGAAAGCCGTTTATCGACGCCAGAGTGTCGTTATATGGGGCCTATCTGCCTTTTTTTCTATCTTCTCTCCGGATTAATAAGTTCCCTGCTGCAACATTCTATTCTTTTTCTTTTCTGCCGCATGAAACTACTTATGTTTCTTCTTTCTGCTTGCTTTGTTTTTATTTTGCTTCTTTTTTTTGCATTTCTGATCTTTTTTTTTTCTCTCTCATTTTCGCTTTTTCCCCTAGTGATTTCTTCAACCGTATCAAGAAGAGAAACAGAATAGCATTTTCATTATGAGATGTTAATCTTTGTACCATAAAAAATATAGGGTTAGTTAAATGACTGTAAAATTTCAATCGTGTTGTTATTTGCATGATTGAATTTAAGATAATCTATGTATGTGTATTTTTCTATTAGGAGAAGGAAACATATGCTAATAATCTGTTATGTGTGTAAAAGATTAAAAAAAAGTATAAATTTCGACGTCACTAGAAAAATGATTTATTTATTTTGCAGTTATTTTTTTCACTGTGAATGTTGTGTTATATCAACGATCAATAGATGTACGCAGCGAATTAATTCCTTAAGTATACTATTATTTTTATTTAAAAAATGTTTGTTCGTGTTAGTAAAACAAAAATGGAAATAAAAATTGACTAATTTTTATATATATGTATATATATATATATATATATATATATATATATATATATATATATATATATATATATATATATATATATATATATATATATATATATATATATATATATATATATAAGCCATAAGATGTAGTTTTTCCCAATTCATAAATTGTATTTTTATTAAATTGGAAGTTTTCGTTAAATCTTAATTACTTGTCAAAATTTGATCTCGTAAAGAAGAGGTAGTGAAATTCTAATTTCAATCAGAATGTAATTTCTGAGAACTTCAATTTATTAGTTTTATATTATTCGCGTACTCACATATATAATACTTAAAACCGAGAAAGAGAGATAAATGAGGAAGTACTTTAAGGTATTCGACTACTTGCAACAACTTTTTTTAAAAACATGGAGATATAGAAATTTTTTGAGGTTCATAGATTTATTTAGGACATTCTAAGAAAAAAAGGCTAAAATTAAGACGAGAACAATAAATTATTACTGCTAAAATGGGAGAAAATGGGTAAAAATTGACAAAAATTTAAGTAAACGGGGCCCACTTTGTACAAATAGTAAATGAACAAATTCTTAATTTCTCAATTTTGATGTATTACTTTGCTATTCCTTTTTGAAACGACCTTCAGGATAAGAGATATTTTAGTTTTTACAAAAACTAGAGCACTTTATCTTAGTTGTTATATGAAATCGCTTAAAAAAACAGTGATTATATTCACATAAAGAGCCGTAAATTTTTTTATAAAACAGTGATTGATAAATCTGAGGGTAAAAAAACACCTCTATTGCTACACAAAACATATACGAGTGCAAAAATCTCATCAAATTATTTTCAAAACTTTTTGAGCAATCACTGCCCCCATTTGAGCTTTTCGAAAAAAACACATTTCGAGTAAAACGCATTTTAATGCTTGACATCTTATGTAAAGTTATGGCAACTGCTTTTTTTCTAAAACACTTGTAGTTTTGGCTTTAGTGAACGGGAAAAAAACCCCTTGGTATTCTTAAAAATCTAATAAGATGGCTTATAAAATAAAATCATAAAGTTTTTATCAATATTTGTCAATATTTTTAAAGAATCATGATTTTAGGGTAGTCGCATACCTTAAGAGGAGAGATTTAAAGAATTTTCATTGATATAGTGATGTAGTTGTATGATGTAGTTGTGTCTGAAATATTGAATGGTTAAACTAGATTATATATATATATAAAAAAACAATGATCTTAGCAAAAACCTCAGTTGACAAGAAGAAAGATTATCATTTAATTTAAGATGACTACCTTCGGAGCACAATTTTTGAAATATATAAATTTTCAACTAAATAAACACTTTTTTATTTGAAATAGGGCTTAAAACTAGGAATTCAAGTACAATTTCGGATATATTGGGAATTTTGAGTGAAATTTTATTAAAAAATTGCAGTTACGGTAAGTCTTGTATTGAAAATTCTAATTAATATATTTGAATAATATCTATACAGTACATAAATAACATCATTATCAGTTTTTAGAGCTATCAGATTTGTAATACTTTTGAAAGTTTTTGAACTATGTCATTTTTTATGCAAGAACTTAGTTTTTTTACAAAAAACTAATGTAATTTTCTCACAAAAAGTGGTTGTGAACTTTACCGTGAAGCAAGAAATGGAAAAACATAGTTTCTCATAAAATGCATTTAAAGATTTTAATACAGTATAAAAAATGTTCTACCAAATGTACAGTTTTTAATCTCAACATATTTATAGGTCAAGATCTTTTTAGATTCATGCTTAAATAATTTGGATTTTTTTTAACCATTTGATGTTTTCTGGAGAGTTTTATAGACTGTAACAATTGTCGTTTTTACTGAAATTTTGATGAAATATTGCAGTTAAAAAAATTCATTCAAATAAAATTCTAATAAATGTATTCAAAAAAATTCTAATAAATGTATTCAAATAATATCTATACAGTACGTGTATAATATCTTTATATGTGTTAGAAATTAAAAGATTTGTAATACTTTTTGCAAATTTTTTTAAATATGCCAAATTTTATGCAAAAACAGGATTTTTTAAAAAAATTAATGACTTTTTTTCATAAAAAACAGTAAACTACATAAATATAAACACAGATATTATATTTTTATTCATAACACAGATAGAACTAAATAAAACATGCTTTGAAAATTTCAATTCAATAAAATTATTTTGGGTAGGGTTCTACTTCTGGTTTTGTAAACTCCATTTCCGGTATACTAATTATGCTATAACTTTGCTTCTAGATATCGTAGAAACAAAAAATAGAGTGTTTTTGGAATCTTAAATGTATGGGCTGTATAAAATAAAAACATAAAAGAAATTTCGAAACTTTTCACCAAAATGGCAAATTTTGGGTAGTCACATACCTTAACCCGTTGAAGACTGTGATCACATATATGTGATTACTTCAGGGCCCACGATATCACATGTGAGATTGCGTTTTCCCCGTTCTATGTTCCATGATCACACCAGTGTAATCTGATTCTGGAACTTATGGAATTTGGAATGATTATGTACTTTAAATTTCGAGTTATTTTATTGCAATGATGATTTTATATGAATTTCTAAATGAATTTAGAGTTAAAATGAAAAATCACCTGATCCTGAATTGATGAATAAAACGGTAAAATTGTTAGTTAGTTGATTAGATTATAGTTGTTTTGAAATAGTCTATCAAAGTGGGCTGATTAATTGATCATTAATTAACACGCATTTCAAATCTACACAAAAGTTAATATATTATAATGAATTTACTGATGGCCTATTAGTATTGCACTCTTCGCCACTACGAGGACTATTGGCAAAGGACCACATATTTTTGATCCATGGCCAACCAACAAAAGTCGTATGAAAGTTTATGAAGTCGTATGTTAGTAATAAGTTGATTTAACTAAAAAAATTGAATAAATTAAAAGTAAAAAAAAACTTTTAAAAAGCAAGCTTTTATTTAAATACTCTAAAAAGAATAAAATAAACTTTTCTTTTAAAGAACATTTTGCTATCAACTTATAACGTCATTACACAATTTATGATATAAAAGCTTGTGGCGAGATATACGTACACGTATTTACTTAGCTTGAAAATTTTAAAAATTAAAATCAATCAGATCAAGTTATTTAATTTGCTTGTTTATCTACACAGGTAAATCTCGCGACAAGATTTCATAAATTGTGTAATGACGTTATAAGTTCATAGCAAAAAAATTTTTAAAAAAAGTTTATTGTATTCTTTTTACAGCATTTAAATAAAAGCTTGTTTTTAAAAAGTTTTTTTTTACTTTTAATTTATTTTTTAATTTTTAGTTATCGCTGGACAGGTTTCTTAGTCTATTCATCTCATTCAACGCATTATTGCTGCAAGGTTGTTTGTCAGTTAATTTTGAACAGACTAGCTCAGGGGTACTCAATCTTTTTTCCCGCCGGGCCACGTACATATGATACCTATTTCACTCAAGCCGCAACAAGAGGATAATGGGAGACGGGGATAAACATTGTAAGACCAAAACAACATTAAACAAAGCAAATTTAATCAAAATATTAAAACTCTTTATTTATTTATTTGTTTATTGCTTTTACTATAATACTATATTAAAAACGAAAAGCACAATTTTCTTTAAAATCCGTAATTTTAAGCCAATTATTTTAAATCTTTTTGCAAAATTTATATAATATTATTCTACAAACGTGAAAAAAAAGTTTTGTGTGATTATCTTTAAAAATAACGAAGTTTTTAAATGTTTTATTAGAAATTTGAGTATGTTTTGAAAAATCGTAAGAAAAAAAAGTTTTCGGTATTTTATTTTTTTAAATGACTAATTCTAAAAGCGAAAAGCCTGAACTTTTTAATGCAGAATATCGATTCATTAAGGTATCCGACTACGTTCGGAACCGTGATTTTGCAAAAGCGCATAAATGGATAATCTTCATGATATTTAGTGTCACTTAGTTTAGAATATATGCATAAAATTGTTTTAAGGACATTTTGACAAAAAAAAATTATTTAAATATAATATTTAGGCAAAAAATTAACTTGGAATGATCTTTTTTCCAAATATCCTTCTTTTGTGAAAAAAGGTTCTATTATAATAATATTTTCCCTGACCTCTCTACAGACCTCTCTACAGAGGCTCAACTAGAATTTTTGAAAAATTCATTATATTTTCAGAGTTACCACCAATTGAAATAATTATTGGCGTTTTTTTCTTAAAATTGCTCCCCTCTGTTGTCGTAAAATATGAATAAACCCATTTCTAATTTATATATTTCAAAAATCATTTTCATGAAAATGCATTTTAGAAAAAATCGTAAAAAATAGAAAATATAATTATTTTTTAAAAAAAATTACACCGTATAGTGACGAAATAATTGATCTTTCTGATTGTGTAATTATTTTTTGTCTCAGTTTCACAGAAAAAATAAGACGAGTTCTTAAAAAAGGTCGAAAAATCGGAACTTCCTTAAGTTCAATCCGATAAGATGCTGGCAGAATAAAAAGGCAACAGGTTAAAGCGTTTTTAATTAATATATTTTTAACTGATCACGATATCGGACTATAAAGGGTCAGAACATGCACTGTCATTCAAACTAAACGTGTTTGCAAAATTTCAGCCCAATCAATTGAAGACATCAGCTTCAAAATTAAGCTGCAAGATTCCATCCGAACAAATTACTTTAATTAATATATTTTTAACTAATTGCGATATCAGAATATAAATGGTCAAAACACGCATTATCATCCAAACTAAATGAGTATACAAAATTTCAGCTCAATCGGTCAAAGACATCGTTTTCAAAATTGAGTTGCAAGATTCCACCCGAACATTTTACATTGCAAGTTAAATAAAAGCTTGTCAAATACAAAAACATTAAGACATGTTTTTCATGGATTTTCTTTTTTTGCTAACTTAAATTGCAAGTACTTTCTTTTTTTCTGTTTAGATTGTTTTAAAAATCATTTTAAAAAATTGTATATTTATATGAATCGATTTCCTCATAAAAATGCTGATAATTGGTCAACTATTTGCCTTTGTTTACTTTTTGAATATCAATATTTAAACATAAAATTACGTGAAATGTATAAAGCAAAGTTTGTTATTTGCGCTTCATTACTATTTCGAAACATATTTCCTCCACATTATTGTAAATAGTGACTCTTCAATAGCCAATTAAAAATTGGTCTTCATGAATTCATTTTCTTTAATTTGTATAGTAAATTAATGTTACTAAAATTATAATAATTAAAATTCTTTCTGTAATGTTTTTAATGCATTCACCTTTCATGTGATTGTTTTCCACTACACATCTTTTTTACAAATAACTTGCTGTCTTAAAATTTTGAGTTTTCTCAAATTTAAAACGAGTCATTTGCAAGTTCGTTGCCATTCATTTAACTAGAATAACAAACCTCGTTAATATTCGTGTGTTTAACAACCAGCTACTTTTAATACAGGTGAAAAAAAACTGTTGTCATTTTCTGAAGAATTTAACGAAAGTTTGTTAATGGTTACTATAGCAACGAAGAAAAACAATGTAGAAATAATCTCTCATTATGGAAACATAAAAATACACTGGGCTTTTATTTACGAACATATTTCTTTCATGTTTTATTTTTACACTATAAGCACCTTGTTTTATGACTCTTTTAATATGAGTATGAAAGCTGAATTTAGTGACTATTTCTTTCTTTATATTAGTAAATACAATATAACCCTTGTTTACCAGAATAAAATATACAGTAAACGTGATATAAACACTGTTTATGAAGAACAAAAAGCCCTAGGGTGAGTTAAAAAAAGTCAATAAACAACCAATCAATCAATCAATTATAAGTAAAATAAACACATTTCTGGAACAAATTCTTTAAAAAAATACGAATAATTGTGGTCTTATTTTGGTTTTATTTATTTTTATTTTAGTTAACGTTTCTTAAATTCTGTTTATGATAAAATAAAATTCCACACTTTGTATTCAAAAAGTAGTAAAATATTCATACGTAAGAAAGCAAAGCCATTTTGAACACCTTCAGCATCATTTAATTTATCAGCACTACTTGGACAATACAACAACATCAATATTAAAGTGGGTTTTTTATGAAATTTTTTATTGTACTAAATACACTCGCATTCATTTCACAATATGTATGAAAATAGATTACCAAACGAAGTAAACTAAATTTTTCAGCTTTTCTGCATTAGATTCATTTTTAAATCAAACGACAAGAGAATGGTGAGATTAATTGGGAGGCCACTTGTTTAGAAGTTATTGTCGCTAATGTTGATTATCACTGATACTGAACAAAAAATTGAAGATACGCTAGTTTACTTTTAAACGATACCCCATTGATATATCATTTTATCACATTTGATAAACGATACGATGTATAATTTTTCGCTTTTTCTTTTTCATTATTTCTTCGAAACTGACTGTAGATATATATGTAAAGCTTAGGGGATTTTAAAGGAGAGTTTCGTATTTTTGTAACATCTATAAGAAGGCATACTAAGGTAAAATTAATGGATCAAATTATAACTGAGTTAAAGAATCAAAAGAAAGAAAATTAAAGAAAGTTAAAAAAAAATTTCGAATCGGATTTGCATCATACTTGGACTCTAATTATACAATAATATTTTCTGGTGTTTTTCTTTCCCTCATTATGATGCTAAAAAAAACTAAGAGTATTCTCATTTTTTTCCATTACTATTGTCCCTCGTATTTTCTACAACATCACATGCGATGTATGACACTTTTGCACCGTCATCACAGACAATCTGTCACACTTTCTACACCACCATCATATTTAATGTATCACATATTCTGATGTAGAAAATGTGATACTTTTTCTACATAAATGCATACAAGTTATCACATTCAATATGCCACATTTTAAACATAATCAAAACATTCTATCGCCTCTTCCACATGATAATCACATTCAATTTATCAGATTTTCTTCATTTTTATGATCGCATTCTGTTTAATCCATTTTCTTTATTCTGATCCTCCTATGTTTATTTCATTTTCTTATTATTATAATATTCTATTTCTTACATTTTACCCTATCTCCTTATTTTATTTTTCATGACTAACAATATGCATTCCTTTTGCTCTATGTCTATTATTATACGATGTATTTTTCCTCTTATAAAAAATACAAAGAAATTTTGTTCCACATATCATTTTTTTACTCTCTGAGGAGGCAAAAATTCTGGAGCTGCAATTATAGACTTTAATACCAGCATATAATTTAAAACTACTTTTTCAAGAAATTTTGCCTTTCTCGTATTATGAGCAGAGTTGATCCGATTTCCTTGACAGTAAAGGAATTTACCAACTCTCAACTTACAAATTTACAACATGGCCAATAGGATATTCTTTATTCAAAATAATTTTATTGATATGAACTGATCTTGAAACAAGGAAATCATAAAAATATATAAATAATTAAATAAAAATAACAACAAATTGGACAAAAAATATTGTTTTAATTTTTGTCGTAGAAATATTCTAGGTTAAAATAAAATATTAAACAAAAACTATAAAGAATGCCTTTGGAATAAAATTGTGTTATATATACCTTTCAAATCATAAAAAAGTTAATTACATTTCGTAACCCTTTCCAAAAGTTTTATTTTAAAAATTTAACTTAAGGTAAATCGGGGGGAAGTTGCAACATATATTTAAGGATTTTCAATTAGTACATTGAAAATTTAAATAACAAGATCATGTAAAAATATACTTTATTTTTCAATATTTAATTGGTTATGTATACAGGTTAATTCTCTTCTTAGTATGAAAATATATAAGAAGTTTAATGTTAAAGAAATTCATTTATAATTGAGGCGTGTTCCTCCATATATATGGGGAGATGCCACCATTCATGAAGTAAGACAGTGCTTTTCAAAGTTTCACTATTCGCGACCTAATATTTAATCATAATTTTCTCTCATCACGCCCCCCTCATACAATACAACAACGTATGGAATTGAATAATACTATACTTTGATGCTAAAACTACGATACGATTTTAACCTTATAAGTGTCACCAGCGTATATAAACGTTTCACTCAGTCAAAGCGTTAATTTCCCCGGGTGTATATATTCGTCTTTCCGAAGTAAGATCTTTTTTGTGTATTGCTAACCATAAAATTATTCCGAAGGCTTTGGAATGCAATAAAAGGACCTTCACAATTTTTGCGAAGGATATACTTATTTCAGATTATTTGCTTCTTTATCCCTTTTCCCTAATACATCACATACGCGTGACTACGAGGAAAACTATTGGCATTGAGAAGCTAACCGCTTAAATTTTAATCCGCAGTTAAGGGATGAATTATAAACCGTACAAATTATCAAGATAAGTGCCGATTTTTTGTATCGTTTTATATATGACAAAATCCCATGGGCTCACTGGTAATTATTGAACTTGTTCTTAATTTAGTACTGTTAAATTAATCATCAAATCCATTGTGTGGCACTGATACATTTATAAGTGTAATATATTAGAGTATTTTATTTTTTATTATTTCAGAATGTATTTTGTTTGTTTACTTTCAGTAAATTAATGTATTTTTTTAAAAAAATAATGTTCTGTTTTCAACTTTTCAATATACTCGCGCCCCCCTCGTAGAGTTGTCCCGCCCCTCAAAGGGGGCACGCCCCACAGTTTGAGAAACGCTGAAGTAAGACGTAACAATACCACAGTAAATAAAAAAAATAAGACAGACATTAGCAAATTAAATGTGAAGTAACAATAACCATAGAAAAACAAGCACACACATTAAATTTTTTCATAATTAGTTTTCTAAAAATAATAACAGTACAGGTTCGAATGATAGCCCACACAAAATTTCACTTAGTGCAAATGATTATCATTACAATCTTCTTGCAACCATTTGCTGCATCCGATGCACCGAATCCAGTCACACTTGGGAACTTTTTTTATCATAAAAGTACCTTTCACACATAACGCAAAAATCGTCATTATTATCCTCATCAAAACTGCCACCACTGGCATCTACAGGAATTTCTTCACTTGATAATGACAAGCTTACATGTCTCTTTTTCTTCTGTTTTTTCGAAGGTTTCTTGTAATTAAAAATAATTATTATTTTATTTTTTATTAATTTTAGTTAATTTTTAATTATTATTGGTTTTAATTAAAACTTTTATTCTTATAATTAATTGTATTTAATTATTATTGATTTTAATTAAAACTTTTATTCTGATAATTAATTATACTTAATTATTATTGATTTTAGTTATAATTTTTATTCTTAAAATTAATCGCATTTCATTATCATTAATTATAATAATATTAGGTTGGGGAAAAATAAATCCATTATTTTTTCGGTAGTAGTGTCGATATCTTGTGAAGTATCGATCAAACAATTTCAAATTTATGCTCGTTGTCAAGGTGACATTTAGCACTAAAAAAATTATTTTGCTGCTTTTTGTTTGGTCCATTCAGTTGTGAGTTACAGGGTGTTGAGAAAATGGAAATCAACAAAGTGAAAATTCGGAACATTTAACAGGTTTTCTTTGATAAAGGCGAAAATGCAAGCCAGGCACCTGAAATTGTGTATGGTGTTTATGGTGCCAATACTGTAACAGCTATACGTGCAATTTATTTTCGTTGATTCCGTTCAGGCATTGTGTATGTTAAAGTTGCCCCGCACCCGTCTTCGAAAATGTTGATAAAATCGCAGAAATAATCGAAGTTAACCAACATGTTAGTAGTCGTAGCATCGCCCAGGAGCAAAAAATCGACCTTAAAACAGTTTTAAGCCATTTGAGCAAAGGTGGATTCAAAAAGAAGCTTGATGTTTGGGTGTCACACCAATTAACACCAAAAAACATGATGGATCGAATTGCCATCTGCGAAGTCCTGGCCAAATGGAATGAAATTGATCCATTTCTTAAGCGGATGGTGACTGAGGGGAAAATGGATCCCATACGACAATATTGAGCGAAAACGACCGTGGTTAAAGCGTGGTGAAGCAGCTCAAACGGTGGCCAAACCCGGACTAACATCCAGGAAGGTCCTACTGTGTATTTGGGGGGTCTGGAAATGAATAATCTATTATGAGTTGCTTAGATGTGACCAATCACTTAATTCAGATGTCTACTGTCAACAACTGGACCGTTTGGAGCTAGTAACTGACCAGAAACGGCCAGAATTGGCCAACAGAAGAGGTGTTGTCAACGTCAGGCCTCAATTGTCTGTACTGACTCGCCAGAAGCTCTGGGAGCTTGATTGGAAAGTTTTAAAGTGCCTAACTAGTGCAAAAACGTCAATTTTGATAAAAATATTGATCTTTTTTTACTTTAAATTTTAAATAGTTGAATGTTCTGTTTTCTAAGAATACCTTACTTTTGTTTGTACTTCAATTATTTACTAAGTTATAACAGTTTTTATGTCAAGAGAGAGTAGCAAAAAAGAACCGGTTTTTGCATTTTAATACTTTTTTAAACACTTTTTTGGTGTTCATCGAATTTATTAAAAAAATATATTAATTTATGTAAGGTAATGACGGGATATGGTGATATTTTAAAAAATTATTTATTGGTTTTAAGTGAAATTTGGCAAATAAATTCGTAAAAATGTTGTCATTTTTCGATTTTGTTATGTCCTTGCTTCTCGATATTTTGTTTCATATTTAACTTTTTTTTATATATATTTGAAAGAAAACTCTGTTCTTAAAGACAAAATATTAAATAATTATGCCTAAAGCAAGGTTTGGGAGGTCTAAGGAATTTGTTTCAGCATTGGTTCTGGCACAGTAATGACAATGTTGACACAGAGCTAATCCCAATAATTATTAGTCCGCTGTTGACAAAAAGTTGCAATCTATTCATAAGTGTTTCAAAATTTACTCAGAAAGCCTTTTTCAGTACAATTTTATGGAGTATTTTACTTAAAGATACAATTACTAAACTTTAAACATTTCGCTTAAGTGCATTATTAATGTTAATTCCTTTTAATTTGTGATGTACACGTTTATTATCATGATATAAATATATATAATTAGAAATGCAAATACTTCCCTTCCTAAGATCTTGTACATGGAATTGTAAAATTTGATCTGGAACGCACTTGAACTACTGTGGGATACCCCTTAGAATATAGAAAATTTTCTCGGTAAAAAAAAGCTGCATAGAAAACAAAATTACTAAGGATGAAAAAAGTCAAAGTGCATTCATGTGGAGGTTTTAAAAACTGTTCTTTATGTGCTTTTCATTATAATTTCTTATAACCTTTGTGATAAACAATATTTTTAAAAGAAATTTTAGGGAATATTTACTGACAAAATAACGCACATTATTATACATTTTATGTTACATATTTCTTAAGCTGTAAGATACTTAGTGGAAATATATACTTTTTTTCCCATGCAAAAAATATTATCTTTTAACGTAATACAGTTTTTCTAGTGTGCTTTTTATATCTTCATTTGTATTAAAAAACTATGCATTCAGACGTTAAGAAAAGCTTTTTTGACTCTATAAAATTGGTAACAAAATTAAAAAGAGAACTTGTGAGACAAATATATAATACTGATATGGGCTTATAAAAAGTTTTTTCTTTTGATATAAAGAGGTTTAAGGTTGTTTTAGCTGTATAATTTTTTTAAGATTTAGATTTTAAATCTTTAAATGCGTTTTTCTCCGAAACAGAATTTTCCATATTTTATCGCATGGCAAACATGATGCCTGTAAATTTCCTTGAGATAATTGCACGAAATTTAGCATCCTTGTTTATTATAATAGTATGCATGCTGTCCACTAGAGAATAAGAAAAAACAATATATTTACCTTTTTTGTGATTGTTTTTCTTTGTGATAAATGCAAAATATTTGAAAAATTTTCCTTTTGTGCACTTTTTGACCCCTAATTTTGTGATAAATTGAAACTATTCAAAGATGATAGAGCAAAACATAGGTAAACGCTTTCTGAATTAAATTCAAAGAGGTTGTTGTTGTTGTTGTTTCCAATCCCCTTGGAGCATGAAAGCCTACACCAAATCCATTTGACCTTTCCGCGTAATAGTCTCACACACCAGGTCTTGCTCTTCATACAACTGTCGCAGGGAAATGCCCCAGCAGTCCAGAAGATGAGTAGGAGAAGCAAGTAGAGAGCAGGGACAGGTAAAGAAAGACTTTTCCTCCTGCACAAAATTCATACTACGCAGGTGACCCCTTCTAAGAAGCGCCAAGGCCGTCTGATGAGCCCTGGAACTCCTGCACTGTATAGATAGGCCAGAACTCTTAGCTGCGTACCAGTGGTGAGCAGGAGGGTTTCGCCAAGTCAAATTCATTTTATTTCTTTGGAAAGAATGAATTTCCGTATGGGGTAAGACAGTGGAACTGGGGTTAGGAAGATCACATCCCCTACCAGCCAGCTCATAAGCAGCTTCGTTTCCAGGCACACCCACATGTGATGGAATCCACTGGAGACATACTTGTTTCCTCTGACCAATCCTAACTAACTGATTTGATTGATTATTCAAAGATGTTTTTTTATCTTATGCATTAGAATTTATTTTACAGTGTTTGCCGCGATGTGCAAAAAATGCCTAATTTTAACCTAAAACTGTCCATTTTCTTACAAAAATATATTGAACTTTTTTTTTTTTTGATATTTTTATAAGTTTTCAGTTATTATCAAACAGAAAATGAGTTTAAAAATGAACTTTCAGCATTATTTCAAAAAATTATGTTCCCGCAACTAGTCAGGCACCTTAATGCATTCACCATATAGTCCGAACCTAGCACCAAACAATTATTACCTTTTTCTCGCATTGGAAACTTTCAGAGTGATAAGAAATTGGGATCAAGAGGGTACTGTGAAAATCGATTACTAGAGTTTTTCGCCAATAAAGGCCAAGACTTCTATGAGAGAGGCAATATGAAGCTACCTTTAAAATGGCAACAAATTATACAACAAAACGGTACATATTTGAACCAAATCGGACAATCCAAAACATGTTAGATAAAGTTTTGAATTCCATGCAAAAATAATGGATTTCTTTTCCCCTAATCAAATAATTATTAAGTGTACTTTTATTTTATACAATACACAGTGTTATAAAAAGAGGAAAAAAATTAAAGTTCATTTAATTTATTTTTGAACCATTTTGTATCTTCTTCCTAGTATATAGGGGGTAGATGCCACACACGCTTATTTCCTTATTGCTGCAGAGTTATGACCGTTTCTACATGCATCGTATGCAACATTATGCGTAACTCGCTTATATTGATAATATCTTATTTACAATAATAAGTACGTTTATAATCTTTAAGTATGAGGAACGGAATATATTATAAAAGTTGTACTCAGCATATTAAATGTTCACAAGATCGAAAAACTAGGCTGATTAAAAACGATTGAATGGGATAAATTCACAATCCACACTCAATGTTGGACAAGACTCTTCACTCAAGTTTCTCAAAATTGCCATCTATCGACGCATAAAAGTACTATTAACAAACTCGGGTCTTTCCCCCGAATTACCTTAATATACTTCTCATTGGTTTTAATTCAAACCGAAAATATTAAAACCTTTTGTTGATTCCATTTTTTTTTATTTCCAATAGCCAGGGTTACAAAAGGCCCCAACACCACAAGGGAGTAGGAACAAAAACAGACAAAACAACAAAGTAGGAAAAAACAAAGTGGCGAGAAAAGTCAATTAACCAAATAACTTCCTAGCTTGCCAATAAAGATGGCACAAAAAAGAGCCCTTTAGTGCTGGTCAGCATTCATGTCCTCCTAAATATCACAGAGCGTGCAGAAAGGGGCCTGTACAACATGGATTCGATGAAGATGTTTGAGGAGACAGTCATGTCCGGTAGCCAGACAAAACTTGGAAACTGCTTTACGTCTTGGCCACATGGGAAGATATTTAAGATTAATCCACCAAATCTTATTGAAATTTACCTCTATGTATTGAATTGAAGAATTGATGTACAATAGATATCAAATCAGCAAAATTTTGCAACACATTCTTCTAAAACTATTTTTTAAATAGTTTAAATAAATATAATTACAGTTTTAAATTCCAAGTATATTTCACAAAATATTTTGATTTCACCTTCCATTGTTCAGGTTGACGATTTTTAGTCTTTTACTATACTATAACGATGCGCCATCTAAATATCAGTGTGATATTTTTATTTGTCAAATAACTGAACACCTGTGTTTAATATAAAACAATTAATAATTTCATAACGCTTCATTTATAAATTTTAATAACCATTATTCTACACAGAATCACACTTTGAGCTTTTTTGTTTTCTTTTTTTACAAGAAAGAGTTGACTAATTAGCAAAAGAAATTCGCATAAATTTTACATTAGAAAGGGCGGCGTCATTTTCGCCAGAAGCTCTTCGATCGCTGACCAGTTGGCGAGTTTTTATCAGCCCTGTTTATCACAGCATCTCATCACTTATGCATAGTGTGACAAAAACGCAATTCAATGCAATATGCCACTTAATTTGTGTAATTTCCCCCGGCAAGTTGCTACTGGCCATGCATTACCTTTCAGATCGTAAATTATGCAGCGAGCACCTATTAGCAAATGCAAATTAAGGCGTCGTTATCTACGAAATGCGAACTTGGATGAAATGATTTGACTCCCATTTATTGAAATGCGGAAAACAGCTTACTCTGACCAGGGACTTGTGTGGAATGGGGGATTGGAATATTCGGAAAAGGGTTAGTGGGAGAGAACTCCGCGTTTGTCATTTTATTTCATTGAGTTGATGAAGGTCTCATTAGATTAAAGGGTTTAATGGAACATACAGGAGTGTTTGTTCTTTTATATAAATGAAAAGCTCTTGTAAGTGGATTTTAATTAAGAAATGTTTAATTTTGAGGTTTTTCAATTTTGTGTGCAAAATCATACAGGGTGCCGGGACTAAAAGTATCCAAAAGTAATGGCATAATATTACGTAACTATCCATCAGAATGTAACAGTTCATCCTTGAATTGGAAAACTCTCCGAGAATTTTTGGGTCTACTCCGATCTGCCGCACGTGCAGATATTCGGCAATCGCTGACGATAAACTTTTTAGACTGACTTCATTAGTAAAGTTGTGTACTCGACAGTAAAAGGGGCTGTGCGTACTTTGGTTAGCGGAATTTAAATCAGTCACGCGTGTACAGCGACGTGTCCGAAGACAACGGAATGTTCACCCTCCAATATCAAAATCTATCCACCAATGGGAAATAACTTTTAAGAAGACGGGAACTTTGGTATCTCAAACTGGCAAGTATCCTTAAGTTTTCGTGACAAAAGGCACTGTTGATCGTGTGCGTGATTCATTTTGTAGGAGTCCTGATAAGTCTATTAGGCAAGCCAGTAACGACATTCATTCCATTCTATTCGAACACGCCTTTGTATACGCGTGACTGATTTAAATTCGATCACCATACTGATTAACCAAAGTATGCAGTGCACCTTTTACTGTGGCACCCACATCTTTACTAATGATATCAGTGTAAAACGTTTATCATTTGAAATTGGTGAATACTTCGAACAAATGCGGTCTAACGGACTAGATCCAAACATTCTCGGAGAATTTTCCAATCCACGGATGAACAGTTTATTACATTCTGATGGGTAGTTCGTAATAATAAACCATTACTTCTGGATACTTTTAGCCTGTAAATGTAATAAATTTTCTTTACCATTTGAAATCAGAGGGAAAATCTAAGTTTTCAATTGATCTTACTGCTGGCATTTTCATTTTAATTTTAAATTAGTTACTTATATTTTTTTTCATATTACCTTTTTAAATTTTGAAGTAAACCTGGTATTTTTGAGAATTTTAAGGTATCTGACTACGTTCGGAACCGTGATTTTAAAAAAGCGCATAAATGGATAATTTTCATGATATTTAGTGTCACTTAGATTAGAATACATGCATAAAATTCTTTTAAGGAAATTATGATAAAAAAAACTATTTAATTACAATATTTCGGCAAAAAATTAACTTAGAATAACCTTTTTTTCAAAATGTTCTCCTTTTATGAAAAATGCTTCTATTGTAATAATATTTTGCGTGTATATAGCTCAGACCTCTGTACAGAGGCTCAACTATGAGTTTTGAAAAAGTCACATTATTTTCAGAGTTACAACTAATTGAAATAATTATCGGCATTTATTTCTTAAAATTTTTCCCCTCTGTTGTCGTAAGACATGGATAAACCCACTTCTAAGATATATATTTCAAAAATTCTAGTTGAGCCTCTGTACAGAGGTCTGGGCTATATACAGGCAAAATATTATTATAATAGAAACATTTTTCACAAAAGGAGAATATTTTGAAAATGGCTCATTCTATGTTCACTTTTTGTCAATATATTGTACTTAAATAATTTTTTGTTGTAATACTATACTTAAAACAATTTTATATACATTTTCTAATATAAGTGACACTAAATATCATAAATATTATCCATTTATACGTTTTTGCAATATCACGGTTCCGAACATAGTCGGATATCTTAAAAACTTCATTTGTTTCCTGATACCGATTTATCTTAGCTTAAATAAAATAAGAATCTTTTTATTGAACATTTATGACGGTTTAAATCAGAGACATTTGGCAAAATGAGAATTTGGGAGAAATTAAAAAGATTTTGATTCGACATTTCTTTTAATTAGTTGATATAAATCTTACCTCAATTAGAGAATTTGAGGATATTAGTTCACGCGCGTGTATACATCTGGCAATTTGCAATACCTGACAGAAGCAGAATAAGTGTCGGCAGCAATGGATGTGTAGTTGATAACCGTATACGCTGAAACTAGGGTTCGCAGCCCTGGATCTCGGTGTTTCATCAGATCCCCAATTCCCGGGATAAAAATAACAAGCACCCTAATTTAATTTTTAATTTTTGTCTAAATAATTTTTTGAAATTATTTTCTCATCAAAATTTTCAAATAATATAAGTAACAGAAAATTAATATTTCTTTGTAAAATAAATTCGAAGAATTTTTTTTTTGTCAAATTATTTTTTTTGCGTAATAAGGTATCTGACTACGTTCGGAACCGTGATTTTTCAAAAGCGTATAAATGGATAATATTTATTATATTTAGTGTCATTTAGATTAGAAAATGTATATAAAATTGTTTTTAGAATAATATTACAATAAAAAATTATTTAAGTACAATATTTTGACAAAAAATGAACATAGAATGACCAATATTCAAAACATTCTCTTTTTATGAAAAATGCTTCTAGAATAATATTTTGCCTGTATATAGCTCAGACCTCTGTACAGAGGCTCAACTAAAATTTTTGAAATACATAACTTAGAAGCGGGTTTATCCATGTTTTACGACAACAGAGGGGAGACATTTTAAGAAAAAAGCCCCGATAATTATTTCAAATGGTCGTAACTCTGAAAATAATGTAGTTTTTTTAAAAATTCTAGTTGAGCCTCTGTACAGGGGTCTGAACTATCTACAGGCAAAATATTATTACAATAGAAGCATTTTTCACAAAAGGAGAACATTTTGAAAAAAAGTTATTCTAAGTTAATTTTTTGCCGAAATACTGTATTAAATTAATTTTTTTTTGTCAAAATGTCCTTAAAACAATTTTATATACGTGTTCTAATCTAAGTGATACTAAATATCATAAAAATTATCCATTTATGCCCTTTTTTAAAATCACGGTTCCGAACGTAGTCGGATACCTTAATAAATGTATCGAAAAAAGAATTAACGGAATAAGGTTAAGCCCTTAATTCTAGAGTACTAGATGTATTTTAATTTGTTTGCATTTAATAATTATTTTACAATGGACTAAATTCAAAAACAAGCGGGGCCAGGTGGGAATCACGAGATGCACTGGCAAACATTTTTTTTGCGCGTGCAATGCGCAGGCGCCGCAAATTAATAGTGAACTTTCTTGAAAAACTTGGTGCTTCAAAGCAAAGCATACTGCATTGCTAACAGCTCATGCAACTGGATCTTCTATTCTATTTCAAATGAGGTAACACTTGAAATTCATTCACATTCTGATATAATCACTGTGTGGATGAATTTGTACACAAAAACTATTAAAAGTTTCAGAAGAACTAGATAAAGTTATCAAAAAGGGATATGTGTGCACCAATGCAGCCTATTAGATTTGAGACATTGTGTTCAAAAATTTAAAAAGAAATGTCTAATTTTGAAAATTGAGGGAAGCTTGGTGATAACTTGGAAAGGTAATTTTTTCTATTTAATGACAATAAAGCGCACTATTGTAGATTCTGAAAGAGCATTTTCTTCGGCCGGAAGATTTGCAACAAAAATAAGAAGCCATTTGAACGAAGAAACGCTGGACGAACTTTTTTTTAAGGTATCCGACTACGTTCGGAACCGTGATTTTAAAAAAGCGCCTAAATGGATAATTTTCATGATATTTAGTGTCACTCAGATTAGAATACATGCATAAAATTGTTTTAAGGACATTTTGACAAAAAAATTTATTTAAATATAATAATTGGGCAAAAAATTAACTTAGAATAATCCTTTTTCCAAATGTTCTCCTTTTGTGAAAAATGGTTCGATTATAATAATATTTTGCCTGTATATAGCTCAGACCTCTCTATAGAGGCTCAACTGGAACTTTTGAAAAATTCACATTATTTTCAGAGTTACCACCAAATGAAATAATTATTCGTTTTTTTTTCTTAAAATGTCTCCCCTCTGTTGTCGTAAGATATGAATAAACCCACTTCTAAGTTATATATTTCTAAAATTGTACTTGAGCCTCTGAGCGGAGGTTTTAGCTATATACAGGGAAAATATTATTCTAATAGAAGCATTTTTCAGAAAAAGAGAATATTTGGAAAAAAGATTATTCTAAGTTAATGTTTTACCAAAATATTGTATTTAAATAATTTTTTTTTCGTCAAAATGTCTTTAAAACAATTTTATGCATATATTCTAATCTAAGTGACACTAAATATCATGAAAAGTATCCATTTATGCGCTTTTGAAAATCACGGTTCCGAAGGTAGTCGGATACCTTAAAAGCCTATTTAAAAAACACAAGATATAAAATGTGTGTTTGTTTTTTCATTTTATTATATACTATTTTTTATTTGTAGTTATAATGAATTAAGTTTTGTTTCGATAAGTAATAATATTAAACTAATTTAATTAATTTAATTTAATTTAACTAAGTTAAAAAATTTAAACTAATATTATTAACCCATTTATTCCATTTTATTATGTAATTTCAACTATGCTAACGTGTAAGTATTTTTTTAAACTGTCCAATCCTAATCCCGGGATCTAGATAATGTAATCCCGAAATCCCAGAAATAAAAATGTAACACGGTATTACAAACCCTAACCGAAAGTCACATTATCTTTTGTGGTTTTTAGTTATAATTGAAGTGGGTATTAATGTGGAACTCTCTCTGAAACCCACACAATCAACTTTATGTGTGACAGTTGCACCAAATTTTATTAAAAATGACCAAAAAACTTCGTCCTTCATTCTTAAAACATTGGGTTCCACGTACCAAAGAATGAAACCTTTTAAAAAGGGTACTTGAAAATGCATCGCCTTCGAGATTTAATTTTATTTTAAAAAATAGTGCAAAATAAAAGTAAATAATATACATATTTTTCATTTCGGTAAGAAAATGTAATTTAATTATTTGAAATGAATTAAAAATTAACAATATATAACATATTGAACAAAAATTTAAAAAGCTATGTTATTTAATACGTTTAATATGGTTAAATACTGAAGATTAAAATATGATAGTCGAAACTTTCGAAACAGTAAATAAATGCTGCAGTTTTTTATTAATATTACAAACTGAGGGCTACTTTACTTTTAAAAAGTGGGCTTTAATCCATTTTATTGTTAATCAATCTTTCTTCTGATTTATAATGCTGAGAGGATCCACGTAAAACAAAGGATAGAAGTTCTAAATCAATTATTTATAAGATCGTTACGTACCTAAAAAAATTCGAAAGTACTTTGATCAGGCTCAAAGGAGCAATGTACCAGTTATTGCCCATTTCAGTGATGTAAACACAAATTCAAAGGTTAAAAAAGGAAGGCCGAGTAGTGGCAAATTACTAATTTAAAAAATTATTTTTACTGAAATAAAGTTTTAAACTAAAATTAATCAAAATAATAATCGATATAATCAATAAAACAAAAAATGCAGTTTTAAAATAAAAAAGAAATACCAATTTAAAAAAATTAAATTATAATAAGAATATAAGACATAATCTGGATCAACTTATAAAATAAGAAATGAAAAACGAAAAAGAAAGGAAAGAGTACTCAAAATATGAGCCGATATAATAATAAAAAAATCAAATTCAGCTTTTGCTTCGAAGCTTTTAGGTCCACATGAAGGTTATTTACGTGTATGTATATAACCAATGCATGAAAAGTGTTAAATATTATTCCACAAAATAAGTAGGTAGTTCATGAATTAAACAACCAAGTCAATTAAAGTGTTTACAATAATTGAATTCTGCAGTTTAATTACTTATTTATAAAGCAATGAATACTTAATCCTTAAATTACCGGGTGGGCAAAAAGTCCGTAAAAACTAAAAATTTATAAAACAAAGAAAATTAAACAAAATGAAAAACGGTTTGCACTTTTAGCATCGATTAGTGAAGGGATTTTTTTTAAGATAAGAAAAAAAAATCAAAAAACAACCGACAGGAGGTGTTTTGTACATTAGTGAAAGAAAAGATACGCAAATAACAGAAATAATGTTACCAAACCATTTATGATAGCAGCATGTGTTTCACATATCTACCACCATAAGGAATGACACATTCAAAGCGTGTCACAAACTCAGCAACGGCAGAGTGCAGAATGTGCGACTGTATGCATGACAGTTATCCGTGGATCGCATCTTTTAATTCCAACAGATAGAATGGACGGGATTAATACAGCTGGAAATGTTAACATCCCCACAGCCAAAAGTCTACTGAAGTCGGATCTGCTGACCGAGGAGGCCATATAAACTTGCAACGTTTGCTAATGATTCTTAGACTTGGTCGTCCGGATCTTACACGATCCTCAAGCGATCCAGTTTCTTTAGCGATCCATCAAGCTTTATGAGGCGTACCACTGTGGAATGCTCTGTTGACGTCAGTCTTCACATTTTTTCTGAAGTCGGAATTTACGCAGTGCAGCAGTCGTTGTTTCCTTGTACGTGAAAAACAGCTTCAACAACAAAGCTTTCTCTTTCTCACTCAGAATCCTTGTTCACTTAGGTGGCATGCAAAGGAGAATTATATCTGGATCAAGAGCATCAGTATTTGTAATCGCCTGTCTCATTTGCATCTCCTGCAAACCGTTTTTTTTTATTTTGTTTTAATTTTTCGGGTATTATAAACTTTAAAGGGGACACAGTACGATTCAATTGACCAAAATCTGTCAAAAAATCAAATCTAATTTTTTTAGCCTAAATTATTTTTATATATTTTTCTATATCCTCACAAAATTTAAAAGCTCTAAACTTATCTCTAAACTATGAATCAAAGCAATACTTATTTTTTTAAAAAATAATTGAACTCAGAATTTATACATTTTTTAAGGAATTTTCAATAAGCATTCATAAAAAGAGGTATTGTAGGAATACCAATCATATTATCGCAAAATCCATACCAACTTTTGTTATACATAGTTTGACGCACTAGTAAATCAAATTTCATACGTGTACGTAAACTATTGTAGGAGGAGTAGCATTTTAAAATCACATCACAAATTTTAAGTTTTTTCCTTAAAAAATTATACGGCTAGCTTTTTATGAAATTTTGAGCACAAAATCTGTTTTATAGAGTATACACACATAAAAGGCAACCAAAAATTTTTTTTAAATCCTTAATTTAAAAAAAATTTCCTAAATTGTTTCATGTCCCATACGGACACTTTTTGCCCACCCTGATACCTCCATTTGAACCTGGTAACAAAAGAAAATATATTAAATAGCAGGAGAATTTTTCCAGCAGGACTTGGTAGCCTAATAAATGATTTATATAATTATAAGCTGTAAAAATTTAAAATATAGATAACGCTGCATCGTAGTGTATTCTTCTTCTTCTAAATGTATAACTAATCTTGCAAAAATACTATATTTTATATTTTGCTTTGCTACGTACATTATTTATCATTTCCTCTATTTAAAAATGTGATATGTATTTTTCGAAAGACACTATAACTACATATCATCAGTTAACTTATAAAACAATGGATTTGTTTTAATTTTAAATTGTCTAGTGTTACTTAAGCAGTATATAATTAGTTAATTGATAGAATATCTATTTTTTCGTGGAATAACTAGGTAAATTGAGAAATTATAAATCAAGTACGCACTTTTTAAGTGGTTTATTTAGGTATTTCCTGAAATACCTAAATATTCTATAAATTAACTGAATTATATAATTTAACGATAACGAGCATTCATATGTCTTTAAATAGACATCGCAATTTTATTTTTGTATCGATTAGTTTATCTCTATCTCTATCTATAAAAATGGATGTTTATATATGACTTCGCTTCACTCCAACACAGTTTAACCAATCATGAAAATTGGCATGTATAAGTATTTTTTGTGGAGAAGGTTTTTGTGCTATGCTTCTTGTTGCAGCTCCCCTCCAGGTGGCGCTACCGCATATCAACTTCTGAACCATTCAATCAATCGTCAACTTGCCAACATGGTCGCCAATAATAATGCCAACTTGGCTCTATTGCCACTATATTTCCTTTGAATCGTCCTTACAATGTAAGGAATAGCATTGCTTGCGAATATTACAATTTTAATATAAAATAAATACAACAGAAAGTAATATTAACATCCACATATAAATTATTTACACTATACACAATACAGCGTTCATTACACAAAGTTTGTAAAAATTTTGCAAATTTGTTTAGCAGCGATTAGCTTAGGAGGGTATTTTCAAAAATCGACCCACAAGAGTTACGCGAGGCGTTATAAATAAACAAAAAAAATCTATCTGGTTTTTATCAGCTACTAGATCTACAGACTTTAAATTTTACAAACATGTTTTTTGTTCAGCTGATATATGCAAAAACATTTTTTTCCATAGTTTGCAATTCGCCTAAAATTAACTCATTAAAATCTTTATCTTTCAATCTGTATTGTTTAATTTTTCAAATCACACTTTCGAAGGACGGATATACCAGCTAGTATCCTATAAATTAACTGAATTATATAATTTAACGATAACGAAAATGCATATTTCTTTTAATCGACATCGTAACTTTATTTTTGTATCGACCAATTTAAAATAAATAAATACGAAATCGGAAGAATAAACTTCTCACTATCCTAAAATAAATAATCTAGAAATCGTTTTACAAAATACCATATACTGCTTATCACAGAATTATCTGTTTGTATAAGTTATTTCATTTTAATAATTATATTACATTAAAGCAACAATTTCTAAATAATTTCTGCCGACATCGATCCACCAATCCATATCTTTCATTAAATAAAGCATGACTTATATTAATAAGATAAGCTATTTTTGAAACCGAAATGTTATTCCCGAATAAACTGATAATTTTCAATGAAATGCGAAAGACGATTCTCAAGGGAAACGGAGAAGTATTGTAACTGAATTATAAATTTTATAAATTCATGAGAGGGAGAGAGAATTCTCTCACCATCATCGGGGACAAATGACATTTTCGTTGAAGTTTAAAATGTAGAAAATTAAAATACATTTACTCTGTCTCAGAAGCAATGTAAAATATCTTGAATAGGGAAGAAATTCGTCTGTGAATTAAATACACAGACGGTTTATATAATTATTTGGAGAGAACTATATATTTTCCAGCTTTTTTATTCTAAATAATAGTATAATTAAGCTAATTTCCAAGCCGGTGCAGTTTTTTTAAAGGCAACAGTTTTGGAAAAGATATACCATAAAATCGGCGTGTAATGCGCGTCTATATTTTCAAGCTGCACTTTTTAAAATTTTTGGTAAAATCGCCGTATAACGTATACCCTCTTTTTTACGAAGAAATCTTAAATGTGTTAAAATACAATGTTGTTATGTTTTGAAGCCATTTATTCGATGTATTATCCCAGACTTCTGAAAAAATAATTTCTTTTAAATGAACAGTATTTCGACACATGTAGAAGTAAATTTTTTATATACTCATTTCTTCTCTTTATTTTTAAGACTTGTGATGATCTCCTAGGACCTCACTTTGAGAACGAGAATAAATAGGAGTCAGATAAGAACCAGTAGCCATTTTTATAAATAACTTTCTTTATTTGGTTATCTTATCCAAATAGAATCAAAGACTTATTAACAAATATATCTAACTAGTATTATGAGGTTTTAAAGGTAATATCCTTTTATAACTTAAATAATTAATGATCCAATTAATTAACAATTATAATATCGATCACGCAGAGATTACCACGATAAGAGATCCCAGAATTATATTTAATGTTCTTATTGAACATTTAATTTTAATTTCACTCCTAAAATAAATCTTTAATGAGACTTTAATTATAAATCAATATTTAACACACGGAATCTCAACTCTTCTTGAGATTAAATTATCCAACAAGAAATCTTCAATTTAACTTCACTATAACTTTCAACTTCAATCTCTCTCTCCTACTGCTCTAACTTTACTATTCCGTTTGACTTAAATACTTAACTAATCTGCATAACAAGGAATCCTGTCCTCTTTTTGGAGTTGATTGGAAATAGGTAGGGGATTAAATTTCCCTAAAAAGGACGACTCAGAAGGCTAGTGATAAAGTTCCGTAAAGATTTGTCACATGCTGTCATTTTTATACCCGCGTATCATACGCCCCCTTAAATTTCAATCGCATTTTTTGTGTTAAAAAGTGCGCGTCATACACCGGATTTTACGATACATAAAAATACAAAAAATTTTAAGCAAATCAAATAATTATGTGTTTGCATATTTGAATAATTCTTCTTAACAGGTAGCATAGTGTACTTATTATGCAGTTCGAATCATATTTTAATCAAAATTTCAATGGTTTTAATTGTTATTAATTTTTATAAAGATTTAGTTAATTATTGGATTTATTTTAAGCTTAAAAGTATTAATAAATTATGACACTGTGATTTTGTTTTGCTAATCCTCCTCAACGCTTTATAACAGCGTTAACAGTTCATTTTCTTAAATGATAAAATATCGGTCTTTTCAATACTTTTGACACAGAAGTACAGTACTCCTCAACTCCTTAGTGCCACGCACCGATCAATCCTTATTAATATTATAAATGCGAAAGTAGGTATGGTAGTTTGTCTCTCTTTCACGCAAAAACAGCTGAATGGATTTTAATGAAACTTTACAAAAATATAAAGGGTGTTTTTTGAGAGGTATAGAACTTTAAATTGCAATAAAACAACGATGTATTATTAGATTGACATGGATTTTTTTTATTCGAAAGATACTCTTGTGGCATTACATTTTAAATATGATTTCTGGCATTTGCCACCCAGCCAGTATGGTGGATATGACCCTCGGCTTGTAACCGAGTGGGTTTTGGTTCAAATCCCGAGTAAGGCATGGTTGTATTTTCTTCGGGAAAAAAGTCGGACTTCTTTCACCTGTAATGGATTTCCGTCTCGAATGGAAATCTGCACACCCTTTATGTTATATGCTGGTGTCATCATGTGTAATAAATGTGTATATTTTTCTGTTTGTATTGTATGTTTCTGTTCTTCCACTTGTATTTCATATGTATCCTAGGATAAAAACATATGACAACAACAACTATAATCCGTATGTTGCACTTGCATCTTATGAAAATTCTTACTATTGTTATAAAATTGTACATTTCATAAGGGTTAAGAAAACTTAATCTAGAATTGTAAAATAATAAATAAGCAAAATTTTACATTATTTTTGAACTCTAAATTGCAGTAATGAAATGGAAGCGAATGTGAATTGGTTTGTATATAATCTAATTAAACTTCCTCCATATAGAACAAAATAAATACAAACCATTTTTAAAAATGCACTTAGTTTTATTATTTCACTACAGTATGTATTTCAGACTAGATTTTAGGATAATATTTATGCAAAAATTGAAAAGATTTCACTCAGCAGTTATAATCCTCATAAAAAATATATTAACAAAATCCTTTTTTATATATATACTGATGAATGCAAAAAGGGTAGGGGGATGTTTTCAAACTATGCAATGTACTTACAACTTACATAAATACGAAAAATATTTATATATTAACTCATTTATAAACATTTAGCTACACAGAGTTGGTTTAGCTTTAAAAAGCAGTGATCGTGCCAAAATAATTGGTAATTGTTCCACAAAATTATGAAGGTGCCGGGAAGTAGAAACATCCCATGATATTATTCAACTTTTTTATATTAAAAAAATTATAGGAATTTAAAGTATATATATATATATATATATATATATATATATATATATATATATATATATATATATATATATATATATATATATATATATACACTGGTGTGCAAAAATTAAGGACGAGACGGTTTTTCAATACAACTTTGTACAAAAAGCTTTCCAAAATCAACATTTAATACCGTATGATCCCCAATACGTAAGGACATGTGTAATGCAAGCAACACTTGATAAAAAGAAATCAGAGGGATAAAGAAGCTTGATTGAGGAAAGTAGCATGGAGCGCAATGCGACTGAAGGCCGAAACATCCTGTGGTGGGTGTCCAGCAAGAAACATCCGGTCTTTAGTAGGGATATGATCTCCCTGACTGTTAGGCAGGTTTCACAGCGTCTGCCCATGCTGAGAATGAGGGTGTCAATGAGTTGTTGAGGCATTGCTGCCCATTCGTCTTGCAGTGCCAATCGAAGCTCCCGAATCGTTACTGGTGGTAAGGTACGAGCTGCCAAGCGTCTGCCTGAAAATCCATACATGCTCGATGGGATTGAGATCCGGAAATCGTGCCGGCCAATCCATACGTTCAATATCCTCACCCTCTAAGAGCTGTTCGGCAGCTCTGTGCGATGACATGTGCATTGTCATCCATGAAAAGGAACTGCAGACCCATAGCGCCTCTAAAAAAGATGCACATATGGAAGAAGAATCTCGTTACAATAACGGGTCCCGTTGACTGAACCTGCGTCGAAGATATGAAGGTCTGTACGACTACCAAGCATGATGCCTCCCGAAACGAGAACACCGCGACCTCGATACCTGTCCTTTTCAATGATGTTCGAGGGGATGATTGCGGCTTCCTGCTCTCTCCAGATGAGTATGCGATGAAATCGCTACTCAAACTGAATCTGCTCTCATCTGTAAAAGTACTCGTCCCCATTCATTGTCTCTCAATTCCGGTGTTCCCGGCACCACAGAGAACACCTTCTCCGATTGGCAGGCGTTAAAGGTACACCGTACAGGGCGTTGTGCAAACAGACCACCACCGTGCAGTCTTCTGGCCACGGTAAAACGCGATATCGGTCGTCAGTCGCCTGTGTCGTGTGTCTCAGCAATTTCTCCGCTGTCTACCGCCTGTTTCTTCTGGCCTGTAAGACAATGTACCGTTCATCTGCGGGTGTGGTTCCTCGTGGACGACCACTACTGAACCCCGGATAGCTGTTCCTGTAGTTTGAAATTGTCTCCAAAGTTGTGAAACGATGCTGTGAGCAATTCGAACTCTGCAGCCACACTTGTCACACTGCGGCCTTCCTCCAACTTCCCAATGATTTGACCTCGGGTAAAAGCATCCAGATGTCGTCTAACAGATTGATTATTCGCCATTTCTTGCTGAGGCAGCAACTGGTGTGATTTTAACTGCTATACGGCGTGCAATCTCTTTGCCAGAAATACTGATCTTACACCGACAACATGCTTTATACTACTCAGACACTCCCCATTACGTCTACCTGCATATCTGCGCATGTTCTACCGTACATCACCTTACTTAATCTCCTGAGTGGTCTTTCTGTCCGCTCTGCCTCTTCGTTCAGCTGATATGCTAATTTTTCGACTTCGTCCTTAATTTTTGCACACCAGTGTATATAAGTTTTTGTCATTAAAAAGGAATATAAAGACAATTCATTAAAATTAGATGAGTTATAAGTCGATTTGATTTTTCGATATAAAAGTAATAACATAAAATAGTGCAGTAATATCTCGACTTATGCTACCCCAACTTAAGCGAACCTGGAGTTACGCCGATTTTCCAATCTCGTCGATTCGTCTAGATGCGTGAGAATTATCGAATAATCTTAGAATAAAATAACACAAGAAACTTTAACACTAGATTGGCCAAAGTCATTGTGACTTCATTTTAATTTCAATTAGAAAAACAATTACACATATAATGCACAATTTCATAAAACATTTTTTTTTTTTTTTTTGAATTTCTTTTTTTGCAAGTGATATAAATTTTTTATTGTTAATATTTGCTAATAACTTGTTACATGACTGTAAATAATATAAAACATATTAAAGGTTTTATTTTTAAGCAATTTTTTACACATTACTCATTTTTTAACAATTCAGTCATTTTGACTGCTTTTTAGACTATATAGATGTATATTAAATTTCAGCCTTTCTAGTGTTAAATGCTGTTTGTGTCTTTTTTTTTCATCACTGAAACTCAGGTGGAATCAGAAACCAAGGAAAAAGGTAATATGAATGAAGTTGTCGATCTTGACGAGCAAATAAATTTAGAATAGGATATTGATCAAGTTCAAGAATTGCTGGATTTCCACAATCAGAAGCTGAAAATTGATGAGCTGATAGAAATAAAGGGTGTTTTTAGAGCTATAGAACTTTAAATTGCAATAAAACAACGATGTATTATTCGATTGACATGAATTTTTTTATTCGAAAGATACTCTTATGGCATTACATTTCAAATATGATTTCTGGCATAGGACTGCCACGGCTGGCTCGGATGTGGTCCAATCTGGACTTCAATTGTCGATGACTTTTTCCAACATTTGTGGCCGTGTATCGGCAACAACCCGGCGAATGTTGTCTTCCAAATGGTGAAGCGTTTGTGGCTTATCCGCATAGACCAATGACTTTATTTAGGCCCACAGAAATTAGTCTAGCGGTGTTAAATCACAAGATCTTGGAGGCCAATTCACAGGTCCAAAACTTGAAATTAGGCGGTCACCAAACGTGTCTTTCAATCAATCGATTGTGGCACGAGCTGTGTGACATGTTGCGCCGTCTTTGTTGGAACCACAGCTCCTGGACATCATGATTGTTCAATTCAGGAATGAAAAAGTTATTAATCATGGCTCTATACCGATCACCATTGACTGTAACGTTGTGACCTTTCATCGTTTTGAAGAAGGATTCCACCAGCCCATAAAGCGCACCAAACAGTCAGTTTTTCTGGATGTAACGGTGTTTCGACATACACTTGTGGATTAGCTTCACCCAAATGCTGCAGTTTTGTTTGTTGACGTAGCCATTCAACCAGAAGTGCGCTTCATCGCTAAACAAAATTCGCTTATGAAAATGGACCATTATTTTCGAAATAAAATTGCACAATTTGAAAGCGTTGTTCAGGCGTGAGTCTATTGATGATGAATTGCCAAACCAATCTGAGAATAAATCACTTGACAGCTGTTAAATTGGTCGCCATCTTGGAAAGTAATGCCAACTTAAACTTCTATACCTGGAAAAAAAACACTCTGTAGCTTATACATCAGAATAACACATAGGCTATAACTTATAACGACATTGTATGAAGTGTCTAAAATATAACGATAATTGTCAAGTAGGTAGGGAAACATTCTGCCATCTGCACACAATCCCAACAGGATATATCTTGTTACAGGATATATCTATTTTTATGTGGGAAGCAAAAATTTTCCTTCTAGATATAAATTTTTTACACTATATTTAGCGTTCATTACAGAAAATTTATATATAACAATGTGTTTCTTTTGCTGTGCAGATATCAGCTTAAGAAAGTGTTTTCAAATATCGACCCACAAGAAAGTTGCGGGGAGTTATAAATAAAAAAATCCTTTTATCTGTTATTAGATCTACAGACATAAAATTTGACAAAACATAGTTTCCTTTTTCTTTTTTTTTTTTTTTTTTCTTAGCTTAGCAAAAAGCTTTTTTTTTTTTGTTTTGTTTAATGTGCAATTCGATTAAAATTAACTCATAAGAACTTCTTTATCCTTCAATCTGTATTGCTTAATTTTTCAATTCACCCATGCGAAGAACAGGTATACCCGCTAGTGTTTCAATATTTTGCTTCGGCCCACTGGGAGGTGCGCATTTATTGTTTATATTTCAGATTGCTTTTTATTTAAGTTTAAGTTAATTATATTTAAACATATCTTCAAAATAAAGTACAACTACACCTAAACATGAATATAAGATGAATGTCGCACAAACTCGATAAAAAAATACACCATAGTAAATAAAATAGAAATACTTTTATGTGCTTTGGGGGCCATTTGATCCATGGACCGGTCCGCGACATGGGAGTTGAGGACCCCTACACTAGCAGATCGAATTATATAAATTCCACTTTAATATCCTTAAAGGGGAGTTTGAGGTTTCATTATCTTAATTAGTTTTATGAATAAAGTCAATTAAATAGAGATACGAAGCACAATAAATTTTAAGATAAAACTTTACTGTATTAAAGTCTTTTCTATAAACCTTTCTACATTTAGAAAATAATTAACCTAAATTAATAAAACTGAAACTTCAAAGTTTTAAATAAAAACTCTATCACCATTAAAGTTTTTAAGAAAAAGATTAATTAGATATTCATTTTTTTGTACTAAATTCTAGCTAGTTCTTTGTCAAAATGTTTGTAATATAATTTTGTTATTTTTGTAAAATGACAAATAAATAAACAAGATTTATGAACTGGATAATTACATTTAATTAAAGAATTTAAATAACAGATACCGATACAACTAGAATAATATTGTATAATTATCAATCATTTTAAGACGGGTGTGTAAATGCGTTGCTTGTTTAGAGAGTTTTGCACCCCCTCTAAAAACTTCCACACCAAGCCAATAGGAGGCTTGAGAGGGACATTAGTAGAATATATTTTATTTTCTTAATGCTGCGTAAAGTTAACGGTTCCAAGTCAAAGTAAATAGAATATAACAGCAAAACTGTGTGATGCCACTCAAGCTACTTTATTAAATAAATGTTTTTAATCTAAAATATTAGCTTGCTTCTAACGACGTATTGTTGAACTATTGTCAAGTGACAAGAATGACACCTGAGCTGGCACCCTCTTCTCCTAACTTCCGCATCTCACCAAAGGAAGGACATCTGAGCTTAGACGCATTTAACATGCATAGACTCTCTCAATGTAATTTCAGAGTTTTGGAGATATAAAACTGATTTAACTATCCCGTACACCCTAAATTAGCGATATTCAACCTGTGGCCCACCGAGCTTTTTTAAGTGGCCCGGTCAGTGACCATTGCTTTGAAAAATTCACTTATTTAAGAACAATATATTAAAAATTTGATATTAAGAAGTCATATATATTAATTGTGCTTTTTGCTGTCAATGCCAACAACTGCGAATTGATATTCTTTTTTTCTTTGTAACGTTTACGGTTAGTGATAACAGACAACAGTGGAGTATAGTGACAGTTTTATGGGTGGAACTAATTTTTAACTACCTTCCATATCTTGCAAGCGAAAAATATTCAAAGAAAATGTATCGTTTCAAGACGATTGGGAGGTTGATTATTTTGTGGTGAAAAAAAAAACATGGATCACGGTAATTGTTTGATTTGTCACGAAAGTGCTGTATTTAAAAAATACCTGTTAACAGGAATCTCTCTCATTCAATGACACTTTCCCTCGAAGATCTCTTTCTAGAAGTAATAAATAGGCTTTCTTGAATAATCTTTGCAACAGAAACAAAGTTTTTTGTCAGTGGTAATGTCACAGCAGTAACAAAGACATCTTATTAAGTTTGTTGTATTTTTGGTAATCGTATGAAATCGTTTACTGAGATGCAGAAATTGGGAAGGATTGTTTCTTAAATGCTTCTAATTCAGTGTTAGTGACAAAACCAAAAGTATAAAAAAATAGTAATTAAAAAATGCAAAACAGGAGTTAATATATTTTGATCAATTCTCCACATTCTACCCCCCTCCCGTCCCTCTTTATCCTCGCGATGAGACCCGCAAAAAATATTAGCATATGTATGCGGCCCGCGTGAAATAGCTGATATCTGTAAGCGGCCCAGCAGGAAAAAAGGTTGAGTGCCCCTGCTCTAAATGAGCCCCTAAAAAATTTGTCTTAATTTTTTTAAAAACGATTTCAGTACAATTTTATCTCGACAAAATAATCCATAGTATAAAATCATAGAATCAAATGAAATCAAAATTAATTGCTTTTGTACGTATTCATGTTTCTTAATAATATAAAAGAATGTAATGTTGTTTTTAAATTTCTCACAGATCGGGGTCACCAAGTTGTGCATCGCGGGCTTCTTCACAGGGGCATTACAAAATTTTGTAAAAGTTTTTTTTTTATTTTATATTTTTATTTTAGTCATATATATATATATATCAATTCAATCACCTTGCGTGCCCCATGCGAAAAAATTCAAGTCAAAAATCCCCGTGAGTCTAAAAGGTTTAGGAGCTACTTCCTCAGATGATAGATTTTATTTCTGACCTCAAGAAAGATACATATGAAAAACATTTAAGCAATACATAGTAATATAAACTCTATTTCTTTTTATTCGTTTGAGAAAACTAATTAGTTTTCACACAGGAAAAAGGATTGAAAATGTTTTCTGATGAGAGCTACTTAAATTTTACCCAAGAGGGTAACTTCAGCAATCGTAATATAAAGGATGCTCGTGATTAGTAGTCATTATCTTCAACCTTTGAACTAATAAGCAAATAACTTATAAATAAAAAGAATTTTATCCTGCAAAAATGAATAATTTTCAAAATATATTTGCATAAAAAGCAACAGAAATTGTTTAAGTTATATAGGTTATAGTATTTTAGTTCAATATTCCATTTCTTTTTAAATAGGTATGCTTCCATTACCCTTTATATATATTGTACTTGATGTTATAATCATTTCAGTTTAAATGCCACTACCATCTTATTTTCAGAATATATACCCCGAGTTTGTTACATTTGATAAATATTCCTGGACCCTAATACAATTGTAGCACATTCCTTGAATGTAATACATTTGTTGCATATTTCACGACCTTATTATGTTTGCAACATTTTCCACAAACTCATTAAATATGTAGCCTATTCCACGAGACTATTATAGTAATAAATACGTTTCATGATATATATCACCTTTTTGAAGCGCGTAATATTTATTTTAATTTCCTTTGTAATGATAGTCATTTTAGTTCTCAAAATTAAAAATGGCACATTCACATTAAAGTACGTAAACTATGCAATCTGTACTTTAATTTTATGTTTCATAAATTTTGCATGTTTCATTTGAATAACAATAGAATTTTCTTTTTACATCTAGTATATTGCTTCCTTTTGAACGCGTCTCGTTCTATTATTTTTGAGCAAATTAATTTACGCATCACTAAGAGACAGACAAAACATGATTTAAAATATCTAGAAACAATACTTTGGACGTAAAAAGAATACTGCACTGCCAGAGCAATCATAATTGATATCATTTGATAATTAAAAATAAAATAATATGGACCTAATTAATTCCTTATAGTTAATTAAAATGTTAGAATTTTTAAATTTAAAGTACTTTAAAAATTCAAATGTATGTAATTAAATAATGCGTTCTAAGGGAGTATTTCAAATCCGAGTCATATTTCAATGATTCTCAAGGAAAATTAATATTAATATCCGAGTAATATAAATTATTATGAATTGCATAAAAACTGAAGATTTTAAATTTATTTGGAAATGTAAGGAGAAATAAAGCAAGTTTTTAGTCTATACAAGCGAGCAGTTATTTAAAAAGAAAAAAAAAGAAAAATTATTTTTCAAAGTTTAATTATTTCTGAAAAAATACTGAAGGTGCAGAAACAGTTTCGCTTAGTTTAATAAACACAGCAATTTTATACATGTAAAATTACTCCTATAAAATTAAAATTAATTCTTAAAAGTTACTTTAATACTAGATATTTTAATTATAGTCTGCGGTGGGAGTTGTCGATTATACATTATTATTGTTTCTCCGTTAGTAACAGAACATGTTAAAATATTACCACCTTCAAAAGTTTTCTTAATAGAAGAGAGATATATAATGAGCATGAAAAAAAAAATTTATTTAAAAAACTTCAATTTCTTCTTTACTTTTTGAAATAAATATTTATTTCGATAATTTTTGTAGCAACAGGTAACATAATGTACTTAAATCAGAAATATCATGTTTAGACACATAGCTAGTTCTTCAATAGTTGTCTCAAAAATAATTCAGAAATTTTTTTTAATCAAATCTTTAAAATGCCTTAGTAAAGGAAGACCAATGTTGTATTTAACGATAAAAGCTCATATAGATTCTATTATACGTATTACAAAGAATTTGGGCCACGGTATGTATTCTAATGTAATGTATTCTAATGGGCCACATTTAGTTCCATACATGGAACAAAATGTGTTAGGTTCTGTTCGAAGGAATCCGAGTAATGTGTTGGGAGTTCGAGTTACACGTGTCCTGCACTCACTATCCCTATTACCTTGCCATTATCCATATTCACACAAATTGTGATGCAAATTAGCAAACACCCGGAGATCCGTAGCATCTCTCTGTGGGTACCTTTCGCGAAATAATCTTTCTGCTGCTTGTGCATTTCTTTCTTTGAATCCGTAAATCAAGTTAATGTCTGCCAGCTCGGTGTTAGTAAAACGTTCCATACTCATCTGCGGGCGGTGAAAGCTCAAATGACTGCAGTAATGCAGGCCTCTTTCCTTAAATGTTTTTGTCAACAACGCCACCTAGCGCCGACTGAAGTCGTTTCCGACCATGGGTTGCTATTGAAATCTGAATCCTTGTGATGTCTTCTACCTATCTTAAAGTTTGTCCCAATGATCCTGGGACATCCTGTACATATACTTGTATCAATGCCACCCAGCCAGTATGGTGGATATGACCCTCGGCTTGTAACCGAGTGGGTTTGGGTTCAAATCCCCAGTAAGGCATGGTTGTATTTTCTTCGGGAATAGAAGTCGGACTTCTTTTCACCTGTAATGGATTTCCGTCTCGAATGGAAATCTGCACACCCTTTATGTTATATGCTGGTGTCATCATGTGTAATAAAAATGTCTATATTCTTCTGTTTGTATTGTATGTTTCTCTTCTTCCACTTGTATTTTATATGTATCCCAGGATAAAAACATATGACAACAACAACTATAATCCGTATGTTGCACTTGCATCTTATGAAAATTCTTACTATTGTTATAAAATTGTACATTTCATAAGGGTTAAGTAAACTTAATCTAGAATTGTAAATAATAGATAAGCAAAATTTTACATTATTTTTTGAACTCTAAATTGCAGTAATGAAATGGAAGCGAATGTGAATTGGTTTGTATATAATCCATTTAAACTTCCTCCATATAGAACAAAATAAATACAAACCATTTTTAAAAAATGCACTTAGTTTTATTATTTCACTACAGTATGTATTTCAGACTAGATTTTAGGATAATATTTATGCAAAAATTGAAAAGATTTCACTCAGCAGTTATAATCCTCATAAAAAATATATTAACAAAAATCCTTTTTTTATATATATACTGATGAATGCAAAAAGGGTAGGGGGATGTTTTCAAACTATGCAATGTACTTACAACTTACATAAATACGAAAAATATTTATATATTAACTCATTTATAAACGTTTAGCTACACAGAGTTGGTTTAGCTTTAAAAAGCAGTGATCGTGCCAATAATTGGTAATTGTTCCACAAAATTATGAAGGTGCCGGGAAGTAGAAACATCCCATGATATTATACAACTTTTTTATATTAAAAATAAAAATTATAGGAATTTAATATATATATATATATATATATACACTGGTGTGCAAAAATTAAGGACGAGACGGTTTTTTCAATATAACTTTGTACAAAAGCTTTCCAAATCAACACATTTATACCGTAAGATCCCCAATACGTAAGGACATGTATAATGTAAGCAACACTTGATAAAAGAGAAATCAGAGGGATAAAAAGAAGCTTGATTGAAAAAGTAGCATGGAGCGCAATGCGACTGAAGGCCGAAACATCCCTGTGATGGGTGTCCAGCAAGAAACATCCGATCTTTAGTAGGGGATATGATCTCCCCGACTGCTAGGCAGGTTTCACAGCGTCTGCCCATGCTGAGAATGAGGGTGTCAATGAGTTGTTGAGGCATTGCTGCCCATTCGTCTTGCAGTGCCAATCGAAGCTCCCGAATCGTTACTGGTGGTAAGGTACGAGCTGCCAAGCGTCTGCCTAGAAAATCCCATACATGCTCGATGGGATTGAGATCCGGAGATCGTGCCGGCCAATCCATACGTTCAATATCCTCACCCTCTAAGAGCTGTTCGGCAGCTACTGTGCGATGACATGGTGCATTGTCATCCATGAAAAGGAACTGCAGACCCATAGCGCCTCTAAAAAGACGCACATATGGAAGAAGAATCTCGTTACAATAACGGGTCCCGTTGACTGAACCTGCGTCGAAGATGTGAATGTCTGTACGTCTACCAAGCATGATGCCTCCCCAAATGAGAAAACCGCGACCTCCATACCTGTCCCTTTCAATGATGTTCGAGGGATGATTGCGGCTTCCCCGCTCTCTCCAGATGAGTATGCGATGAGAATCACTACTCAAATTGAATCTGCTCTCATCTGTAAAGAGTACTCGTCCCCATTCATTGTCTCTCCAATTCCGGTGTTCCCGGCACCACAGAAAATGCCTTCTCCGATGGGCAGGCGTTAAAGGTACACACCGTACAGGACGTCGTGCAAACAGACCACCACCGTGCAGTCTTCTGGCCACGGTAAAACGCGATATCGGTCGTCCAGTCGCCTGTGACGTGTGTCTAGCAATTTCTCCCGCTGTCTACCGCCTGTTTCTTCTGACCTGTAAGACAATGTACCGGTCATCTGCGGGTGTGGTTCCTCGTGGACGACCACTACTGAACCCCCGGATAGCTGTTCCTGTAGTTTGAAATTGTCTCCAAAGTCGTGAAACGATGCTGTGAGCAATTCCGAACTCTGCAGCCACACTTGTCACACTGCGGCCTTCCTCCAACTTCCCAATGATTTGACCTCGGGTAAAAGCATCCAGATGTTGTCTAACAGATTGATTATTCGCCATTTCTTGCTGAGGCAGCAACTGGGTGTGATTTTAACTACTATACGGCGTGCAATCTCTTTGCCAGAAATACTGATCTTACACCGACAACATGCTTTATACTACTCAGACACTCCCCCATTACGTCTACCTGCATATCTGCGCATGTGCTACCGTACATCACCTTACTTAATCTCCTGAGTGGTCTTTCTGTCCGCTCTGCCACTTCGTTCAGCTGATATGCTAATTTTTCGACTTCGTCCTTAATTTTTGCACACCAGTGTATATAAGTTTTGTCATTAAAAGGAATATAAAGACAATTCATTAAAATTAGATGAGTTATAAGTCGATTTGATTTTCGATATAAGTAATAACATAAAATAGTGCAGTAATATCTCGACTTATGCTACCCCAACTTAAGCGAACCTGGAGTTACGCCGATTTTCCAATCTCGTCGATTCGTCTAGATGCAGTGAGAATTATCGAATAACCTTAGAAAAAAGTAACACAAGAAACTTTAACACTAGATTGCCCAAGGAAGTCATTGTGATTTCATTTTAATTTCAATTAGAAAAACAATTACACATATAATGCACAATTTCATAAAACATTTTTGAATTTCTTTTTTTTTTGCAAGTGATATAAATTTTTTTATTGTTAATATTTGCTAATAACTTGTTACATGACTGTAAATAATATAAAACATATTAAAGGTTTATTTTTTAAGCAATTTTTTACACATTACTCATTTTTTAACAATGCAGTCATTTTGACTGCTTTTGGGCTATATAGATGTATATTAAATTTCAGCCTTTCTAGTGTTAAATGCTGTTTGTGTCTTTTTTTTCATCATTGAAATCCAGGTGGAATCATAAACCAAGGAAAAAGGTAATATGAATGAAGTTGTCGATCTTGACAGGCAAATAAATTTAGAATGGGATATTGATCAAGTTCAAGAATTGCTGGATTTCCACAATCAGAAGCTGAAAATTGATGAGCTGATAGAAATAAAGGGTGTTTTTTTAGAGCTATAGAACTTTAAATTGCAATAAAACAACGATGTATTATTCGATTGACATGAATTTTTTTTTATTCGAAAGATAATCTTATGGCATTACATTTCAATTATGATTTCTGGCATAGGACTGCCATGGCTGGCTCGGATATGGTCCAATCTGGACGTCCAATTGTCGATGACTTTTTCCAACATTTGTGGCCGTATATCGGCAATAACCCGGCGAATGTTGTCTTTCAAATGGTCAAGCGTTTGTGGCTTATCCGCATAGACCAATGACTTTATTTAGCACCACAGAAAATAGTCTAGCGGTGTTAAATCACAAGATCTTGGAGGCCAATTCACAGGTCCAAAACGTGAAATTAGGCGGTCACCAAACGTGTCTTTCAATAACTCGATTGTGGCACGAGCTGTGTGACATGTTGCGCCGTCTTGTTGGAACCCCAGCTCCTGGACATCATGATTGTTCAATGCAGGAATGAAAAAGTTAGTAATCATGGCTCTATACCGATCACCATTGACTGTAACGTTGTGGTCTTCATCATTTTTGAAGAAGGATTCCACCAGCCCATAAAGCGCACCAAACAGTCAGTTTTTCTGGATGTAACGGTGTTTTGACATACACTTGTGGATTAGCTTCACTCCAAATGCTGCAGTTTTGTTTGTTGACGTAGCCATTCAACCAGAAGTGCGCTTCATCGCTAAACAAAATTCGCTTATGAAAATCGGGAACAACGGCAATCTCGTTTTGGGCCCATTCGACGAATCTGCGCCTTGCTTGATGATCGTTTTGATGAATTGCCAAACCAAACTGAGAATAAATCACTTGACAGCTTTTAAATCGGTCGCCATCTTGGAAAGTAATGCCAACTTAAACTTCTATACCTGGAAAAGAAACACTCTTTACATGGTATAGAGCAAAACATTAATGAAGAGTCTTTAGATCCAGTTCAATCAGAATATCGAATGACGGTTGGGAATTTGACAGAAGGCATCAGTTTAATTGAAATAGGGCTATTATTAAGAGATATTTAGAAAATATATACTACAACGAAGCGTATTCTTAGCAAAACATGTAATAAACATTATTAGCATGCTACGAGGAAATTTTGTGGGTGAAAAAAATATTTGGCCCAGCAGAGACAACTTTGTAGGTTTTACGAAACCTTCTATGTAAAAATAACTTTGGTTTACGATTTTGTATGTGTGTTATCTAAGATCTTAGTTAACATTTTTCTTCCGAACTTTCGTCTCCGGTCACAACCAAAAAAGATTTTATGTATTTGTATGTGATGATGTACCCTGATTTACGCGAATTCGACTTATATGATTATCACTAAGTCCAACCTATTGCGTAAGTTCGAGGTATTACTTACTGTATGTCAATCCTGAAAAAATTAGAAAACAGACATAATATTCTAATTTGAAATAATGCAAAACTTCTTGAGACCTAATAAAGTTCCAGTTTTTTTGGATAGTTTCATGTTCTGTAGAAACTTGTGCGTTCATAGACGTAATAAAACTGAATACAAGACATATCCTGTTTTATCCATTCATTAATTGTTTTACATAAGCAATGCGAGAAACTTGCATAAAATAACAATTTTTTAATCATCCTAACTACAATCCATTTAATTAGTAATATTATTTAATTTTGTTATTTGTTAATTTTAGTATAAGTGTGAAACACAAAATTAAAATAAAAGATAAAAAATTTGTCTGTACTGCACTACTTACTGTCCTTCAAAAGGTTTAGGATCAACCAGTCCATTTGTGTCAAAAACAAACGAACTTAAAAACATAATATTTGCAATAGTAGGACTTTAAACAATTATTTATTGAATTTTAAGTAATTTTAACTGTAATTAATACTAACGAAGACAAGTTACAATTTGTCAAAAAAATAGAATTCAAATTTTTTTTGGAGGCAGAAAAAAATGGGCTTCAAAGCAGAATTTTCTCCAGTGCATTAGCGTGAATGATTTTCTATAACATACATTAATTTGTCAGTTACTGTAATAGTGAGTAAATTCCCATGATGATATACAAGAGGGGTGGAAAGACTTTTCGAAGGTACGGGCTACTTTTAATTTTTTTCCACCAATGGTGTATGTAAGGTGAGGTAAGAAAAATGTCTACAATATTTTTGTATGATAACTTAATAAACATCCAGGAATATTTACTTACCTACATAACTACAATAAAAAACACACGCTTTTAAAACCGTGTTTAAAACAAAGAGAAAGATACAAACATAATAAGAATCAAATGATACATTTATTATCAAACAATTCAAAATATACTTAAAAAAATCCAACATGTTCCTCAAAAGTTAGCTCCCGTAGTTATAGTCATAGAAAACTTAATGCATACGGTCAGCCGATCTTGAATATTTCGGTACATAATTACTAACTGCTAATCTTTGGGTGGTCACCCCAAAATGTTTTGGCGGGCCGCAGGTCGATCGCGATCGACTTAATACTCATTTTTGATATATATAATGGGTTTGTCTTGCATAGAGTCATTGCTTATGAAGACATAAAAGATACTGCCAGCCCTATTAGGCTCAATAATAGGGCTCAATGAAGCACAATATAATGTTCCTCCTCTTCCAGTCTTAAAAAAATAGAGTCGTAGTACACGTGCAGCTAACTAGCATAGTGCTCATTGTCAAGGATTCATGGCCAGCGTTGTTGAATCGTGGATTCGAGTCCTGTTGCCTCTAAAGACCCATGATGTAAAGGTGATGATATTAGTTAAATCTACGGTGAAACTTCTCCGCCAAATTTTGAAAAATCGCCCATCTGGCGCGTTTTTGCATGTTGTGTTTTGGAGTAGCAACCCTACCACAACACGCAACGCCGGATTGCGAAATTCAAGATGATGGAAGGGAAATTATTGAAAAATAGCATTTTAAAGTTTTCAAACTGAAAATCTCTGCAAAAAGTATGTATTTAAAAATGGAAATAATTTCACTGACCTTAAACAAATGCTGCCTTTTTTCGACATTTATGATGACAATGTCCCTGGCTGAACATTGTCAACTTCTTCCGGCATAATTTGCTGCTCCTGCTCCGGCGTTAACTGTACACATATCCAAACCAAAACCCGTATTCAAACCAAGACCCTTTTCTTACACTCCTAGACACATAATGATTATTCTCTTTCAACCTCGACTGATTTCTGCAGTACCATTCAAGACCTTCATTTACTTTCTTACCCGTTCTTTCTCTTAATACCAAACCTTTCCACATTTCTGACATGCATACGATGATCCAATTAAACCTTTTTTCATACACCATTCTAAAACTGTTCGTTTCAAACACAGGCAGCAGGGCAAAAAAAAAAATCTTTCAGAATACTCATCATACTTATTCATGCATCCATTCAGATTTGCTGCAATGTTGCTGCTTATCGTGACAATCTGTAAAAATTTGAGAGGAGAAAAAAATTAAATTTACCTGAAAAAAAAAGATTCCACAACGGAAGAACGAAGCCAAAAAAAAAAAGAATAGCTAATATAAAGAAACGTCCGTAGTAAGTGAAAAATTGCCGGTTGCGAAGAGAAAAGGCAGTTAAAAAAATGTATTGCGCATGGGCAATAACTAATAGTCGGTAATTTTAAAAATAATAAAAATGTACTGACCATGAATGAACCAAAAATGTACCAAAAATTCGTCATTGAAATTTCTCAACTGTTCTGGGGAAATCGTTCAGTTAAAAAAACGTACTGCGTATGCGTGAAATTGCCCTGATCTGACTTCTCCTTCACTGATAAAAAAAATTCGGGAACGTTACCAAATTCTGCACATTTAACGACTTCGAGAGAAAAAAACTTTTGGCAGGATAAGCGACCGATACGACAATCCAGCCAAATCTACTAGGTTCTAATTACTCTTTAACTAACTAGGTTCAGAATTACTAAGTTTGTCACTAATAACTTTCGTGTAGCTCCAACGTGTAGTATTAATAAAAATTAAATGAATTACGCAGAAGTTGTAACTTGTCAGTGTCTTGGAACAGGATTTTTTGATACTGATTTTTGAGATACAATCATTCAAAGACACCATGATAAACGAACGTCAAGACGTTTGGGAGCATTAGCCCGAGACAAATCCATTTCCATCCATCCGGTTGTCGGATATCTGAAAAAATTGAGTAAACAATGTCTAGACTGAACAAACAATATATTAGTATCAACAACTGAAGATCAACAAAGGTATACAAAAAATTCCACACAAATAACGAGAGTAGAATATTCGAGGCATTTTGATAGTTAGTACCAATGAATTTTTGAATAAATAGAGTATGAATTAAACATTTTGAGAGAAAAAAATATCCGTTAACAGTAAAATTTTATTTGCAATATGAAAAAAAAAATCTCAAAGCAGTTTTATCTACGATTCCGTAAAGAATGTCTAGTGATTACATTTTTACAAATTTTAAAATCACACAATTCCTTACTGGCCATGGTAATTTTAAAGTGTACCTCAATAAATTAAAATTGTACCCTTCCAAATTTTGGTGTGCAAAATGTTGAGCATCTCATCCTTTTTTGTACAAAATATAAGATAGGAAATGCCTGAATATTAAACTGCATACTCTTAAAACCAATTGACCTACTAATTTTTTTTATCCTGTTTCAAGTAAAACTTCATTCTCATCATTTTGTAATTTCTTCATTGCTTTGTCTTTATAACTTCATATAAATTTCGTTTTGATACTTAATTGTTTAATTTTGTAATATACTTTGTCTTTGTAACTTACAATTGTTTTTATTGTTTCATTTGTTTCGTAAACTTCTCTTTTTATTTATCCTTTGTTTTATTTATATTATTTTGGTTTTGCTTATTTCTGTAAAGCATGTTTGATACTCGTGGTACAATGGAATTACTTTATCAATCTTCAATTTAAAAAAAATATGCTACTCGTATCTTTTAAACTTGCGCTTGTGTCTTGAAAAAAAATTCCAGCGTTGAAATATTTATTTAAAAGTAAGGTATAGAACAAGGTTCGGCAACCTTTTAGCTATGGCGTGCCAAAGCTATCTACCAATAGGATTCAGCAGGCTACACAGTAGGAGATTTTTGAAAGAATTCTATTCCTGTGAGAGTGCCTGCAGAGTTAGAGAATAGAGGTCAATAATATAGATATAAAGTTTTATTATACAGGATGTACCTAAAATCTTGGGCAAAACTTTAAGGGGTGATAGTACACATCAAGACAGACAATAGTAAATAGGAAACTTAGGGTCCCAAACGTCTTTCGATGGAGATAGGTGCCATCAAAGTTTAAGGTCCAAAATTTCAAATGATTATAAAAAACGGAAAAATGGGTCGATTCGTAAGCGGTTTTCGCTAAAATTATTCTTTTTATCAGTATTTTCTTGAAAAATAAATTTTAAAGATAAAGCTAAAAAATGTCGATAGAGGGTACTTAAGACTTTGGAGTAACGAACAACTATTTTTTACCGTTATTTTTTGTATCACATTAAATGCTTTTAAAAGCTTAGACTTAAACTTAAATTTTGAGCTGAAAATCTGATTCGTTGAGGGTGGTTAAGTAGCGCAAACGGAACTGTGTTCAGGAGGTGAAAACTTTAATGGCACCTATCTCCTTCAGAAGACGTTTGGAACCCTAAGTTTCCTATTTACCATTGTTTGTCTTGATGTGTACTATCACCCCTTACAGTTTTGCCCAAAAGTTTAGATACATCCTGTATATTAATTTTGCATCATTTGAAGATATTTATTAACAAAAAAAATACACAGCATAAAATATGACTAATTGTTCAATAAAATATTTTTTAAAAATTAAAATTGGACACATGTAATGTATTTTTAAACATATTTATTAAAATAAGAAATATACAACATAAGATATAATTATTTTACTTCATTATAGTTAAATTAAAAGATACATAAAAACTTTAAGGTGAACCTAGGGCTTGCACCACTCTATTTTCATATCACAAAATCAGGGGTATAATGTGTGAATTTCAATTTGACACGTTTTTGAGCATTAAATTGTTAAGCAATTTCTTTTTCGTATGAGGAAAGATTTCTTACTTCGATTTGTATGTAGAACCAAAAGCAGAAAGCAGAGTACGGGGAATTTTCTGCCTTGAAACAATTAAATCTCTCCAGGAATGACATTCAATAATTGACAAAATAGCTGCAAATTTATATTTAGTTATATTTCAGATTATTTCGTGATTCCGTAAATGTCTTTTCTGAAGATGTTTATCAAATAAAGTCCATTACAAATTTATCAACTTCCATCCACTGAAAAATTAAGAAATTTTTAAAGTAGTGTAGAGTGACACTAAGAATTGCACCACGTTCCACATGTGGCACGTGGGCCATAGGTTTCCGACCCCTGGTATAGAATATAGAGAAAAATATATTTGTCAATGTACGTATGGATTTTTTACAAGTATTGAGAAAAAAAATGGGCAGTTAAAAATTACTGAGAACATGACTAGACTATTCCGAAATTTAGTATCTCAGCCTCAGAAATATTTCTCTGAATTAAATCAAAGAGTTCATACCATTCGACAATTGTTACTTTGGTTTTTCTTTTTACTTCCAATTTTTAGTTTTGAGTCACTATTTGAGGCATCAAAGATGATATTAATCGTTTATTCACCAATAATATATCTTTATTGATGTTTGTGAGCTGACACTTTGCTTTACCGACTTCTATAACATGTTCTCTAATTTAGGTCATTACAAATAAACTTTTTTAATCATTCAGAATTTATTGTTCATCTTAAATTAAGGCTATTAATTATCTCTATCTTTCCATGCGAGAAAATATTTCTACGATCCGAAGAACATGATCTTGTATGTATTAAAACATTTATTAATTAATCATAAGGAAGTATGTTAGAAAGAAATTCTTTGATATTCATAAAAATATATTTCATTAAAATGAAATAAAACATTTGTACTAATGAGCTATTATTAATTTCATGGGATCTTTACTCGCCATCTTGCGCTTGAAGCTTGAGGCGTTCCTTCAGGTCAGTTCCGGAAAAGATTTCCAGCTGGGAAATTTAATTAATTCGACTACACAAAATCAATCCGTGTAGCTCTTGCGTGCATTTTCACTGGATCCCATCCAATAGTTCCTACGCAATTTTGATTGATTCTGCATGTCTACGTACAGAGCTTCTTTTATTTATCACATTTTCAATGAATTATTCCTTATTGCAAACGGTTCTAATGATACTAGAATCATTAACACAATGAGAAAAAAATGTATATGTTTGTCTAATTTTAATAAAAATAACTAATGAGTGAGAAATAATTAGATAGAGAATACAACTGAGGTAAATGAATTCTTTTACACAATAATCTTGGATACACAATAATCTTGAAGAACTTCCCATCTTTTACGCCGTGTTAAAATTACTGGTGATTACATAGTGCGATGGCTTAGATCAGAGATTCCCAAACTTTTTTTTCTCATAGACCTCTTGCCATACTTTTTGGTTGGGGGTAGAGACCCCTCCTTACCTAATGTTGAATTTTGGCAAATTTATCAATTTAAATATCTTTTTAACAGCTCTCTCTGGTTCTACTACTTACTTTAAAGGATTTAAATGTCTAACTGTAGTGAAATATTGTGTTTCAAACTTAAGAAACGCATGTTAATTACATTAAAATGCGTAAAATAACTGCTAAATAAAATTACTGAGCAACTATTTTTAATGGGAGGGATAACTCTGGTACATCAATAACAAATTTTCAACATATGGCATCAATCCTGAATCCTGGCAGATTTAATCCTGAATCTCATCGATTAGTATATATAGTGTCCAATCTTTTTTCTTTCTTTTTTATACTGTGGTATTACCATAGCTAAATAATTCTCAAATCTGGTTTAAAAATCCGAATAAAGGGCATTTAAATGTTCAAATTAGGGTAAAACTTCAATTTCCTGTCAGATCGTCTCTGAAAAATCTGGCTTCTACTTGATTAAATTATCTTTTAAAATTAAAGTCATGATCTGGTTTAATGAGAGCCACTATCGTAGATCCCCATTTACACCCCATGGACCCCCAAATCCTATTTTCGTTGCGATAGATTCCTTGCAGATCATCATAGACCCCTCGGAGTCGTTATAGATCACTTTGGAAATCACTGGTTTAGATTTATGCACGGGATATTTTAAGAAAATATTAGAAATTTTGTCCTTGTCACATATTAGAATTTTCTAAAAAAAATTTGATTTTAAAACTCTTTACATTTTTAAGCCATATGACTCAAATAAAATTCAATCAATTGCTTTTGAGTTTCTAGTGGTAAATGAATTATTGGTATCAGTGGTGCACACAAGGAGGGGGGTCCTGGGGGTCCAGACCCTCCCCCCAAAGCCCTTGATTTTTTTCCCGATTGATTACAATTCTAAGTATATACAGTACGTAAAATTTAATTAAATATTCGTTATTAATGATTAATTTTATTAATTAATGCGAATTATTTATTCAATAATTAGTTTTTTACCGTGTTTTTTTGCCGAAAATCGACAAAATCAAAAGGAGCTAGAATGGTGAACTTTCGACCCCGGACCCCCCTTGAAAAATTCCTGTGTGCGCTACTGATTGGTATGAATCGCTTTATGAACCTTGTTCCTTTATAAATATTTAAATTTGGAAGAAAAGTATTTGGAAATAAGGTTTCCAGACCCTTCAAATGATTAGTTTTCAATTCCACAAGTTTTTATGGGAAATCTCCATGACTTCTTAGTTAAGTTCTTCAAATAGATTGTAATATGGCGAATGAAAAACCCTGGTTTGATACAACATAAAATTTACATTGAACCAAAAATATGTGGAAATTTCAGAGAGATGAATTTCAGAGTTGAAGCATAATGAACTGAAATATTTTTGAATTTCGAAAATAATACCATCTAATTTTAATTCATAATTTAGCTTTTCAATTTTAATACCAGTTTTTTTATTTTTGTCAATAGAATCGCATTGAAGCTTAACAAAGCTTCTTAACTGTAAAAGTGTTAATCAGTCACATAAGAAAATTTGAAATGTGTGAATGAAATTGTTTTGAAGAATTCGTGGGCTTAGAACATCACGTTTTTAGGAATAATTAATGAAAGTTCCAACAAAAATTAATTGCATTGTAAAAGCTTTTTTTCCTTGCCTTAGTATTTATAACGGGGCTGGCTGGGTGGCGTGGTTGGTTTGTCACTGGCCTTTTACACCTAAGGTTGCGGGTTCGACCCAGCCCAAGGCGATGGATTTTCATGATACAGGAAGTCGTTAGTGGCTATGTCGTATGATTATGTGTCATGTAAAAGATCCTTAGAGTATCTGTTTGTTTGACTTGGGTGCTCTCAGAAAAATTAAATCCTGGTACAATTTCGCATTGTCAGAGCTCAGAAGCCTTCCTCTAGGGAGGAAACTGGGCATCAAAATTAACTGCGGTGATTGGTATCTGCCTATATGGTGCCGCATTAAAATAGATACTAGCTTCCGGGAATGTACGAGGTCTGCAATGGTTAAACACCAATCCGCAGCCCATTAGAAGGGAAAACAATATTTATAGCATAAATATAGAAATTCTAGTAAAGCGCTTCTCAAAGCTTCCAGGTTCTAAATGCATATCTGTATAATGTACCTCTAATTCGGCGAGAAACCCAATCCGCTTAAAGAATTAGGGAATAATTAACACAAAAACATTGAAAAATTTAAAATTTCATAACTTTTGACTCTTTTATTGTGTTGCGAATCCTTGGCCCCCTAATAAAAAATTAGTTTGCGGTCGCTCCCCGGCCAAATGTGGACGTGTTTAAAGACAGACTCTTTTGATCGATTACGTCGGACAACAGCGAGAATTGCGGCCCGACAAGTTTCCAACTCTGCTCATCAATGCGTGAAATAGAACAGCTTTTAATAGCTTTGTTATGCGGCCACTATCACCACGGGTCAGCACACAAAGTGATCCCGACCACAACAATCAGGCGACAGGTTTTTTTCCCTTCTTTCCGATATCTTCTTTTTGCAACCCGCAATTTTGGTATTAAATTATTCGGTTCGAATGAGTTTTTAGGCATTCCTACTTTATATGATAGTGAAAAACATATTTTAACTTTTCCGAGGAATTTTTCAGTTACTGTGATAGCTGTTCCAAATGAATTCGGCACCTATATATGGTTGCTAATAGGTTATCTTGGTTCTAAGCTTAACTAATGTCGCAAATAAATGCAACCTTTTAATAGGATTTCTTTCAATCTGGTTTCGGCCGCGGTAGCCGAGTGGTATAGGTATCGGACTGTGGCTTGCTTTGTCACAGGATCGAGCCCAGTACCACTAAAGACCCACCGTGTAGGGCAGCGATGCACGTTAAATCTGTCGAGAGCTGAAACGTCCTCCCGTTGGTGTGGTGTGGTAGTTAGGAGGGGGGTGCCAGCTCAGGTGTCGTCCACGTCACTTGACCATGGTTCAAAATTACGTGGTCCGTCGCCAAAAGCCCTCGTGTAGCTGAACAGTGCGACGTTAATATTCAATCAATCAATCAATTCAATCTGGTTTCAAAAATATCCTGATAAACGGTATAAAAAGATATTAATTTTTGCACCCAGCTCCATGGAAATTAGAAATAATATATTGTAATGTATTTTTCTTTTATTTTATCACTAATTGTAGACACAGTACGTCATGTCACAAAGAACAGAGAATTCTATTTCATCTTAAATACAAAAATTACTTTCTTCGAGATTCTGAACGCTGTGCTTTTCGCGTTAACAGCCAATAGAATTATCGCGTTTCTCAGCACAATCAAACCAAGCGCTATCCGCTACGCTACTCTTCTTGGTACAGTAGATCACATCCTGTGCATCGGGCTAAAATCAAAGAACTCGCGCTTTTCTTAACACCAAATTCAGTCCAGTGTTTTGCGCTCTTAAAACAAGGTACTCTCCTGACCATTCACCATCTTGCTCGAAGGTCAACCCCCTTCTCCGAAAAAAACAGTACCCACCTCCGAAAATTGCGCCAAGCTTTCCATAATCTACCACCAACAGTAGCCTGATACTACAAATATAAAGATGATGTGTTGTTCTTATTAGATCCATGTGATCGTTACTAAATTAAATGAGAGGCTCTCATGGACTTGACAGCAAAGAGGTTTCTTTTGGTACATACACAACTAACGTTTATTTACAATTATAATTTCTAAACTATGAACTATTTTCTACAAAAACCGCTACATAACACATTCCGCTTGTTCGTTTCGTTACATGTCGTTTCAGTTCTTTCGACCGTTCTTTTCGGAGCCCTTTGTTTACAACAGCTATTATATATAGCGGGTTCATATAGCGGGTGCTAGAGGGCGCAACAGATGAAATCTTCCTCGCATAATTGTTTTCTAAATTCAATTAAAAATTCCCTAAAAGATTTATTATGGTTCTCTCTTGCAGTAACGTAACGTATACCCACACAACCCCCGTATCTTGGGGGCCCAGGGTTTGGAGGGTCCGAAGCGTCACCGCCACCAAGTATCTACCCTTTATAAAATGCAACTTGGGGGCCCAAAACTTGATTTTACAGGTGGCCCCAAATATTCTTCGTTGCGCCACTGCTTCCTTGTGGCGGTAATTGTTCCTCGTGTTGGTTGAGGTTGAGGTCTCGCTGGCCATTGAGGTGCCAGAGGGTGAAAGGGATGTTCGAACGCAAAGGGAAAGAGAAGCCATTTAATCAGATAAGAAATGATTACAAACAGGTATTCACAAAAAATCCCTTTTTCAGTTTAGCGTTAGATCTGATCAAGCTGACTAGTAAGAAATGATGATTACTTATCTTTAATAAGCTTCAACCTCTGAAACTTGGCGACGATAAATCCTCTAATATGTTCTAACAGCCACTAAAATTCAGAAGGAAAGGACAATAATTCAAAACTCAATAGTATGGCTGTATTGCCTACATAATTATTCTCTACCTCACTATTTACCGTATTTCTTCGAATGTAAACAGCACTTTTTTCCAATGCTAATGTTATTGAAAATTGAGGGCAGTTTAGAACCGAAAACAGAAAGATTCGTTAGATGAGGAAAACTGAACATGATACTAGCGGTTACAGCAATTACAGGTTTATGTATGCATGTAAAAGTTTTTAATTCTGGTTAAATAAATTAATTATTAACTTCTTAAGAGTTCTCGTTTTAAGTTTTTTTCAAATTTCGTGACTATCGGACATCCATAAATCTTTTTAATGTTTTCTATGTACTTTTTCAACAAAAACGTATTGAGAACTTAGGGCGTTTCTTAAAATCGATGGCGGCTTGGATTCGAATAAATAAGGTATATGCTGTTTAGTAATGACTTAAAACAACACTATTAGAGAAGATATATCTCGTGGATAACCTATTGTTATACCCTTTCAAACACTTGTCTATTTATAAACTGGCCGAATTATTTCTAAGGTACTGTATTATATTCCAATAACCCTAAAGCAGTGCTTCTCAAACTTTCAATACTGGCGACCCACTTTTCAACCATAATTTTTATCGTGCCCCCCCCCTTATACAAAAATAATGTATTGAATGCAATAATAATGCACTTAGACGCTAAAAATACAATACGCTCTTAATTATAAATAGTATAAATTTATAAGATAAGTATATATTAAATTTTATATATGTTATTTTTAAGTAATATATATTTTATTTTCTTTCTCGAATTTTTAAATTGGAACAATTACAAAATGCGGTGGCTGCTTTGAAGACAAAATACAGATCTCAGCCAAATTTTAAAAAAAGTACTCGGAATGTCCATTTCTAATCGTAAACCTTCCTTTGAAAAACTTTCCGCTGCAAAACAAGACCATGGAGGCCCGCTAATACTTATTAAACTTGCTCTTAATTTAGTATTAATAAATTAGTTATAAAATTCCTTGTGCAGCACTGATACATTAAAGTCTGAAGTATCCACTCTTCGCACGAGTTTATTTATTAAAAAAAAACTAAAACATTCTTGATGTAATAGCTGAAATGTCAGGAGAGTAAACCCAAATGCGCGACAGTGTTTACGAAAATGTAAAATATTTTTAAATGAATGCTCATATTATATTTAGTTTTAAGCGAACTGTAATTGTAAGCCTCACAGAATGAGCATTTAGAATTAATATTAAATAAGGAAAAATAATATAAAATTCCGATGAAAAGAACAAAGCGAGAAGACTTCAAAATGTTTATGCCGGGAGCAGACACACACTCGATACTAATGTTAATGGTCTCGCGGGGTGATTGAGTCACTCAAACATTTTTTTTTAATAATTATTTTTATTGTACACGATACAAATCGTGATTCCAGTGGATAATTTAATTAAGAGAAAGTATACTTACCTACTTTCAAGGACTTTTCAATTTTTCTTTTATAACAAATAAACAGTTTTACCTGAATTAATGATTTCATGATTTGTGTGCCCCACGCGACCTCTTCGAGGTTAAAAGTGTGTTAATATTGCTCAAAACGAGCACATGATTTTAACAAAAAAGTGATGTATACCAATAATAACATAAAATGAATCATGTAATGTAATACCAGGAAACGGAAAAAGAAAACTTTATATGCAAATCAAAGTTCATGACGTCAAAAACGAGAAAAAAGGAGATAAGGGCGAAATCGGGATGTTCAAAAACGTCTGTTTTATGCCGTAACTGTGAAATTATGTTTGACAGAACTCATAACAACGTGAATTAAATCATGGCATGGCGTGTTATAGGCAACTGTAATCCGGGCAAAGTAGTGTGTGTGACTGTTGGAGTGTGTTATTGCAAGGATGTGGAATCGACAGGGAAATGTTAGACGTCGACCAAGGGAGGTTGGCCACGTGCCAAATATCAAACGTATATACAGTTAACAGCCCGTCGAAACACACACAAACTACGCAGCTGAAATACATTATTTACAGGACGAAGGGTGTCGAGCCAAACAGCAAATGAGAAACAAACACATAAGAGCCAATGGTCACCGTGCGGCCCGAAGAAGATGGGCTGCTGAACATCGAGATTAAGCAACATGATTGGAGAAGTGCTGTTTCAAACAGATCAGTCTAAGTGACACCCGACGTATTCTGCTGCCTACAGCATTCGTTTTATACAGCTGGTTATGGTATTTTATCACAGTGGATGATCATTCGGAATTTTTATCGGGGCTTAAATTTTTTCGATTCTGGGTCTGGAGATTTTTTGTTTTTTCTCTGACCTCAAGAGCTCGTCTGGTGGAGGAACATTTAAAACAAAAGCGTATGGAATAAAATATGCTCTCATCCTGAATCAAATCGAGCATGTTTGGGACATGCTAAATAAAAAGGTCGCCTGCTTTTATTTGAGATTGCACTTCTTGAGGAGTGGAAGGTATTCAAAGATAGCGATAACCTTATCGCATTGAAGAAGTTTTTATTTTTGCTGTTTAATATCGCGCGCCTATAAATTATGCATCAGAATAAAAGTACCTTTTTTTTTTAATAACCAAATTCTGCCCTAAATCATCTTTTCATGTTTTTATTTTCAAATCCAGCTTAATTCCAAATTTTTTTAACCTTTTTCTGTATTGCGCATTGATACGCGTGTACTATGCATTGTATGCCAATACGTGGCTGTCTCACACGGTTTTCTTCACTTTTTGCTTGCCCCTAATTGTTTTGAGCGTATAATATGCGCCTGCTTAGTTAGAGAAAACGTTTTTCATATGCTTTATAAAGCATAAAAAAAACGTTATGTAATCCTTCAAGTGTGTGTGAATGGATGGGGTGAGTGTGACTCTGTGGTTTTCCAAATATCTCGCAATCTGATAATGATTTCCCCCACACAAACACATAGAAATACATTATTTACAACTTCCCTAAATGAGAAACAAACACATAAGAGATGAGTCATAACTAACTGTACCAATAACTTAGAAGGTCAAACAGATGTTAAGTTGCCTAAATATTCTGCTGCCTACAGCTTTATGTACATTATTTTATAACAGTGATGAATTTTTTATCTTCTTAAATTTTTTCGATTCTGGGTCTGGTTTTTGTTTTTCTCTGAAAGAGTAGTATTTTAGGTTTAAAAGAAAATATAAAATATCTCATCCTGATATACAGCAAATTAAATAAAAAAAAATTTTATTTTTATAGGAAAAATAGCTAATTAGGCATTGAAAAGTTTTATTTTTGATGACTTAATATCGCCTATAAATTATATCAGGTAAAAGTGCTTTTTTATAATGTCTGAAAGTATTTTGTTTTTATTTATTCCAGTAAATTAATTTTTTTAAATCTTTTATTTTCGATATGCTTGCGCCCCCCCTAGGGTTATCGCGCCCCACAAGCGGTTGCGCCCTTAGTTAGAGAAAAATTGCCTTAAAGCATGAAAAAAACGTTATGTAGTCAAGTAATGGATGGAAGTCAAGTATCCATCTCGCAATCTGATAATGATTTCAAATTACAAAGCATATTGTCAATTCTAAATGAACTCTTGAGTTAAACAGAAAACCTATCAGAGAGCTTGAAGACGTTATCTAAACATGAAATAAATTAGCGTATTTTTTGTCTGTGATATACAGATGTAGACTAGCTTAAAATATAATTTTAAAAAAAATTAATTATATTTATAATGTATATATATATATATATATATATATACAGGGTAATTAGAATTAAAATTAATCTGTTTTGATCCGTATAATTAATTTTGATTGATAGAACATACATAGGAAACTTGGAACATACGTTATGGAAACAGCAACTTTAAGGTATCCGACTTTGTTCGGAACCGTGATTTTACAAAAGCGTATAAATGGATAATATTTATGATATTTAGTGTCACTTAGATTAAAAAATGTATATAAAATTGTTTTAAGAATAGTACTACAATAAAAAATTAGTTAAGTACAATATTTTGACAAAAAATGGACATAGAATGACAAATTTTCAAAATATTCTCCTTTTGTGAAAAATGATTCTATTATAATAATATTTTGCCTGTATATAGCCCAGACCTCCGTACAGAGGCTCAACTAGAATTTTTCAAATATATAACTTAGAAATGGGTTTATCCATGTTTTACGACAACAGAGGGGAGAAATTTTAGGAAAAAACGCCGATAATTATTTCAATGGGTTTTAACTCTGAGAGTATAATGTGACTTTTTTTAAAAAAAAATACTTCAGTTTCTCTTGAGAAGTTTTTACTTTATATAAGTCAAATATTTTATTATTTTAGAAGCATTTTTTATAAAAGGAGAACATTTTGAAAAAGGGTTATTCTAATTTAATCTTTTGCCAAAATATTGTATTTTAAAATTTTTTTTGTCAAAATGTCCTTAAAACAATTCTTTACATGTATTATATATATAATCTAAATGACACTAAATATCACGAAAATTATCCATTTATAAGCTTTTTTTAAAATCGCGGTTCCGAACGTATTCGGATACCTTAAGCCTAAAATAATAATTGTTAAAACTTCGAGGAATAGGTAGGGATTTTAAGTGCAAGAACGTATGTGATGCAAATTTACCACGATTCAAAAAGCAAATATTCATTGCCAGGAAATCCTTTTATACCACACTGATTAAGAGAGGAAAAAAAGAGCTTAAGTATTGGAACCACAGTATCCGAACCGTAGTAATTGTCAACTACGCTACAAGAATTTCACAGTTTTAAATGATTACGAAAAAGGACTCGTCAAGACAACTTTTAAAAAGATGAATACTAATTTTGAAGTGACAGGAGAGTTTTGTTATGCGACAAAGAAGAGAATGAAAACGGGTTTCAAATGAAGTTGATGAAAAAATCGATCTTACCGCGTGGTCGATAGAACATTCAGTTACAACTATTATTCTTCATGAACTCGAGTGGTATCTTATAATTTATCTGTCCATTAGACTACAGTCCGGAAAATGCTTCAACCCATTGCAAACTCTGGTTACTCATAATAAAATCCCCAGCGTGCAAATGCTGAATCCTGTAAACCTAGGCAAACGCACTTCATTTTTTTCTCTTTTTTTTTTCAATTCCTACTATTAGGTCACACTTTATATTTATTTATTTAAATTGGGGGAATTTTCAATTGTGCTAATAAAATACATTTTAAAGCACTCAATTGAGCTGAAATTTTATATACATGATTATTTTGGATGACAGTACAATAATTTAATTATAATTAAAGAAAATTAATTGATTAAAACTAATTATTTAAAGAATTGCAAATACAGCCACGTTGGCATGATTTTTGGTGACTTAGCGATCCTTTTGGCGACTTGGGTCGAGACTTGAAAATGTTTTTTTCTCACATTTTAAAGCGCTCATTTGAGCTGAAATTTTCTATACGCTATTGTTTTGGGTAAAAATACGATACTTCAATGATAATGAATAAAAATTAATTACCACTTAATGTTGTGATTCTGTCATATGTATAAAAATATTTGTATTAGTTGTAACTATATATTTAATAAAAAGTAGCTAAAATAAAATTTTTCTTTGTTGATCTAAGTAGGAATTGACTTAAAATTTTTTTTATATTTATATATATATATATATATATATATATATATATATATATATATATATTTTATACCAGAATAGCCACTGACAATGCAAATTCTTAGAACATTTTGTGGTTGGACGAGACGCATTTTAACCTAGATGGGTGATTGAATACTCCAAATTATTGCCTATGCAGTACTTTAAGTCCGAATAAACGTTTTCTGCGTCCAAATTACAATACTGTTTGCAACAGATTTCATTATCGGTCCCTTTTCCTTTGAGGAAAACACTCTTCATATCCTTCAAAGGTGTTCCATTATTGATGCTTGTTAATGCGATTTTCTTTAGAAGCAAATCCTCCCTGCCTTACATGAACAAGAAATGTTGGGAAACTACTGTCTTCACGCACTCACAAGATTGTACACTTCTTCACATTGCCCTTCTAGTGACAGCACTGCTTCAAACTCATTTTGGATATGCTCGGATAAATTTGAGGAGTTTTGCAGCTACACACACCGGACATCCTTGTTCCCCGCATTTGAATCCCTGCCACTTCTGGTAACAGGGATTCCTGAATGATCGTGTCTATGAAGGAAGCATACAGACTATATCTGAAATATAAGCTAGTTGAACTCATCGTGTTTCTGCAATTCACCAAGAAACTCAATGAGCTATTAGTAAATAAGCTTTAACGCGTTTGGAATACGTTCTAAACCCAAAGGTAACGCACATAGAACATATGCTGTGATTTTTTGTGTTTCCGATACGAGTTTTTTGGTTTTTTATTCGCGTGAACCCTTTCATCTAATGATTGAAATTCGTACCATTATTCCTTACTGCAGAATGAATTAAATGAAGAAATCAATGTATTTAACATTCACAAAAACAAACATAAAAAGAATATACAGACCTTCGAAAAATTTATGTGTAGCATATATTAAAATAATAATCAGTTACAAAGTTTTTAATATTACTAAAAATCAAATAACATTCATTAACCTCAGAATTATATGAAAATTATTATTATAATATATATATATATATATATATATACTAGCCGTTACCCACCCACTTCACTGGGTATTTCACGATGTTCTATATATCTAGCAATAAGAATTCGATTGTATTGAAAAATATATTTATAGCTGTTATACCCTTGATATAAAAAAACATAAATTATAATATCTAATTTCTATTTATATCTAAAATAGAAGTAGAAAGACTTTTTTTCGCTCAGTTAACCTAATAATCAAGTGGATTTCCACCAAAGCAACTTTCAGTGTATCTCTACTCCATAAAATAAACATGCGTGCCAAATTTCAAGTCTAAATCTAACAGAACAAAAACGGAATTTTTATCATCAATACCTCATTGACAGCACTCTTAGCGGATTCCAATTCAACAAAAGAAGCATGCAAACCAAATTTTATTATTGTCGTCTTAGCAGTTCGAAAACGGGAATTTTGTCTATCAATACGCCTAATAACTCTCCCCGCTTCCCCCTGGAGTTGATTTCCGTAAAATCTATTCTTAGTGGAACTCTATTCAACTAAAGAAAAGTGTTCAACAAATTTCAAGTAAACAAAAACAGGAATTTTTCTAAAACACGCCTTAATCCCTCGCAACTCCACTCCTTTGGGGATCCGTTTTCGCAAAAATCTTTGTAAAAGGAAGTTTATTCCATGAATGGAACATACCTTCTAATTTTCAAGCAGGTGTTTCTATTAGTTGAAACGTGGAAATATTTATCTATTATACGCCTCTTAATCCCCCTCAGTGACCCTTGGGGATCAATTTTCCCCAAAACTATTTTGTAGCGGATCTCTACACCATGAAAGGTATTCGCTTACCAAATTTTAAGATTGTACGTGTAATAGTTTAAAAATGGAAATAATTATCTTTAACTCCCCTTAAGCCCCCGAAACGCCACTTAGGAAACGATATTCACAAAACCCATCTTACGGCATATGTCTACTCAGTGAATGGAATTTGCTTACTCAATTTCAAAATTTTACGTCTAATGTTTAAAAAAGGAGTTAATTGCCTACAACGCCCCTTATTTCTCCACAACACCACTTGGGGGTCGTTTTCACAAAATCCATTCTGTAGGGGATCTGTACTCTATGAAAGGAATCTGCTTATCAAATTTCAAGACTGTACATCTAATAGTTTAAAAATGGACATAATTACCTGTAACGCCCCTCAAGCCCCCGCAACGCCACTTAGGAAATGATTTTCACAAAAACCCATCTTATAGCGGATTTCTACTTAATGAATGTAATCAGCTTACTAAATTTCGAGATTTTACGCCTAATAGTTTAAATAAGGAGTAAATTGCCTATAACGCCACTTAATTCTCTGCAACGCCACTTGGGAGTCGATTTTGACAAAACTCATTTTGTAGCAGATCTGTATTCTATTAAAGTAATCCGCTTAACAAATTTCAAAACTGTACGCCTAATAGTTTAAAAATGGAAATAATTATGTATAACGCCCCTCAAGCCCCCGCAACGCCACTTAGGAAACGATTTTCACAAAACACATCTTATAGCGGATCTCTACTTAATGAATGGAATCAGCTTACTAATTTTCAACATTTTACGTCTAATAGTTTAAAAAAGGAGTAAATTACCTATAACGCTTCTTAATTCTCCACAACGCCTCAACGCCCCTCTGAGGTCGATTTTTGTAAAAATCATTATGTAGGGAATCTCTACTTTATGAAAGAAATCTGTGTACCAAGTTTCATGACGTTACATCTAATAGTTTAGTAAAGGAAATAATTATCTATAACGCCCCTTAAACCCCCGAAACGCCCCTTGGGGTTTGAATTTTGCAAAATCCGTTCTTAGCTGACGTCTACTACATGAAGGAAACCACCCTATCAAATTTCAAGTCTGTAGGTTTAATAGTTCCGGAGATATCTTGATTAGTCAGTGAGTCAGTCAGTGAGTCAGTGAGTCAGTCAGTGAGTCAGTCAGTCAGTGAGTCAATGAGTCAGTCAGTGAGTGAGTCGCTTTTCTCCTTTTTATATATATATATATATATATGTATAAAATGAAAACGTTTTCTTTTAATAAATATGCTTTAATTCAAAAAGTTACATGTGACATCCAAGAATATCTCTTTCCTCGGCTTAAATTCAATGCTTTGCTTTGCAATTAAATGTTTATCATCAATATAAACTATTTAAATCCGATTGAATTACATTTATCGAATAATGACTTCGTTGATTTTTAAATATCTCTTTGTAGTGGTTTAATTATTTTTATTTTAGATTGCGCCACATTAACATTGATAATTGAAATAAGATGACATTGTGTATGTATACTAGGATTTCTTTCACGGGAAATCATAAGATATCTGTACATTTTCTATTTCCGGGAATTATACTTCGTTCCCGGGATTTCCTGTGTGTCTAATGGGGCTTCAATTATTTTTTGGGATCTATTTTTGACTTGACTGTAGATTCCAACTTCGTTGTAGACATCGTCAGCTGACCCTACTGTGGCAATTTGCGATCGTTCACCCTGAACTTCCTGGACAAAGGAATGTTCATTATCCCAACTGTGGGGCAAGAGTGTAAGATGAGAAAGAAACATAAACGCTTAAGTTGGATTGATGAGAATTTTTCCAACTAGCCTTGGGAAGGAGTACATGTCCAAATACATTTACATCTATCTGTGTGTATCGAGCTTCGTTAACAAAAATTATTGAGTTTTTTAAACAATCGCCTTTTCTAGCCAACCAGCACTACTTGATCGAAGTTTTAAGATCTTGATATATGTGGATAACTGTGAAAAGATGGTTTGTTTGTATACCTAAACACGCTGGAATAATTTGTTGGTAATGCTTGAAAGATTTTTAGAAATAAAGTCAGCAATTTTAAAAGCATTAATTGACATTAAAGAAGAACAAATGATGGCCAGTGTAAAGTTTGAAACTGTGACTACAACTGTAGCAGGCTTAAAGCCAGTAAAAAATGGCTTAGAAAAATTATGCAGTGGAAATGCAACTTTGCTAACTGCAGAAGCTGTATTTTCTTTCGTTATTGGAGAATTGAACGAATAAAATTCAGAATTTGCGAAAAATATGAAATATTCTCTAATCCAAAGAATTAATGAGAGACGCAACGTTAATTTATTAGGATTATTGCAATACCTGAATTTTGGGAGAAAATACGAAGCAGCGGCAGTTACTGTGGATATTTCGTGATTGGCTGGTAAAAATTGTTTGGTTAGTCAAGCCCAAATGAGAGAGAGAGAGGATCAAGGCTTTTCTTCGAAGAAGAGTCACTATCCAACTCTTTGCCCTCAGAAGAGGAGAGCATGGAGATTTTGAAAGAAAATTCCCTGACGTTGGACGAAAACTTAAGAAAACAATTTACTCTAAAACAAAAGTTTTATATTGTTCAACCAAAAAAAGTACTAGTTTCAACAAAATCATGAAACAAGAGATGAAGTTGTTTGACTCTCGACTGAAAATCCATTCTCAATTATTATAAAACTGTGTGAGGTCTTAAAAACACAATTCCTCCAACGTCAGTTGAAGCCGAGATAGTATTTTCTGTTGCCGTATTGTTCATCAGAAAGCTTAGAACTAGGCTGAGTGATAAACGTATAAATTGCTTATGCTTTCTGATATCCTATTTTAAAAATGAATAATCAATTTATTATAGTATATATTTTTAGATCATTATATAAATAAGTATTAATTTTGGAATTTGTATGTATCGTTATTTTATATAATTATTATTGATTTTATTTTAAAATAACTTGTTTTTAAATTTTTTGAAATTTTGATGTATTTTCGGGAATCCCGGGAACGACAATTACATTCCCAGGATTTCCCGGACATTCCCGGGAATGGAAAAACGCGGGAAATCAGAAACCCTAATGCATACTGCTTAGCGATATAATAAGCAATTATTATGGGGAGACTAATTACTTACTAGCTAAAGCTGCAATGCATTTCAGCAAAACAGTGGATGGTGTATAAAGCAGAGGACATTTCAGTACTAAAGCATAACTTCCATGGGGTTGCGTTGACGTCCTGCCACATGAACTGTATTAAGTGTTATCTAGTATTATTTATTCTGTATTATCTAGCAAACGGGTTCACAAACACTATGAACCGATATCACCAATTGAGTGGGGACATGCAATAGGACTAAAAGAAGCAGGAGTTCCAAACCAATGGATCGCTTAACATTTGTATCAAAATTATGTTACCATTTCACGATGTTAGTGGAAATAGGTGAACCATAATCATTGCAGGATGTCGATAATAAAACGATAGGTCGAGAGTAACGAGAAGATGGATCGATCATTTGATCAGTGTTCACAACCTTGATTTTTATGAACCCTACATCCTTATCAAAAATCAACCCAGACACCAATGATTGTAATGACCATTGATGGACGATACATGGTAACGAATGGGAACTGACATGCAGGACATTCCCTCCGCTGTATTGTTTGAGATGCAAAGAAGTTCTCTACATGTATCGAACTGTATGAGATTTGGCATCATCCTACAGCAGTGTTTCTCAAAGTGTGGGGCGCGCCCCCTGGGGGCGCGATGATACAAGGGGGGCGCGAGCGTATCGAAAATTTAAAGATTTTTTAAAAAAAAATAACCGGAAAGAGAAGTAAAACAAAATGCTTTCTTCCATAATAAAAAAAAAAAAATACACCCAACACTGACATAATTTATGTTTATTATCTGGTTTTTTTCCGTCATCAAATAGCTATCTTTGATCCCAAAACCAAATTAAAGAAAAAAAAAACATTTTGTTTTATTTGCTGTTTTTCCTCAATGAGTGATTTTTTATTACGTTTTAACATAAAATATTACTCGTTAAAAGAAAAACGAAACCCGGACCCTGAGAAAAATTCTAAGAAGATAAACAATTCACCACTGTAATTATTATTGAAATACTGTACATTAGTTGTAGAAAATAAAAGGAAGTCATGATTCACTTTTCAGCCAGGCTGCATAGTACGTTTGCTAATCATTTGATTGACCTTCAGTCTTATGGTATGGTTATTATCAATATTAGTTCCCTCCCATCTTTTATGCGTTTGCTTTTCGCTTAGGGAAATTGTAAATAATTGAGTTTTGCGATATTTGGAAAAGAATTGATTGGTTTAACATTTCTGTAGGATAATTGAAAAGTGTCTGATTTGCGTCCTTTATTATGGTCTTGTACTTTTGAATCATTTTAGTTCAGTTTTATTGGATTATTTCTCAAATCATCAAAGAATTGAATAGTCCTTGAAAGAAGGTAAGTATACTTTCTATAAATTAAAATATTCACTAGAATTCCGATTTGTATCGTGTACAGTAAAAATAATTCTAAACAAATGATTGGGGTGACTGAGTTCCCCCGCACTACCTTTAATGTTAGTATCGAGTACGCGCCTGCTCCCGGGTTAAAACATTTTGAAGTCTTCTCGCTTTAAATGTTAAAAAGTAACACAATTATTCTTCATCGGAATTTTATATTCTTTTTTTTTCATAATTTAACATTAATTCTAAATGCTAATTGTGTGAGGTTTAAAATTACAGTTCTTTTAAACAGTTATTTACAATTATAGCATTTATCTTAAAAAAAATCATTTTACATTTTTGTATACAATGTCGTACAGTTTTACTCTCCTTACAGTTCAGCTATTATATCAAGAATAATGTTTTATTTTTTAAAAAATGAACTCGTGCGAAGAGTCGGTGTTTCAGCCAGTATACGTTTGATGTATCAGTACTGAAGAAGGTATTTTATAAATAATTTCTTATTACTGAATTTGGCCGCGGTAGCCGAGTGGTATAGGTATCGGATCGTGGCTTGCCTTGTCACGAGTTCGAGCCCAGTACCACTAAAGACCCGCCGTGTAGGGCAGCGATGCACGTTAAATCTGTTGAGAGTTGAAACGTTTTCCCGTTGGTGTGGTGTGGTAGTTAGGAGAGAGGGGGTGCCAGCTCAGGTGTCATCCACGTCACTTGACCATGGTTCAAAATTACGTGGTCCGTCGTCAAAAGCCCTCGTGCAGCTGAACAGTGCGACATTAATATTCAATCAATCAATTTTATTACTAAATTAAGAACAAGTTTAATAATTATTAGGGACTTCCACGGGCTTGTCTTGTAGAGGAAAGTTTTTCAAAGGAAGGTTTAATATCAGAAATTGACACTTAAAGAGTTATTTTTCTATATTTAGCTGAGATCTATATTTTGTCTTCAAGGCATCCACTGCAGAAAATCCGGTTTGAAAAAGGTAGGATGTTGAAAATGGTAATAGTATACGAAGTGCGTTTGTTTTCAGTACAGATAATTCCTTATCCACCTCTACCCCAAATTCAAAGAGCGATTTAATACAAAATTGCCTTTTAATTTTCACTGGATGTGAAATCTATGAAGATTTCTTCTTCGGAAGTTGAGAGCCCTTCTGGAGTATCTTCAAATAGATCCCTAATCCACTCGTAACTTGCTACCAAGTTGTCCTCATCCAGAAAATACTTTTTAAAATTCTTTGCCAACATAGCTAAATGATTTTACATGTTTTAAAAACAACTTTCACATGTTGTTCTACAGATTTGTAAGTTTTAACACATATCGAGCTGGGGCTTTTTTTTCCTTCATTTACTTCAGTAGTGGTAAATCCAAAATTTAAGTATTTTTGAGAAGATCGCCTTGATTTAATTTTCGGAACCATGCTCGTTCGTCTGTGTACTTGTTGATTCTTTATTATGGTCGAATGTTTGCTTACGACTTAAAAATGTATGTATGATATTGTTTTAATCTACTGCCGTAAAAATAATTAATTACCGTGAATTACAATTAACGTGGAAATTTAAAAAAATGTACATTCAAGCTAGATTCGGTAGCTATAGGAGTATCGAGTCGACCAAAACTGACTGGAATTGTACGAGGAAAAGCATTTTTACATGTTTTGCGCAGACGTCCGATAGGTTGCCCAGACTCACGCAAACGTACCCTATAATGCCAGATGTGATGGATATGATAGAGAGCGACATTGACTAGACTATTTTTCTAATGACATTTGTACTTTGAGAAATGAATGCTAAAGGAAATAAATCTTTAATTAAATACATCATTTTTGCGATCTGTTCCAATTTAAAAATTAGAGAAAGAAAAATAACATATAATTCTCTAAGTAATATATATTTTAAGTAACTTTCTTAAAATATATATTACTTAAAAGTTACATATACACAAAATTTAATACACTTATCGTATTAATTTGTACGGTTTATAATTAAGATCGTATTGTAACTCTCTCTCAAAGTGCATTTTTATTGCAGTAAATACATTAGTGTTGTGCAGGGGGGTGAGACAAAAATTATGATTGAAAATTGGGTCGCCAGTATTGAAAGTTTGAGAAACACTGCTTTTAATGTATGAGTGGTGCACAGAGTATTTTATGACTAATTAATTAATACTAAATTGAGAACAAGTTTAATAATTATTAGCTACTTCCATGGGCTTGTCTTACAGAGCAAAGTTTTTGAAAGGAGTTTTAAGATAAGAAATTGACCCTGAGTTCATTTTGTATATTTAGCTGATATCTATATTTTGTCTTCTAAGCAGCCACCGCATTTTGTGATATGTTCCAATTTAAAAATCAGAGAAAGGAAAAATAACTTAGTAATTATCCTATTACTTAACTTTTTTTTGCTTAAAAGTAGCATATACAAAATTTAATACTTATGTCATGAATTTGTACGGTTTATAATAAATATTGTTGCTTTATCGTAAAAGTGCATTATTATTGCTTTCAGTAAATTATTATGTATAAGGGGGCGCGATAAAAATTGTGATTGAAAAGGGGGCGCCCGTTTTGAAAGTTTGAGAAGCACTGTCCTACAGTAAAAGAAAGGAAACCCTAAAGGCTGCAGCGTAAGGTAAGATATGATGTCTCAGAATCTCGTCTGCATACCTTTGAGCCGTCAAATTACCATTCCAACGATCTACAAGTCAGTGAATCCGGCCATGCTGATTTCAGACCTTACTATCAAACCATCTCGTCTGCAATGGGATTTTTCCTAAGAGTATAGAGTTATTTCGACTGCACCCTTTCTTGTCATATCAAAATACACTTGATGTCCCACTGTAAACTGAAATTGGACTCGTCCGCAAGCAGCCCTTGACTCCAATTCCCTTTTCATTGAATATCGGGGCCGAATGGTATCTTGCTGCCAACGGAATACAATGCATCGGCTTATGCATATCGACCACTTGCGTGAAGCCTATTTCGAATTGTTTTGCGTGGGACTTATCGTCCCGTTGCCAAAAGAAACTTTTTTTAAAATCTTAGACGCATTCGCTGTTCTGTCTCGACGACCTGTTAACAGGATATATCGGTCATCATTTGCTGTAGTAGCTCGTGGACGACCTTGTCCTGGCCGACGTCCAGCATGCCCTGTTCCTTGGAATCGATTCCACAGTCTTACAATGATTCTTATCTCCACTCCAATAGCGTATATGTTACAGTTTTTTGTGTTTGCCCGGATTTCAGCTTCCCCCTCCCCAATAGTACACTAAGTCATAAATAATGTAACGTCACATTGGCATGGCCTTTTTCAGCCATCTTTTTTTCAAAACAACAGCAGACAGGTTGAATTTCACCACTGAAACAACGAAAAACAATAGTTTTAAAGAAATCACAATTTCTGCATTTATATTCTTTTTTTGATTTTTGACTTTTCATGATCACTGGTTTGTATTCTTCTTGTTTTACGTGTGTTTTCAGAAGGAATATTTGCGTAATTTCGTTAAATAGAGATGTGCTACCCTAGATTTTTATTTTTATTTTTTTGTATTTATTTATTTAATTTTATTTCTTTTTTTGAGCAGCGTGTTATTTTATCAAAGATTGTAAAGTAATAAGTACAATTATATTAGTAAATTGACTAAATAAAAATGGATGCGTGCGCATCTGTGTCGCTCATGTGGTTGCCAGAACTTTAATTTATCACTTTAGAATCATACTAAACTTATTCATTAAGGGGTGTTGGAAAGCTAAAATCTTATTTTTTTGACAATTTGAGATTTTTACATTTTCACACTGTATAGATTTTAACCTTTCTAAAAATACCTTACTTTAATCTCTAGGGTATTTAGAAGCCCTTATAAAACGTATTTTTAAATAATCATTGAATTTGGGCCACGCCCATTTTAATGGCGGAAAATTGTAAACAAATTACTTTGTTTTTGCTTAAAATTGTAACGACTAATATAAACCAAAACATGTATCTTTTATTTTAAATCGAGCCTTTTATTTTTTTATTTCCTAGTCGATTAGAAGTCTCATTGTATACATTAAAATCAATTTATCTCAAAATGTAAATTTTAATGTGCGATGTATCTTTTCTGAGAAACTACTGCTCACAGGTATGTAAATTTTTTATGAATTATTTATAATGATGTCTAATATATACTAAAATGAGCTTTTTGTAAAAAACTCAAAAATTTAATTTTTACAAATTTTTTAAGCAAAAAATGGGTCAAATTTCGCAATGTTTGATAAAATATTTCATAATTTATTAAAAAATTCAAAATTAGCTAAAAGCTCATTTTAGTATAATGAGAGAGGTGTACTTTAATAGTATGAAAAACTTCAAGCATGCACATAAAACAGATTTTTAGAAAAGGTACATCGAAAACAGCCAATTTAACATTGTCAGTAAAGAGAAAGAGAGAGGTTTCCAACTATTCTTAACATAATTTTTAGGCTCGATTTTTTACAAATAGTATAGATTCGTTCATATGTAGTTCTTTAAAAGAAGGAGCTTAACTCATCTCACTCCAACTTCCCAACGCCAAATGACTACCAAAGATCTATATTTTCTGCATTTTTAGTTCGACGTGACATCTGCCGCTCCGTTGACAAACTTAATTAGTCCGATTTATATACGAGTATATATGATTATAGTACAAATTGTTATAAAATTTATATTTGTACTGTTCCAAGTAGCGTACAAGTATCGAGTAGAAATTATTCCTTGCTCACAATCTGAAGCACCTTGTTTTTATGAAGGTCTACAGTAGTTGATTCTAGAAAGTTAGAACATTCCTAGCGATATTTTGAAGTATTTGGAATGCACTTTATCCATGATGATAATAGCATAAATTACTACTGCTAGATGCAATTCTTTGAAATGATTGTAAAAATTTCTGAAGACGGTGTAAAAAATACTGTAAATGAGAAATTTTTGCCATTCACTTTAGTGTCAATGCTTTTTTACATGGTTTCAATGCATCACTTCCATCAGAATATCTATAAAATATGAGTGCTGCAATGTACTCCACTTTTTCTGAGGGCCAACCCGAACATTTGAAGCCCCCGGTGCAACGTTAATTAGCGTGACCGTGAAACGTATTTCGTGAAATTAAATAATAATGCATTGTCTTTTTTCCGTTTATTATTTTGCACTCCATAGTACAGCCAAGAGTATCTGAAAATGATAAATGATAAAAACATTTTTAATAAAATTAATCCAATACACTTAAATATAATATTACATGTTTACAATACATTAGAGTAAAACAACAAAAAAATTATTGATAAGTTAATTTACAAAAATAATTGCTACTTATAAAACATGATTTTATATTTATAATAAGTTACACTTTGATATTTGTTTCCCTTTCTTACTTGTTTTGTAACAAACTCGTTAGGATTATCTCAAAAATTTATTTTTTCTGCTAATTCACATTCGGTTAACAAAATGTCTAAGAAAATAAACCGTTATCGACTTCACAACAAGTACTTAAAAAAAATTTTTTGGTTTCCAATCCCAAAAAGATTTTTTTCCCTGCAAATCCGGTAAAATTTTTCCGCAAATTATTTCCGGTTAAATTTAAAGAAGAAAGAACATTTTGGATTTTGAAAAATCTGCCGGGGCCTTCAGGAATGCGCAATCACCTCAGTCCATCCCTCTTACTCTTTAGAATTTATTCCACAGGTTCTAAATTACCCTTTATGTTGTTTTATTTAAAAAAAAGATTCTTAAATAACGTGATAAATTAAGTTTTACGAGTCAATTTTAAACAAAACGTAAATTAAACTTATCTAAGTATATCCTATCACTGTCATGAAATACTTTTTCTGGTGCATCTATGAATTCCCCTTTCACCAAGTGAAACACTATTAAAATAAAAATAATAATAATAATAATAAAGGGTGTTTTTTTAGAGGTATAGAACTTTAAATTGCAATAAAACAACGATGTATTATTCGATTGACATGAATTTTTTGTATTCGAAAGATAATCTTGTGGCATTACATTTTAAATATGATTTCTGGCATATGACTTTCAGGGCTGGCTCGGTTGTAGTCCAATCTGGACGTCCAATTTTCGATGACTTCATAAGCGAATTTTGTTTAGCGATGAAGCGCACTTCTGGTTGAATGGCTACGTCAACAAACAAAACTGCCGCATTTGAAGGGAAGCTAATCCACAAGTGTATGTCGAAACACCGTTACATCCAGAAAAACTGACTGTTTGGTGCGCTTTATGGGCTGGTGGAATCATTGGTCCGTACTTCTTCAAAAACGATGAAGGCCACAACGTTACAGTCAATGGTGATCGGTATAGAGCCATGATTACTAACTTTTTCATTCCTGAATTGAACAATCATGATGTCCAAGAGCTGTGGTTCCAACGAGACGGCGCAACATGTCACACAGCTCGTGCCACAATCGATTGATTGAAAGACACGTTTGGTGACCGCCTAATTTCACGTTTTGGACCTGTGAATTGGCCTCCAAGATCTTGTGATTTAACACCACTAGACTATTTTCTGTGGGGCTATGTAAAGTCATTGGTCTATGCGGATAAGCCACAAACGCTTGACCATTTGGAAAACATTCGCCGTGTTATTGCCGATATACGGCCACAAATGTTGGAAAAAGTCATCGAAAATTAGACGTCCAGATTGGACTACATCCGAGCCAGCCGTGGCAGTCATATGCCAGAAATCATATTTAAAATGTAATGCCACAAGATTATCTTTCGAATAAAAAAAATTCATGTCAATCGAATAATACATCGTTGTTTTATTGCAATTTAAAGTTTTATACCTCTAAAAAAAACACCCTTTAAATACAGGTAACACTAATTCAGGGGTGGGCAGACCTTTCCAGGGTACGGGCTTATCCTAATTTTTTCAAGGTGTTGCCTCCTCCTCCTCCAACTATCTGACTTTTTTTCCTCTGTATTTCTTAAAATACCACGTTTATACTCGAATCTAAGTCTCACTTTTTATCCAATGTTAATGCTACTAAATTTCGGGGGCAGCTTTGAATCGTAGGGAAAATTTTTTGGATGGGGTAGGTAAAGCAATTACAGCTTCATGCATGTATTTAAAAAAGTTTGTAATACTGATAAAATAACTATTTATTCACTTTTTATTAGTTTTCCTTTTAAATTTATTTTAGTTTCGTAAAGTTGGATATCGATGAACCCTTTCACACTAGTTTTGATTTTGCACAAAATCATTTTCAGAATTTGGGGTGTGGCTTAGAATCGATTGCGGCTTAGATTCGAATAAATGCAGTATTTCTAGACCTTTAAATGATGGAATGATTATTAGGTCTTAGTGAAGGCGGTCACCCCAAAATGTCTTGGCGGTCCACCGATCGATCACGATCGACTTAATGCTCATCCCGGCTCTAATTCATTTCTACTTTTCACTTAATGAACTGTGTTTAAACTAGTGATTATCAGCCACTGTGCAGTGGCATTTTTGTGTGCCGCCAAATAATTTGAAGTTATTAGTTATACTCTGCGAAAAAAAATAAAATCCGGAACCAAAGCATTCAGCCGTTTTGTAAAAATAAACTGGTGTGTATACTATATATACTCGTGCGTATTCGGGGTATATTTAACTCATCCTTTCGTGGTTAGTAGGATATAAAAAAATGATTGGGTTCGTAATCAAATTGTGATAACGGATACATCTGTATAATAATTAACTTTTAACTGAAGATAAAAAAAATCAATTACACTCTGTAATGATCAAGATTTAATTTCAAAACAGTCTGAAGAGTCAATTAATTTCTTTTGGATTAAAATTAGAGGCGATTATCTAATAATACTCAAAAAAAAATCTTTAAAAATATTGTTACAATTTACTGCATCTCATTTGAGTGAATTTTAATTTTCAGCATTAACAAATATAAAATGTTCAGCATTAACAAAGATAGAAACTCTTAAATGAAGATGATTAAATGAGAGTGGCATTTTGTCATTTTTACTACCAAATACATATAGTTACTGAATAAATTTCTGTCGTTTAGATTTTATATTTAACATTTAAAATTACAATCATAAACTATTTTACGTTATGTATTACTGGTAAGTAAAATTCTCTTAAACTTGTTTCATTCTTAGTGTACCACCAAATTTTGAAAGTGTTGAAAGTGTACCGCAACAAAAATAAGGTTGATAATTACTGATTTAAACCTTACCTCAACAGGAAAGTTTTTTCTTTCTTTTAACTAAATCAATACTAATACCTTAGCTAACCGACAGATGGCGCTATACGTTCGACCAAACCTAATTCTTTTTCCTTTTTTTTTCCCCCCTCCGCTCTTCCAGTACGATAAGAAAAACACTATCAATCTCGCACGAATCGATCTGGGAATTGGAGGGAAAAACGGAAGTTTTGGCAGTTTTGCCATATACTTCTGCCTTTTTTCCTAGCCATCCACTTTCCCTGTTAGTCATTTTGCGCAGTGCTACACGTCTCTTAAGGATGCGGCGCTCATTTTTCGTGGGCGCCCTTTTTCCATATCTCAGAGTTTATCTTCTGTCGCCTCTTTTGCTCCAGGCGCAGATGTTAATTGAGTGGTGAGGGCCTGCTTGTTTACATTTTGATCCCCCCCCGCTTTGAGTCATTGAATTTGGTTTTGTCGGGAAATGGTTTGTAAAAGCTTTTTGCTCAGTGTTTATAATCTTCGGCGCCCACAGACTGGTGTGTTGCGAAATTTTCACTGCGTTGTTACTTAGTGTATATTTTTGTATTCATAGATTCATCGTGATTTGGGAGATGGATCTCTGATTTTGGAAGTTTTTGTATAAAAATCATGCATATACTGATTTTATTTCAGTGTTTTGTGAAACTGATTTGATGCGTGTTGCGGTTTCAGAGGGAATAATAACAAGTAGAAAAAACGCTTGCAGTGATTTGTAACTGAATTGATGTTAGCGTTTTTCTCTTCGATGATTTATTTACATTTGGGGGAAGGGAGCGAGTGAAAAAAAAGTTTGTTAGTGAAGAAAGGACCTCCCCTAACCGAATTTCCACACCACACCAACAGGAAGACTTTGAGCCTCGATAATCTAAAGTGCATCAGCCCCTCTACATGGCGTGTCTTCAATGGTTCTTGGTTCGAACCTCTGACACTGAAGCCACGAGTCTGTAACCAAAATGTAACCACGCCACTAGAAAGCAACGCGAGAGCTATTTGTGAAGGGACCTTGCAATTCTGAACCATGGTCAAGGGATGAGGACTACATTTGAGCTGACACTCCCACTCCGAATGTCCACATCTCGGTAATGGTAGGGCATTGAACTTCAATAATCTCACACACATCAGCTCCTATACACGATAGGTTTTCAGTGGCAACAGGCCTATATTCCATGATACCCCAGACTTGAGTCCGTGACCATGACCACTGGACAACCGTGGCCACTATTTGGAGAAGAGGAATGTACTCTTTTATTATCCGTCACAAACATAATGATTATTCATTTTTTATTCATATTTTATTTAAGTAGAAATTGACTAAACTTGTTTTCATTAAAAGTAATAAATAGTTACAACCTGCTGCACGTCACATATCTTTTTTAAAAGAATCATTTTTCCTTTTTTTTTTTGGTATCATTCATTTATACTTAGAAAGAATAATGTTAAGCGTTTTTACTTCTGTTTTTTTAAGAGAAAAAAATGTTTCATGGCTCTTTTATATCTTATGCATAGCATTAATAAATCCATGGGAAGTAAGTTAGTAAGGAAATCAAGATTAAGAGGACTTGGTACACCAAAAAATGACCGACCTATCGTTTTTTTTAAATTTTATTTTTATTAAATATTATTATTTGCATTATTATCTTTCGATTGCATTTGTGCAAGTCAGAATGTTAGAAGTTGAAGAAAACTTCATTTGAAAACAAATTAGGCAATCCGACCACGCCCACTTTTTTAAAATGAAAGCTGAAAAAGCTTTATGATGAAAAAATCTATTTTATAAAGAGAAATAATAACTATAAAAAAGAATGTGTAATATATAAAGCAGAATATTTCCGAGGCATTACGATAATGTAATTTTTCTTCTTTGTGAAATGTGTGAATGTAAAATTTTTGAATTAAGGTATTTTATATTAATAATTTCATAATTTCAGTTCTTATTCCTGATATGTTTTTCATACAAATGTAATACTTCAATATTAGAACTAAACCTTCTGTCGTGACAGAAAAAAAAAAATTTTAACATTTTTCCTGAATCTTCTTGGGCAATTAATACCTTCTTAAAATTGATCATTTATAAAAAGGTATGGGTTGAAAAATACAAAAATGCAATTATTTTAAAGAAAAAAAATATAAGTGATATCTTAAAGTGGTATTTTAAGTTTATTTAAGCTTACTATATTTTTTTTCAGAATTATAAACTTTAAAGTGATTATTCTCAGTTTGTGTTTTTCGAAATATTAGTGCATTCAAAATGCTATTCCTTCCACAACTATTCACCAATCACTTCCATTTTTTCCCTATGTTTTGCATATAAAGCATGTAACAAAATTAGGTTTCCATTTTGCTGCAAACTGAATACTTTTTTTTAAAAAAAAATTAAAATGTAGGAGATATTGGCTTTTTCGGTGACTTTTAGCATGCATATCAACATTTTATTTTTTATCTCAAAAACGAATTAAGTTATTGTAAAATCGATCTCTAAAGTTGTTTATAACACCCATAAGAATATTACAAAAAAAATTCAGGCCAACAAATTAAAAATTACGGAAGGAGTAGGATTTTAAAATTTTTCAAATCATATTCAAAAAATTATTATTATTATTTTTTAAATTGCGTGAATAATATGTGAAAAATTTCATCTCGTATCATTTTCTTGAATAGAAACATTATATAAAATGTTAAAATATAATTTTTAAACACATAGAGAAAGTAGTTCAAAGGGTACCAAGTCCTCTTAAATTTCAATTATAAAATTTTATAATTTTAAACCTATTGTGTTCGATTTGTTGATGGTTGAAAGCTCAATTGTGCAAATAATGATTCCGAAATCGAGTAAACCTTTTAATGTAAGTCAGGACTTAACAAACACATGTTTACTCATAAAATATTGAATAAAATCTTTGCAATCTAAATCACAAAGGTGGATTGATAAAAGCAACAACGTTTTCTATTAAAGTTAAACACACAGTGAAAATCACTTAACACGAAACTGAAGGGACAAATATTTTTTCATGTTAAAGGATATTGCGGAAAAACGATATATCAACAAAATTAAGTTTATCAGAGTTCAGCTTATTTTTACATAGATAGTTATATCTTTATATATAAAAATCTTCTGTGCGTGTGTTTGTCACTAAACTCCTCCTAAACGGCTGGACCGATTTCGATGAAATTTTTTGTGTGGGTTCAAGTAAATTCTAGAATGGTTTAGATTCACAATTCGGTCCGAAATCGCAATTAGTTAAAAAGATATTAATTAAAATTTTTCAAAAAATACAACTCGACATTCACCTGCATTGTTGTAACAACGCTATTGTTATAAAATAAAATTTCCTTTCAACTAAATGCTTTAACACGTGAGAAAAAAACCTTTTTAAATTTTGACATAAGTCGCCAAAAGGGTAACTAAGTCGCCAACGTGGCTGTATTTGTAATTTTTTAAATAATTAGTTTAAATCAATTAATTTTTATTAATTATAACTAAATTATAGTATTGTCATCCAAATAATCATGTCCATTACATTTCAGCTCAATTGAGCGCTTTAAAATGTATTTTTTTTAACGATTGAAAATTCCACCAAGATAAATAGATAAATAAACAAACAAACAAACAAATAAAATATGTATAGAAATCATGCGCTAATAGTAGGAATTGAAAAAGACGTAAGTTGGCGTCGAAAATTGATTTTCAGCCAAACCCGGTCTTCATTGTTACGAAAATGCAGACGATTCACGCTTTTTAACGTTTTTAATTAATACGTTTTCAAATAATCTCTATATATGTAATTCTTCTGTACGTGTGTGTGTAACTGAACTCCTCCTAAACGGCTGGACCGATTTTGATGAAAGTTTTGTCTGTTCCAGTGGACTCGAGAATGGTTTAGATTTATAATTCGGTTTAGAAATATTTATTTAATTAATTTTTTATTTATAAATTGTTGATCTTGGAATGTTTTACATTGGGTCCGGCAGACTGCGCTACGATCGCAGTATCGAATATTCAAAAACCTTTTATTTTGAATTTAAAATGTGTGTACAGGACAACGTCTGGCGGGTCCTCTAGTATTTAATAAAAATAAATGAAACAAAAACATTCACAAGAACTTAAAGAAATGCAATTCAAAATTTTCAAATTTTTTGAAAAACAAAATAACCTGATATTTTTCTTTGCATTGTATTTTTACAGGTCAATTCGTCAACAGATTATTCGATATTGTTCATTTTGTTATTCTTCTCATCATTGAAATGTGCGTCTAAATAACTGCGCATATTTTTCATGAACTTTCCTCTTTTCGGACGAAGTGGTAACAGGAGCTGCATTATTCATTTCATTTCCATCCTCGGAGTCTGTATCAATGAAATTTTTTTTTGAGCTTTGAACAAACTCCAAAATGTTTTTGTCTGCCATAATTAGGGCTGTACACCCCCATTAACATCATCTGCTGCAACGAATTCTTCCGATGATACGATAGGACAGTCCAATATTACAGAAAGTTTTTCAAGCATTTAATTAAGTGTCTAGTGTTTTCCGTATTTTGTTCATTCCCTGAAAAGAAAGCTTTTCGTGTAAAGCGATTTTCGTTCCGTGAAAAGAGAAAAAAAATACATGTAAATGCATACTAGTTTGTCGGGACCGTTCTATTCTTTCGTGTTAACCGATATTTCGTCTTAAACGTTTTCACGTTAAACGTATTTTACTGTATATCAATTGTAATTCTAAGAGTCCTACGTTGTTTCTTTTTAATGTATGTTGTTAACCTCCTAGAGTCCAGGTGATGGGTAAAGAAACTTGGTTGTCAATTAGTACGAATTATCGCTTTTTTTTTCAAGTACTTTTTCCACACTATATAATCAATACAAATGAAACGGAAAGAGCACTACTCAACAACGTGTTTGCTTTCATAATGCAGAATGTTAGAGAATTATATTAATATAAAAAATATACGACGAGTAAATAATATTTTTCCTTTTCGAGTAATTAATTAATATTTTTCTATTTGCATGTGTATGAATGATATTAGCTGAAGAATATGCTCTACAACGGATGCGAATTAATCCACAATTTCCCATCTTTCGCGAGATTCTAGGTACTTCGGGAACAATAATACACGCATTGATTATTGCGATGAAGTCCTAGTCATTGTTTGAGGGAATCCTGTATGGAATTATCTCATAAAGGAATCAATAAATGACGAACCAGATGACCTTAGTGGGCAGGTGTCGGGTTTACACAGAACCATCCATCAACACAGATAAGCAGTGGTTAGATAATCTAGATCAGTTCACTGCTTAAGTAAGTCGTTACTACAGGGCTTCTCAAACTTTCAATATACACGACCCACTATTCAATCATCATTTTCATCGCCCCCTCCATACAATAACAATGCATTGAATTCAATAATACTATACTTTGACACTAAAGCTACAATACGACTTTAACCTCTTATGTGCCACCGACGTATATACACGTCTCGTTCAGCCAAAGTATTAATTTTCTGGACGTATATATACGTCTTTCTGAAGTACGATCTTTTCTGTGCAGTGCTATCCATACAATTATTCCGAGGGCTTTAGAATGCAACAAAAGGACCTTGACAGTGTTTGCGAAGGATTTACTTACTTCAGAGAATTTTTGCTTATTCATTTCTTTTCTCCTCCCCCTCCCCCGCAAAAAAACATCAAAATACGCTCGTTTATGTGGCAAACGATGGCATTGGGGAGCGAATTGCGTAACTTTTAACAGGCAGTTAAGAATTCATTATAAACTGTACAAATTATCAAGTTAAGTGTTAATACAAGCCCATGGGGTCACTGATAATTATCAAACATGTTCTTCACTTAGTATTGTTAACTAAATAATAAAATACACGTTGTACAATACGGATACATTTATAAGTGTATTATATCAGTGTAAATGTGTATTCTATCTTTTATTCAATCAGAAAGTATTTTGTTTGTTTACTTTCAGTAAATTAATAATTTTTAAATAACCTTTTGTTTTCGACTTCAAAATGCTCGCGCTCCCCTTGTAGAGTTATCACGCCTCCCAAGGGGGGCGCGCTCCACAGTTTGAGAAACACGGCGTTACTACATTACGTTGACAGCACATAAAGCACCAAATAGTGATAGTGTGATATTAATGTCACTCTATAAAGCTGCACGAGAGCTATTGGTGACGGACCTCGTAATTTTAAGGAGTGTAGGAAAGCTAAAATCTTATTTTTTTGACAATTTGAGATTTTTACATTTTCAAATTGTATAGATTTTAACCTTTCTAAAAATACCTTACTTTAACCTCTAGGGTATTTAGAAGCCCTTAAAACGTATTTTTAAATAATCCTTGAATTTGGGCCACGCCCATTTTAATGGCGAAAATTGTAAACAAATTACTTTGTTTTTGCTTAATAGTGTAACGACTGATATGAACCAAAACATGTATCTTTTATTTTAAATTGAGCCTTTTATTTTTTTATTTCCCAGCCGATTAGAAGTCTCACTGTATGCATTAAAATCAATTTATCTCAAAATGTAAATTTTAATGTGCGATGTACCTTTCCTGAGAAACTACTGCTCACAGGTATGTAAATTTTTTATGAATTATTTATAATGATGTCTAATATATACTAAAATGAGCTTTTTTAAAAACAATCAAAAACTTAATTTTTACAAATTTTTTAAGTAAAAAATGGGTCAAATTTCGCAATGTTTGATAAAATATTTCATAATTTCTTTAAAAATTCAAAATTTGCTAAAAGCTCATTTTAGTATAATAAGAGAGATGTACTTTAATAGTATGAAAAATTTCAAACATGTACATAAAACAGATTTTGAGAAAAGGTACATCGAAAACAGCCAAATTAACATTGTCAGTTGAGGCCACGACGAGGACGACACCTGTGCTGGCACCCACCTTTCCTAACTTCTACATCACACCAACGAGAGGAAATTTGAGTCTAGACATATTTAACGAGCATCGGCCTCCTCTGCACAACAGGTCTGCAGCAACACTAGACTGGAACTTATGACATGCCACCCACAAGTCCACGACTTTGACCACTAGGCTACCGCAGCCTCAAGCATCAAATAGAGAAACTTAATATAATGTATTTGAAAATCGTAAGATAATTTCTTATTTTTAAAAAATTTAATTATCAGTATGATGCTAAAATGTATAAAAATATTAGTGTAATAAATGTGTGAGTATCTATAAAGTGTGGTGGAGCTATTCCAATGTTCCAAAAAATTGTTCCATTATTAACTACGGATATGCTGGAACTTATCTAGAGAAAGCTTGTCGTAACTAGATTTCGCAAACCAAAACTAGTCAGTAAATAAAGTAGTTGGGAAGGGTGGGGGGAGAAAAAAAACGCGTAAAACTAAGCCGTTGTACTTAAAATTGAAATAACGAAAGTTTTGCGTTACTCCTTGGAGGTTTACTTTCTGTAAGTAAAATGGTATTTTAAACTCTTAAGTGCTCAAGTGTGTGTATGTTTTTCAAGACCTTTTTAACATAGTTTTACAGCTCTAGGTAAAAAAAGTAAGATTCACTCCACCAGATTCTTAGCGATCTTTCTACAATTTCTATACCTTTGTCATTTCATCTATTCTTTTCTTGCATTTACCAAGTTTCCTCTAAATTACTACTCTCTTTTACTTCAAAAATTATCTACTGCTTTTATTGGCCCTTGCACCAGTAAAATAAATCAATGAAAGCATGTTTTAACTTGATCATAATTTATTAATTTTCCGGTGCAACGGAATATGGATTCATTGCAGAGGTTTTTGAAGTTACCCTCTTAACGTCGATACAATTTTTTTTTATTTCAAAGATATCGCTTTTAACAACCATTTGTTAGAAAAAATGATAATTCGTTTAAAAATTATAAGAAAAAATATTATTAAATAAAAATTCGTTCGATAATTTTCGTTTAAAAAAACTTTATAACAAGATTAAATTTACATGACTAGGTTAAAAATTGGAAAATTGAAAATTAAGATTGTTCACTATAAAAAATTTTAAATAAATTTAAATGCACCAATAAATATTGAAAGTGGTGTATACAGAAAGAATTTTAGAAAATTAATAAAATTTGGCACACAAATAACAAATGTTATATATATATAAACCCACATGAAAGGTATTGGGCAGTTATAATTTGGCTAAAATCGCCTTATATTTTAGAAAATATATGGACTTGCACTGAAAAATATTATAATGTTAAATGATAATTCATATACTCTGCTGCTTAACAAGGTTTCTTTTATTATTCCACAAATTTTTAGTCACTTGGCATCTAAAATCGTAGAAAAAGAAATTCGGAATCCCAAATGTCTGATTTTGTGGCAGATTGAATATTTAATAAATCTAAAATGAGAGCTTCAAATCACAAAATCTTTAAAAAAAAATCGAGGTGCCATGACAGAGAAAAAATTAGTTGCACAATTTATTCAAGAAGATTCTAAATTTACAGATCTAGTACAAGTCTATAAGATCACCACCACGAGAAGACTTCCATATTGTATTTACATACGGCAATTACTGATCAACTAGCAACCGTAGTATATATTTTTGATCAACTGTCACAGATAGAATTCATGAACAATTTTAAACGGATTGCTGGACGCTAGGTTTCATTCTCGAACTGCCTATGATACATAACATGGACCTAAATTCATTGTCGACAAAGATTAGCTTTGATACACCACTAAACACAACTGGACAGTTCAATGAGGCATAATTATGCTCAGTAACGAGTTTTGATTCTATTTGGAACAATCAACAGCTTATTCATTGCCGTTTTACTGAAACATTCCATCCTGTTGTGAAATCGGAGTGCCTTACAAGTCCATTAGAGGTTTGGAAAGCAATCAGTTATGACGGCAAGACTGATTTTTAATGGTACAACAAATGCTCAACATTAAGCGATTTAAGTAATACTACCTACTAACTTAACCTTTTTGTCAACCATGTATCATCCAATGACGTAAATAGTAGGCAGTAGGCCTAAATGTAGCGGGATGCCAGCATTAAAGCTAACGTCGATAAAAACAATGCACAACGTCGAACAAAAAATGGAATTTAATCCAAAACAAATGTAGATATATTATCAACAACATAAGGAAATTAGCATTAACAATTTATCAATATATTTTGGAATTAAATTATTTTAAGACAAAGAGGAACTTAATATGACAAAAGGCACTTTCGTAAGACTGGGTGACATGTTTGGTACGTCCGCTCGGTAAAGTCGTAGAAGTGAAAAATTGTAGAGGGCGCGACAAGCAATAACAGCGGAAGTTGTGGCGAATGTTCCGAGGAAGTGGGGGAGAAGGGTTTACTAGAATCCCGTTCCCCTACGTTCCGGATAGACTCGTCTGAAAAGGAGATGCGGAGGACCGGTTTTGAGGGTCCCGAAGAGACTGAGACGATATAAACGTGCTCTGGATGCAAGATTGTTTTTGAGAATGTTCTATAAATAAATTGTAAATATTTATATATCTAGCCTGGCTGTGAATTTCGTAACCAATACGTCACAGTCTATTTAATGGAGGCACCGAGAAGTTCTGCTCATAGAAGAACCCTGGTCTTGAAACAAGTGCCACCCCGGCAAATGACATTTCCTGTCATAAGAAAAAGAATTTAGACTACCCTGGTCTTGAAACAAGTGCCACCCCGGCCAACGACAATTTCCTGTCATAAGAAAAAATATTTACACCCTGGTCATCCAACGACAATTCTTAAACCATCCCGGTCTTAAAAAAACACCGTCTCGTCTACAAAGAATTCCTAAAATAGGAAAGAAAAAAGAGATAAGATCAACCCCTGGTCTTGGAAGCGCCGTAGTACGTAGTTCGGATCAACGAAAATATATTTCTCTCAGGTACGATTTCCCTTCTATCTGGCCAAATTATTTAAATCACATCTTGTGTTTTTTTTAAAATTTTTTTGTGTTTTGAAGTACTAAATTTAGGTGACTAAACTGTATTACATATCCTATGTATTGAGATTCAATTGTTCTCATGTTATTCTAATTGGTTCTCTATTCATAAGCATATAATTTAGGGAAGCTACTAATTGTCTACTGGAGAATAAATATATATATATATATTTTAAATTGCATGAGTCACATCCTGTGATAGCAGAGAAATTGTTTAGTTAAACATATATATTTCTTTTTTTTTTTGCGAATAGCATGATTATGTAATACTGTGTATTTTTTATTTATTGCTTTTCCGGTGTGTTTTAGTTAAAATTACGCAAGTTACTTGGAGAAAGGTTTCATATAAAATCTATAAGCATTTCACAAGAAATAATTCTTTTTTTTAAAAAAAATTTATATTAAATATTTATTTTAAGCTATTTTGTATGAAGAATAGAAGGTATTTTTTAAAAAAAACTTGGCTTTTGATACTTTGCAATTTATTGTTTGTTTATGAAAATTAGTTTTTTTTCATTGAAAAAAATCTTAGTATAAAATTTGATAAAAGTATTTTTATATCTATATAAATAGTGTGTATATGTGTGTTACAAATATTATTATGTTATCAAATACGTATTGGAGTTTTGCTGGTAATAATTAAGTATAGGCATACATTTGCTTAAAAGTATTTTTGATGATTACCAATTTTGAATTTTACTATTTATTATTATTTTCTTAAGAAAAAGTGTATAAGTGATATTTCATTCTAATTGTGGAGTTCGAAATATTTTTTTTTATTTTTAAGAACTTTTCGTTTAAAAATGGCTTACTTAGGAAAAGGTCGAAAATCAGACCTAAGTTATATTGCAGAACAATTAGGGGAAAGAGTAACTGATGATCTAAAAATTATAGACCTTAGAAACCTAATTGTAAATAGCACAAATTACGATGAAGAATTCGTTCGAGAAATGCTAAACGTGAGAATTGAAGAAAGATTAGAAGGTAACACCTCGCGCGTAAGCGAGAATGATCACATTAACGAGAGACACCATTCAAACACTTTTGAACTGCATAAACTTCTTCCTAAATTTAAGGCAAAGGAAGATGACATAAGCCTGTTTTTGGTTTTATTTGAAAGACAGGCCAAAATGAATAGGATTTCTAAAGAAAATTGGGTTCCGCAACTAATTAGTGTTCTGCCCCCTGATATTGTAAATATTATCGCGAGAGAGTCCGAAGAACTTGCATCAGATTACGATCATGTGAAAGCATTGCTTCTAAAAAGATTTAAATTAAGCCCCGAAAAATTTCGTCAGCTTTTTGTTAAACACCAGAAGAATCCGGAGACCACGTGGGACGATTTTTATTATGAACTTCAGACCTATTTTGAGGGGTGGATTGCCGGATTAGGTATTACTACTTTCAAACAGTTGAAAGACTTAATGATAACGGATCAATTAAAGAAAAAGGCTCCAATTGAATTTAAGGAACATCATTTGGACGAATGGAGTGGGATTATTTCTCCTGTTGATCTCGCTCGTAAAATAGAGGAATATGAAGATGTGAGGAAAACATTTCAGAAAAAAGTTACATGGTCATATTCAAGGACACGATGAAAAAGAAGTGGAATAACTCAACGATTATTCCGAGGAAAATGTATCAATGAATAATCCTATGAATACCAGAGAACATAAAAACCGTAACAATCATCAAGATTTTGAAAAAGAAGACGCCCCCAGTGTTTTGAATGCGGATCTTATGATCATTTTCGTCCACAATGTCCTAAATTGAAGAAATATGGCTCTGAAACCATAAATAGACTAAGTAATTCCGAAAATGCTTCACTCGACCCATATACTATTAGAGGTAAGGTGAACGGATTTGAGATGCCTATCCTTAGAGATACAGGAGCCTCAATTGATATAATTTGTGAGAAATTTATTACATTAAATATGTTTACCGGTGAGAATGTGTGGGTCCAACATATTCTTGATGAACATATGACCTGTTTACCTCTCGCAGAGGTAGAAATTGATTGTGAGTGGGGACATGTCATCACCAAGGCAGCTGTGGTGCGAAAGCAATTGGATCAGGGAAGATATATTTTAGGAAATCGAACAATTGAGCTCCTTGAATCAGATTTAGAGCATAATAGTTTACCGAGACGGGAAATAGTAAATGCGATTCAAACTCGCATTCAGTTGGAAAAAGAAGCTGAACAGAACAGAACAAGTGAAGCGGTTGAAAAGGAGGAAATGAAGTTAGAAGAAAATTTAGCTGAAGATATTAAAAATCTGTTGCCTTTATTTACGGAAGAAAAGGACACAATGAGTTTAATCAATATTAATACTGATGAGTTCATAGAAGCCCAACAGAAAAGTGAAGAATTAGCTCCTTTGATTCAAAAGATAGAAAAGGGTATGAATAATGAAGCAAGCGATTATTCACTAACCAAAGGAAAACTTCTGATCAAAAGCAGAAAAGATAAGAATGGAGACATAAGACAACTACTGGTTATTCCTGAGAAATTCCGATCGTCAATTCTGAAAATGGGGCATGAAGGTACATCAGGCCATTTAGGTGTCACGAAGACGAAGAGTCGGATTGCAAGATATTTTTACTGGCCTCAGTGCTATAAAGAGATAGAGGAGTTTGTGAAAACATGTGATCCCTGTCAGAGGGCAGGTAAGGCAAATGATCAGAAAAAAGCACCAATGCAATTAGTTCCTGTAATAAGTGAAGTTTTTTCCAAATTAAACGTTGATGCAGTAGGACCCCTTCCCACTACACCTACAGGGAATAAATATTTGTTAACTGTCATGTGCATGTCCTCGAAGTACCCTGATGCAGTGCCAATGCCTGATATAGCGTCCACTACAGTTGTGGAGGCTTTGTTCCAGATCTTCAGTAGAATGGGTTTTCCTAAAGAAATTCAAACGGACCAGGGAACTTCATTCACGAGTATTTTAACATCAGTATTTTTTGAAAACTTTGGAATAAACGTTGTTCGAAGTTTGGTTTATCATCCTCAGAGTAATCCCGTCGAAAGATTTCACAGAACTCTGAAAAGAATCTTAAGAGTGATATGCATTGAATCCTCTCCCGAATGGGAAAAACAGTTGCCAGCTGCACTTTTCGCTTTAAGAACCATCACTCATGAAAGCACAGGGTTTACTCCCGCTGAATTGGTCCATGGGAAAAATTTGAGAACACCTATAACTCTTTTGTATGAGAATTGGATGGGGACTACAGAAGAGGTGACCCCGTTGTGGAATACGTTTTCCAACTCATAAATCGACTTAAAAGTTGTCAGGAATTAGCCATTGAAAAAATGGAAGAAACGAAGATTAAAAGAAAGGCATGGTATGATAAAAATGCTATTAAGCGTGAATTTTCAGAAGGAGATTTAGTGTTAGTGTTAAAGATGAATCGACCTAATAAACTATCTGTGCAGTGGAAAGGACCAGGAAAAATAGAGAAAAAAATTTCAGAGACTAATTATGTGGTGAGCTTTAACAACAACACCGAGTCAAATCAAGTTTTTCATGTAAATATGTTGAAGCCGTACTACAAAAGAGCCGAATTTATAAATATGATTAACAGTAGAGCAAAGGAAGATTCGAACGAATTAGAAGAAAACTTTCCCTGTATCGATTCTAACCCGAATATATTTGACTTCGATGAAATTACAAAACACAGTCAGTTAGGAAACCGATTGAATGTTCAAAAAATAGAGAAACTTAAAGAAATCATATGCTGTTATTCTAAAATATTTTCCAATGAACCAGGAAAAACGCACTTGGTAGAGCATGACATTGAACTGGCAAATGATGTACCTAATAGGACGAAACCATACAGAATGTCGGCACGGCAAACTGATTTATTGCAGGAAGAAATAAGGAAAATGTTGAAGTACCAAGTAATAGAAATAGGAGAGTCAGATTATGCTTCACCCATGATCTTAGTTGAGAACCCTGGGAAAGAACCTAGGCCTTGCATCGATTATAGAAAACTGAATGAAGTAATAAGAACTCAGTTTTATCCCTTACCAAATATAGAGCATAGAATTGAAACTGCCGCAGCTGCCAAATATATAACCTTACTTGACTTAACAAAAGGTTACTGGCAGATTCCCTTAACTCCAAAGGCTCAGAGGTTAGCGGCATTTACCACAAGTTTTGGAACTTATCGTCCATTACGTATGCCCTTCGGGTTAAAAATGCGCCCTATTATTTCAGCAGATTGATGGCTGAACTACTTCAAGGGTGTGAGAAGTTTGCCCTACCATATCTAGACGATGTGGCTATTTTTTCAGAAAACTGGGACGATCATATAAGCCACATAGATAAAGTACTAGAACGGATACGGGATGTTCGGTCAACAATCAAACCAGAAAAATGTAAATCCGCACAAGATAGCGTTAAATATCTTGGTCATGTCGTAGGGTTAGGAAAGAGATCTCCAGCTCAATTGAAAGTTCAAACAATACTAGATTTTCCAGTTCCAAGGACTAAAATCCAGGTTAGAGCCTTTTTGGGAATTGCGGGATATTATCGACAGTACATCCCAATGTTCTCTAGTTTAGCAGCACCACTAACAGAACTGTTAAAAGGGAAATCGAAGAAAGGATACATTAACTGGACTTCGGAATGTCAAGAATCCTTTGTACAATTGAAGGAAAAACTGTCGACTAACCCTGTTCTATATGCCCCGGAATTCAAAAGGCAATTTATTCTTCAAACCGACGCCTCTGACACGGGTATTGGAATAGTCCTGGCTCAGAGAAATGATAGAGGGGAAGAGCATCCCATCCTGTACCTTAGCAAGAAATTTTCTGACGCCGAGAAGGTTTACTGCACAACTGAAAAAGTTGTACAGCTATCGTTTATGCAGTAAAAAACTTAATTGTTACCTTGATGGACAGCAGAAATTTATCATTCAGACCGACCATAACCCATTAGTTTGGTTGAAAACTAATGCAGGAACAAATCCGCGCCTTATGCGTTGGTCACTTGCACTACAACCATTTAATTTTGAAGTTATTCATAAACCCGGGAGAAGTCATGCCAATGCAGATGCCTTAAGTAGGATTGATTAAATTTTTATATATATTCCCCAAGAGTATTATTTCTCCCACCTCTATAATGAACATAAATTCTTTATTTTAATTTTTTTCTAAATTAAAATAATTCTGTAATTTGTATCTATCTAATAAGTTGTCATTTTCTCATTTATTTTGAATTTTTATATGTTAATTGTATTGTAGTATGTCATTCTGGCCAGAAGGGAATCGTACATTGTTAAAAAGGTAGTGTTACCTAGAACTTAAGTGATATCTCCTAAGTGATTTTAGTGGACCTTAAAAGAACAGAACTTTTCCTTCATCAGAAAAAGTTCTCTCTAGAGGAAGGAGGAGTTGTGGCGAATGTTCTGAGGAAGTGGGGGAGAAGGGTTTACTAGAATCCCGTTCCCCTACGTTCCGGATAGACTCGTCTGAAAAGGAGATGCGGAGGACCTGTTTTGAGGGTCCCGAAGGGACTGAGACGATATAAACGTGCTCTGGATGTAAGATTGTTTTTGAGAATGTTCTGTAAATAAATTGTAAATATTTATATATCTAGCCTGGCTGTGAATTTCGTAACCAATACGTCACAAAGTGTACAAGGTCCCAAAAAACGGAATCATGCCCTTATTTATACAATATGCATGAACAACTGGCTTTCAAAGTATCTCATGAATAAAATTACCAGATTATTCCCAAGAAGTGTCACCAATAGGGCAGTGGTGGCCAACCTTTTGGGGAACAGTGCCACTATCTGATAAAAAAAATTAGGTGTGCCACTTCAAACTTCAACAAACAAAGTAACATGAAAAGGTGAACAAATGTTACTTATAGGCACGCGAAATTTTTGTGCAAATATAACATATTTTATGCAAGTTTATTATAAGTTGTGGAAATTTAAAAACAATATAAAATAAATAAGACAAAAGTGTACGCGAACTTAATTTTTATTGTTAAAATTTTCTTTTCAGTTTCAGTCAATTAGTTTAGGTGTAAAATAAAAATGAGTAACCATAAAAGTTTATTTCTGAATAATTATTAAACAGTCAGTACTCTATGAATGCGGTTTTTCAATTTGTAGACTTTTTACTGAGTCATCTACATTAGGATTAGTTCTCTAAGATGCTAACAAAATTGGTTTGTATCAGTTTCTCTTTTTTTCTACAAAATAGAGACAAAAAAGCAAAAGTGCATTCACAAAAGAAGATATATGATGAATCAGGATTGTAAAAGAACAATGTTTTCCTTGTAATCTGGAATTTAAGTTATTTAAATGTTTTGTAATATCGCTAATAAAATCTAAATCTTAAAGCCTATCTTAATTGTTGAGAAGCATGCACTAACTGGGCCGTCCATCGTTCTCTTCCAGATATTTTAAAACACACTCCCTCAAATTCTAGAATCTCACGAATGCATTTCCTTCGAAAAAGTAACGAACACAACAATGAAGGAGTATATTGTCTATATTATAATTTTCTATTGTAATTTTATTAAGTGTATTGAAAATAAATTTTGTTGTTTTGTTTTGTTTGAGACAACCACCTTTCCATAAAACATTAAAAAAGTTAATAATTATTATCTTTTCAATTTTTTGAATTTTTCAATAAGTCTTCGCGTGTCACTCTTACAACTCTTCTGTGCCACAATGTGACACGCTTGCCGCGGGTTGGCCACCCCTGCCATAGGGTATATCTACAATATCATGGGTAGGTTGTGAAGATCCCCTTGGATCTTACTTTGAGAACGAGAATGATTTTGAGTCAAAGAAGAACCAGTAGCCATTTTAATGAATAACTTTCTTTATTTGCTTATCTTTCCCAAATAGAATCAAAGACTTTTAATAACAAATAATTTAAAATAGATATATGAGGTTTAAAAGGGACTTTCCTTTATATTAACTTAAATATTTAATGATCCAATTAATAAACAATTAGAATATCGATCACGCTGAGATTACCGCAATAAGAGATCCCAGAACTATATTCAATAATATTCATATTGAACATTTAACTTTAATCTCACTCTTAATATAAAACTTTAATGAGACTTTAATTATAAATCAATATTTACCACACTGCAGCTCAGCTCTTCCTGAGATTAATTTATCCACCTAGAAATCTTCAATAATAAATCTCTAACTTCACTATTATACCTTCCTGCTTCAATCTCTCTCTCCTACTGCTTTTTTACTTTACTATTCCGTTGGACTTAAATACTTTATCTAATCTGCATAAGAAGGAATCTCTGTCCTCTTTTTGGAGCTGATTGGAAAAAGGTAGGGGAATTAAATTTCCCTAAAAAAGACGTCTCAGAAGGTTAGTGATAAAGTTCCGTATAGATTTGTCACAAGGTTCTTAAATTCGTATAACCATTCAATGCAATAAAAGGCGGATGGCCTGCGCAAGATGTGTTGACATTAAGTGATATATCTCAGGAAGATTTTCTATCCCTTACTGAGCTTATGTAAGTATATAATAATATATTCATGCTAATGGCTGGCATATTTCATATTTCAATGGCTGGCATATCATGCTGCTCAAAGTTGCAATATTCGTGACCCAATATTCAATCATAATTTTCATTGCGCCCCCATATAATAACAATGTACTGAATTCAATAATACTATACTTTGACGCTAAAATTACGATACGACATTAACCTCTTAAGCCCCCCCGTGTATATAAACGTCTCGCTAAGCCAAAGCGTTTATTTCCCCAGACGTATATATACGTCTTTTCGAAATTTCTGTGCACTGCTATCCGTAAAATTATTCCGAAGATTTTGGAATGCAAAAAAAGGACATTGGCAATGTTTGCGAAGGATTTACTTATTCCAGATTATTTTTTGCTTCTTTATTCCTCCCCCAATACATCACGTACGTATGCCTACGTGGAAAACTGTTGGCATTTGGAAGCTAATCGCGAAACTTTTGATCGGCAGTAAAGGTTTAGTTATAAACCATGCAAAAATTATCACGATAATTTTTGTTTTAAATTGCATATATGACAAGCCCGTGGGGGTCACTGGTATAATTAATAAATTTCTTTTTAACTTAGTATTGTTGAATTAATTATAAAATACATTGTGTAGCACTGATATATTTATAAGTGTAATACATCAGTGTAAATTTGTATTTTATTTTTATTTTGTTTGTTTACTTTCAGTAAATTAATAATTTTTTTGAGTAAGCTTTTGTTCTCGACTTTTCAATATACCCCCCTTTTTGACCTGTCATGTCCCCCAAGGGGGACGCGCCCCACAGTTTGAGAAACGCTGTATTAATATTTATATAAATTATCAATATAAATATGACTTAATTCATTATATTCATACATACTTGTAATATTTCCTGAAATTCCATCAAATCCACACGAAAGTAAGACTTTCAATTTCCACCAATGTATATAAAATGTTCACGGGTTAATTACTTAATAATACAGCTACGTTTTGAGCCGAGAGAAACATCTCGTAAATAAAGTTTTTGAAATTATTTTCTCATGCGAAAGAAATGCGATAAGCTTTGAAAAGCTGTTGCCAATTTTAATACATTAAATATTCGGGAAAAAAAACTTTCGTAGACCCAAAACATGAATAATAATAATTATTATTAGTATTTATAGCAAATCTAACTTTCGTTCTTCAGATTGGGTAATGTATTCATATATATAACTACCTAAAAATTCAAATTTTCCTTATACTCATAGAATGTAAAAATTGCAGAAATCTTTTTGCAATGATAGTTTGGCTCTGAAACAACGCTTTTAAAAACAAATTTTTCGAAAAAATTCATTAGAAAATTGATATTTTCATAATTAATAAAAACTGAATATTCTGAGAAAATTAAAGCTCATTTTAAGATATATGAGTACTCTAATGTAACTGTTACTCTTCTTTGATTATAACATGATGAAATTATCTCATCAAATACTAGAACTCTAGAACAAAATGAAGTATGTTGATCCATTGAATAAATAAACAATATCAAAATGTTACGCTCGAAAAGTAGCTTTCACTCATGGGTACAACGACTAATTCTAATACGTTCACCAAAAACAATACTTAACTACACTGGCCTCAAAAAGTTAAGGTACAACCGGGTTTTTGTGTCTAATTTGCAAATGAATGAATGTAGAAACAAAAAAATTGGAGAATATGTGCCTTAAATAGTTTTTTATTGAATGCGTCATAGAAATTTCTATAAGTGTATTGCAAAAACGATTTATAACAAAAAAGCAATCTCTGCGGAAAAGTCCATTCTTGGAGAAAACAGCACATCACAGTGTTATGTGGTAAAATGGCATAAAACAATACAAAAATGGGTTCTGATAAGGAATGTGTCCACCCCTTACTTGAATGCATTGGCGGCATCGATTTCCCATGCTGTTTATTAAGTTGTCGGACACCGGAATAGGAAGCGAAGACCAGACACAGAGTAAGCCTTGTTTCAGCTCATGTAACGACCTTGGAGGAGGATTTAAAGCAGCAACCTCTCTGCCAAGATAGCCCCAAAGATGTTCTATCGGATTCAGGTCTGGAGATCGAGCTGGCCATTCCATTCGTTCCAAACCGTGATCCTCCAGATACTCCTCAACAATCCGAGCTCGGTGAGGTCGTGCATTATCATCCATCAGAATGAAGTCGTTACCAATAGCAGCAGCATATGGGCGGACATATGGATCAAGGATCTCATCCCGATATCTAAGACCAGTTACGGTTCCTCCATGGAACACATGCAGGTCAGTGTGGCCACCGAGCGAGATCCCTGCCCAAACCAGGATTCCACCACCTCTATAACTGTGTCTTTCAACAGTGTTGGATTGATGGTATCTAGTGCGCTGTTCCCTCCAGATCAGTAGACGCCCTGAATCACTCTCCATTGTAAATCTGGACTCGTCTGTGAACAGCACAGAAGCCCATTGTTGCTGCGTCCAAGAAACATGTTCTCTTGCCCAGCATAAGCGGTTCCTTCGCTGTCGTCCGTTGAGGGGAACGCACACAACTGGTCTTCTTGCATACAGACCTGCATTGTGAAGACGATTTCGCACCGTAGTAGCGGAGATTCTTCTTCCTGATGCTTGAAAGTGGTCTGCAACGAGCTGCGGCACAGTAGTGGTTCTTCTCCTTCGTGCCGAAAGAGCTAGAAAACGGTCTTCTGCAGGTGTTGTAGCTCGTGGTCAGCCTGGAACAGGTCTTCTGGACACAGAATCTTCGGATTGGTATTGATCCCAAAGTCGCTGAACAACACTACGAGACACATTGAGACGTCTAGCAGCATCAGCCTGCGACAATCCCATTTCCATCCATCCAACTGCCCACCACCTTAACGAATTGGGTAAACGACGTCTCTGAGACATTTTCTAAATTCTATTGACTATTGTCACCGAAACTGCCAACAACTGTTGAAAATCAACACAACTTACACACAAAAGTACGAAAGCTTGATATTTGCATATTTTTCTCTCACTCATAAATATACGTTCTTTTCTATAAAATAAAAGTTGTAGCAATCGTTTTTGCATTAATGTTTTTAAAGTTCGTTATTATCATTCATGTAAACTATGCATTTTATTGTTACTGCCATTTTTTTTATGGTGAGCTTCGAAAAACATGTTGTACCTTAACTTTTTGAGGCCAGTGTACAGTGAAATATTGAAATTCGACAGGTTGTATTAATGGGATAGCTACTCTGCGTGTATGACTGTCTTATTCAGGGGTGTTCAACACGCGGCCCGCCAGTACGTAAGTTGCGACCTAACGACTATTTTTTAAAAAAGTTTTAAATATCAGATTTTTAAAGATTTTCGTTTTGAAATTTATTTTTGAGGGGAAATTCATATACATATACAATGTATTTGCCTGTTACTTGTTCTTGTTTTAAAATATAAATCCCTTTTTGATAATAGAAATGTCCTTTAGATTAAAACAGATATATAATTTATCAAACAGTTACGTTTGATTTTACTATAGTAAATTACTTTTTAAATAAATTTCGAATTGCATTATGCATCTCCTTTCCTATGGATGGTACATGATTATCTGTGTGTGCGACTTTCGTTTCTCCTCCTCCCTTTCTGTTTGTGGTGCCCAAAAAGAAAGAGGCAGTTAGAGATGTTTTTTAAAGTTTAAAAAAAATATTCAGGATGGTTAAGATAAAGAACAATGCATACTTAATCGTTTGCGAATGACATCACTATCAAATTTCAACAATGAGTAAAGAAAAATCAATTCAATAGGAACACCGTAACATTCAAGATAATGGCAACTGTAATATTTTAAACATAATTTGTGTGATCATTGCATTATTATATTATATAAACATTATCATATTATCTATGCCTGTATACATGAAAAAATTATGAAAATAATAATAATAATTCATTCTCTTTTAAATTTTCACTCCAATAAGCTGCCCACAAAGTCACATTTGGGTTGGACACCCTGCTCTTATTAAAAGTTACTATAAAGTAATTTAAAGTCTTATGAGACTCACACTTTCGTGATGAGCAACAGCTCTTGAACTACTCAGGTCTATCAGCCACAGCATTCAAGGTGCTTTCTTCCAGGTTTGGACCGTTTACAGCTCTTCGTCAATCAGCATCATTTCTGGTGACGAGGATCGAACGTGTGTTTTACTAAGTTGACGATGTAACAACTGAAACATTCTGTGATACGGTATTCGTCGATCAAGACACTGCGCCAGATACATTCGTAGCGCAGCTCTGCCGTTACCATTTGCACGGCCAACGTGTAATGCATGTCTGCATTTTCGGTATGCGTTAAGTCTTCCACCGTATACATCAGCCGAATTGCGAATGACGCTTTCCCCTACTGAGATGTTTCATGTTAAACGGTAGGTAGAAATCTACTGCCCCCTACCGGCAACGCAATCAACCAATAACTCCATTTCTCTTTTCTTTTATTTCCCCTGTTTGCGCCTCACCATGTCACTTTCGCCAATACATTTGTGACGAATCTGTACGGCACCTTATCACTAATACTCTTAGGAATCTTTGGAGATTGTAAATTCGCGTAAATTTCCAACCAGCTCTAAAAGAAGAAAATGGGATATGCAAATGAATTAAGGTATTTAAGGAGAGCGTTGTAAGTTAGCAGATAGAAGGTGATTGAGCCAAGAGAAGTAGTGACGAAGTTAAGAAGATTCAAGTAGATTGCGTGATAAGAGTATTACTGTTATTAGTCAGCGAAATACCATTGGAAAAATTGATCTACCTGGAGAGAACGACATTATAGCCAGGTGATATTTATAACTTAGTTTCTCTGACCACAATAGTTAAGATATAATAAAGTTAGTGAAAAGTTAATGAATATTAATAATTCAAGCTGCGTATATTTCTCGGTCCTCTTATTCAGGTAAACCCGTTCGATATTGAGCTTAGTAGTTGATTAATATCATATTTTGTGATTTAAAGTAATATTAAAGGTAAATCCCTTTGACGTAGACATATTGTTTAATATTTGTATTTGGAAGGTTGCTAATTGAATCAATTGAATAAATATAATTTGTTATTCTAAAAATGGCGTCTGGTAATTATTTGTCTCAATTCAATCTTAGTGTCCAGTGTGGAACCCAGGGGGGGGGTTCTCACACATTCCTATATAATAAATTATTGTTGTATTATGTCCTGTATCTACCCTTAAAGTTTGTACCATGAATTCGAGAATACACTGTACATTTTTTTTATACTTGAATTATTTTAATTATAAGCAGAATACTACACATTTGTCTGTGATTCGTAAAGCTTATATATTTAAAAATTATTTTATTTAATTCTTTTGTAAATTGTCTTGTTTACTTGCTTTATGTTTTATATAATTTTACATTCATTTGTTGTATGTTTATAAATTAAAAGTAAAACAAATGTCATATGATTCCCTAAATACAAGCTTCCTAAAGTCATCTAAACACAAAAGTCTTTTATGTTTAATAACAGAGAGAAAGAGACGCAGTTCATAAATTTTTTATTCATTATTGTTTTTGTAGTATTCGTTTAAATATATAAGCATAAAAAAATTCATCCTTGACCAACATTATCCATGAACGCAAATTTTATAAAACTCCACCTGTCTATGCTAATTAGCAGCTGGTAAAAGATTTGTACAACAAAGAGTTATAATATGATAAACATCTTTTTTTGCATTTAAGAAAACAAAAATTGTATTACTGATGTTCCTATAATTCAACTGTTTCTGCACAAATCTACATTTTACTTTTCTCAGATTCTCAAGTGCGAAATTAACTGCGTTGCATTATATTTTCTAAGCTAACCTATCTCATCCAACACATAACAACTAATCTTAAAATCAATTTCTTGAAGAGATGTCAATACTTTTTTTCCTACCATCTGCTCGTCAATAAGATAAAAATGAAACTTGTAATGTACCTGAAGCCTGTCCTGCTATTTAAAAAAAGCTGTTCTTATATTCGTTTCTTACGATTTTCTTTAGTGTTCGTCTTTTGAAATAAATAACTTTTAACAGGATCTTTTTTCAAAAGCGTCATTTCATATTCGCCAAATTATTCAAATGCATACACTCACTTCATTTAATTTATGATTATAAGAGTTAGTTTAAGATACAATAAAAAAATATTTTGTTTGGCTGCAGAACTTTAAACATTTCTGATAATTACTGTTATTAACGGAAATTATTCAAAAAAATTGATCAAGAGAAAATTTATCAAATGTACTTTATGTAGATAACAGTATTAAAGTAATGTTTACAAAGGTATTAAATTAGGAATAGAAAAATAAACTTATGAAAGTAAATATTTCTTTCTCAAAGACTGAAAAATTTAGAAATTTTAGTTTATCAATATGTATATACAGGGTGATTCGCCTAGAGGACCACAAACTGGTAGGGTTTTCAGGGGGTACATATACGACTCAGAATTACATAGGAATGCAGGGTCGCAAATGCCGCAGATACGCACCATGGTGTAAAGTAGGTGAGAAAAAGTACAGAAGCATCAATACATTAATGGGACAGAAAACATTTTATTGAAAAGTTCAACTACAATTGGTGCTTGAAATTACTGCCAGAAGTCGTTTGGTTAGCTTGACAGAGACGTTGTATGGAATTCCTTACGTTCTGGTAGATTCCTGGCATGTCATGTATCCCCTCGGCAGGTACATATATTCGAGCGTTTCCTTCAACTAAGGAAACTGGCATTCGTTCCCCATAATTTTTATGTGAACCTAGAAGTTCAAGCACTTTCGAACACACACACCTGTTGCAAAACAACCTCTCAATAAAATGTTTTCAACCTCATTAATATATTGATGTTCCTGTTCTTTCTCTCTTCTTCTTTGCGCCATAGCTCGTAACTAAGGCATTTGCTACCCTGCAGTCCTATGTGATTCTCTTTATCCCAGTCACATTCAAACAGTTGGTCGGACTGGTAGCGAATCACCCTCTCTATATATTTATATTAAAGCCCAAAAATTCATTGGATAGCTCTTAATATAGTGTAAGACTTCTTTTTGTTTTGGGAAGTGCAGCAACAAAAAAAAATAGAAATGACTCAACAAATCGTTTGAGGCACATCTTGCTGACTCTGCAGCCTCCTTAAATGCGTGAGAGTTACCAGCGTAGGATCTTGTGCTCGAATTCACATTTCGAACGTACTTCTAATACATTCGAAGAGGGCATCTAAGAGGATATATCATTCACTGGTATTTTCCGGAATGTTTCTCAATTCAGTCGTGAATAATATTGTCCCGAAGACATGATGCAATGTCCTCACGCAAGATCCCATCTTTCGAATCTTGTTGAAATCCTCCATTCAAATTTCCTTTATCTCTGGTAAAGGCTGCAATAGCCTAATAACAATGGAAATAAGTTTCAGTATCCAGTTTTGACAGTCTCGAAGAGAGGGAAGTGTATGCTTAACTTGTCGAGCTGAAATTTCTAAAGCTGACATAGGCTGGAAGTTTAGATCAGGTGTGGGCAGACTTTTACATGGCACGGTCTACTTTTAATTTTTTCAAAGTGTTGCGGTCCACCTTGTGACGTAGGTGTGATGAGCAAAAAAAAAAGGTCAATACTATTTGGATTTTAACAATAATAAATACAGAATATGTGTACTAAACTAATAACTACAGTAGAAAAACTTACTCTTTTAAAACTAAGTTTTAAGTAAAACGCTAAATACAAACATAATAACTATACCCATAAATTTAATAACATCAAATGATGCATTTTCAAACAATTAACAATACATCAAATAATAAATCATTTTCACTTAAAAAAGGTTTTCGTAGCTATAGTCTCATAGAAGACAGACTTTATATCATCCGCCCCCCAATCTTGAATACCGTTACATAATTACTAACTGCTAATCTTACACTGGATTCTAAGTGGTCGTTTGTGAAACGGGAAAGATACGTTGTCTTAATTATATTTTTCGTTCCAAATGTATATTCACCCTGATAGGTAGAGAGAAAGAATGATGTTAAATGAATTGGAACTTTTTTTAAATTAAAACACTTAACATCGTCTATTAGATTCCAAAAGTTATTCTTTGCAAATTAAGTCCTCTTGAAGGAGAAAAAAAGCTTCGTTTTCCTCGAGAACATGTAGCATATTTTTAGTTATATTTTTCACATCAACATTGCCAATGAATGCAACTTTTGATTCTAGTCTAGTAAATTCTAGAAAATGTCTCTCAAATTTGGGTTGCAGTTTTATTCACGGTGTCTCTTATTCACGGGTGTTTCTATTATCTTGATAACCACCTGTGTTTCTTTTAGTATGCGCGTCTAACGTTTTATGTGAATGCGGTCACTCCAAAATGTCTTGGCGGTCCACCGGTCGATCGCGATCGACTTAATGCCTACCCCGGGTTTAGAGAGCAGAGTGTCAGCTCACATGGCATCCTCGTCACATGACCTTGGCTCAAAATTATGTAGTGAGTAAGTGAGTAAATATTAACGTCGCACTGTTCAGATACACGAGGGTTTTTGGTGACGGACCACATAATTTTGAGCCAACGTCAAGTGACGTGGACGACACCTGAGCTGGCAATCCTCTCTCCTAACTACCACACCACACCAACGGGGAGACGTTTCGGCTCTCGACAGATTTAACGTGCATCGCTGCTCTACACGGTGGGTCTTTAGTAGTACTTGGCTCGAACTCCTGATATGTCCGCCATGATCCAATACCTTGACCACTGGGTTACCGCGGCCCTTAGAATTATGCAATCCGTCTTCAAATGCCATCGTGCTTCTTCGGAGGGTAACATCAATAGGAATAGATCAGTTTCCTTGGTTAAAGCGTGGTTAGCTTTTATAAACATTGGAAGCTTTCATTCAAGTTGAAAAGTCTGTAATATATTTCACACATGTTTTCTTACTATACAACCAAAATCTCATTTGAAAGATAATATTTTAATAAAGTAATAGCAAAAAAATACCTTCGAAAAATTGTTTCAAAAGGGTTTTTGTGGCAACTCTCTCTCTCTCTCTCTCTCTATGTACGAGGGGAAGTCAAAATGTAAAGGGACTTTTTCAAATTCTCTTTCCAAGGCTTGGCAACAGTGCTAGTATCCAGGGGTAGAGGGGTAGAATGAGGGGTAGTCGGTAGCACTTCTATACAACGTATCACTCGTCTCCCCTCGTAGTCGTTGGGGTGTAGCAGACAGTTTAACATGGCCTCTCGATTGTCGATCTGCACTAAGGAGGAAGGAGAGCAGTGATTCTCTTTTTGCTAGCGGAAGATGTGATCCCTGAGGAAATTATTCACTGCATGCAAGCTTCAAACAGGGTCTTTATGTTATGACGAAAGAATGGTCAATCAATCCATCGACATCAACCATTGAGAGCAATTTGCAAATCGTTGAGATTATAGTGATGGAAAGGGTGGCAAGTGCACAGCGCAGGTATCAAACCTTCTGCAAACAAAAAGTGAATCACTTATCTCCTTTCCACTTAAGTGCAGATCGACAATGGAGATGGAATGTTGAATGGTCTGTTACACCCCCAACAACTACGAGTGAAGAGGAGTGACACGTTGTACAGATAATATTATTCCACGTTAAATCACTTTTATTCATTTTTGATGTAACTATATTTTATTCTTAAGGGCAGATAGACAATGGAACTGGAATGATGAGTGTTCTGTTACACCCCAACAACTACGAGTGAAGAGGAGTGGCACGTTGTACAGAAGTGTTATAGAGAAGTTGTTTACACCAATATTCATTTTTGATGTAACTATATTTTATTCTTAAGTGCAGATCGACAATGGAGCTGGAAGGTTGAATGGTCTGTTACACCACAACAACTACGAGTGAAGAGGAGTGACACGCTGTGCAGAAGTGTTATAGAGAAGTTGTTTAGACCAGCGATCCAAAACCCCCGAGCCGTGCATCAAATGGTGCCGGGTCGCCTAAAGAACATTAAACTATTGCCATTTTATTTAAAGTGGTACATTTGTCTCAGATTTGCGCAACTTTCCACGGAAATCACTTTATATACCACGTTAAATAACTTTTATTCATTTTTGATGCAACTATATTTTATTCTGAAGACTATTTAAATGTAACTAAATTAAAATTGTTAAATCAAAACAATCTAAAATATAAACAATCAACAAGTCCCACCCTCAACAGGCCACGGTAAAATTATCAAACGTTGACCGGTCCGCAGCGATAAAAAGGTTGCGGAGCATTGTTTTTGACTCTCCTTCATCCAGCGCTAAATACTAGCGCTGTTGCCAATCTTTGGAAAGAGAAATAGCTAAAGTCCCTTTCTTTTTGACTTTTCCTCGTATATTATGCATATAGTAACCAATAGTTATCGACAACTCCACGCAGTCTTCGCGCGCAGGCGCAGCTAAAACACGAACTAAAACTTTTGAACTAGTGGAAGAGAAACAAAAACTCTTGGACATTAGAGAGAGAACGCGAGAGGTGCGCGAGCAGGCGTTACCTTCTGCATATCATTGTCAAACTTATCTACCTTTTTTAATTAATTTTGTTAAATTTTAAAATAAAATAGAAGAAAGACAAACGTCTTTGACCCCTTGCTGTCTCCCACAAATTATGGGAGCTCGGCCGCGATCGATAAAATTTCGATTTTGAACCAAAATATGGACAATGAACAAAAGCGTCCGTGAAGGAGACGCTCCGCCATTTTTCGGAAACTTCGTTCAACCTGTGTAGAGGTTTGAACTCAGCATGAAAATTCCGCCTGTGTAGAGGCCGGGATTAAAAAAAATTTCGATTTTGATCAAAATTTGGAACGTGAAAAAAAAAAAAGCCGTCCGTGGAGGAGACGCGCCGCCATTTTTCGGAAACTTCGTTCAACCTGTGTAGAGGTTGAATTTTTCAACTTCATTCCGCCTGTGTAGAGGTCGGAACAAATAACAAAATAACCTGTGTAGAGGTGTATTTTTCAACGAACCATCGACAAATTCCGCCTGTGTAGAGGTTGGAAACACTCACAAACACCTGCGAAGAGGTGTCAATTCGAACAATTTCAACTATATTACCTGCGAAGAGGTGAAATCAGTGGAATCGAAATTTTCTTCAATTATTGGATACATCGTACGTGCGAGCAACAAGGGAGCCAGAAAAAAAAAAGGTAGGATCTTTCCATATTTTTCTAAAATGTATAAAAACGCTCTTAAAGAGGATCTCATAAGAGTTGTTGAGGATCTAGACGGTACTGTGGAGAGTACGGCCACCATAGTTAAACTAAAGACTAAAATTGAGAACAGTAGTACATTTGAAAGTGATCCAGATTTCGTTAAAACTTTAATTCAAAACTGTATAGATGAGAGAGTATCGCGAAACGAAAGAGAGGTAACTTTAGAAAAACAGAAAATTGAGCTCGCGGAACTTCAGTTAGCAAAATTAGAAAAAGAAATCGAACTTCAAACGGCTAAAAATAAAGCATTAAGTTTAAATCCTGCAGCTAAAGTCGAAGAAAAACAGTTCGAAACTAACATAGAAAATATGATAAACAGTATTAGGACTTTATCTCTTCCTGTTCCCACCAGATCTGAAAATTTTAATCTGTTCTTCCAATCATTAGAACGCGCATTTTTAACCAAGAAAATAAATGACGAATATAAATCTGAAATTTTAATAAATCTTCTGGGCGAAAGAGCTCATAACGTCTTACTGTATATTAAAGAAGAGGAATTAAATGACTATGAAAACTAAAATCTATAGTACTCAGAGAATTCCAATTAACCCCTCGCGAGTGTTTAAACTCATTTAAAAATGCTGTAAAATCATCAGGCGAGACATACATCCAATTTGCTGCAAGATTGACGGCAAACTTCCAATATTATTGTTCGTTAAGAAAAGTTAATTCCTTTGAATCTCTATGTGATCTTATAATTTCTGATAAATTATTTGAAACTTTAAATAAGGAAACTGCAACTCATATTGGCATTCGAGAAGCAGAAGATTGGTTTAGGCCTATTGATTTAGCTAAAGAGTATGATATTTATATTTCATCTAGAAGCGGATCACATAAAGAAATTCCTATTACTTATGGATATACCCAAGACCCCTTTAAAAATAGACCACGAAACTTTAAACCAAAGATTAAAGAGAACTATCCCCAATATCTTGAAAGAGAAAATAAAAATTGCTTTATATGCGGTGATTCATCTCATTGCGCAAGAGACTGTGAGAAGCGTTTTAAACCTAAAGAATCTAACGACCACATCCATAATAGAATAAACGTGAATACTTTGAAAATCGAGAGCGAAAAACAAAATAGCGATGAATGCGCAAATCTTCAATATGTAAACATTTTTGTGGAAAATCAACCCGTAACAGCCTTGATCGATTCAGGTTGCCAGATCCCAGTTTTAAATTCCTCACTAATTAGAGTGTAAACACCTTCCGAAGAAATCATAACATTAAGTTCATGTTTTGGCGAACAGCGTATGGTAGAAGTTAAACCCTTAAATCTTTCTCTTAATCCACACTCTTCCGGTATAAGTGTGCGAACGGCAATATCACCGACCTTGACCGAAGAATTTATTATACATCCCAGTGTATATTCTGAAATAAAAAAACTAGGCCACGCAAAGAGCGATGTTTTATTGAATGAAAGTGAATCCTCTTTATGTGCTCATGCTTGTGTTCATTTTAATTCAAATGTTTCTGTTTCAAATGTGATAGAAAACTCTAGTTATGATTTGTCACATGTTAAAAACTTTAATACTAGAAATGATTTGAGTTCTCTAATTAAGGATTATATATGTAATAAAATTAAGAGTACTAAGTTAAAATTGAGTATTATAAGAGAAAAATGTTCTGATATAGTATTGTGTAAGAAAGCCAATGGCGCCATGAAAACGAATTCCGTGGAATTTATCTCCCGCTCACCTAACCCTTTACCTATGAAGAGTGAACATCGACGGTTTGTGTTGCTCCGAAAAATTTTTGAGCCTTGGCAGTGGAAACGAAGGAAAAAGAGAAATCGTTTTGAACAGACGTCCAGAACTCTACAGAGGAAAATATCGATGCGTTCAACCAAAGATCAACTTGTTAAAAAAGACGTTCTTATGCCTGTGAAACACAATGTTTTCCTGTGGAACCTTCCGGATGTCGAAGAGGTGCCTTCACATGATGGAGAAACTGTCTAGTTCAACAAAATTTTGATATGTTAAATCTTTGTATATTTGTCGTATAGTCCTTGTCTGTTCCGTTTTTTTTTTTTGTATGTTTCAGATTCTCCTCTGGTCTCCATGGAAGTACCGCTGCGGACAGCGTACAGTCAGGCTGGCCGGATATAGTAACCAATAGTTATCGACAACTCCACGCAGTCTTTGCGCGCAGGCGCAGCTAAAACACGAACTAAAACTTTTGAACTAGTGGAAGAGAAACAAAAACTCTTGGACATTAGAGAGAGAACGCGAGAGGTGCGCGAGCAGGCGTTACCTTCTGCATATCATTGTCAAACTTATCTACCTTTTTTAATTAATTTTGTTAAATTTTAAAATAAAATAGAAGAAAGACAAACGTCTTTGACCCCTTGTTGTCTCCCACATGCATAAATTAATAAGTAAAAAAATCGTACATTTAGAGATAATTAAAAAATATAATAACGGTAAATATATTAAATAATAAACGTTACAACACTAATAATAACATTTCCTTAGTTTGAGAAATATTCTTGCATAAAATAGTTATTTTGCTTTTTAAAAAAATTAATCTGCATATTGGAAAACACACTGAATCTCTTTATCTTAAATAATTACGATTGCAATTTTAAATGTATATTTTAATAGTTTATGCTTAAAGAAATGAAATTTAAAAAAAATAATGAAAAATAAAATTGTGTGTATTTTTAAATAAACATTAAGAACATCAAAAGGCCACATGTCTGGAATAAAAAAAATACGTATATCATTTCATGTATTTATATGTATTTATCCAGTGATAATTATTTAATAGCATATGCAACATTTTTATACCTAAATTACAAACAATTGACTCGTTGAATGAGAAGAAGGAAATTTCAAATAAAGCTTTTTAAGTCAAAATAATTTTTCTAAGACAAAAATAAAGAGTGTAACTATTATATATTTATTACTCTTAATATTTTACCGTAAAATTTTGATAATCAATCAAAAATATTGAGGTGATGATATGAAGTCTTTTTTTTATTATCAAAATCACTTCTGAGTTATTATTGCGTTCTTTTTTATCACGTTTTTTCTCTAGTTTAAATCAACAAAAACATTGCAAAAAAGTGATGCTATGTTCAATTAATTTCTGCATTTTTCACTTAAATTTCTATTCAAGACACAATAATAAAGAAAAAAAATCGTATTTTCTTTTTTTTCAGCATTCTATTTAAAAAAGACACCAGCCTTTTAGATAATTATAAACATCATTTTAATTTTAACTGTTGATCCCATTTGCAGTAATTAAAAAAAGTTATTAGTAAGGTTAAATTGTGAACAACTAGTAAGAATAAAAAAAGAAAGAATTGTAAGATAATTTTTTTCTCGGTTGAAAATTGTTTGCAATCAATTGACAATGATTAAATGGACATCATTAATTTCGTTAAAATTTTGTTGCTTTACATTCTTGAGCCAGTAATTTATTATTTTTCCCTATTAAGAGTGCATTGTGTTGCTTTCTAAAAAATTAACATCTTTTCATTAATGATAAAGTAATATATTAAAAACATTTTTTTTGTTAGTAATTATTGAAACGAAATTAAGAATTTTTCCATGACATTTATGCCTTTTTTTCAGTAAAATAATAATTTCCATGGTGTAAAAGTTAGATGAAATATTTTTAGAATAATATTAAATGAATTTTGCTTAATTTATTTTCACAAACTAGAAACAAAACGTAAGATTTCAAAAGTATGTACGAAGGTGGATCAAATACAAACGAGATATTTCAAAATATCTTTTTTCAAATATTACTTATCAAAATTAAACATTTTTTTAATAAACGCTCCTTTAATATTTATACAATTATCCAACTAATAGGAGTTTTTTTTAAAAAAATCGAACGTGTAAGAAACCAATTGTACACAAATTCTTCAGATGCTTCTTGATGAATTCAAACAAATGATAATCCAATAACTCTAAATCCAGACAATAAAAAGGGATATTTCACAGTGTTTCAAAGAAATTTCTCAACTTTTTCTGGTACCACACTAGCTTTGTGGGTATTTTCCAAGAATTGCAAGCAACGGAACATTACGGATCGTAATTGAAGGTCTTTTGGACAGTTATGCTATTTCATCATTCTCCAAAAGTTGACAGAAGTAAATTATATTAATTATGTAATGATCATGAATAAATTCGAAGTGATGTGAATCTCAAATAACAATAATGGAGGCTGTTTCAGAAGAAGGCGGAGTGTTTTGTACTTAAAGGAGCTGCTTCAAACTTTTTTGTGCCACTGTATACTGCCCTATTTTGTTTCAAGGATATAAAAATGCATCCAATTTTCATCACAAATTAAAATCTGTGTCAAATATGCATCACTTTCTGCTTCACAACGTTTCAAGTACCTTCGAAAAATTTCTCTTTTTCCTTTTCATTTGCAGAATACCAATGGATGTTGACTGTGTTTTCTCAGAGGAATGGTATTTTTCAACAGGACAATACCACACGCCATACTTTTAGAATTTTCCAGAATTTATTGAAGGAGTTTGACGAATAATTTCAAATGCTCCGCTAGGTCCCAAATGCACCTAACATGAAACCGTTATGATATTTTTAAGATCAACTCAATCTTATTCATAATATAGACATTTAATCAAGCTCTGTCAGTTATAATTGGACATACTGCAATCTCCATGACTCCAAATGCTTGTGACAAGCTACTGCAATCTCCATGACTCCAAATGCTTGTGACAAGCTACTGCAATCTCCATGACTCCAAATGTTTGTGACAAGCTACTGCAATCTCCATGACTCCAAATGCTTGTGGCAAGCTACTGCAATCTTACTGATTCACCACCACGTTGTCTAGTCAAAAGACGGCTATGTGCGGCTTATAAAAATGTGGAACGTCCCTGTATAAGGCTTAAAAATTACTTTGAGTGAATTAAAAACCACGAGTATGCTAAAGAAAGCACACAACTTGTGTCTTCATTATTGTTTGTAGCATGGAATTTTTTTTTCTTTTTCTTACTTTTAAAAACGTTACTAGAAACCTTATTAATAAGTTATGCCAATAAATGTACACATAAAACTCGATTAAACATTACACCGATCTAACAAACGTTACACCTATCGATTAGACACTTAACACTTAAAATAAATATTATTTTAGTGTTAGTAATTATCGTATTTTAAAATCGATATTTATCGTATAAATTCTTATATCGTATTTTTCATTAAATTTAGTTAAAGATTTATTAAGAGAGTTAACGCACTAATAATATATTCTACAATACTAACTATAATATTCTACTAATACAACTTTATACTAACACATTACTTACTAAATAATATAAAGATTTAAGTTTTTGAGACTTCTATTGTATACTTATTTTGAATATTTGATGTTTTTTTCTTTATTGAGTGAAATATCTCACTATGCAATTCAGGTTTCATTTTTCTGGTAACTATTTTGAAACAGAAATGAAAATTATTTGGCTTTACTTCAAATAAAACACAATAGCGCAGGCACTTCGATCGAGAAAAATTTCATTAAGGATTATAGAATAATTAAAATAAGATTAATGGTTCTTTTCAACGAAATCCAATTTAATTGTTTTAACAATAAGAAAAAAACAATCATTAGAAAGAAAAAGAGAAAATATTTATATCTTCTTAAAACATAAGTTATGAAGAAAATTTTTCTAAAAAATGATGTCAGCTTCGCAGGTTTTATATCATTTCAAAATGCTGTTAAATATATTTAGAAGACGCTATTTAAATATACCAGTTTACAGCATTTCGTATTGTGCCATGATTTTACTCAAGATAAGAAAAAAACTTTTATAATTGGATATTATTTCTTTTTACAAGTTTACCATGAATGTCATAATTCTGAATTAACTACTGCTATATATGATGAATAAATATACCTCAGTCTAAATTTTGACCAATATTTAATTTGCTTGTAGAAAGTTGATGGTATTCAAGTTTCAAATGCTTAAAACTTTTGATTCTTAACTTTAACGAGACTATAAACTGAACTAATGGTAGAGATTACTTTGGTCTAATTTTGGATGTAAAAATTCAAACTGAAGTGAATAAGCTAATTAAATTGATATTACATAGTACTAAAATTACTATTAAATCTAGGTAATTCATTCTACAATTAAATAACTCTAATTTTTTTAGATCAATATTTCTTGAGAAAAAAAAGCATATGATAGTAGCATAAGAATAACGTGGAAAAAATAATTCATCAGATTGAGAAATTTTATTTCAGGGATTACAAGAAATTCAAATATTTTAACGAATTTAATTATAAAAAGAACGAATTGACGATAATTTCTCTCTAGAGAAAAATTTCTAGCGATATGAAAATAATCAATGAGAATATCGAGAAATAAATATTTGTACCTACTGAATGTTTTGGACAAGCAACCTTACAATCACTTTTTTTTCATATGTTTATAAAATATTTAAAATTCAATCTTAATTCCGCATCGTTCTCTTTTGAGAAATAATATTCATAATTATCGAATTTTATTATGCATATTAGCATCAATAGATGGCAGTAGTGTGTCAAGAAATTTTGCAACTGAATAAATATATGTTGTATTTAATTATATATGTCACAGTTTCTCTTACACAAATGAGCATTTATTAATATTTTTAAAATTTGACCTATAAAGATGGCTTTTTTTCTGAATTTATTTTAATTGGATACTTGGAAAGGAACACTTATTTATTTTATTATTACGTTGGTCAACATTTAAGATTAACGTTTTAAGCAAATAAAGAATAAGTCAAATATCTAAACAAAAAGCTAGAAAACAAAATAAGAAAAAGGAAGAAACTTTATTAAAGTATAAAGTAAATTACTAAAATTATTTTCTTGTTTTCTTTGAAGTAAAATAACATTATAATTAATACATAATTGATTTCCGTTTTTCTACGCTGTAGAAGAGGTAAGTAATTTGCATTTAAAATGTGGTCAGTTATTTTAGTCAGAAATTAAACAATATAAATATAATTTTAACAATAAGAATTACAGAATTTTTTGAAAGGTATTTTCTTAAATTCCCAAAGTATTTAAATTAATAAGTTTTTTTTAATAATAATGACATTGATATAAATGTATCATATATATATTTCCAACGGTTTGAACAATGCCATTTAAGCGATGAAGAATTTGGTGTATGATTTTGTTGACTTAATAATTGCATAATATTATTGATGCACAAAAATTTAAAAGCTAATTTGGGACAGAAAAAAAGATTAATTAAAAATGTTTAAAAGTTCGATAAATAAATCAGAGATTTGCGAAACATCTCTATTTTTTATTTTTATTAGTTAATTTATTTTTTGAAAAAAGAAAATCAATACTGAGCTTTAAAAGTTTGGAATGTGAAGAAAAAGACATATTTCTTATTGTTAGACATTTAAAAAAGTCGGATCCAAATTTTTATGATCTCCTTGTGTTGCTTTTCCAATCCCGTTCCATGATCTCAATGAAAGTAAGCACACCGATTCGAACCCGATCTTTTTGAGTTTCGTGATTTGTGGTTGGCAGCAACTACCATGCAAATCGAGCGAGTATTTAAACTCGGCTCATGTTAGTTTTTCGGAAAAGGAAGGAGAAACGGAAATATAAGAAGTATGTGAGTGGTTTAACTCTTAGAGGGAGAGAACAACTGGTTGGCAATGCAACTGCAGGTTGCATCACCATTTTAGATTAGAAATTAATTTTACAATATTAGAAGACGGTTCGAATCGGATGTCTCTGGTAATGTTGCTTTTTTGAACTTATTGTTTTTATCGCTCCAGTAACGAGCAGAGTGACTTTATGATTGATTATTAAAGACCAATTTTAAGAAACTGTTTTTCGTCTTCATGCCTCCTCGACACATAAATTTCACTGCTAGCTTTGCAAAATTTAAATTAGTTTACCAATAAGAGTAACACTTATGATAAGAATAAGAAAAAGTCATTTATATAGAATTAAACGGATTTTTTTTCTCGTGGATCGATAAAAGTTTTGCTGAATGTGAGAAATTAATTCTATTAATTTTACGCTATCAAAGCATTTATTGTTTGTTTTATTTTTTCTCCAGCAGTTTAAAAGAAAACTGTTCTTTCAGACTGTTCTGACAGTTAAGAGTATATAACGTATTTCTGACATAAACAAAACGAAAATTAACTAATTATATATTATTTATATATTTTTCCTTGGCCTGCAAAATATCCTAAAATGATAGTGCCAGACCTGATCAACATGGCTTTCATACAATAAATCTGGTTTTGTTAATTGTAGACGAATATTTTTGAAGTTATATTTAAGGCAATATCAAAAGTCCATATCCTGTATTCCACTCTTAGCATGCAAAGAAGAAAACTTTAACTGAAAGGAAGGAATTAAATAAATTAAATATAAATGTAATTCAAAGTACATAATTTCCACTCTGTTAATGCACATATAAAATCAAATTGTATCCATCCACCTATAGAATACAGCACATATGTGTGTGAGCACTTTTCTTTTATTTTAATTCATCAAAAGTTTTTAAGGAGATTTTGTTTGAAAGCGAGCTTTTTATTCCAAAAGTATAACTTCTTATTAGGATGTTGTATATTACTTGAAAATGGTCTGCTAAGTCAGGGATGGGCATTGAGTTGATCGTGATCGACCGGTGAAACTCCAAAACATTTTAGGGTATCAGCTTTTACTAAGACCTAAGATGCTTATACTAAAAGAAACATTTATGGAGCATGGGCGCCAGCCAGAATAGAGAATCGACTTAACACAGTCGATGTGGCTATGTTTACTTCAGCAAATGATTCGAAATCTGTAGACGGCGCTTGCACCCTCACTGGAAGCGAACGATGACGCTTAACACGTCCATTGCTTCTGCGTGTGCGCGCGCGCGCGTGTGTGTGTGTGGCAGTAGGCGAGACGAGCAGAAGACGAGCACTGCGATGTCAGCCGCAGAAATGAATTTTTCCTCCCACTCCGACTGAAGGGGATATTAAATGTTGTTAATGAATTTTTCCCGCGATAGTACGGTATTAGCTATTAAGATATCACCCTACAAAACACACTTTCATGGGATTGGGTTCTCGAGCTGATATCATATCACGTGATGTCGCGGGAATCGGCAGCGAACAAATGTATGTACATACGTTGGATTCAGATTCATCGGTGCATGTATGTTCTTTTCTCGCTGTATTGAATACATCCACGCTGCCCGGTCTAGCAGTCGCTCATAGAAGCTGAAGCATTCAACTTGACAATTCTGTGCTGCTTGTGTTTTTGTAGTAAAATTATTAATGTATCATATTTTAAAAAGAGATACAATGTCGAAAACAAGTGTTAAGAAAATAAGCCATACAACTTTGAGACACAGAATTGTTACACCTACGCTAGTGGGTGGACTACAACACCTTAAAATGTTTAAAAGTCCCAAACCCCTGCAAGCACATGCAGGGCAGGGAATTTTGTATACATGCAAAGCACTAAATGAACTAAAATGAATTAATCTTATTTTTTCGTAAGATAGTTCAATTTCTAAAAGAATGTGTACAGTTATTCATTTTTTTATATTGTACTGAATGATTAGTTATTTTTACTTGAATATCAAATAGAATAAAAAAAATAAATTAAGGGTTAATTTTAATTATATTCTTGAAAATATTTTGATTTAAACAGGTTTTTAATAGTTCATGTATGTTAAGGATTTACTTCCCACTATTAGCTATACTGTAAATATTCATCTAGAGACACATTTAATATTATTAAATAAATTAGTATTACATAGTGTGAATATGTCAAAACAACACAAAAACGACATTGTATCAGTTTGATTGAAATTAGTTTCCGTGAGAAAAATGTCGCATGAATATTATGTCGCATATGTCGCCTTCGTTCCTCTGAATTGATATTAAATGACGAGAACGATAAATGAGCTGGGATTCTTCTATACACATTTCCATTAAAATACATTAAGGTCTCCACCGAAATTTAACATGAAAAAGCTTTATTATGAGATACTTTTAACTAATATCCTTCAAGTTCTCAGTAAATTTTCTATTGTTTTCTTTTCTGTTTTGCATATGCTTTGTTTCAAGTTAGTAAAAAAAAATAAATACTCCTTCTTTTTTGTAAATTTACCACTTAATATTAAGTAAAATGTTTGAATCCTTAGATTCTAAAGGTATCCGAACATGTTCGAAGTAATTTTTTTAAAAATAGTATTCTAGAGAATTATAAATACTTTTTTTTAATGTTCAATACCAATAAATGTTTAGCTATATACTATATAGCAAAACTTAAGGTAAAGTATCTAAATTTTGCAAGAATCATAATTATATCCGAAATTTTAGCAATTTTTGGAAAATTCTTTAAAGCAGTTAGAGAAAAAAGAAACAAACTTATGCCAGTAAAAGTATTACTAAAGTAAAGGACATGCATTTATCTATGAAATGTACTAAATTTTAAATGTTTTATTTAAATGTAAAAATTCTAGAGGTGATAGAATAAATTTCATAAAAAAAATTTAACATATTTATTAAGTCATTATTTAAATAATATGGGTTAATATTCTTAACTCAAAAATATTCATATACAGTAAGCATTATTTTAGTACATTCTCAAGAAAATGATACGAGGGTGAGTCGGAAAGTAAGTTTCCCCTGATGACTGTGGTCAGAGTTGTGTATGAAAGTCAAAACATATTATGATAAATTAAATATAAGGTATAACTTTATTTTTCCTCGTAAGTACCAAGTACATTGGAGCATTTGTCACACCGCTTGATACGCTTCAAAAAGCCCTCCAAGAAAAATTCAGGACTTTGCATCTTTTGAGTTTGCTCATGTCCGATTCCAAGTTCTTCCACTATTTCATCAATGGTTATACGCCGATTTGATTTAATCATGTCATCCACCTTCCTCAAAAGATCATGAATGACATTCTTGAATAAAGGAAAGAATGATCACAATATTTGCCTTGACCACTGACCCCGATATACATGGAACAATACATGGCAGTCAGTTTAGAACAGAAATGGCGAACCATTGGCACACGTGCCATTCATGGCACGCTACACAATATTTTAGGCACGCCAGCCATCAAAATGCCTTGCATTTTTTTTCAAAATAGCAAAGTTCAGTATGAAGTACTACGAACAAACGCGAGTGATCGGTCGCGGTGCGACGGAGAGCACCCTCGTTTGTAATTATCTTCATTTAGTTACGTCGTGGACTACAATTGTTTGTGATACAAAGTTTGTCTACGCATAACATAGTCAATTTTATTGACACAACTGTATTTTAAAGTTTATTTGTATTTTATTTACGATTTTTAAGTGTTATTTAGCATGTCTAGTTCAGCCAAAAAATAAAAAGGTCAATATAGTATTTGTAACAGAGAATTTTTTCAAATTTGGTGAAATACGACATTATTAGTTCAGGCGACAAAGCGGTTTTACGTTCTGGAAGCGTGATACGCAGAACATCTCCAGTAAAACGGCATTTTGAAACAAATCACAAATCCTCTTGTGAAAATAGTGAACTACAGCAAAAATAATTAATTGCTTAAAAACCGACTGGCAGATGACACCAATTTAGCATACATTCCTTACTAAAAGTAATATCTTACAGTCCTAATATAAGTTATTTGTCATCTAATCCGTAACAACAGAAGTCACTCTAATGTTACTTTAATATGAATTACACATAACTAAAACATTTACAACTATGCAGTGCAAAAGGTATTTTTTCGCAGTAAATAAAGAGTTTTGTGTTCTTATTATTTAGTTTTATTGTTTTCCCAATTATATCACAAGTCAAAATAATTTGACGGCACGTTTATACCTCATTAAACACTTCGTTAGAAAAAATGGCACGTTGATCCAAAAAGGTTCGTCATCCCTGGAGTAGAACATCTCTTGCGTTACCATGAGGATGACGATGACTTTCTGTTTTGGATTGCGATGAAGGATGACTCGTGGGTTCACCATTTCACTCCCAAAGCAAAGGTCACATCAATGGACAGGAGAAATCCGTCATCACCTGCCCGAAAGAAGTTCAAAACAACTCCCTCTGCAGGTAAAGTGCTCCTTGCAGTTTTCTGGGACGCTCAAGGAGTTTCGTTGCTGAACTTTTTGGAGGTTGGAGCCACCAATGCTACGCAGTTCTGTGACACCCCGTCGAAATCCAAAAGTGCAATTCGGAAAAAGTGACATGGGCTTCTCAGATCTGGCGTTCTGTTGTTGAATGACAATGCGAGATCACTCTCGGTGACAGTTACGCAAAACCATATTGCAAATCTTGGTTGAAAGCGCCTACCCCACCCGCTAAACAGTTCTGATTTCGCACCTAGTGACTGCCTTCTGTTTGCGGCTTTGAAGAATTTCGCCGGAAGGCGCCTCGGAAGCAATGTTGAAGTCAAACAAGGCGGTAAACGTTTTTTCCGTATGCAAAGCTCTGAATTTTTCTTGGGAGGCTTTTTAAAGATTATCAAGCATTTTGACAAATGTCTCAATGTACTTGGTACTTATGTGGAAAAATAAAGTTATGTCTGTCTTTAATGTCTCATTCTATGTTTTGACTTTCATACATAACTCTGACCACAGTCCACAGGGTAAACTTACTTTCCGACTCACCCTCGTATAAATATCAGGTTTAATAAGTTTCATAGAAAACATTTATAATATTTTCAGTTATCTTTGACACCATGATACATGTTGAACCATTTCAATTCCCACTCTTCAAGATAAACTTCCGATTTTTCTAATTTTATGTGACTCATAAGAACTTGGCTCCTGTAGGTAACGCAGAAACAAACTAAAATGTATTTTGTAAAGCCAAGAGATTGATATATATATATATTGATCTATTCAATAAAAGAAAACAAAATGTGTGTTTTGATTGAAATTGGTGATTTCTACATGTTTTAATACTATAACATGAAAAAGGGGATAAAGTGAATATGTTTTAAATTTCAAAATTTATGTAAGTAAAGAAAGTATATTTAACCCAGGCAATTACTAATATTGTTTTTTTATTACAATAAACATTCCTGGGTACATCTATATGAACGGATCAGAACAGTGCAAATACTGTTTTCTATATATGGCATTAAAAATATGACATCCATATTTAAATAATAAATGGCACCAAACCTATTGGTGCCATTTATTATGTAATATGGAAACTAAAAATGATAGCATATATAGCTTGATCATTTTTTATCACTGTATTAGTCGATCGATTTTTGCTTCAGTTCTAATCGCATTTTAGTTACATTTTGAATAATTTTTACTTTTTGGTTTCTTGTTATTTTTGTTGCTTTATTTTTGTAGATTGTTTTATTATATTTTTATTTCAGTTAACTATATATTTTTTTTAATTTTTCGTGATCATCATCTTTTTTTTTCATACTTCAGATGAAAATTGTTTTCTTAAATGGAAATTTAAACGAATGAGGTTAACAGAAACTTATATATATATATATATATATATATATATAATAGAAATATATATATATATATATATATATATAAGTGGCTAATTTTGTGATCAAGTCTTTACTTGTCCCTACTGTTTGAAAAGGCATTTAAGGTTATCCGACTACCCTAAATTCATGATTTTTCTCAAAAAATTGTGAAATTTTTCTTATGATTTTATTTTATAGGCCATCTTATTATCTTAATAAAAATACCAAGTTTTTTATTTTCCATTCTCTAGAACAAAAACTACAGGTGTTTAATTAAAAGTAGATGCCATAACTTTACACAAGATGTCAAACTTTAAAATGCGTTTTACTCGAAATGTGTTTTTTTTTCGAAAAGCTCAAACGGGGACGGCGATTGCTCAAAAAGTTTTGAAAATAATTTCCTGAAATTTTTTATGAATGTTTTGTATAATAGTAGAAGTGTTTTAACTTTCAGATTTTTCAATCATTGTTTTATTACAAAATTTACAGTCCTTTATGTGAATATAATCGCTGTTTTTTCAAGCAATTTCATATAACTAAGGTAAAATGCTCTAATTTTTGTAAATTTTGTAATTTTGTTTCCGACCTTCTTATCATGAAGGTCATTTCAAATATGAATACCAAAGTAACACATCAAAATTGAAAAATTGAGAATTTTTTCATAAAACCTTTGAACAGAGCGCGGGCCCGTTTACATAATATTTTTGTACATTTTCACCAGTTTTTTCCCATTTGAATAATAATAATTTTTCTTTTCTCTCTGTTTTCAATTTTAGGTTTTTTTCCTAAAAATATACTAAATAAATCAAAAAATCACAAATATCCCCATATCTCCATTTTTTCAAAAAAAGGAGTTGTCGCAAGTAGTCGGATACCTTAAGAGTAAGAACACATGATCATAAGTATTGCTCTTATTGAAGATGAGAGAAAATTATTTTTTCAAGATACTTTTAAAAAGTCATGTAAGTGGACATATTTCTTACTTCTTTTGAAAACAAAATAGAATTTAAATTTTGGTGAAAATTAATTTACATTTTTTTTATAAAATTAAAGTTATATTTCTAATATTTCTTCGGGAAGAGCAAAATTAAAGATATTTAAATGGGATGTACAAAATTTCACGTATATATGTCTTCTTCAGTTGTGTTTATTTTATTACAACTAGGAGGGGTACCACCTCCTAATGGTAACTGCTCATACTCATTGCTCAAATTGTAAAACTGTAATTTACATGTATTATGGAGTTATATAAATTTGTCTTTGATGCGTTCCCACATAAGAAAAGCAAAATTGTCTCCAATGATTAACAGGTACACAAAAAAATACGTCTGAATCTGTTTGGCATTATTTATGGTGACTTTGTATTCCTATGGAAAACTTTCTGGGTGCATTTGCGCTGTCTGGACCCATCCCTGATTTCGATAGTTTGCGTACAAAAATGTAAACACATCGTTTTGTGTACAGAAATGTTTTTAAAAAATATAATATAACAGAGTAGATATTTATTACTAGGTAGTAGATATTTATTAGATAGATATTTATTAGGAGCAAGAATTACTAAGTAAATTACTTTATTATTATATTAAAAACTTTTAATATGAAATAAAGCAATTTTTTTGTTTTAAAGTACCTATAACACGACTTGAAACACTGGCTCCCCCAGATTGTACACCCCCACAATTGCAGGAGAACCAGGGACTCTCTCCAAGGGGCTCAAAGCTTGACTGACACAAAGTACGTATTTGGGTTTGGGGCCCAAAACTTGAGTTTTCATGGGAGGGGCCTAATATTCTCCGCTACGCCACTGACTTGAAATATTATTTTAAGATATATTCATGTAAGGGGAATTATTTTTTTGGATGGGGTATCCTGGAAACACCTTATAGTTTCAAAGATTTCGTGAGTAGACAATGTGCTCTACTTCTTCCATTGTTTATACATACCATAGGTAACAGCTGAATTATTTATTTATAAAAATCTCAAGCACTTCTAAAAATAAACAAACTTATTCATTTACCACAAACACAGTGTTATTTTTAGAAATAAAAACATTACAAATAATCTGGCTATGTGTGTGCTTATACTCGTATGTCTATGAAATGTAAACAACAATATTTTTCTTCTAAAATATCAATATAGCAGAAAATGAGGGAGCATAAGTTGTGATAATATTTTCTAAACGATTGATAACATAATGCCTTACGAACTACTTTGTAATTCTTTTCTTCTTTGAAACTGACGTCATAGAAAAGATTTTTTTTTCTTAGTATTGTCCAGACGGACTGAAACCACTCGTGCTGTAAATCGACTTTCCCACCCACGCTTCAGATGATTTTTTTTTCTTTTTTCGTCATAATCCTTTCAGTCAATAAGAACTGTGCTAAAGATATTCTGCCGATGATTATGTATAACTTTTCCAAAAAACAAATCCTGTGTTTCCTTATTAATGGATGTACCCGGCCAAATACAAGATTTGAGCAATTTTTTTTTATTTAATGTTTTGGGGGAAGGGAGATGTATGAGTGTGTGATTTATTTAGTAAATTATATGAGAAAATTGTGAAGAGAAAGTAAAATGAGAGGAAATCGGTTAATATACATAAAAAAAATTACATAAACATTCTGAACAAAAAGTTTGTAAACTAATTTTCAATCTTTTGACATTCATACGTGCTGCATTGTTACCCATTTTTAAATGACCTAAAAATTGTAAAAGATATTTCAAATTTTACAAAAAATAAAATTTAAATCAGTACATGAATTTGTTAAAAAAAAAACTTGTAACGTGTGTGTGTGTGTAAAATTATTCTAATATTACACAAGAACATACAGAATTTTGTGTAACACGCGTTTTAAACTTAATAACTGGATGCTGAAAATTGCATTCGCTCTTACCAAAACAGTTATATTTCTTGGTACTTTTCCATTTCACCGGAGCAAGCAATAATGCTGCCAAAAATGGTACAACCGACGCCAAAAAGAATATTTCCACGGGTAAACTTTTACTACCACATTTTCAAAACAAGGCGTGATCTTTTCTTATCAGTAACATCTTTTTCATAATACAAGGTGACCATGATTAAACTTGAAATTTGCGAGCAGTCTGTAGCAAAAACTAAGCAGCAGAATTTCTTGAAAATTTGGAATGAAATGATGAGAATTTTATTTAGGAAAAAAACAATGCGTTTCAAAACCATCACTAGATTGCTTTGTTCAATGTAAACTATTGGCATATGCAAAGGTAGTAGCCATAGTAATCATGTGCGCAAGCAACAACCCGCGCGATATAAAGAGTTCTCTCGCTTCCGAGTCAAGGAAGATGACGTAGACTCTCCAGGAACCTGCTTTACTGGTGTAATTGTTTTCCCAAAACGGAGATTCTGCTACCTAAGCTTTACTGAAATTTCTATCTTTGAAAAGGCTACGAAAAGGTCCGATCTGTAGTAAAGGACTTAGGTGACGAAAGTGTGTTGCAGCATAGGTAGTGGATGATGCAGCGACTCAAGAGGAGGAAGACAATTCGCAAACCATCGGCAGCACTAGTGTTCGGCATATTGGAGTATCTATTGACCAACCTCGTTCCACTGTTCATAAGGCTCTTCGAAAGGTCTTACACTACTATCCCTATTAACTATCGCTAGTGCAATAGCTATTACCAGATAATGTGGTTAGTCGACTAACTTTTGCGTTGCGGTTTCCTGCATGAGTTGAGCTCCAGAATGAATGTCCATGGAAAATTTTATGGACCGACTAATTCACTTTCATTTGGAAAGTGCGGTTAACACGCACAATTGCTGTATTTGGGCTGGTACAAACCCACATCAATACCTAAAAATTCCTTTACACTCTTAGCATGTAATGGCTTGGTGCGGCTTTACTGCAACCTTCATTGTAGGCTCTTTTTTTCGAAAAGCTCAGTACCACAGGGCCTGTGGCATGCATTGCCATTGGTCAATGATGCACTTCATTATTAGATGCTTCTGTTGTTCCAGCTCTTCAGGCATGGTGATGGGATGCAACCACAGTATTTATGCAGGATCGTGCTACTCCATATATCGCCCGTTGTGTCAAACAAGTGCTCCGCCGTTATTTCGCTGACGACAGTGTGACGAAGTGGATAAGAAACGTGCAAAAATTATCACAGTTTAGTGTTAAAATAAAATAATTATTTATTTGCTCAACAAATTACTTATCATTGAAACAAAATAAAGAATAGTTTCTACACCAAGCCGGTGCATTTAGTCTATATAACGGGAGATCAATCACTTCAATCCTTAGTCCGAAAGGCATTTGCCCGTCTCTCTAAGACATTGTTTCCAGTTCTCCAACGCCACCGGCGTTCGTGGTCTCCCCTTTCATCTGAAAAATCTCTTTCAGACTCCAAATCCAATCTCGGCTCTCCCAAATCTCCTCACTTCAGTCTCTATCCTCTTTTTCCTAAAAATAAACTTTTTAAACATCAGGGGCGGGTCCACACTACGTCCCTTATCATTGGCAGACTACAAAAGTCTGCCCTCGGCCTCCCTAGTCCTATTCGTGTGGAACACAAAAATACACTCTAGAGCCGTCTGAAATCTAATGGCGCCACGATTCTCGTTCAACATCTGGACACACTTGTCCATCCCACCCCTTTGTTTCTCAAATTAATTCTTTCGTAGATCTCCAAGGCGTCAGACTCGTTGGCCAGACAGGCTTCGTCTCTTGTCACCCGGTGGACACTCCTTTATCCATTGTGACTTCCTGTCAAACTGTCGATACCGCTCTGAGGTCAAACAATGAACAATGAACCCACGACCACGTGCACTGGTCACTTAACCATCGACTTTGAGCCAAAAAACTTGGCATGAATAGAAGGGTGGTGTACATTCTAAATGAAGTTGCTACAACAGAAACATCTGCCCACATTTTCCTACAGCTTGGCTTCCTATATCCCCCGACTTGAATCCTTGCAACTTTTGGCTGTGGAGATATCTCAAGGACATAGTATACCATAACCCCATCACATCTCTATTCGGCATTAAAGAAAGCATAGCAAGCCATGTGCGTTACATTCCCTAGTTCATGTTATTTTTAACAGTCGAACATGCGATTTTACACTTCCATTTGGTAGCAGATAATAGTGGATTGTATATCGAGCATGTTTCGTAAACTTTTGTTGATTATTTATTATTTCTCTAATAAACTATGATACGCGGTCTGTAGGGATGGTTTTTGAAACTCATTGATTTCTCCATCTCCATAAAATTGCCATCATTTCATTCTGCCATTACCCAATTTTCATACGTTTTTGGAACAGACTGTTCGCAAATGTCAAGTTTAATTATGGAGACCCGGTTCATGAAAAATAGATTAAAAACCATTAGAACTAACATTTATATATGTGGGAGACAACAAGGGGTCCAATACGCTTCTCTTATGGCTTATATAACATTAAACAAAAATTAATTAAAAAGGTAGTTTTTACAGATAAGTTTGACGATGATATTCAGAAGGTAACGCCTGCTCGCGCACCTCTCGCGTTCAACTTTCTTCTAATTCTGCTCTAATGTCCAAGAGTTTTAGTTTCATTTCAATGCGCCTGCGCGCGAAGACTGCGTTGCTTTTGGCTGCATGCCATAACGGCCATTCTGACCGTACACTGTCCGCAGCGGTACTTCCATGGAGACCAGAGGAGAATCTGAAACATACAAAAAAAACGGAACAGACAAGGACTATACGACAAATACACAAAGATTTAACATATCAAAATTTTGTTGAACTATACAGTTTCTCCATCATGTGAAGGCACCTCTTCGACATCCGGAAGGTTCCACAGGAAAACATTGTTTTTCACAGGCATAAGAACGTCTTTTTTAACAAGTTGATCTTTGGTTGAACGCATCGATATTTTCCTCTGTAGAGTTCTGGACGTCTGTTCAAAACGATTTCTCTTTTTCCTTCGCTTCCACTGCCAGGGCTCAAAAATTTTCCGGAGCAACACAAATCGGTGATGTTTACTCTTCATAGGTAAAGGGTTAGGTGAGCGGGAGATAAATTCCACGGAACTCGTTTTCATGGCACCATTGGCTTTCTTACACAATACTATATCAGAACATTTTTCTCTTACAATACTCAATTTTAACTTAGTAATCTTAATTTTATTACATTTATAATCCTTAATTAGAGAACTCGAATCATTTCTAGTATTAAAGTTTTTAACATGTGATAAATCATAACTAGAGTTTTCTATCACATTTGAAACATTTGGAAAAGCATCAGCATGCGCACCTAAAGAGGATTCACTTTCATTCAATAAAACATCGCTCTTTGCGTGGCCTAGTTTCTCTATTTCAGAATATACACTGGGATGTATAATAAATTCTTCGGTCAAGGTCGGTGATATTGCCGTTCTCACACTTAAGCTAGGAGAGTGTTGATTAAGAGAAATATTTATGGGTTTAACTTCTACCATACGCTGTTCGCCAAAACATGAACTTAATGTTATGATCTCTTCGGAAGGTGTTTGCACTCTAATTAGTGAAGAATTTAAAACTGGGATCTGGCAACCTGAATCAATCAAGGCTGTGACGGGCTGATTTTCTACAAAAATGCTTACGTATTGAAGATTTACGATCTCACCGCTATTTTGTTTTTCGCTCTCGACTTTCAAAGTATTCACGTTTATTTTATTACGGATGTGGCTGTTAGATTCTTTAGATTTAAAACGCTTCTTACAGTCTCTTGCGTAATGAGATGAATCACCGCATATATAGCAATTTTTATTTTCTCTTTCAAGATATTGGGGATAGTTCTCTTTAACCTTTGGTTTAAAGTTTTGTGATCTATTTTTAAAGGGGTCTTGGGTATATCCATAAGTAATAGGAGTTTCTTTATGTGATCCGTTTTTAGATGAAATATAAATATCACACTCTTTAGCTAAATCAATAGGCCTAAACCAATCTTCTGCTTCTCGAATGCCAATATGAGTTGCAGTTTCCTTATTTAAAGTTTCATATAATTTATCAGAAATTATAAGATCACATAGAGATTCAAAGGAATTAACTTTTCTTAACGAACAATAATATTGGAAGTTTGCCGTCAATCTTGCAGCAAATTGGATGTATGTCTCGCCTGATGATTTTACAGCATTTTTAAATGAGTTTAAACACTCGCGAGGGGTTAATTGGAATTCTCTGAGTACTATAGATTTTAGTTTTTCATAGTCATTTAATTCCTCTTCTTTAATATACAGTAAGACGTTATGAGCTCTTTCGCCCAGAAGATTTATTAAAATTTCAGATTTATATTAGTCATTTATTTTCTTGGTTAAAAATGCGCGTTCTAATGATTGGAAGAACAGATTAAAATTTTCAGATCTGGTGGGAACAGGAAGAGATAAAGTTTTTATACTTTTTATCATATTTTCTATGTTAGTTTCGAACTGTTTTTCTTCGACTTTAGCTGCAGGATTTAAACTTAATGCTTTATTTTTAGCCAATTGAAGTTCGATTTCTTTTTCTAATTTTGCTAACTGAAGTTTTACGAGCTCAATCTTTTGTTCTGAAGTTACCTCTCTTTCGTTTTGCGATACTCTCTCATCTATACAGTTTTGAATTAAAGTTTTAACGAAATCTGGATCACTTTCAAATGTACTACTGTTCTCAATTTTAGTCTTTAGTTTAACTATAGTGTCAGTACTTTCGACAATACCGTCTAGCTCCTCAACAACTCTTATGAGATCCTCTTTAAGAGCGTTTTTATACATTTTAGAAAAATTTAGAAAGATCCTACCTTTTTTTTCTGGCTCCCTTGTCGCTCGCACGTACGATGTATCCAATAAAAACGTTGATTCCACTGATTTCACCTCTTCGCAGGTAATATAGTTGAAATTGTAGTTCCGGCCTCTACACAGGCGGATTATTCACACTGAGTTAGTTCCAACCTCTACACAGGCGGAATTTTCGTCGATGGGTTTTCCAACCTCTACACAGGCGGAATATTTGTCGATGGTTCGTTGAAAAATACACCTCTACACAGGTTATTTTGTTATTTGTTCCGACCTCTACACAGGCGGAATATTTGTCGATGGTTCGTTGAAAAATACACCTCTACACAGGTTATTTTGTTATTTGTTCCGACCTCTACACAGGCGGAATGAAGTTGAAAAATTCAACCTCTACACGGGTTGAACGAAGTTTCCGAAAAATGGCGGCGCGTCTCCTTCACGGACGCTGTTGTTCATTGTCCAGACTTTGGTTCAAAATCGAAATTTTATCTATCGCGGCCGAGCCCCCATAATTTGTGGGAGACAACAAGGGGTCCAATACGCTTCTCTTATGGTTTATTTAACATTAAACAAAAATTAATTAAAAAGGTAGTTTTTACAGATAAGTTTGACGATGATATTCAGAAGGTAACGCCTGCTCGCGCACCTCTCGCGTTCTCCTTTCTTCTAATTCTGCTCTAATGTCCAAGAGTTTTAGTTTCATTTCAATGCGCCTGCGCGCGAAGACTGCGTTGCTTTTGGCTGCATGCCATATATATATAACGTGAATTTTTTGTGTTGTCGGCATTAAAGCCTTCTTGGAGAGATTTGCGCCTGCGAAACGGAAAAACAATTTCTTGTTCTAGTAAACGAAAAATAAAACATATGGTGTTTTTATAACCCCAATAAGTAGGCTTAGAAAATTACCCCCCCCATATATAAAAAAAATTATCAATTTTCGACGCAATCTACGACTTTATGATAGTCATATACCTTATAAAGTATAAATGAAAAATCAAATAACAACAGATTTTGTATTTGAAACAGAAAATTAAATAGGCGGGTGTGTTTTTTTTTCATTTATTCAAACATTTCTCAGTTAAAATGATAATACCAATGTCTATTATAAAATTTTGCATATTAAAGAAGATATTAAGAAAACATTTTGTCTTATATGTACTACCCTAACAGAATATTTCTAAGTGATTTATAAAATAATTGAACTTTTTTTTTACATTAATTACTTGAACTACGTTACCATGACAATGCAGCTCAGCTGTTAAAACGGAAAGTGGTCATGTGACTAAAAATGTTGAATGTTTGCTAATCGTTTTTGAATCGACGTTTACAATCGTAATCAATTCACTAAAATAATAAAACAATTCTATAAAGCAAGATATTAGTCGATAAAAGTTTTCAGTGTATTTTGTGGTAAAATTAATTCAAAAAAATAGTATGCAAACGAAATTTTTAATGGTTTATCTTTAAAATTCTATTCCAAAAAAGAAAGCTAATCTATTTAATAACCAGATAAATATTTCATTGCCAATTTTTTTCCGTTACTAATAAATAATTTCCCGAGTCAAGTACACATAAACTGCTGCTGAATTCTTGTTCATTAAGTGATACAGCTTTTATTGCTCTATATCTCACCAAATATGCAGCTTGTAATCTTGTTCTTTAAAAATTATCTTGAAACATTACCATGGAAAGAATTAAATGGAAACAGTAAAAATATAATTAACAATATTAGTTAATTAAAGTAAGAACAATTTAATTTATTTAAAAAATAAGTTTTCCTTCTAACTTAATTCGAAACTAAATATAATTGTGATTTAAAATTTTTTTGTAGAAAATAAAATGGAGTTTTAATCCCAGTTGAGAAAGAGTAACTGTTTGGCAGGAAATTTTATTAATTAACCAAAGCATCTCTAACACCTTAAGTGATTAAAATCAGTGATTATACCAAATTTTTGCAGGCCAAATTTTCAAGCACATTATATTGGTTTTCATAAATTATACGGCTGTTTTAATTTTATTAAGAGAAAATAGATAATACAAAGCAGCAAATATCTGTTCAGTTTCTTTAATATGACAAATCAGTTAATAAAAAATTTGTAATGACTTCTTTTTCTAGCTCGTGATATCACAAAATAAAGATTGCAATTAATATTTTGTTTTCACTTATTTGCCGATGACAACTAGTAAAAAACATTTAAGAGGCAACTTCTCTTTAATTTCAAGAATTTTCAAAGTAGTTATTGATAAGATAAAAACCGTGTAATTCCGAGACTGATGATTCTATAATTGATGCAGTTGACTGGCAAGATGTATCAGGTGCATGCGAAAGTCCTACTCATTTTTGGATAAGCCAATTTTCTATGGAGTTCACACTCCACATGACGTTGTAATGACCAAAATCGTCGGCAAATCAAACGTGTGGATGTTTAAAATGCTAATGCATAGTGCCTCACACAGTTAATCCTCTAAAAAAAAATCTCATAGGATGTAACATGGAAAATGAGAAGGAGTATGTAATACACTGTTTTTTATATACGAGTTCGATAAAAAGAGTATGGCAGTCGCAGCAAGTCGCAATGTTTGTCAAGTTTATGGGGAAGATGAAATTGACTAAATTATACATGTCTCCGATGGCTTCGTAAATTTAGGGAAAGGAGCAGAAGCTGCCAAGATCAGGTTAGGAGTAGACGCCCATCATACTTTAGAGAAGACGATATTGAACAAGCCACATGAATCCAACCGTGCAAGAATTAGTGAAGATCTTCAGCGTACACCGGACAACGGTTAAAAGACGACTGGTTAACTTGAGTCCTACGGAAGTTCGATCATTGGGTTTCACATAACTTGACAGCTAAGAAACGGGATGACCGAATCTTCACCTCTGTTTCCTTGCTTTACCGGTACAAAAATGAACTATTATTGACACGAATTGTTGCAGGATATGAGAAAGTGGGTTATGTACCCTAATGTAAAGCGTCGTAATACTGAGTGTCGTCCTTCTGATCCACCTGCATCAACTTCGAAAGTTGAACTTCATCCCAAAAAGATGTTATTGAGTGTGTGGTGGGATGGGCAGGGAATAATTCAGTCGAAGATCGTGCCGCTCAACCAAACCATCACTGCTGCCTTCTACTGTCTGCAGTTAGGCTGCATTCAAATTTGGCAGCAAAGAGACCAAGTCTCATCAATCATCGTGGTGTTAACCTTCACCACGATAACACCAGACCACATGCTGCTGTCATCACTCGCCAAAAGTTAAAGAGTATGGAGGTTTTACCCCTCCTCCCTATTCTGATTAATTGCCACCAACTTACTATCCTTTTAGAAAGTCTTTGATGATCTTGATGCTGTGAAAACTGCCGTGGAATTCCTTAACCTACCAGAGAGATGGCAAGAGGTCATAGCGGTCTATGCGGATTATGCGCAATCATAGGTAATGTTCATTTTGCGTTTATCTACTTTATGGGTAATAAAACGGGTAAAACTTTTGCACTCATTCAATAATACGTATGTAGACGTTTCTTTTTGAGAACATTAAAATATATTGAAAATATTAAGCTCACCAGAAAACTAGTTAAAGTTTTTGGTAAATTTATATTGAGAGAAATTATTTATATAATTAAAGTTAATAAATTTATTATTAAATGAGTAATTGTTTCTCAAACTTCTGGCTGATATAGCAAATTGAATACTGCTTGATGTGTCAAAGAAACCAATCATACTCTTAATAAATTTATTAAAAAAATAGAATGCAAATATGATCTTGTGGTTTCAAAGAAATAATTTTATTCTTACAGAACAGAATACTATTACGAAATTCACTGCTCACTGTAGGATAGTGATATCAGAATACAATGTAAATGGTGGAGTAATTTTCTACTAAAAATGTTCCAATTTCGACTCCTACTCTGCAATGTTGCGTGAAAGCAACCTTAAATTTTATTTATATATATTATATCAAATAAAGTATTAATATGGCCTTAATACTAAAAATTCTTGTTAAATATGTCAAATAGTGTTACACAGTAATTTAGCACTATTTAGACGTTTTTGATAATATTTTATTTGCATTTGCACAAAAAAAGATTACATTGAAACAATCTTCGATAACTTTAGTTAAAGAATAAAAAGTTCTTTGTCGTTAAAGAATGGTTTTTATCAGAAGTGGAAAGTAACTTTGTTACGATATATTGTAGTAAACAACATCGGCAGACGCTTTTATTGATATTTCGATCATCCTCTGCAGCTGTTAGTTATCCAGACAGTCGTTCATTAAGTTTCTCTAAGTAAAAGATGGAACGTAATGAGAGCTTCGTAAATTGAGGCAGTTTAGAAGTAATAAAGATTTGGTTAAGAGTTTAAAAGGATGTTTTAAAAATTCTTCAAGTTGTAATCTGTTAAAAAAATACTTGAGATATATTTTATTTCTTCAGTGATAAAAAATTACAGAAGTTATTGTCATGAATCACTTTTATAAGTGTTCTGCACCTTTATACAGCTTTTCGTATATACAGAAGAATTCTCTCTAATATACCGACAAACTGGTTGGGTGTGTAGCGGACACAAAGAGGAATCGGAATCACATAGGAATGCAGTGTCACAAATGTTATAGTTGCGAGCTATGGGACAAAGAAACAGAGAAAATGAACGGAAATAGCAACACACCAATGGGACAGAAGACATTTTATGAGAAGGCTGTACAACATCAGGTACCCAAAATTACGGCCAGAAGTCGTTCGGTAGGACTCAAAGTGGTGCTGCATGGAATTCTTTACGTTCTGGAATATTTCTCCCGGCAGTCTTGTGGTACATGGCGCTGAACTGATGGTTTCGTGAAGAACGATCCTGTTTGGAAGTAGTCATTTGCGATTCGTATCCCGAGGTAGTAGGGTAGTAGGATGAACTTGTATTCAAAAAAGGAATTGTTCGGCATGCTGATCATGTATAGAGCTAAGGACTCTAATGGGGAGGCTGGTTGCATCAAGAGCTTTCCCCGAACAGGCATGTTCCATATCACGCGATCTTCACAACTGTGAACATGATGTTACGTCATATTGTTTCCTTAATGAGCGCTACAATGAATCGACAGTCAGCTATGAGGATACCGGACCATGCGGAGGCAGTCTTACGTCTGGTAAAATACATTTCAAGTACTAATATTTGAATGATAGCCCAACAAGTGAGTTTATCTCAATCCATTGTCTGGAGGACTCTTGCAATAAACCTTTGGACAGAGGTGGGGATAGGTAGTTGTGACCTGGTTCATTGGCTCGAGGGATCACCTGACCTGTCATGCATCACCTTCATCTCGGGTTATTTAAAGAGTATGGTACACGCGACTCTCGTTATTTCAGTTAAAGACCCCATTGTTCGAATATGTGTTGCTGCCGGGAGGATACGTGATATGTCAGGTATCTTCCAAAACGTAAGGAATTCCATGGAGCACCATTGTCAGGATTGCCAGACGAGGTTTGGTCGAAATATCGAACTTCGGTTTTAGTACAACTTTTTAATAAAATATTTCAATTCCCAGAAATGTGTTGCTATTTCTGTTCCTTTTCTTTGCTTCTTTACCACATAGCTCGAACTACGGCATTGGCGACCCTGCATTCCTACGTTACTTTGAGTCATCTCTGTACCCTCTACACACCCTATACATTTGTTGGTCTGGCAGTGAATCACCCTGTATGTTTCGTATATTCATTGCTCTCTGAATGCTTATATCTACCTGAAACAAACCCGCTTACCAGAACCAATAAAACCCTCAATATTGAATCGCAGTCACATAGATGACGATGACGTCATATGAGCTGGCATCCTATTCTCCCAATCCACATGAGGTCAACATCACATGGATGTATCTTTGAACCCGATACGTTTAACCCTCTTCATATCTTCTTAATTACGAATCGAAAATGCAGTTTAGCTAAATGTATGAGTGAGTAAGTGAATATTAACGTCGCACTGTTCAGCTGCACGAGGGCTTTTGGCGACAGACCACGTAATTTTGAACCATGATCAAGTGACGTGGACGACACCTGATCTGACGTGGACGACCCCCCCCCATCTCCTAACTACCACATCACACTAACGGGTGGACGTTTCAGCTCTCGACAAATTTAACTTGCATCGCTGCCCTATACGTCGGTTCTTTAGTGGTACTGGGCTCGAACTTATGACATGCCTGTCATGATTCGATACCTTGACCACTGGGCTACCGCATCCCCTAGCTAAATGTATAAGCTTCGTGCTAAAACAACTTAGATATCACGGTAACTTGTGCTACACGGTACTAAAACTATGTCTCAGTTCACTAAAAACTCTTGTTTGCTTTAATACTATCATTAGTTACGCGTGAGTTGTTTGATTCATTGATTTTAGGTGATAAATGGTTTTAATAGCAAAAATGTTAATTGCGTAAAATATGAGTGCATAAATGTTTTAATTTTTATTATACTCTAAAAAACTTAAAACTTGAATATTAAAAATAAATTAATTAAAAAGCTAAACATTATAGCATCGAGGACAACATTTATAAACTTCCGTGAGTGTTTAAGAAATATATATACATTACATTTAGAGGGGAATATTTTGCCAATAACAAGGGGGCCAAATGAATCTTTCTTCTATTTTATTTTGACTTAATAAAAATTAATTAAAAAGAGCTATTCTAACAGATAAAGTTCCATGGTGTGTGGTCGGCGCGCCTGTCGCGCACCTCAGTCGTTTTTTTCTCCGCTTTACCTCTTGTAAAAAGTCTTAGTCTAATAGTTTCAGTTTCAATTTAATTACGAAAGCTGGATGCCATAACCGGCCAGCCTGATGTTCCGCAGCGGTATGTCCCTCATATTTTTTTCATGAGACCAGAGAAGAATCTGAAATATACAAAAAAAAAAAAGGAACAACAAGGACTATTCTACCAAATACACAAAATTTAACATATCATAATTATCCCTGAAATAGACAGTTTCTCCTTTGCTGTAATCGCATCATCTTACATCAGGAAAGTTCCACAGGAAAACACAAATATAAGAACGTCTTTTAAAGAGTCACTTTATGAACGCATCGATATTTTCTCTCTAAAGTTCTGGACACTATCTCTCACCTCCGTTTCCACTGACAACACAAACCGTCTTTGTTTTCTTCGTAGGTGAAGGGGTATGAGCGGGAGATAAATTCCACTGGGGAACTCGTTTTCATGGCACCATTGACTTTCTTACACAATCTTACAATACTCAATTTTAACTTAGTACTCTTAATTTTATTACATTTATAATAATTTCGAATCATTTCTAGTATTAAAGTTTTTAACATGTGATAAATCATAACTAGAGTTTTCTATCACATTTGAAACATTTGCAAAAGCATCAGCATGCGCACCTAAAGAGGATTTTTTCATTCAATATTCTTTGCGTGATATTTCATTTCAGAATATACACTGATGTATAATAAAATTCTTCGGTCAAATATTCCGTTCGAAACCAGACCGGGAGAATTTGATCAAGAGAAATAATTGGGTTTAACTTCTACCGTACGCTGTGCCAAAACACGAGCTTAATGTTATTTCGGAAGGCTGGTTTCTAATTAGTGAGGAATTTAAAACTTGGATATGGCAACCTGAATCAGTCAAGGCTGTTACGGGCTGATTTTTACAAAATACATATTGAAGATTTGCGAACTCATCGCTATTTTGTTTTTCACTCCGACTTTCAAAGTATTCATGCTTTTTCTATTATGGGCAGATTCTTTAGGTTTAAAACGCTTCACAGTTTGCGTAATAGATGAATCACCGCATATAAAGCAATTTTTATTTTCAAGATTAGGGGGATAGTTCTCTTTAATCTCTGGTTTAAAGTTTTGTGATCTATTTTTAAAGGGGGTCTTGTGGTATATCCATATCAGGAGTTATCCAGATTTATATTCGTCATTTATAAAAATGCACGTTCTAATGATTGGAAGAACAGTTAAAATTTTCAGATTGGTGGGAAACAGGAAGAGATAAAGTTCTAATACTTTTTATCATATTTTCTATGTTAGTTTCGAACTGTTTCAACTTTAGCATTTAAACTTAATGTGCGCTTCATTTTTAGCCGCTTGAAGTTCGACTTGTGCGTGAGCTGAAGTTCCGCGAGCTCAATTTTCTAAATTAATTTTATTTTGATACCCTCTATCTATACAGTTTTTTAATTAAAGTTTTAACGAATATTATCAATATCAAATGAGTAGTTTTTGGAAGTCGTCTTATGAGATCCTCTTAAATACTGGAAAGTATTTTTTTCTAGCTTCCTTGTTGCTCGCACTTACGATGTATCCAATAATTGAAGAAAACTTTTCCAAACTTCGCAGGTTATAGATGAACCATAGTTCTTGAACAGATAAATTGCGAAATGCTATATACAGGTGTTACATTTACAGGCGGAATTTTCGACGATAGCAACCTCTACGCAGGCGGAATATTTAGGGTTCGATGAAAAAAATGACGTTTGTTAATAGTTCCGACCTCTACACAGGCGGAACGAAGTTTCGAAAAAATTTCCACGGACGGCTTTTGTTCATTGAAACTTAAAAAAAATTTTTATATTGGGAGACAACAAGGGGTCCAAGACTATTCTATTTTAACAGATAATAAAAATTAATTCCAGGTAGGTAACAGATAAAGTTGTGGTCGGTAACGCCTGCTCGCGCACCTCAGTCGTTCTTTTTCTCCGCTTTTTCTCTTCTCAAAAGTCTTAGTCTAATAGTTTCAGTTTCAATTCAATGCGCCTGCGCGCGAAGACTGCTTTGCTGGATGCCATAACCGGCCAGCCTGACTGTACGCTGTTTTTACGTCCTCCTTTTTTTTTTCATCGAGACCAGAGAAGAATCTGAAATATACAAAAAAAAAACAAACAACAGGACTATACGACAAATACACAAAGATTTAACATATCATAATTCTGCTGAAATAGACAGTTTCTCCATCATGTGAAGGCATCTCTTCGACATCAGGAAAGTTCCACAGGAAAACACATTGTGTTTCAGAGGCATAAGAACGTCTTTTAATGAGTTCTTTGGTTGAACGCATCGATATTTTCCTCTCTAAAGTTCTGACGTCTGTTCAAAACGATCTCTCTCTTTTTCCTCCGTTTCCACTGCCAGGGCACAAAAGATCCTTCGGAGCAACACAAACCGTCTTTGTTTACTCTTCGTAGGTGAAGGGGTAGGTGAGCGGGAGATAAATTCCACGGAACTCGTTTTCATGGCACCATTGACTTTCTTACACAATACTATATCAGAACATTTTTCTCTTACAATACTCAATTTTAACTTAGTACTTTAATTTTATTACATTTATAATTTAATTAGAGAACTCAAAATCATTTCTAGTATTAAAGTTTTTAACATGTGATAAATCATAACTAGAGTTTTCTATCACATTTGAAACATTTGAAAAGCATCAGCATGCGCACCTAAAGAGGATTCACTTTCATTCAATAAAACATCGCTCTTTGCGTGGCCTAGTTTCTTTATTTCAGAATATACACTGGGATGTATAATAAATTCTTCGGTCAAGGTCGGTGATATTGCCGTTCGAACACTTAGACCGGGAGAGTGTTGATCAAGAGAAATATTTATGGGTTTAACTTCTACCGTACGCTGTTCGCCAAAACACGAGCTTAATGTTATGATCTTTCGGAAGGCTGGTTCACTCTAATTAGTGAGGAATTTAAAACTTGGATATGGCAACCTGAATCAGTCAAGGCTGTTACGGGCTGATTTTCTACAAAAATGCTTACATATTGAAGATTTGCGAACTCATCGCTATTTTGTTTTTCGCTCTCGACTTTCAAAGTATTCCCGTTTTTTCTATTATGGATGTGGTCGTTAGATTCTTTAGGTTTAAAACGCTTCTCACAGTCTCTTGCGTAATGAGATGAATCACCGCATATAAAGCAATTTTTATTTTCTCTTTCAAGATTAGGGGGATAGTTCTCTTTAATCTCTGGTTTAAAGTTTTGTGATCTATTTTTAAAGGGGTCTTGGGTATATCCATAAGTAATAGGAGTTGATCCAGATTTATATTCGTCATTTATTTTCTTGGTTAAAAATGCACGTTCTAATGATTGGAAGAACAGATTAAAATTTTCAGATCTGGTGGGAACAGGAAGAGATAAAGTTCTAATACTTTTTATCATATTTTCTATGTTAGTTTCGAACTGTTTCTCTTCGACTTTAGCTGCAGGATTTAAACTTAATGCTTCATTTTTTAGCCGCTTGAAGTTCGACTTCTTTTTCTAATTGAGCTAACTGAAGTTCCGCGAGCTCAATTTTCTGTTTTTCTGAAGTTGCCTCTCTTTCATTTCGCGATACCCTCTCATCTATACAGTTTTTAATTAAAGTTTTAACGAAATCTGGATCACTTTCAAATGTACTACTCTTCTCAATTTTAGTCTTTAGTTTAGCTATGGTGTCCGTACTCTCCACAGTACCGTCTAGATCCTCAACAACTTTTATGAGATCCTCTTTAAGAGCGTTTTTATACATTTTAGAAAAATATGGAAAGATCCTACCTTTTTTTCTAGCTTCCTTGTTGCTCGCACTTACGATGTATCCAATAATTGAAGAAAAACGTTGATTCCACTGATTTCACCTCTTCGCAGGTTATAGATGAACCATAGTTCTTGAACAGATAAATTGTTCGAATTGACACCTCTTCGCAGGTGTTTATGTGATATTTCCAACCTCTACACAGGCGGAATTTTCGACGATAGTTCCAACCTCTACGCAGGCGGAATATTTAGGGTTCGATGAAAAATATAACCTCTACACAGGTTATTTTGTTAATAGTTCCGACCTCTACACAGGCGGAACGAAGTTTCCGAAAAATGGCGGCGCGTCTCCTCCACGGACGGCTTTTGTTCATTGTCCAGACTTTGGTTCAAAATCGAAATTTTTTCGATACCGGCCGAACCCCCATAATTTGTGGGAGACAACAAGGGGTCCAAGACGTTTGTCTTTCTTCTATTTTATTTTGAAACTTAATAAAAATTAATTAAAAAGGTAGCTATTGTAACAGATAAAGTTCCATGGTATGTGGTCGGTAACGCCTGCTCGCGCACCTCAGTCGTTCTTTTTTCTCCGCTTTTTCTCTTCTCAAAAGTCTTAGTCTAATAGTTTCAGTTTCAATTCACTGCGCCTGCGCGCGAAGACTGCTTTGCTGGATGCCATAACCGGCCAGCCTGACTGTACGCTGTCCGCAGCGGTACGTCCTCCTTTTTTTTTTCATCGAGACCAGAGAAGAATCTGAAATATACAAAAAAAAGGAACAGACAAGGACTATACGACAAATACACAAAGATTTAACATATCATAATTCTGCTGAAATAGACTGTTTCTCCATCATGTGAAGGCATCTCTTCGACATCAGGAAAGTTCCACAGGAAAACATTGTGTTTCAGAGGCATAAGAACGTCTTTTTAATGAGTTCTTTGGTTGAACGCATCGATATTTTCCTCTCTAAAGTTCTGGACGTCTGTTCAAAACGATCTCTCTTTTTCCTCCGTTTCCACTGCCAGGGCACAAAGATCCTTCGGAGCAACACAAACCGTCTTTGTTTACTCTTCGTAGGTGAAGGGGTAGGTGAGCGGGAGATAAATTCCACGGAACTCGTTTTCATGGCACCATTGACTTTCTTACACAATACTATATCAGAACATTTTTCTCTTACAATACTCAATTTTAACTTAGTACTCTTAATTTTATTACATTTATAATCCTTAATTAGAGAACTCAAATCATTTCTAGTATTAAAGTTTTTAACATGTGACAAATCATAACTAGAGTTTTCTATCCCATTTGAAACATTTGGAAAAGCATCAGCATGCGCACCTAAAGAGGATTCACTTTCATTCAATAAAACATCGCTCTTTGCGTGGCCTAGTTTCTTTTATTTCAGAATATACACTGGGATGTATAATAAATTCTTCGGTCAAGGTCGGTGATATTGCCGTTCGAACACTTAGACCGGGAGAGTGTTGATCAAGAGAAATATTTATGGGTTTAACTTCTACCGTACGCTGTTCGCCAAAACACGAGCTTAATGTTATGATCTCTTCGGAAGGCTGGTTCACTCTAATTAGTGAGGAATTTAAAACTTGGATATGGCAACCTGAATCAGTCAAGGCTGTTACGGGCTGATTTTCTACAAAAATGCTTACATATTGAAGATTTGCGAACTCATCGCTATTTTGTTTTTCGCTCTCGACTTTCAAAGTATTCCCGTTTTTTCTATTATGGATGTGGTCGTTAGATTCTTTAGGTTTAAAACGCTTCTCACAGTCTCTTGCGTAATGAGATGAATCACCGCATATAAAGCAATTTTTTATTTTCTCTTTCAAGATTAGGGGGGATAGTTCTCTTTAATCTCTGGTTTAAAGTTTTGTGATCTATTTTTAAAGGGGTCTTGGGTATATCCATAAGTAATAGGAGTTGATCCAGATTTATATTCGTCATTTATTTTCTTGGTTAAAAATGCACGTTCTAATGATTGGAAGAACAGATTAAAATTTTCAGATCTGGTGGGAACAGGAAGAGATAAAGTTCTAATACTTTTTATCATATTTTCTATGTTAGTTTCGAACTGTTTCTCTTCGACTTTAGCTGCAGGATTTAAACTTAATGCTTCATTTTTAGCCGTTTGAAGTTCGACTTCTTTTTCTAATTGAGCTAACTGAAGTTCCGCGAGCTCAATTTTCTGTTTTTCTAAAGTTGCCTCTCTTTCATTTCGCGATACCCTCTCATCTATACAGTTTTTAATTAAAGTTTTAACGAAATCTGGATCACTTTCAAATGTACTACTCTTCTCAATTTTAGTCTTTAGTTTAGCTATGGTGTCCGTACTCTCCACAGTACCGTCTAGATCCTCAACAACTCTTATGAGATCCTCTTTAAGAGCGTTTTTATACATTTTAGAAAAATATGGAAAGATCCTTTTTTTTTCTAGCTTCCTTGTTGCTCGCACTTACGATGTATCCAATAATTGAAGAAAAACGTTGATTCCACTGATTTCACCTCTTCGCAGGTTATAGATGAACCATAGTTCTTGAACAGATAAATTGTTCGAATTGACACCTCTTCGCAGGTGTTTATGTGATATTTCCAACCTCTACACAGGCGGAATTTTCGACGATAGTTCCAACCTCTACGCAGGCGGAATATTTAGGTTCGATGAAAAATATAACCTCTACACAGGTTATTTTGTTAATAGTTCCGACCTCTACACAGGCGGAACGAAGTTTCCGAAAATGGCGGCGCGTCTCCTCCACGGACGGCTTTTGTTCATTGTCCAGACTTTGGTTCAAAATCGAAATTTTTCGATACCGGCCGAACCCCCATAATTTGTGGGAGACAACAAGGGGTCCAAGACGTTTGTCTTTCTTCTATTTTATTTTGAAACTTAATAAAAATTAATTAAAAAGGTAGCTATTGTAACAGATAAAGTTCCATGGTATGTGGTCGGTAACGCCTGCTCGCGCACCTCAGTCGTTCTTTTTTCTACACTTTTTTTTCTTCTCAAAAGTCTTAGTCTAATAGTTTCAGTTTCAATTCACTGCGCCTGCGCGCGAAGACTGCTTTGCTGGATGCCATATTTATGTATTTTCCAATGCTTTAACTTTGTTGCAATTTTCTTCTCGACGTGTTGAAGATAAATATGAATTTATTGAAGATACACAATGCAAACAAGCAGACACTCTTATACAGAGTGTTTTTTTTTCAGGTATAGAAGTTTAAGTTCGCATTAATTTCCAAGATGGTGACCGATTTAACAGCTGTCAAGTGATTTATTCTCAGTTTGGTTTGGCAATTCATCATGAATAGACTCACGCCTGAACAACGCTTTCAAATTGTGCAATTTTATTTAGAAAATAATGGTCGATTTTCATAAGCGAATTTTGTTTAGCGATTAAGCGCACTTCTGGTTCAATGGCTACGTCAACAAACAAAACTGCCGCATTTGGAGTGAAGCTAATCCACAAGTGTATGTCGAAACACCGTTACATCCAGAAAAACTGACTGTTTGGTGCGCTTTATGGGCTGATGGAATCCTTCTTCAGAAACGATGAAGGCCACAACGTTACAGTCAATGGTGAACGGTATAGAGCCATGATTACTAACTTTTTCATTTCTGAATTGAACAATCATGATGTCCAGGAGCTGTGGTTTCAACAAGACAGCGCGACATGTCACACAGCTCGTGCCACAATCGATTTATTGAAAGACACGTTTGGTGACCGCCTAATTTCCCGTTTTGGACCTGTGAATTGGCCTCAAGATCTTGTGATTTAACACCGCTAGACTATTTTCTGTGGGGCTATGTAAAGTCATTGGTCTATGCAGATAAGTCACAAACGCTTGACCATTTGGAAGACAACATTCGCCGTGTTATTGCCGATTACGGCCACAAATGTTGGAAAAAGTCATCGAAAATTGGACGTCCAGATTGGACTACATCTGAGCCATCCGTGGCAGTCCTATGCCAGAACTCATATTTAAAATGTAATGCCACAAGATTATCTTTTGAATAAAAAAACATTCATGTCAATCGAATAATATATCGTTGTTTTATTGCAATTTAAAGTTCTATACCTCTAAAAAAACACCCTTTACATAAAGGTAGCATCAAATCTCATGCACAATGCTTAGGACGACAAAAGCCTAGCCATCCGAAAGTTCCAAAACTTTCTTTACTGCCACGATTTCTTAGTTTTAGTAAGCTGATTGATCATACCCGGCTGATGCAATATGATATCATGTGATGGGAGGTCGCCGGTCCCTAGGGATTGCAACTGTAATTTTTATATCTGTCCTGTTGTTGTTTACAACGAAAGGAATTTGTTGGGTGCGTCTCTTACCCCACCGAAAAGGGTGACGCGTTCCCACTCCTGGAAGAAGGCATTGCACCCATAAATACATCATGGTAAGGGGTGTTTTTTGGGAATTTCCCGCGCTTGGGGGATGTCATTGACCGTGAGAGGATATCCTTCCGCTGACTCTAGACCAATCAGATAAGTTGATTGAATTTCTGCAAAGAATCCGCTCCAGCACATAGGTGTAAATCGCCGCCAAAATAAAAACGAGATGCACCCCGAATTGACGGACTCTCTGACGTTTTTTCTCTCATACCCACTTGGTCCTTCCAATACCGCAGGTGGGTACTCTAGGCACCGTCATGACTCCTCTCTCGCGATCTCTATCAGTTAAGTAATGTTCTGTTATGTATCTCTTTATAATTTAACGTAATTTCAATCTTATTGTTTTAAAATAAATTAATGACTAATTAGAGAATGTCTTTTTATTTAGCGTACAGTTTATTTGTCTTTAAAAGATCTAATGTTTAAACTTAAGTTATAGTGTGACGCCAACAGAAGAACAGAACCGGGTTTTATTTAAAATGGATCTAACGAAATAAATTAATCAATTTAATTAGTTTAAGTTAAACCGGCGTCGCATTACATGTATATAATATTTTATTGGATTTAGATTCTGATTAAAAATCCAAGAATATTATCTTTCCATTTCAAGGTATAACACATTAAAAATAAAAGAGATAAACATGGTTTACGAATAAAATTTATCATCCTTTGATAAAATATTATTTTCTAAAAGTGTAACATTTAAATTTGATTAAATTTTTCAAAGCTAACAGCATCATATATAATCATTTCCATCGCTTTATAGCGAATATAATGAGAAACATTGTTTTATTTTGACATGTGTCTTTGTACTTGTTAATATATTAGTCTTTGTCGCATTTAAAAACTACTTTTTTGCCTCTGTTAAATATTTATATGATTTTATGCAAGTGGTTACTATATTAACAACATTAAAATGGAAATCACATTATACTGTGCTAAATTTTTTTGAAGATCGACTTCATTATTTACATTTATTTTTCTCTTAAATAGCTATGAAATTTTTTATTTTATTTTAAATAGAATTTAAATTGTCTTATTTCTTCTCAGTTTGCCTTTCGAATGAGTTTGTGGTTAAATTAAATATTGGAAAACTTCTCCCTTATATCATGCTGAAAATTTTCATTATCCTTTAAATGTTTCATTAGGCTTATTCTGAAACAAAACAAAGCATTTTTAGAGTTAACAATTTAGATACATTTAAAATATTTCATTATTTTCTTGACGTTTGGCTCTAAAGAATTATGACAAATGAATGTGTTCCAGATTTCTCTTATTATTAAAACTTAAAACTACCATTTTCTAAGCAGGTTTTTAATTGTTTACACAAAAGAAAGAACCTTGTAATACATACTTAATAAGATATATATTTGTAGAAAAAATATTGCAGTTGTAGAGTGAAACTCGAAGTCATTGCAAAATAAGTTAACAAACTTCATTAAAAATATATAAATATTTAAGATAAGAGAGAAATGAATTGCAGCTTTTTTTAGCTTCCTTATACGATACTTAATATACTTTTTGTAACATTATTTTGAAGTTTACTACGTACTTTTAAATTAATACATAGTTCATTTTAAAATAAGAAGGCTAATAATGATTTAATTTTTTTTAATGTATACCCGGTAATTATATTTGAAGCTATGTTTTCAAAGTGTTCTAACTGTTGAACTATCAGTCGGAATGACTCTTTATTTTACCAGAATATTCTTGAGGTAATGGAACGCTTTTTGGCTTCGAAAAATAAAATAGTTCTAAAATGTGCTGATCAGAGGCGCTTTGTCAAGGCGGAAACATGCAAATTACCCAGATAGCCATGCGTACCACAGTCATAGCTGTGATAAAAATGCTGAGTACTAACGCACACGCAACAATTTCTCTGAGTTCATCATGACTGATTAAAAAAGGGTTGCGCACTGCTGGTGGAGCTTTTTTATAAGAACCAAGACTGAGTTAACAACTATCAGGTAGTTCTGGACAACATTACAGGCATAAAATCAGGCCCAATGACCAGAAAAGAAATGTCTTGCAGAAAATAAGCCGCGGCCTTGCAAGAACAGACGGTGCAAAAATCAGCAAAGCACAGGAAATTAGCAGAATGCTGGATATGCCAAACAGCACGGTACGTAAAATCCTAAGAAACATCTTACACTGTTTTCCGTACAAAGATTACTGACGTGCAGCATTTGTTACCTGGTGTTTTGGCAGCACATGAATCCTTTGCACTACGATTTCTTACCCGGATTGAAGTGGATAATGGAGCCGCTGGTCCATTCATCTTCGAGGACATTACACTTGCAAGTCCCGTTACCTGCATAGTTACTGCCAAGCGACTAATAACGTTCCCGCGCTTAATGAATCTATTATGGCTTTTCCGTTGTCAACGCCACCTCTCAGCACATTTTTGATTTTTTACATTTACCTTCGCTAAACAAAATTATATTATCTCTCTAATATTCTGGTAGGATATTAAGTCACTCTGACTGGTATTTTTTAAAGTTAAAGTGTTGTGAAATAATAACTTTAATAATAATTACCTGGTATATATATATATATATATATATATATATATATATATATATATATATGTACATAATCTTTCAAAAATATTTCCTCCTTCCTTCCTTTAAAGGTTTTCTAATTGACTCACGAATAGAAAAAATTCACTTAAATTTTCCTTTTGTTAATCGTTTGACTTCAGATATGTTCAAGATTACTCTTTGATTTGCAATGCTAAGGTAAAATCAATAATTTAACGCAGAATTTACTGATGATTTTATAAATTTCGCATGTATAATTTTGTTTGCCATTCACTTTTATCAAGATATTCCGAAATAAGTCCTCTGCTACTAGTCATCAGCAGGGATGTTTTAAAACACGGGTCATTTGAGGTCCGGGGCCAAGACTTTGACCTCGAGGGGTCCTCTTGTTCTCTCTTGGTCTCAAGTGAAATAATTTTAATAGTCAAATGTCATTCCCGGACATATGTCGTAGTGTTATTTCCGGACTGGAAATTTCGAACATTATGCCCACTGGCAATATTGGCAAGACTGCATTATTATGTTTTGGCCGTCGTCCCTGTGTTAGACTTAAGCCTTCCATCATACTACCATTACTCAAATAGTCGAAAGGTGGTAGTCAAATGATACTCATCTTACGGCCCGCCGGCAGTAGGTTAAGTATCATCGGGCCGCATGTGACTCACCGAACTTTTCTGAATGGCGCAGTCATGGTCTATTGCCTTAAGAAATTCAATTATTTTAGAAAATATACTAAAAATTTAACAGGAGATTCTATCAATCAAGTAATCAAATCTATCAATTTTGTCATCAATTTTCTTTTTTTTCATTGTAGAATGTAAACAAGAGGCTCGATCATATATGAAAGGAAATAGAAACTATCCCATAACTCAGTAGAAGATGCATAAATATGTTGTATGGGTTTGATAGAAAGTTTAATACGAATTAAAGTAAAAGCCAAAAAAAATGTGTTTTAATATCTTGATTAATTGTGCTTTATCCAATGTTACTTTGGTCGTATAGCAGTGTTTCTCAAAGTGTGGGGCGCGAGCGTAACGAAAATTTAAAGATTTTTTTTAAAAAAAATAACCGGAAAGAGAAGTAAAACAAAATGCTTTCTTCCATAATAAAAAAAAATACACACAACAACACACTGAGATAATTTATATTTATTATCTGGCTTTTTTCCGTCATCAAATAGCTATCTTTAATCCCAAAACCAAATTAAAGAAAAAAAAAGCATTTTGTTTCATTTGCTGTTTTTCCTCAATGAGAGATTTTTTTATTACGTTTTAACATAAAATATTACTCGTTAAAAGAAAAAACGAAACCCAGACCATGAGAAAAATTCTAAGAAGATAAACAATTCTCCGCTGTAATTATTATTGAAATACTGTACATTAGTTGTAGAAAAAGAAAAGGAAGTCCTGATTCACACTTTTCAGCCAGGCTGCATAGTACGTTTGCTAACCATTTGATTGACCTTCAATCTTATGGTATGGTTATTATCAATATTAGTTCCCTCCCATCTTTTATGCGTTTGCTTTTCGCTTAGGGAAATTGTAAGTAATTGAGTTTTGCGATATTTGGAAAAGAATTGATTGGTTTAACATTTCTGTAGGATAACTGAAAAGTGTCTGATTTGCGTCCTTTATTATGGTCTTGTACTTTTGAATCATTTTAGTTCAGTTTTATTGGATTTTTTCTCAAATCATCAAAGAATTGAATAGTCCTTGAAAGAAGGTAAGTATACTTTCTATAAATTAAAATATTCACTAGAATTCCGATTTGTATCCTGTACAGTAAAAATAATTCTAAACAAATGATTGGGGTGACTGAGTCCCCCCGCACTACGATTAATGTTAGTATCGGGTACGCGCCTGCTCCCGGGTTAAAACATTTTGAAGTCTTCTCGCTTTAAATGTTAAAAAGTAACACAATTATTCTTCATCGGAATTTTATATTCTTTTTCATAATTTAACATTAATTCTAAATGCTAATTGTGTGAGGTTTAAAATTACAGTTTTTTAAGCAGTTATTTACAAATATAGCATTTATCTAAAAAAAATCATTTTACATTTTTGTATACAATGTCGTGCACACAGTTTTACTCTCCGTACAGTTCAGCTATTATATCAAGAATAATGTTTTATTTTTTTAAAAATGAACTCGTGCGAAGAGTCGGTGTTTCAGCCAGTATACGTTTGATGTATCAGTACTGAAGAAGGTATTTTATAAATAATTTCTTATTACTGAATTTGGCCGCGGTAGCCGAGTGGTATAGATATCGGATCGTGGCTTGCCTTGTCACGAGTTCGAGCCCAGCCACTAAAGACCCGCCATGTAGGGCAACGATGCATGTTAAATCTGTTGAGAGTTAAAACGTTTTCCCGTTGGTGTGGTGTGGTAGTTAGGAGAGAAGGGTGCCAGCTCAGGTGTCGTCCACTTTACTTGACCATGGTTCAAAATTACGTGGTCCGTCGTCAAACGCCCTCGTGCAGCTGAACAGTGCTTCAATCAATCAATCTTATTACTAAATTAAGAACAAGTTTAATAATTATTAGGGACTTCCACGGGCTTTTCTTGTAGAGGAAAGTTTTTCAAAGGAAGGTTTTAATATCAGAAATTGACACTTAAAGAGTTATTTTTCTATATTTAGCTGAGATCTATATTTTGTCTTCAAGTCATCCACTGCAGAAAATCCGGTTTGTAAAAGGTAGGATGTTGAAAATGGTAATAGTATACGAAGTGCTTTTGTTTTCAGTACAGAAAATTCCTCATCCACCTCTACCCCAAATTCAAAGAGCGATTTATTACAAAATTGCCTTTTAATTTTTCACTGGATGTGAAATCTATGAAGATTTCTTCTTCGGAAGTTGAGAGCCCTTCTGGAGTATCTTGAAATAGATCACTAATCCACTCGTAACTTGCTACCAAGCTGTCTTCATCCAGAAAATATTTTTAAAATTCTTTGCCAACATAGCTAAATGATTTTACATGTTTTAAAAACAACTTTCACATGTTGTTCTACAGATTTGTATGTTTTAACACATATGGAGCTGGGGCTTTTTTCCATCATTTACTTCAGTAGTGGTAAATCCAAAATTTAAGTATTTTTAAGAGATCGCCTTGATTTAATTTTCGGAACCATGCTCGTTCGTCTGTGTACTTGTTGATTCTTTATTATGGTCGAATGTTTGCTTACGACTTAAAAATGTATGTATGATATTGTTTTAATCTACTGCCGTAAATACTTAATTACCGTGAATTACAATTAACGTGGAAATTAAAAAAATGTACATTCAAGCTAGATTCGGTAGCTATAGGAGTATCGAGTCGACCAAAACTGACTGGAATTGTACGAGGAAAAGCATTTTTACATGTTTTGCGCAGACGTCCGATAGGTTGCCCAGACTCACGCAAACGTACCCTATAATGCCAGATGTGATGGATATGATAGAGAGCGACATTGACTAGACTATTTTTCTAATGACGTTTGTGCTTTGAGAAATGAATGCTGAAGGAAATAAATCTAATTAAATACATCATTTTGCGATCTGTTCCAATTTAAAAATTAGAGAAAGAATAATAACATAATTCTAAGTAATATATATTTTAAGTAATTTTCTTAAAATATATATATATTACTTAAAATATACACAAAATTTAATATACTTATCGTATTAATTTGTACGGTTTATAATTAAGATCGTATTGTAACTTTAGCGTCTCTCTCTCAAAGTGCATTTTTATTGCAGTAAATACATTATTGTTGTACAGGGGGCGAGACAAAAATTATGATTGAAAATTGGTTCGCCAGTATTGAAAGTTTGAGAAACACTGCTTTTAATGTATGAGTGGTGCACAGAGTATTTTATGACTAATTAATTAATTCTAAATTAAGAACAAGTTTAATAATTATTAGCTACTTCCATGGGCTTGTCTCACAGAGCAAAGTTTTTGAAAGGAGTTTTAAGATAAGAAATTGACCCTCTGAGTTCATTTTCTATATTTAGCTGATATCTATATTTTGTCTTCTAAGCAACCACAGCATTTTGTAATATGTTCCAATTTAAAAATCAGAGAAAGGAAAAATAACTTAGTAATTATCCTATTACTTAACTTTTTTTTGCTTAAAAGTAACATATACAAAATTTAATACTTGTGTCATGAATTTGTACGGTTTATAATAAATATTGTTGCTTTATCGTAAAAGTGCATTATTATTGCATTCAGTAAATTATTATGTATAAGGGGGGGCGCGATAAAAATTGTGATTGAAAAGGGGGGCGCCAGTATTGAAAGTTTGAGAAGCACTGTCGTATAGTGTTATTTCCCATTATCCTCACGTTTCGGCCTGCGTGAAATACCCGTTATACTACGCAACTGGCTCGACGGGAAAAATGTTGAGTACCTCTGCAGTAGTCGGTAGAGTAGGTTTGTGAAAGGGCTTCTGAAATAAACTATGGAAAAAAATTGTTCAAAAATGTACTGAGGGCATTGATATAATATAATCACCATTAAATTGCAAAATCCAGTTTTCTAAAATTTCAATCGGCAATTCTTTGTAAAGAGTGTTTTTTTTCCAGGTATAGAAGTTTAAGTTGGCATTGCTTTCCAAGATGGCGACCGAGTTAACAGCTGTCAAGTGATTTATTCTCAGTTTGGTTTGGCAATTCATCAAAACGATCATCAAGCAAGGCGTAGATTCGTCGAATGGGCCCAAAACGAGATTGCCGTTGTTCCCGATTTTCATAAGCGAATTTTGTTTAGCGATGAAGCGCACTTCTGGTTGAATGGCTACATCAACAAACAAAACTGTCGCATTTGGAGTGAAACTAATCCCCAAGTGTATGTCGAAACACCGTTACATCCAGAAAAACTGACTGTTTGGTGCGCTTTATGGGCTGGTCGAATCATTGGTCTGTACTTCTTCAAAAACGATGAAGGCACAACATTACAGTCAATGGTGATCGGTATAGAGCCATGATTACTAACTTTTTCATTCCTGAAGTGAACAATCATGATGTCTAGGAGCTGTGGTTCCAACAAGAAGGCACAACATGTCACACAGCTCGTGCCACAATCGATTTATTGAAAGACACGTTTGGTGACCGCCTAATTTCACGTTTTGGACCTGTGAATTGGCCTCCAAGATCTTGTGATTTAACACCGCTAGACTATTTTCTGTGGGGCTATGTAAAGTCATTGGTCTATGCGGATAAGTCACAAACGCTTGACCATTTGGAAGACAACATTCGCCGTGTTATTGCCGATATACGGTCACAAATGTTGGAAGAAGTCATCGAAAATTGGACGTCCAGACTGGACTACATCCGAGCCAGCCGTGGCAGTCCTATGCCAGAAATCATATTTAAAATGTAATGCCACAAGATTATATCTTTCGAATAAAAAAAATTCACGTGAATCGAATAATACATCGTTGTTTTATTGCAATTTAAAGTTCTATACCTCTAAAAAAACACACCCTTTTTAACTAAGTATTTCTATTTTTTTTATTACTTTCACTAATTTTTAAGCTTATAAGTGTCCGGTAATAGAATGTAAATGCTTTAGGGTACCTACTCAGAGGAACCTAGTCTAGCACAGAGAATTCTCATTAAATAGAGCTAACCTTAAATGCAATAGTACTTACAAATTACTGTTGCATTCTCGAGCTTTTCTGGAACAATCCTTCTATGATCCTTCACAAAACTTCAAAAGTATTTACAAAATAAATGTGTTTTTTATTTAGAATATAGCAACCTGTTCCAAGTATGTTATTCTTCAAAATGTCGCCACGTTCCCCGTATATCCACTGCATTTCGCATAGATATCCATTGCAACTGAAAATTTGTGCCGGATTTCTGTAAAGGTTTTTGCAAGTGCTATAGAAAGTCATGGACATTTCATACTGCATGGGTTATTTCATACCCATGGCATAAACATCGAAAGAAAACTGATACAAGTATTACGAAATAGATGTTGAAGAATGTATTATTTTGATAAACAAGTTTATATTAAATAATAGGGTTTAGTTTACAGCAGCGTTTCTCAAACTGAGGGGCGTGCCCCCTAGGGGGCGTGGTAGACCTTGGTGTGGGGCGCAAGCATGTCGGAAAGTTTAAAATCTAAAAATATTTTAAAATATTACTACTTTACTGAAAGGAAGCAAAACAAAATGCATTTTGACGTAATAAAAAAAAAAAAAAACATTTACACTGATATAATACACTTATAAATGTATGATAGTTAATTTTGTATGTTTTGATAATTAATTTAACAATGTAATTTATGTGGGCTGCAATTTGTAGCATATATTTTAGCTATACTAAATTAAGGACCAGTTTAATAATTACAAATAACACCATGTGCTTGTCATATAAGTAAAAAATTTAATATTTATCTCGATAATTTTCATAGTTTATAATTAAAATCATATTTTAGTTTAAGCGTTAAAATTCATTTATATAGAATTCAATACATTGTTACAGTATGGAAGGGGGTGCGATGAAAATTATGATTGAAATTTGGGTCACAAATGTTAAAAGTTTGAGAAGCACTGGTTTGCAGTACAAAATACAACAAACATGCTCCATGTTTACAAAGAAATTAGCACAAAAGATAACACATTGCTTTGTAGACCCTCTATATATTCTTCAAGAAAAGTAATGAAAAAGGAGGCTTAACTTTAGTTACACTGTACATAAAACAGAAATTGTACATGTGCAAGTCATTCGCATAGAGACTTCGTAGAAACTCATTTTCTTACACTGAGGTGACATATTTCTTTCACACAATGTTTCTTCAATTTCACTATCAAGCACTGCTATGACCTTGACAGTGTAGACGGATCTAGAGACGCGATTCTGTTAACACCGAATGACACTGAGGACCCTGGCGCCTAGCCCCAGATAGATCAAGAGGTCAAGATGCTCTTACGTGAGTTCTAGATGCAGGTGTTCATCAGTGTAAAGGCCATGGACTGATAAGATGTTCCGTCAGAGATAAGTTGGTTAGGGAAAAAAAATCTTCACCCTCTAAGTCGACTTTTGCTCCAATATGGTCAACGAAAAGAGAAAGCGCCGTAACAGATGTGAATATTGTGAAATTTTTTAGAAAAACGTAACGAAGATGAACAAAAAGAATTTTTTTTTATGTTTATTAAGGTATCCGACTATTTGGAACCGTGATTTTGCAAAAGCGTATAAATGAATAATATTTATGATATTTAGTGTCACTTAAATTAGAAAATGTATATAAAATTGTTTTAAGAACATTATTACAACAAACAATTATTTAAGTACAATATTTTGACAAAAAATGAACATAGAATGACCCATTTTCAAAATATTCTCCTTTTGTGAAAAATGCTTCCATTATAACGATATTTTGCCTGTGTATAGCTCAGACCTCTCTACAGAGGCTTAACTAGAATTTTTGAAATATATATCTTACAAGGGGTTTTATCCACATTTTACGATAAGAGAAGGGAGCAATTTTAAGCAAAAAACGCCGAAGATTATTTCAATGGGTGAAAATTCTGAAAATAATGTGAATTTTTCAAAAATCCTAGTTCAGACTTTCTGGAGAAGTCTTTACTTTATATAAGCGAAATATTATTATTTTAGAAGCATTTTTTATAAAAGGAGAACATTTTGGAAAAAGATTATTCTAAGTTAATTTTTTGCCAAAATTTTGTATTTAAATAAATTTTTTTTGTCAAAATATCCTTAAAACAATTGTATACAGGTATTCTAATCCAAGTGACACTAAATACCATGAAAATTATCCATTTGTGCGCTTTTTTAAAATCATGGTTCCGAACGTAGTCGGAAGTTTTTTTTCAGTATTGCAACTCTTGTGTCATCCTCTTATTTTAACGAATATTTCAAAATTATTATCTTTTTCTTTTGATTTCAGTTTTAAATTAAAAATTATTTAATAGTTTTGAGAAAAATTCATTTTTTACATTAAAAATCTTTATAAATAAGCAATTATTCCTTAGATTAAATTGGAACTTATTAATGAATTTTATTCCATCTATTTAAATGTTAGTAATCGAAGAGTTTTATATTTGAGTAGTAAAATTTTCAAAATTTTTTTAACGTAAATGCAAATTAGAAGTATCCTTCCCTCTTTTAAATTTTATTTTTATTCTTCTTATAAATGGTATCTAATGAGGAAAAATTTCATACTCCTTATAAAATTAATTATTTATATATTGACTTATATAATTTTATCAATAAAATTCATATTATTTTTGGATAATTTTAATGATAGTTGAAATGCTTGTTAAACAATCCTAGGATCACAAGTATGTAAGTGGAAGAAATCAGTTATCTTTTAATATTAAGGAAGCGAAATAAAACATATAAAATCTTATCATATTGATGAAAATATCGGTGATAATTTCAGGCAAAAAATTATTAATAATAAATGCAAAATGAAATGCACATTTTTCTCTGATGAATTTAGATTTTAATTAAAGCAACTGCTACCACATTCACAAGAACAAATTTATATAATGACCACATCAAATGATTACCTAAATTATCATCAAATAGTAATCCAGATTAACGTTTTTATTACCATTGAATAGAAATTTAATTAATAAATTGAGAAAATGATACAATTAATAAAAAAATTTAACTGACAATACCGTAAAATCCGGCATATAATATGCACTTTTAACACAAAAAATAAGATTGAAATTTACGGGTGCTTATTATACGGAGGGTACAAAAATGAGAGCTTCAAAAATAAATAAAAAAAAGATGAACATAAAAAAAATTATACTTCTGTATAGATCCAAGTACCGTATATTTAAAAGAAATAATATTCTTTATGAACTTAAAAGATTGTAGTTCTAGAAGAAAACTATTTTCCAAAAGCTTGTGAAAATACCTCGAATAAATTATTTCAAAACATTATAGCATATCATATTTCTTCGTAAAAAAGGGGGTGCGCATTTTACGGAGAATATGCCTAAATTTTTTTGAAAATGTAGCATAAAAGTATGGGTGCATGTTATACGCCGTATTTTACGGTAATTTTAATAAAAAGTATCGAATTTAGAAAATCATGTTCATTTATGTTCTTCATTATAATACATGGATTTATTTTAAAAGAGATACAAACATGAGAATATAAATAAACAATATGAAAAAATTTTATAATTTCATTTTACAAATCACATTTTTATGCCATTTGTAATACTTTATTAATTTACTTGAAAACACCATCGCGCGTGCATTAGGCATATTCTTTATTGTAAATAACCCTCAAAAGTTATGTGTGTTTGTACAGCTTCTATTTTCTATGAGTACCAGATTCAATTGCGATAACAAATAAAACAGGGCTAAAAATATTGGTGGTTTTCAAAAGCTGAGAAATTATTCTTCTCCGAAATTTTTCTTTTTGATATTCGTGTATCTTCATAAATAAATATAATTTCTTTTATAAATTTTCATCCTTTGTCTCTAAAAATCTTATTTCTCATGAACGTTATGTTTTCCTATTATACAGTACTTGCGTTTGGGGATATATTTATACCAAGAATAGTATTTATATAATTTTTATATATTTTGTCTAACGGGCTGCAATTGAGTGAATATTAATGTCGTACTATTCACCTACTCGAGGGCTTCCGGTGATGAAACTAGTAATTTTGAGCCACGGTCAATGACGAGACGACATTTGAGCTGTGGCACCTCCTTTCATAACTTCCATACTACATCAATGGCGTGAAGTTTGAACCTTGACACATCTAACGTTCATCGCCCCCTTTTGCAAGGCGGGTCTTTAGTGGTACTAGGTTCGAATTCATGATACGCCAGTCATGAGTTCGTTACCTTGACTTCTGGGTTACCGCGGTCATTTAGATGGGCTGCAAATTGGCAATTATGCATTAGAAGACATGGCAAATACCCAAACGTGAGAGCAATTTCCTGGTAGCCTAATCTAGTGGCAACTCCTGCAACCAAATTTTGACGCTTGGATTTTTAAAAATTCAAACTCTCGTCGGATGCTAAATATTGTCGCGATTTACTTTTACAGAGAGTACCAGAGCCAAATTCATACTCAAGGGATCTTTTACGAGCTACAAAATTATGTGACATGCGTGCCTACTATTTCCGAATCCAGAAAATCTATCTCCAGCCAGCTTCGATCCCGCAACTTTGGGCTTACGAGACGGACACGCTATCTTTAAATTACCGAGCCGACTATAATTTTTATATAAGTACCATCCTTTTTCAATTTAAATACCAAATAAATAGAAAACACAAACTTTTTCAATGCAGATATCATCTTTTTCTGAAATAAATATTAGGTTTGGGGAAAAAGAAACCCATTATTTTTGCATGAAATTCAAGACTTATTTAACAAGCTTCGGATTGTCCGATTTGGGTCAAATATGCACCGTTTTGTTGCATAATTTGTTGACATTTTAAAGGTATCTTTGTAGTGCCTCTCTCATAGAAATATTGGTCTTTATTGGTTAAAAACTCTAGAAATCGATTTTCACGGTCTTTTCTTAATCCCAATTTCTTATCACTCAGGAAGTGTTGCAATGCGAGAAAAAGGTGGTAATCGTTTGGTGCCAGGTCTGGACTATATAGTGGATGCTTTAAAACTTTCCAATCAAGCCCCCAGAGTTTCTGGCGAGTCACTACAGACGAGTGTGGCATGGCGTTGTCTTGATGGAACACAACACCTCTTCTGTTGGCCGTTTCTGGTCAATCGCTAGCTTCAAACGGTCCAGTTGTTGACAGCAGAGATCTGAATTTAGTGTTTGGCCAAACGGAAGAAACTCATAATAAATTATTCTTTTCCATTCCCACCAAATACACAGTAGAACCTTCCTAATTCTGGTTTGGCCACCGTTTGAACTGCTTCACCGCGCTTTGCCAACGATCGTTTTTGAACACTATTGTCGTATGTGACCCATTTTTCATCCCCAGTTACCATCCGTTTAAAAAATGGGTCGATTTCATTCCGTTTGGCCAAGGCTTCGCAGATGGAAATTTGATTTATTATGTTTTTTGGTGTTAAATGGTGGGGCACCCAAACATCGAACTTCTTTTTGAATGTAACTTTGCTCAAATGGTTTAAAACTGTTTTATAGTCGGTCTTTCCCTCCTGGTTGATGCTACGGCTACTAACATGCCGGTCAACTTCGATTACTTCTGTGATTTTATAGACATTTTCGACGATGGGCCTGCCTGTGTGAGGTGCATCTTTAACATCAAAAATACCTGAACGAAGTCGACGAAACCAAACTTGCACGTAATTATATGTTACAGTATCGGCACCATAAACACCATTTGCAATTTCAGTAACCTGGCTTGCATTTTCACCGTTATCAAAGAAAAACTGTGAAATGTATCGAATTTTCTCTTTGTTGACTTCCATGTTTTACACCCTGTAACTCACAACTGAATTGACCAAACAAAAAACAGTAAAATAATTTTTCAGTGTGAAATGCAATCTTGGCAACCAAAGTAAATTTGAAATTGTTTGATCGATACTTCACGAGATATCGACACTACAGCCATCTACCGAAAAAATGGTGGATTTCCTTTTTCCCAACCTAATATGTAAAGAAGGACAGCATTTTATTCATTTTTAAACCATAGTATGACAACTCACGAAATAAACATATTCATTATCAATAAAGTCAATAGTTTTATACGAAGGTAACTCTGAAATGTTTGAGATACGCACAGACGAGAAGTTACAAAAAATATAACAGTTAATTAGAAAATATACAAAGTATTTTAACACAACATACGACTCTTTACTGACTTACTTCAAGTTGCTTATCGAAGGAGAAATTTTAGACAGAAGAGAAAATGCAGGTGTCGCGAATACATTATCGTGAGCTGATTTTCTATGATTTTAAGGTAAGATTAAATCAAAACTAATGCGTTCAACGGCTGCAATTAGCATTCGATGATAAATCTCCAAGTCGTGCTACTGTACTCAGATGGTTCGCAGAATTTATCAGAGGTCGCAATTCTCTTCAAGATGAAGAACACTCAAGAAGGCTGCGGTCGATAGGCAGTAATCCAGGACAAAGCGTGTGTCATACGAAAAATCTTAATGGATGTTCATCGCTGTACCTATCAAATGATACAGAAGGAACTTAACATTGGATTCGCAGCCATTAACAAAATTATTCATGAAGAATTACATATAAAAAAAGTAGTTTGCCGTTCGGTTCACCATAATCAAACTGAGCACTAAAAAGAGGAACGTGTAAGAATCAGTAAAAAAACCTTTAAATTGCTAAATGATGGTGGCCACCACATCGTTTCTAAAATTATAACGGGTGATGAAACGTACATACCGTTTTTTGACGTTCCAATACGTCAAGATAGCAAAGTATGGGTCTTCGAAGATGATCCCATTCCGACAATGGTGAAAAGAAAACAAACAATGAAAAAAGTAATGCATGCCATTTTCTTCAGAAGTACGGGATAAGTCAAATCTATCAAGTTGGAAGGACAGAAGGCAGTAACAGAAAACTGCCATACCACTAAATGTCTTCCAGAAATTCTCCAAGAAGTGAATGTTAGGGGACTAATGGTTCACCATACCAATATATCTTCCGATATAGCCGGATTAAAAGTGGAGTTTCTTAAACAAAACAAAAATTAATGGTATAGAACATCCACCTTATTCTCCGGATCTTGTGATTAGTAACTTTTTTGGTCATTTTTCAATCTAAATAGAACTTAAGTGGACGTAGTTTTCATTCAGAAGATGAGATTTATGTAACTCCAACTGCATTTTTGTCATCCATTCCAAGAAATGAATAGTTTGAGGCATTTAATCTGTGAAAATTTCAACAAAAATACGTTAATGCTGGAAGAGACTACTTTAAACACTCCTAAAATTTTGTAAGTATAACTTTAAAAGCCTAGATGTATCTGAAAAATTTCAGAATGGCCCTCGTAGTGCCAGCAACAAATTCATATCATCATCATCATCAGTCTGCTGTCTTATACATCTGGGACTTCTATAAAAATTCTGACTAATTATCGAAGGAGTTTTCACTTTTGCTGTCCTGCATAAAGTTTTCAAATTTGATAAATGAAACTCTTGCCTACTTTTATGATATTAATATACCTAGATTCATTTCTTATATATTGAAATACGTTTAATGCGAAAACTTACGACGAAATATCGGTTAACACGAAATAATGCAATGGTCTCGACAAACTACTTTGTATTTACATGCACTTTTTTTTTTCATTAACCATGAAACGAAAATCGCTTAACAAGAAAAGATTTCCCTTCTGGGAATGAACAATACAGTAGAACGTCGTTTATCCGAATCAATTGGGACAGGGCACCGTTCGGATACACAATTGTTCGGATAACCGAAAACCGAATGCTGTCCATGCAGTATATGAAACCGGAAACTATATGAATATTGACGCCTTCAATCTGCAGTTTCCGTATCCCGTGGCACGATTTAAAGTTCTTTAACCAGCCAGAGCTAGCTTTGAAATCAGACGAAGCGCTTAATTTCTCGTTAAGTTCCAGAGCTTTTTCGCTCTACAGAGGGCCCGATATCGGGTCCCCTCTGCTCCTTCTTTGTGAAAACCGCAATTGGAGTGCACGATCAAGAACAACATCGTTTACTTCTCTCATGGTTTTCCTTTTATTCGAGCCATCTTCTGAATCAAGTTTTGACGCAAAATTTAAAATGGTTTCTCGGCTTTTTTTTCATGTCAGAAATTGTTGACATTTCAACATTATAAAACTGTGCTAGAGACGCTCCACTTTCTCCCTTCACGAGACGGTTCAATATTTCAAGTTTTGTCTCTGTGTTCAAGACGTTGCGCTTCCGTTTTAAGTTCAAAGGCATAGCGGCTCACAACAGAGCCCGTATACACCCCCTCACTTGGTAACAAACTGACCTAATATTCCTCACAGATGTTTACCAAATCACACTTCTGAATTTCCCCAAATATCCCCGACCTTGGGTTTTCCGGTCACTTTTGGCCTCACGCGAAACAGCTGTTGAGCATTGCACTGTTCAAAAACGTATTCTTATACAGCACATGTAGTTGACAGAAAAAAAATGGTCTGTATATTTAACGCTCCGGATAATAAACGTTCAGATACACGACGTTTTACTGTATTCGGAAAACACCAGCCACGTAGGTGAAGTTTGAAATGAAAGAACATGTTTCTTAAAAAGGAGGCTAACTTGGCTTTGAAGTACCAAAGAAATAGCCTGTGACCAGTCAATTTTATTTATCCAAGCATTTTCACGCTCCACGCCACATAAAAACATCTTATCTCACATCAATTGACATTGGAATTCGGCGACGAGAGGATCGAAGTGTGAGTAAAAATGAGTGAGTTTGATTTGTGTGTATGTGTGTGTTTTCTATTTTAGAAGAATTCTTTTACGAGCGCAATAGTAAAGAGCTCAGAGGAAAGCAAACTTCTATTTCATATAAAATGAAGATGGAGATTCTTAAGGGTGGTTATTCAAAACAGAAGAACTTGAAAATTTTGTATTAAATATCATTAAGTTCTTGTGAATGTTTTTGTTTCATTGGCTTTTTTTAATTCACGGACATTTATGTATCTTTGTAAATGAAATGTACTCTAATAAACTTCCTTTTGTTTAATAAATGGTCTTTTTTTCAATTCCTACTATTAACTCACCTCTCTATATATTTATTTATTTATCATGGTGAAATTTTCAATCGTTAATAAAATACATTTTAAAGCGCTCAATTGAGCTGAAATCTTATATACATGATTATTTCGGATGACCTTACAATAATTTAATTATAATTAATAAAAATTAATTGATTAGAACTAATTATTTAAGGAATTACAAATACAGCCACGTTGGCATCATTTTTGGCGACTTGTGTCAAAACTTGAAAAGGTTTTCTCACGTTTTAAAGCATTTAGTTGAACTGAAATTTTATATACACGATTGTTAAGGATGACAATACGATACTTTAATGATAATTAATAAAAATTAATTGCCACTTAATGTTGTGATTCTATCATATGTATATACATATTTATATTAATTGTAACTATTTAATAAAAAGTTTCTAAAATGAAAATTTTTTTGTTGATCTAAGTAGGAATTGACTTAATTTTTTTTAAATATTACTTGTGTGTGTGTTTTAGTTCCTACTATTAGCTCACACTCTCTATATATTTACTTATTTGTTTATTTATCTTCGTGGAATTTTCAATCGTTAATAAAATACATTTTAAAGTGCCCAATTGAGCTGAAATTTTATATACATGATTATTTTGGATGACAATACAGTAATTAATTATAATTAACAAATATCAATTGATTAAAACTAATTATTTAAAGAATTACAAATACACCCATGTTGGTGACTTAGCGACCATTTTGACGACTTGTGTCAAAACTTGAAAAGGTTTTTTTTTCTTACGTTTTAAAGCATGCAGTTGAGATGAAATTTAGTATACCACGATTTTTTGGATGACAATACAATACTTTAATGTTAATTAATAAAAATTAATTACCAATAAATATTGTGATTCTATGATATGTATATACATATTTATATTAATTGTAACTATTTAATAAAAAGTATATAAATAAATTTTTTCTTTGTTGATCTAAGTAGGAATTGACTTAAAAATATTTTTTTTTATATTATACTTGTTAGAATATTCTTTAACGCGAAAAAATATTTCAGTCCCCTTAGTTTCGTGTTAAGCTATTTTCACTGTATATTATTTATAGTCCAATTTTACTTTTAAATATATTACTTAAAATTGATAAATTCTTTACAAAACTTTTCCAAAGATTTAGGAAAGTTAGAAGTACAAAGATTCAGATGTTCGAATATTTAAAAACCATTTAGTCTATTAACTTTCTTTAAAACTTCAAGTGCGTTTCATGAAAAGAAAAATAATTTTTTATCTCTTTCAATGAATATTCTTCATTTTTAAATCAATTTCGAGGAAAATATTTTCATAGAGTTCTCAAATAGGTATTCTAATTTCCTTTTTGAGATGGTATAACTTCCACTTGCGAATAATAAAATGCTTCAGATACGTTACATCATGAACACAAAAACAAAAATAAAATTATAATAAGATTCTGTGGTGCAATTGTTTTCTTAAATTTTTGGATAAATCCCCTTATTTTATTTTCCTATTCATTAAAACTATTTTTGGTGTTAATGTTGCTTTTCTAACAAGTACCTTTTTCCGCAGTAAAATTGTGTAGAACCAACAAATTATCAATCTAGGAAATAACTTAAAATACGAAAAGTAATGTTTATAATCTATTTTTACATATTTGTATGCCTGTAAAAATATGCATATTTCTGCGATTACCTTAAAATAGTTTTTCCACCTTTCGCGCTTCTATTAATGACAAAAAAATCTCTTTATTTATAGATTTATGCAGCTAACTATTATAATCAATAAATAAACATCGATATTCCCACGCGCGTGTGAATACGCAACAATATTTTAGAAATGACAATATTTTTGTCATTATTTGTCATATTTTGCAAATTATTGCTTACATTTTCTCTGATGCTATCAGAAAAAATTTTGCCTTTTGATATGGATTTCTTCATTGATAAATTCTATATTCCTTTGATACAATTTTTCTGAAAAAATATTCAATTTATCTGTCATGTTTTATTAGTAGAAAATCATTTAAGAATTTTTTTACAAAAGGTAAAAAGTAATGAGCTATACTTCACAGAAATCCATAAAACGAAATGATAAGAATCATAGCTATGCTCCAATATGATAATTATTATAACTTTTATAGTAATATGTTGTCAGAGTGCAGCAACCAATCTTTGTTCACATAATAAATCGAATTAATATTTAAACAAAAAGGAATCAAATATTTTTTATGTATTTTTTTCAAAGTTAAACTTTTTCAAGATTTCATTTGAATTCCTATATTTATCTTGAAATCCTTTATGAAAATTATATAAGTATAAATTTCAATCAGTTTTAATGATTTAAATGCAAACATCTGTTTTCGAAAATAAAGCAATTAATAAAAATACTTGTAAAACGATTTTGATGATTACATTAATCACGTATGCCATTGGATTTGTTTGATATTTATTTTACGTTGTGTTTTCAAAATTAGGATGTCATATATGTTTATTTATTTTGATAACATAACAATTTTTTGAAAAGAAACTCTTAATACCGAGTATTGCGCTAGGAAGAAGTTGCATATTGACCGGACATTACACACAGACACACAAATATGCGCAGGATGTGCAATTTAATTATAGGTCGTGTTTATTATAAGCATTTTTTTTTGTTCTGCATAACCATTTTTGATTGTATTAATGATAAATTCTGGTTTAAAGTCATGCATTTGCTTTCCAATCAATTAAAAAAAATACTTGCGATAGATTCTCAAATGAAATAACCTTAGAGAGGTAAAAATTAAATTATCTTTAATATTTAGCAAAAAAATTTTAAACGCTCAACATATTTTGATCTGAATTAACGCTCATATCAGCTATCGCTATTATAATAAAATTCATATACACTTCGTAACATTTTGGGGGTAATTAATAGTTTTAAATAATGCTTGCAAAATTTGCAATTTTTTCAAAAATTTGACCCACAGAGATAATTGAACCCAAGCATAACCCAGTCATTCCTCTCGAAGACTGACCCTAAGGTAACAAGAAGTTAAAAGGACACAAGATTTGAAAGGCAGCAGTTTGATGCACTTTCATTACGGTATCAACTTCCGTTTCCTGTTGTCTAGTATCCACACTAAAGCGATGACACCACAAAAACAGTTGAATGAACTTAATACACAGAGATCTACGGTCGATATGCAATCAGGTAGATTATTTAGCAAAAAAAACTTCCGCCACACTTTTTAACATACTACACGAGTTGATTCAGGAAGAGTTCGAAACTGCGCATGCTCTTTTGCGCAGGTTGTGTGAGTTCATTCACAAGGTAAGAGACGGATAGCAAAAACTATTAAGTTGAGAACTAAAAAGAAAAAAAAACAGTCACAGAGTATTCTTAGTCGCAGAAGATAAAAAAGCTACGGATGGGTAATTTTCGGGATGCTTTTCTGTCTTCAGATCATTAACATTTCCTTAAATAAATAGTTTTGACATTGCGTTCTGCCCTTTACGTCTACGAGTATAAGGTATGCAGTGTTAATGTGTAAAGAGGTGCTCAGTTTTTCTTTCATGCTTGTTTTAAAGAGAAAAGAAAATAATGAAAAACGGAAAGGAAAGAAAAAAATATTATAAAAAGTTATAAATCTTCAACAAAGATTGCATATCATTCAGGTATGAAGAATTGCTTGTCAGTACTGCTATCAATTTTTATACAAAATAATAATTAACTTGATGCAGCGTTTCTCAAACAGTGGGACACATCTCCCAAGGAAAGCATGATAACTCTACGAGGGGTGTGTGAGCATATTTAAAAGTCAAAAACAGAAAAATATTTAAGGTGATTGCCTACCTTAGCACCCAATTTTTTTTTTATAAAAACAAATTTTTGAAACAAATTGAGTGTTTTTAGGAAGAAAAAAAATATGTAAATACCTAAAGTTTATTAAATAAATATTGTACTTTTAGAAAAAGTGGTTGTTTTTAAGGAAATTTTACCAAATTTTTACTAAAACGGGTAACACTGTATAAAAATTGCTAATACAATTATCATAAGTTTCTTTATACAAAGCATACATATTAAGGTGCTCTTCAAAATGAACTAAAATCTAAGATAAATATTAAAATACAAAAAAATTCGGACAATTATATATTACATGAAAATTTTGATATTTTTAAAGTTTTTTTCTTTATAAAAACTACCTTAAATGAAAAAATATTTAACCTACAAATAAATCTATGGTCCACTTTATGAAAAATAATATAATAAACATTCCCACAAAGTTTCAAAACATTACCTGGTTTGGTTCTTAAGATATCATGTATCTGGTAAAGAATTTCTTTCAAAAATATAATTTTGAGACAAACTCATTTACAGTTTTATCTTCTGCCCTTTTGCATAGAGTGATGTTTTTAAAATCACTATAACTTTATTTCTATTTCACGTAAAGGGAAAAGAAAAACTGTTTTGGAAAGAAAAATGTATGTTCAAACCATAAGATTTTGAAATAAAAAAAAATGCCTGACGTAGACGAAAAACGAGATTTTCTTGGTAGGCAATCACCTTAAAAAAATATTAATTTACTGTAAGTAGACAAACGAATACATTCTGAAATTCATACAAACGAAATACATATAATAAAAAACAAAGTACCCATTTGCACTGATATAATACACATTTAAATACATCAGTAATACACAATATATATTATAATTAATTTAACAGTGCTAATTTAAGAACAAGTTTAATAATTACCAGTGACCCATGCGCTTTTCATACATAAAATTATATACACAAATTAACACTTGATAATGTGTACTGTTTATAATTAATTCCTTTGACTGCCGATTAAAAGCTATGTAATGCGCTCTCTCCAATGCCACCGTTTTCCACGTAGGCAAAGGTATGTGATGTATTGGGTGGGGGGGATGGAATAAATAGGCAAATACTCTAAACTGAGTAAGTCCTTCGTAAACACTGTCAAGTTCCTTTTATTGCATTCCAAAGCCTTCGGAATAATTTTATGGCACTTAAGAGGTCAAAATCATATTGTAGTAAAAAAAAATAAAGACAAATAATAATGATCTGGAAATAATACGTGCATCAATTTCAACAATAACTTATAGTTTCTTTATAGAATTTTTATAAGTTCAATATTTCATTCTCAGCAGGGAACCAATTTTCAGAAATTGGTTCCCTGCTTAGAATTATTTAATGAGGAATTGAAATCCTTCAACGATTTGATTCAAGCTATGCCAAAGATAATCCTGTATAATTAATTTCCAATTGATATTCAAGTAAAAAATAGTAACATAAAAAAAGTAAGTCAATTCCTACTTAGGTCAACAAAGGAAAATTTCATTTTAATTATTTTTTATTAAATAGTTACAATTAATGTAAATATCTATATACATATGACCGAATCACAATATTACGTGACAAAATAGAAAACAATTTTCCTTTCTATATATGGTGTTGGGCTATTTTTTTGTTTGTTACCATTTATTCATCAATTAAATTTAATAATTCTAATAAAATAGTACAGTAAAAAAGAAATGACATTCTCAGAAATAAGGCCATCCCAGTTGGGATTCGAAACCACGACCTTTGGATTAGAATCCGTCTCACTGTCCATTGCGCTACAGGGACACAACAAGCGATTTTCCTTTTTATAAATGGTTTTGGACTATAATTTTTGTTACTATTTATTCATTTTTTAATTTAGTTAATTAATTAATACTTGAAAAAACGGTGTTAACATCAAGTGTCATCCGCTACAAGTTTAAAAATGTATTTGAACTTGAATGGATGAATAAAAAGTATTTTATTAACGATTGAAAATTTGAATAAGATGTATTTATAAATGAATATATATAGGAAAAGTGTGAACTATAAAGTAGGTATTGAATAATAATTTTGTTAGTTAAAAAACAATAAGTTTGTTATACTCTCTACGTAGTGTTGAATTCACGTTCAGATAATAAAAGTGGATTTACTCTTTTAAAATATTTCTTCTCTCCTTGTTGTGTTATTTAGCACTAATTAATAAAATTCATTTGTGAATTTGTTATTAAGCCGAAAAGAAGAGATTTTGAAATTAATTCTCGTTTTTTTGCGTTATTGTAATTTTCATAGAAATTTATATGATTCTGATTCTGGAAATCATAATTAGTAAATAGAGTCTTTAATTTTAAATGCAATCGTATAAAAAGAAAATTTCCTTCATTTGTATACATATTTGTAATTAATACATATTTGAAATGAATGTTTTTATTACCAATTAAAAGTATTTTATTATTGAAACTACGTAATGGAAACGTGTTATTATTACAGTTTTTAAACTTCAGTGTACGAAAGAAATAAACAACTGAAAAAATCAACTTCTTAATAATAGTTACACACACAACTACACAAATATTTATTTTTATTCTGCTTACATTCTAAAAAGATTAGATGTAGTAATGCATAATGATATAAACACACAAATGTAATGATTGTAAATTAATTAATGTAATAATTGTAAACACACAAATTTTTAAATTGCTTAACATATTTAAATATTTAAGATGTTCTATCTTATTTTTAAAGTTTCGCTTGGAAAGATTTGTACTATTCAACAGATTCAATTTCTTCCTATAAGCCCAAGTTCGTTTCTTAAAATTAATTTATGCAAGAACTAAATTGCTGTGCCATAGAACCTGGATTCGAATCCCGGAGAAAGCATGAATGTTTTTTTATGTAAAACCAAAAAGAGCATTACGTCGATCGCGATCGACCGGTGGACCTCCAAGACATTTTGGGGTGACTACCTAAAGATTAGCATTTAGAAAATTCAATGCTGAAATATTCAAGATTGACAGTAAGAAGCCCTCTGACAGTATGAAGACTAAGTCTTCTATTAATTATAACTACAAGAACTAACTTTAGATGAACATGTTTTAGTTTTTAATGAATTCTGAATAATTGCTTGAAAATAAATGCATTATTTTATATTATTATAGTTTGTGAATATTATTGTTATGTTTATATCTTGCGTTTTGCTTTAAATGTGGTCTTAAAGGTGTAAGTTTTTTTTTTTATTGTAGTTATGCAGGTAAGTACGTATTCCGTATTTATTATTAAGTTATAATAACTATCGTGTACCTCTTTCTTAGCTCACCACACCTACTCCAATGAGGTGCGGGACCGCAACACCTTGACAAAATTAAAAGTAGCCCGCCCCTGGAAGAGTTTACCCGCCCCTGATGTATGGGGTTTTTGCGGCGTAGAGGAGGGGAGGGGGTACTCAAAATAGCCATCGATCTTCAAGTTCTTTCGTGAGGTTGGTGGCAAGGAAAAGAGGTAGGAAACTCCAGACCACCCCCAAGGTGTTCGCCCTCGAAACTGGAGTGGACCTGAACCAAATCGGGTTGTCAGCTGTATGGTGCTCAAAGCTACGGCTAACGACAGACGTACATTTAGCCCTCTGCCACGTAAAATTTTCGTAGGTCTCCATCTGACACAGTTAGTCAGGGGGCATTAGCAACAATAACACTAAAGTGAACTGTATTTTCTTACACACACACATTAACATAAAACACTCTTTTCAGATGCAATTTAGGGGAAATAGGATCATTCCATTTTATCTATGAATTCGATACATTTAGAATCAACATGTTTAGCAGACACTAATTAAAATACAATGTGTTTGAATTTACATTTAAAAATCGTTTCACCTTGAGTTGAAATTTGAAATTCATTCCCTTGATTATACTTAGTTAGTAATGGCCTCCCGCTTGAGGAAACCATCACTTCATCTACTCGACCTAAACCTGTAGGTGGTAAAGATTGATGTCCCAAGTTAGCCATGAGAAATCCAATTTATTATTACTAAATATAATAATAAAAGACAAACCAACTATAGGGGGGAAATCCAGAGTTATATAACGTAGCTCTTTATCTTATGTGAATAAGCGCACAAAATCCTAAACGCTTAACATTACTCAAAGTTATCTTAAGAATCCTAACTTCCTTAATTTATTTTAATAACTAAAGTCCGTCCTATAATCACGCATCTAAATTCCGATCCGAACCGTAACAGCTTGCGTTCAGCAGCTCAGCTTCTTCTCCCTCCTTCGATTACTAAACATCCAGTACATATATACTAGTTAATCTGCATATCAAGGTTTCTTCTTGAGAGGGATGGCTGTGAAATAACTCAATTGTTGACCCAAAAGATTTCCCCAAGAGGATTAATAGAAAATTCCGTAAAACCCCGTCACAAGTTTCCTTCTAGTTTCCTCGAGCAGAAACTCATTTCTCTTACATTTCTCAGAACAAAAGACTGTAGTATAAGATTTGAGTAAAGCCCACTATTTCTTTTTTACTGTTTCTTAGAGTGTAATTACACGCGTTTCTTGATGTAAAAAATTAGATTTAAAACTTTTTATGCTTATAAATACTATATGTAACAGAAACAAATGTTATACAAATGCAACAGACATTCTGAAAAAAAAAATAACTATGAAGAACATGCTACGTAAATAAATATAGAAATATGGAGTGAGGCCGTATGGTTTTTTTTTACATTTTAAAGAATACACCAAATTACATAAATGAATTCAATGAATCAATGGGCTGAATTCATGTGATGTCATAATCACATGATAGCGACAATCACGTGTTTCCAGTCAATCAGTTCAAGCGCTTCACTGCTGCCAGTGTTTGCTATTCGAAACTTTCTTTTAAAAAGTGCATATTTGTCAATAATAATAACATGCATAAATAAACAAAATGCTCTCGATTTAAAAGTACACGTAAAACGTATATTTTTTTTAATTTTCAAAAACTTTTTGAAGAATTTTAGTATTTGAACATATTTGCTCAATTATAAAATGTGAAATTGTATCCAAATTTTACAAGTAAAACAACAAGTACAATGTTAGTTTGTTTAGAATTTAATGGAGTTTTTATCATGTGATTGTCTTTATCATGTGACCGTCACGAATTTAGTCTATTCAAGTAATTCATTCGCATTGCAAAACTCTTTTGCTAACATTAAACAAGCGGATAACAGACGTTAAGTAACAATAAAATCTGAAAAAGAAGAGAAAGAAAAACGAAACCAGATACAATAAAAAAACTGAGTATAACATCCTGTATTCACTAAAACAGAATTAAATAGACAATCTGTTGAAGTTAAATTAATGATAAGTTAATATGTGTCACAGAACCTATGAGATCATCCTACAGTTTACGGAAACTGTCAACACACAGAAAATGGTCTTTCATGACATAAGGTAGATAAAGTCATTATAACTGTCAATTGAAAAGGTTTTACAGCAAGGGTCGGCAACCTTTTAGCTGTGGTGTGCCAAATAAATTTACCTATATGATTTAGCATGCCATGCAGTAGGACATTTTTGAATGACTTGATAATGCATGCAGAATTAGAGAATGCAGTTCAATAACTTAAATATTTACAGTTTTATTATACGTTAATTTTCCATCATTTTAAGATAAATCTTTCCCTAAAAATAAACAGCTAAAAACATAACTATTTCTTCAACAACAATAAAAAATTTAAAATTGTACATATATTATGCATTTTTAAACATATTTTTTAAAATAAGAAATATACGACTTAAAATATAAATATTTCTCTTCATTACAGTTAAATAAAAAGATTAATAAAAATTTTAAAGCAAACCTAGTGTTTGCACCGTTCTTTATTTTCATCGCAAAATTATACGTATAACAATTTGATAAAATTCTGAGAATTCAATTTTTAAGTACAGTCGGACCTCTATATAACGAAGTCGTTAAATCTCGAAAAACAGTTCTTTATGTGGAAAATTCGTTATATAGAGGTTCATCTTCCAGTTTTCTTTATAAACCATATAAAACAAATTTTAAATTCAAAAACACTATATATTAAAAAAGGTAATTATTTACACATTTTTTAAACTAATATATATTTATTTTACACTAGCTGGTATACCCGTTCTTCGCACGGGGTAATTGAAAATTTAAGGAATACAGACTGAAGGATAAAGAAGTTTTTAATGAGTTAATTTTACGTGAATTGTAAATGAAACAAAAAAACAACTTTTTGCATATCTCAGCTGAACAAAAAAAAAACATGTTTGCTAAATTTTAAGTCTGTAGATATAATAGATGATAAAAAAGTTTTTTTTACTTATAACGCCCCGTAACTCTCTTATGGATCGATTTTTGAAAACACCTTCCTTCTGCTCCGCAAAATTAACACATTGTTACAAATTTTGTGTAATAAACGCATTAAAATAATGTAAATAATTTGTATCTGTATGTGTAATACGTTAATATTACTTTCTGATGCATTTATTTTATGTTAAATAGCTGTTACCCGCGACTTCGTCGACGTGGAATTTAACAAAAAAGTGTTTATTCAATTCGCAGAGTTTACGAAAACTTAACAATTATATATTCCACGTAAAGAAATACCTATGCTATAAGTATAATGTCATTCTTCTACTTTGTGAATCAATGTTTCTTTTTTGTTTTACTTTTTTTCTTTGTTTTTGTTGAGCAAAGTGTGAGAGGGACGCATGACCTTTGATACTGTCGATGGGGTGAGGACTGTAAAATCATTAGGATCAAAGGACATGGACGCGAAATGTCGCAAGTGGCAGCAACCTAATGAAAAAAAGGTTTAATATAAGTGCTAAAAATCGTTGAGACAGAAGGCTCGCGAAATAAAATAATCCCTATTTGAATCAGATATTGTTCATTGGTTTTAATTTTATTTTCGTGGAACCCTAATATTTTTCTATAATAAAAGTAACCTGAGTTATTCCTTATAACATTAGCTATCTACCAGTGAAAGTTTCGTCAAAATTGGTCCAGCCGTTTCAGAGATTAGCCGGTACAAACAGACTGACAGAAAAACAGATAGACAGACAGACACAAAAATTTTAAAAATTGATTTTTTCATATAAGTACCGTATATACTTTTAAATGCATTTAGTAAAAAGCTGTTAATTTCAAATTATAAACAGACACTTCATTTTTATTTATATGTACAGATATCTTACCTATAATAAAAAAGAAAAGAAAGCGAAAAACTGCAAGAAAAGTTTCTTGACGCCTTTATCCACTTCCTGAAGAATGAAATGTTTTCTTTGTTGCTGAAGCAACTACGTTTTGACATTTTCGAGCTACGAGAAGCGAAGTTACCAGAACGAGTGATCAAAACTACAAATGAATGCAGACTAGTTCGGAATACGAGACTCCACTGAGGGTGAAAGGGGACATCGAAGACTTTTCCAGTGAATTGGACAATCGGGATTAAAGGTTGCTTTTCTTGGATGAAATGCCCAGAATTCTATTGCTCTCGGGGAGTTAGGCACCTAAAAGACCAGTTCAAGATTTATGTGTTAAAAGAGAGAATTACTCAAAATGTCCAGAAATACTTAAAAAATATGGAGAAAAAAAGTTGAATCATAAGAGAAAAGGTTCGTTATACAGAAAATGCGCTTCGCTATTGGGAGGTTATTTTACAAAGAAAATCGTGAAATGTCCAAGGCTCAAGAAAATAGTTCGCAATATAGAGGTTCGACTGTAACATCTTTGTGGACTAAAAATATTTTTCATTTCAGGAAAGATTTTTTTTACTTTGATATGTAGAACCAAAAGCAGAAAGCAGAGTTCAAGGAATTTTCACTCTTTAAACAATTAACTCTCTCCAGCAATGACATTCAATAATTTACAAAATATATATAAATGTAAATATTTCTTTAGAGTTATCTTTAAGTTTTTTCGCAATTCCGTAATTGTCCAAAATTCTGAACAGATGTTTCACAAATAAGGTCCATTACAAATTGATCAATTTCTACACTCAAAAATTGATCCACTTTGTAGAGCAGAGCAGAGTGCAACTGAGAATTGTACCAGGCGCCACATGTGACACGCATGCCATACGTAGCTACGCGACCCCTGTTCTACAGTATAATTATTGCAGTAAATTAATCGTGTAATTCTCATTACTAATTCTTCGAATCAAAATTTTAAAGAATATATATTTGTCTTTATCTATTATAGACATGAAACAAATACTGCAATTCGAACAAAAATTCAACTGGCTGATGCAATGGAATTCCTATAAAATTTTGAATGTAAAATACATGAAAGCAGATCAATAATTTCGATTATTTTTTATTTCAAAAAAAAATAATTCCTGATATTTACCATTTTTTTAAAAAAGAAGTGGAATTAATTCATTATCAGTACACTACCTGCCAAATAGGTCTTGCATTTAAAGCATTTTTTAATCCAAAATGACCGCCTAGCACTAAAAATACAAGTTGTAAAAAATAAAAAAATATATATAGAAACTTGATGAAGCAAGGGTAGACATTTGATTTACAACAATTCAAAAAGTGAAATAACAAGGAATATACTTACAATTACTATGTAAAATGCACTGTACCTGGATAAAAAGTTATAATATGAAAATTCTAAATGCTGAAACAAAAATGAATTTAAAAAAACAAACAAACAAGGAATGCACACTAAAAGACTTCAAAAAGTAATCTGAGATCGAAAGAACTAAGTGCATATTAAGTAAAGAAAAAAATCAATTATTGCATAATGATAAGAAATTATAAAATAATTTATTAAAAAGTCAAAAGAGAACTATGCCTTATTGAATTATTATAGTAGAGAACATTCGCACCGTAACATTTAAAATAAAGCATTCCATCGTTCGATTTATTATTTTTCTTTTGTTGTGGAACAATTGTTGTGTCTACCATATTTATCATATTTCATAATGCGGCCGAAATCAATAAAATCTTAGCTAAGATTGATTCACAGAAATCTCTTCTCTCTCTCTCTTCTCTCTTCTCTCTATATAAACACACTTAGAAAATAAAATTCACCACAAAAGGGCAAATTTTATATACCTATTGGTCTGTATTAATAAAACGAGGAACCTTAGTACGCTTTTAAAAGCGATCCTGATGCTCACCAATTCTTCTGAGTTATCCATAACCCAACGAAATGAAATTGTAAAAATAGAACACCACAATAGTGCAACAACAGCGTCTATTTCAGAAATAAATATTTTTAAATTGAATTAATAGTTCAAATTGTATAGGGTTACAACAATGAAAATAAACTAATTAAAATAATTATATATATAAACACTATAGCAAACAGCATAATAAGCGATAAAAATCAAGGTAATCATATTGTAATGTTATCGCCTAACTTAAAACAATTTGGCAGGTAACGTAGCTATGTCAAATTAGTATTAAATAGTAGCTATCATTTTCTTTTTTCAATTCCTTCTATTAGCTCACACTCTCTATTTATTTATTTATTTATCTTCGTGGAATTTTCAATCGTTAATAAAATACATTTTAAAGCGCTCAATTGAGCTGAGATTTTATATACAGGATTGTTTTGGATGACAATACAGTAATTTAATTATAATTAATGAAAATTAATTGATTAAAACTAATTATTTAAAGAATTGAAATTACAGCCACGTTGGCATCATTTTTGGCGACTTAACGACCATTTTGGTAGCTCGTGTCAAAACATGAAAAGGTTTTTTCTCTCACTTTAAAGCGCTCGTTTGAGCTGCAATTTTCTATACATAATTAATTGTTTTGTGTAAAAAAATACGATAATATAATTATCATTAATTAAAATTAATTAACTGAAACTAATTATTTAAAGAGTAGTTCGTGAATTAGGCCGCTCTGATTGTGTTGTAAGGAAGTGTTGGGACCAGTGAATCCGAGAAATGTCGTTTACACGAAGACCAGGTTCAGGACGCCCTCTACAGACCAGCCGTCGAGAAGTCCGCCACATCGTAAGAAAGGCACGTGTACAGCCAATTGCTTTATCGGCCGCCATCCAGGCACAGGTAGCAGTAGGTGCCCCTGTGTCTTCTCGAACCATACGAAGGCGCCTGGCTGAAGGACATTTTGGAGGACATTATGTGTGCTGACCTTGACGCCCACCCATCGACGCCTCCGTTTGGAGTAGTGCCGCGCTCGAGGAAACTGGACTTCAGCGGAATTGAACCAGGTCGTCTTTAGAGATGAATCCAGATTCAATCTCAGCAGTGATGACAATCGTGTTCGTGTGTGGAGAAACCGTGGTAAACACCTCAATCCTGTCTTTGCTTTACAGCGACACACCGCTCCAACAACTGATGTGATGGTAAGGGGTGTCATTGCCTACAATACACGGTCACCCCTAGTATTGTTCCGTGGCACCATGACAGTCTCCCCACTGTTACTACCATTCCTTGGCCGCCAGCCTCATCCCCATATTTGTCTCCAATCGAGCATGTTTGGGATCATTTGGGACGGCGAGTTGGGCATCCCATGAGTTTGAACGAACTAGAGGCACGGTTACAGCAAATATGGCACGAAATGTTTCAAAACATCATACAGAACTTGTAAGCCTCAATGCCCAATCGTATCACATCGTGCATTTGCTGTAGAGGGCGTTCAACACTTTAATTAATCCTCCGTTCTTTTGCCGTTTTCTCTGAAATAAATTCTTCTTTTTCTTTGATTTTCTAACCATTTACTTATATGGAAGTATTCATTACGTATGTAAAATTTTGTTTCATTTTGACGACTCCTTCTTGGTACGCTAATTTTTTTGTCCATGAGTGTAGTTTCAATGTAATGAACAATAAATCAAAAATAGATTAAAAAACAATAAATTCTCTTTTGAACAAAGTATTTACAATTGTAATGATAACATCAATCTTTCTAAGCTTAGTTAATTATAAGACAAGAAAATATGTCAATAACCCTATTTTAAAATATTAGCATTTTTTAATTAGATTATTTTATGAAAAGTTTTTTTTTCTTTTCAAGGAGCATCTATGTCTTTTATAAAGTTGCATTTCGAAAACAAATAACGTGCTTTCTAAAATTTTGACATCTATTTAGATTTCTTTCTGCTTTTCCTCTCGAGAAATTTGTCATACCTCAAGTATCAGTCTATTTATTTTTGTAAGATGAATCTACAAATTATACATTTCAAATTTATATAATTCTTTCGATTTTTTTCATTTAACTTCCTGAAGGTCCACGAGATTCTTTGCGGGGAAAGGCAAGTTTCAAAGACATTCAATTTGCTAACAAACACTTAACGATTATTTTTATTTAATACCAGTTTTTTATCAGTTATTTTTATTTACATCAAATTTTAATAACTGTTTTGTTTTCTTAACAGGCTTCGTTATTGAGATATAGTATTAAATCAGTATAACTCGTGTGTGTGTGTTTGAGGTGCGTATTTTTAAAGATCAAAACGTTTATTGTAACGATTCCTGCCACACAGCTATGAATCGGCTTCTTTGCGAAGGATATAAACCACTCATTCAAGCGACATCTGCAATCTTAAATTTTTGCGCGGACTTGTCTTGGACCACCCCGGAAACCTTTGACACCACAAGGACCCTCTCCCTTATTTCGCCCTCGAGCCGGATGCAATCCGAAGATAAAGGAGACCGTCTCGTGGGCATCCCTGTGATCTTAGCGAGGGCAGAGAGAGAACGGATGATGGTCTGAAAATTTCGTTAAAAGCGGACCCCAAGAAACTCCTTCCTCACAAACAGAATTGACTCTAATAATCTAATAAATAAGTTTAATAACTTCAGTGTATAGTCTGTAAATAATAACTGTGACTTAAATAAACTAAATATTTAAATTAATCAATATCACGCTATTTTTATTTATCTCAGACGTCACAGTATGTGAATCTTGAGAGAGAGGCAAAACATTTAAATAATACCCTACATTTAAAACTTTACAAATGAGAATTAAATAAATATGAAAACTTTTCAGGCTCATTTTAAGGATTCAAAGTATTCATTGAAATGATAATGACTGCCATGTGAAAAATAATTTTTATACTTTTTACTGAATACCATACAAACACAAAATGATTGTTTGTGTTCTATACATAAAACTCTCTATAGATAAAGTGACATTTAAATCAGTGCTACTCTAACTTTCAATATATTTGTGACCCAATTTTCAATCATAATTTTCCTCGCACCCCCTCAATATAATTGTATATTGAACCCAATAGTAATATATTGACGTCAAGCTACAATACAGCTTTATTTATAAACCGTGCAAATTATCTGAATAATTATTAAATTGTGAAAATACTTTTATATATGATAAGCCAATGAGATCACTGATAATTATTAAAATTGTTCTTAACTTAATATTATTAAATTAATTATCAAATGCTATGTGCAGTTTTGATACTTTTATAAGTATATTATATCGGTGTAAATATGTATTTTACCTTGTATTTTGTTAGAATGCATTTTGTTTTGCTGCATTTCAATAAAATAATAGTTTTTAAAAATAATTTCTTATTTTCGACTTTTTGACATGATCACGTCTCCTAAGGGCGCTTCCCAGTTTAAGAAACCCTGCTTTAAATTATTATGATTACTGAAATGCATTGCATATACACATGCATTGTGCAATAGTTGATTTAAAAATAAACTTTTCATTTTATATATATTAAAGTGGCGCCATCTACTGTGAAATCAAAAAACGTTCTGAATATATACTTTTGAACAGTAAAAAATTTAAAAGGAAAAGTAAACAAACACACAATCTTGAATCATTTTGAGCAATTTATTTCTAAACTTTATGTAAAAGTATGTAATATACACTGTAGTAAAGTGTCTTATCTTTTAAAATGATAAAAAAATAGGTAAAATTGTTTAATATTGTGTAATAAAATTTTGTGAAATGTACTATTTTGGAAAATAAGGCAAAATCATTGAGTAACAAAAAAATGAATATTTTATTAGTAAAATATTTAAAAATTTTAATTTTTAATTATATTTCACGGAAAATAAGTAATTATTTAACGAAAAACATTCTTTTAAACACTTTTAAAATCTGTATGTTTTATAACTGAATAAAACACATAGATAATATATTTTAGGGGCATATATATATATATATATATATATATATATATATATATATATATATTAATATAATATTTAACCCAGCATTTACAGGTTAAAATTAATCAAGTAATTGTTAATATTTATAGTATTATTTGGACCTCTATTTAACGAAGTAGCTAAGCCCCTAAAAAGTTTATTATTTGGAAAAATACATTAAATAGAAATGTATATTTTTGCTTGGGATGTTCTTAGTTCCAAGGGAAAATTTGTAAAGTAGAATTTTATAAAATAGAAAACCGACTGTACATTTTTCCCCTTTTGTAATGCATTTAACATGTTATTGATATTTAGAAAAAAAGGCAGGGAAAAAAATAATAATCTTCGAAAAAATATTTTTAAAACAAAATGGTACCCAATAGCCTTATAATTCCAATTAATTAAATATGCATATAATCACTTATTAACTTTAAAAAAACACTTCACTTCTAAAGCAATGAGGGATCACTCAAATGCTACACGCCCTTTTTACGGGGAATGTATAGGGAGGGATGAAAAAAGAATTCGGAACGAAACAATATTTTTTATAAGATACACTAATATTAGACGGAAGGGGAATGGACCGAAATTAACTCGTATGACTCACGGCTCGCATGTTTCCAAAGTGTGGGAAAAAAATTTGACGAGGATTAACCTCTTCGGTGGGAAAGTGAAAGCTTCTCTGGGGGAGGGGTTAGAACGCCTCTTTTGGAACAAATGACGTCATGTATGTGTCACGATGTGATGTTCATAGACTGTATGTCATCTTATTTCTTCTATGTACCAGTTTAGAGTGAGTTCATTGAATCGTGGTCTGACTTAATTGACATAATAAAATATTTCTTTAAGTATCTGACTCTTATTGTAGTAGTAAGGTAATATGAATCATTTTTAATTTGCTATTTCGACTATGCTGCATGTATTAAATGTATATATTATGACAATATATATGACATTTCCTTACAAAAGGTCACAAATTAGAAATAATTCCTTAATAAAACCTGTAAGTTTAGTCAAATTAGCCATACGAACTACGAAAACGAAACTATGGGCTAAGTTTGTTTAAATTGGACTGAGGACTAAACTACAGACTAAGAGCTGTCTGTTGCTGTTCTAGGAGTGGGAAACTAGCGGTCCACAAAGAACAGCCTTTGCCCCAATATATCTTTCCCGTACTCGATCAAAGATTCTTCTTATATTTTTCATTATAAAGAAAACAGAATTGTTTTTTATCAGGAAAACAAAGTAGCTGAAAGTGTTTCTAAAGGGTGTTTTTTTAGAGATATAGAACTTTAAATTGCAATAAAACAACGATGTATTATTCGATTGACATGAATTTTTTTTATTCGAAAGATAATCTTATGGCATTACATTTTAAATATGATTTCTGGCATAGGACTGCCACGGCTGGCTCGGATGTAGTCCAATCTGGACGTCCAATTTTCGATGACTCTTTCCAACATTTGTGGCCGTATATCGGCAATAACACGGCGAATGTTGTCTTCCAAATGGTCAAGCGTTTGTGGCTTATCCGCATAGACCAATGACTTTACATAGCCCCACAGAAAATAGTCTAGCGGTGTTAAATCACAAGATCTTGGAGGCCAATTCACAGGTCCAAAACGTGAAATTAGGCGGTCACCAAACGTGTCTTTCAATAAATCGATTGTGGCACGAGCTGTGTGACATGTTGCGCCGTCTTGTTGGAACCACAGCTCCTGGACATCATGATTGTTCAATTCAGGAATGAAAAAGTTAGTAATCATGGCTCTATACCGATCACCATTGACTGTAACGTTGTGGCCTGTAGTAGGGCATTTTTGAAAATTTCGATTTCCGTGTTAATGCATGCAGAGTTAGAGAATAGTGGTCAATAACACAGATAAATTTACAGTTTTATCCTATATTAATTTTACATCATTTAAGGATATTTCTTAACTTCAAAATAAACAGTATAAAATAAAACCATTTCTTCAGCAAAAATAAAAATAAATAAATTTGTACATATATTAAGTATTTTTTAAACATTTCTATTAAATACGAAATAGACAATAATAAATATATCTCCATTATTGTAAAATAAGAAAGATAACTAAACATTTTAATGCGACCTTATTGCTTGCACCGCTGTACTTTCATATCGCAAATTTAAGGGTATAATGAGTGACTTTTAATTGGACACGATTCTGAGCATTGAGTTGTTAAGCAACTTTTTGTGGACTCGGGATATTTTTCTTATCAGGAAAGATTTTTTGCTCAAATATGTAGAACCACAGGCGAAAACCTGAATACACATGTAATTTTCTTTCTTTAAACAATTAAATCTCTCCAGAAAATCACATTCAATAATTTACAACTAGTTGTACATTTTTCTTCAGTGCCATCTTTTAGGTTTTTTCGTAGTTCTGTAAATGTCTATAAGTCTGAAAATGTTTGTCAAAAAATGTTCATTACAAATTTTCTACTTCCGGCCATTAAGGTATCCGACTACTATCGACAACCTTTTTTAAAATAATGCATATATGGAGCTTTTTTGTGGTTTTTACATTTAAGTACATTTTAAGAAAAAAAGACTAAAATTAAGAATTGAAAAATAAATTATTACTACTAAAATGAGAAAAAATGAGTAAAAATTGACAAAATATTGCATAAACGGGGCCCGCTCTGTACAAATAGTAAATGAAGAAATTCTCAGTTTTTCAATTTTGGTGTATTACTTTGCTATTCCTTTTTGAAGTGACTTTCAGGATAAGAGATATTTTAATTTTTAGAAAAACTAGAGCACTTTCTCTTAGCTGTTATAGGAAATTGCTTAAAAAACAGTGTTTGTATTCACATAAAGAACTGTAAATTTTGTAATAAAACATTGATTCATAAATCTGAAGGTTAAAACAGTTCTGCTGTTATACAGAACATACACACAAAATTTCAGCAAATTATTTTTAAAAACTTTTTGAGCAATCGCTGTCCCCGTTTGAGTTTTTTGGAAAAAACACATTACGAGTAAAACGCATTTTAAATTTTGACATCTTATGTAAAATTATGGCATCTGCTTTTACAAAAACACCTGTGGTTTTTGTTCTAGTGAATGGAAAATAAAATCCTTGGTATTTTTATGAAGCTAATAAGATGACCTGTAAAATAAAATCATAAAAAAAAATTTGTCCATTTTTTACAAAAATCATGATTTTAGAGTAGTCGGATACCTTAAGAAACTGACAAAAATTGTAGAGAAGTGCAGAGTGCCACTGAGAACTCTACCGCATGCAATACGTTGCCGACCCCTGTTTTATGTTATGACATTAATTGACCTTCAAAAATCTTTGTCAGGTTAACAATTAACAAGTATGAAGAAATTTGCGAGGAAATTATTCTTTATATTATAGTCGATAGATATTTGTGAGCAAAGTTTTTCTTGTATGAAGATAGCAAGAGTAAATATAGACGCAAGTTGGCTGACATTAATTGACACTAAGTTTTAGGCTGTGACGAATACTTAAACAAACAATGTCACACCTGATTTTAAAAAATTGTAGAAAAATACGATAGGGTGCATTTGTCTCATTAAACTAATTCTAAAATTAAATGTGCTTGCAACTATAGATGGCAAGAAATCAGCACAATAAATAAAATATAAGAAACTGCCTATGATTTATTTTATATTTATTATTTTTTTAATGATTGAAATCATTTTAAAAAAGGTGCGGTCCTCCAGTTACCTTCGCAACCACAACGTCGCAAGAGAGCCAAAACAAATTGCCCACCTCTGAACTATTTAAGGTATCCGACTACGTTCGAAACCGTGATTTTAAAAAAGCTCAGAAATAGATAATTGTCGTGATATTTAGTGTCACTTAGATTAGAATACGTGTATAAAGTTTTTTAAGGACATTTTGACAAAAAAAAATTTAAAATAGAATATTTCGGCAAAAAATTAACTTAGAATAAGCTTTTTTCAAAATGTTCTCGTTTTGTGAAAAATGCTTCTTTTATAATAATACTTTTTCTGTTTATAGCTCAGTCCTCTGTACAGAGGCTCAACTATGATTTTTGAAAAATCCACATTATTTTCAGAGTTATCGCCAATTGAAATAATTATTCGCGTTTTTTTCTTAAAATTGCTGCCCTCTGTTGTCGTAAAATATGGATAAACCAACTTCTAAGTTATATATTTCAAAATTTCTAGTTGAGCCTCTGTACAGAGGTCTGAATTATATACAGGCAAAATATTATTGTAATAGAAGCATTTTCGCAAAAGGAGAATATTTTAAAAATGGGTCATTCTATGCTCATTTTTTGTCAAAATATTGTACTTAAATAATGTTTTATTGTAATACCATTCTTAAAACAATTTATATACATTTTCTAATCTGAGTGACAGAAAATATCATAAATATTATCCATTTATACGCCTTTGCAAAATCACGGTTCCGAACATAGTCGGATACCTTAATGGGCTAATTATGACGGTCACATGATGAATACAAACACCTCTTCACTACTGAATTGATAGTAGACTTGAACTTGTAAGCTTTAGTTAAATGCATGTAGATTTTAGATAATTTTTCAAATTTAGTTATTTGTTAAAGATGCTCAAATATTAAGATTCTTCAAAAGATTTTCAAAACTAGAAAAAAAAATACTATTATTAAGCGTGTATTTTTAAATCAAGTGCATTTTTTGTTTAGGCGTTATTATTGTTGACAAATATGTGTGTGTGCACCTTTAACGACATAGTTTTTACCTACAACGGCAAAGTGCGTGTAATTGACTGGAAATACGTAAATTGCATTTATCATGTGGCTATGATGTCACCTGAATTTAGTCCATTTGTATTGGATTGAAAGTCATATCAGCAATTTACTTCTTACAAAGCAGAAGCGTAATCAAATCCTGCCAGTGATTTATTTGATCCAGAGTTCATCACTTGATACGATCGACTCATTATGTCAATTACAACTGAAAGATTAAAATATTTAAATTGATTTTATTCAATTTGGTAACTTTAATATTCAGTTATAATGTGGGCATAGATATGACTGTAATTTTTGAGACGTAGAATTATAAAATTTCCCTAAAGACATAAGAGTGATAAATTAAGCGAACTGATAATGAGAAAATGAATTTTGTTGATTTATTATTGCAAAATATATGATAAAAAATGTGGGAGGATCTAATTTAGCTGGAGTTTTTTAAAAAAGCAAACAAATTGGACATATTCTGCCAAAGTATCATAATATTAAGGTGACCAACCGTCCTCCTTTAGGGAGGACAGTCTCCTTTTTATTAGTTCTGCCTTCATCGAAAAGTGTCCTCCTACTTGTCCTCCTTTCTAATATTTTAAAACTGATCTATTAACCTCTGTATTCAGAGATGACTTAAACATGTTTCAAATATGTCGAAGAATAGTCTGAAACAAATATCACAGGAAATAACAGTTTTCATTGGGTTTTTTTTACCTCATTGCAAATTAACTGAGTAGATTTAGAAAACTGTGTTGGTTTTTATGGAAAGAGATGCCTTATAAAATCGATGACAATTGTCTGTTTAAAGAAATTAGAATACTGGATGTATATTTAAGTAATAATAAATCGAAAAAAAAGTGGAAAACCAACATGATGAAATTGATATAAAGATGGGTGGAAATACTTAACCATTTCAAAAATTAACACATTCCATAAGTTAAGTTATTCTTGTTGAATTTTCGTTGTGCTGCCTTGGAACTAATGCAGCAGTTCAAAAAAGGGTTTTTTTTCATTTGTTATTAATTTTTGGACAAGTGAGATAAAAAACCAATTCAATGAGAAAATACTTGTTTAAGTAGATAATTAAGAGGAATGTAAGCGTAAGTATCGTATGTTTGTTTGAATTAATAAAATGTTTCAAATATTTTCATTGTAACTTTTTTTTTAATTTTTCGTCCTCCTTTTCATTGTAAGAAAACGGGTCACCTTAATAATATGCATATTCACAACTAGTTAAAATCATTTAAAAAATTGCTTCTCTCTCAAACGAAGCGTTGGAAAGAGATTTACATGAAAGCTAAGCGAAATAGTAATGAATAATATTAACCGGTGAAGCCTTGAGTTTTTTTTTCTTGCATCCCTGGGACCTTTGCAAAAGTAGGCAGGCCCAACCTAAGTATAAAAAAAGGAACATATGTTTCCAAATACTTGTACAAATAGCAACCGTAACTGATTAATGTGTATGACTCACAATCTCTCTCACAAACATAGGCTCAAACCGACTCGACCTACTACCTCTAAAAGAGTAATGATGTATGGTGGTAGACCTAGGCTATAAATGGGCAACAAACATGACACAAAAATACAGTCCTGCCGCTTTTTCCAGTTGGCATTTATTCCATAATTCCCAGTTTTTCAGAGAATATTTCCGGGAATAGATTTGACACACACAGTCCAATATAATCGGATCATGACCTTTTTGAAGAAGAGTCGAAAAGGAGACGAAGTCTCTCTCCCACCCCGAGGCCCGGATAAATTGAACATAAATTAAAGTGTCCTTTAGATTTAAACGTGAGTTAAATATATTCACTGCTTATTGAACAAATTTTCAATTGTTCAAAAGTGGATATTAATCTTATTCGTTTCAAATATATAATTTCTTTAATTACAATACCCCTATATTTGTTTGAAATTTCTTTTCTTTTCTTTCTTTTTTTCCCTTTTTAAAAAATTGCAAATTATTAGATTAACAGAAGCTTTACGAGTTTTCGTATTTATCATTAAAGCCTTCGAGTATAGCTAAACAGAGCGACGTTAATATTCACTGACTTACTTATTTTTCATTACAAATTTATTAACAATTGGAATCGAGATAATTATTTATACATATTTTGAAAAAGTTACTGAATTTTATAAAAAAATGCGTGTGTACTTATGTTCGCATATAAGAAGTTATACTTCTTTGGCGTAACAAGATTAAAATTTCTCTAAAAATCTTGAGCAGGGCAAGCTGGGTCAATAATGACAGGCGATTAAGAGCAGAGTTGAACGATACCAACTTAAAATCAATCGGACCAGCGACCCGAGATAATCACGGTTTAACTAAATTTAAATACTCCCCCCCACACAGGGACAATAGGACCAATAACATGGAGGGGGAGGGGGCTCGGCAGACTGTATCTGGAGATAAGGTGAACCGAATGTGACACCTGAGACCTAATATTGAATGTCTCGGCGGGAAGAATCGTTCCCGAGAAAATTAAAGCATCCGCCTTAAGAGCCCTCGAGCTATGATCATTTTAAAATAGTTAAAAAATTTAAAACAATTAAATAAAATTGAATCAGGGCACCCAGCAACTCGAAACTCTTTTTGTAGGAAAACACAAGAAGAATCCAACTGAACCGGTCCAGAGTCTGTAGTTGCCAATGCGGCAGTGCTAGCTCGGGAAAGGAAAACGAAACTAACTCCTCCGGGGTGGGAGCAACTGAGACGCAAATGGTCACGTACACCCCAGCGATACACAGAGTAGTAGGTGATCACAAACTTTCATCCTTCAATCTCTGTAATATCGTGACGTCATCAAAAGATCGAACCCCGTAGGAATAACATGGGGATTCTAATTTTAGTGATAACGCCCCCCTAAGCCTATTACCTACACACCAATTGTAACATATGAAAGAGCTCAACGAGGAGAGCCTATGGTCCGAATTTCATTAAAGAATTTCGAAAATGCTCGGAGCTATGTGGGATTTTAAAAAATTTAAAACTTTAAAATAATTTTAGAATGTTAAATATAAGTGAAGAAATGGGGCTATGGTCCTGAAAAAATATATCTAGGACAGTGTTTCTCAAAGTGTGGGGCCCCCCCCTGGGGGGGGCGCGAGCGTATCGAAAATTTAAAGATTTTTTTTTAAAAAAATAACTGGAAAGAGAAGTAAAACAAAATGCTTTCTTTCATAATAAAAAAAAAATACACACAACAACACTGTCATAATTTATGTTTATTATCTGGCTTTTTCCGTCATCAAATAACTATCTTTGATCCCAAAACCAAATTAAAGAAAAAAAACATTTTGTTTTATTTGCTGTAGTTCCTCAATGAGAGTTTTTTTTATTACGTTTTAACATAAAATATTACTCGTTAAAAGAAAAAAACGAAACCCACAGACCCTGAGAAAAATTCTAAGAAGATAAACAATTCACCACTGTAACTATTTTTGAAATACTGTACATTAGTTGTAGAAAAAGAAAAGGAAGTCATGATTCACACTTTTCAGCCAGGCTGCATAGTACGTTTGCTAATCATTTGATTGACCTTCAATATTATGGTATGGTTATTATCAATATTAGTTCCCTCCCATCTTTATGAGTTTGCTTTTCGCTTAGGGAAATTGTAAATAATTGAGTTTTGCGATATTTGGAAAAGAATTGATTGGTTTAACATTTCTGTAGGATAATTGAAAAGTGTCTGATTTGCGTCCTTTATTATGGTCTTGTACTTTTGAATCATTTTAGTTCAGTTTTATTGGATTTTTTTCTCAAATCATCAAAGAATTGAATAGTCCTTGAAAGAAGGTGTAAGTATACTTTCTATAAATTAAAATATTCACTAGAATTCCGATTTGTATCGTGTACAGTAAAAATAATTCTAAACAAATGATTGGGGTGACTGAGTCCCCCCACACTACCATTAATGTTAGTATCGAGTACGCGCCTGCTCCCGGGTTAAAACATTTTGAAGTCTTCTCGCTTTAAATGATAAAAGTTACACAATTATTCTTCATCGGAATTTTATATTCTTTTTCATAATTTAACATTAATTCTAAAGGCTAATTGTGTGAGGTTTAAAATTACAGTTCTTTTAAACAGTTATTTACAATTATAGCATTTATCTAAAAAAAATCATTTTACATTTTTGTATACAATGTTGTGCACGCAGTTTTACTCTCCTTACAGTTCAGCTATTATATCAAGAATAATGTTTTATTTTTTAAAAATGAACTCGTGCGAAGAGTCGGTGTTTTAGCCAGTATACGTTTGATGTATCAGTACTGAAGAAGGTATTTTATAAATAATTTCTTATTACTGAATTTGGCCGCGGTAGCCGAATGGTATAGGTATCGGATCGTGGCTTGCCTTGTCACGAGTTCGAGCCCAGTACCACTATAGACCCGCCGTGTAGGGCAGCGATGCACGTTAAATCTGTAGAGAGTTGAAACGTTTCCCGTTGGTGTGGTGTGGTAGTTAGGAGAGAGGGGTGCCAGCTCAGGTGTCATCCACGTCACTTGACCATGGTTCAAAATTACGTGGTCCGTCGTCAAAAGCCCTCGTGCAGCTGAACAGTGCGACGTTAATATTCAATCAATCAATCTTATTACTAAATTAAGAATAAGTTTAATAATTATTAGGACTTTCACAGGCTTGTCTCGTAGAGGAAAGTTTTTCAAAGGAAGGTTTAATATCAGAAATTGACACTTAAAGAGTTATTTTTCTATATTTAGCTGAGATCTATATTTTGTCTTCAAGGCATCCACTGCAGAAAATCCGGTTTGAAAAAGGTAGGATGTTGAAAATGGTAATAGTATACTAAGTGCTTTTGTTTTCAGTACAGATAATTCCTCATCCACCTCTACCCCAAATTCAAAGAGCGATTTATTACAAAATTGCCTTTTAATTTTTCACTGGATGTGAAATTTATGAAGATTTCTTCTTCGGAAGTTTAGAGCCCTTCTGAAGTATCTTGAAATAGGTCCCTAATCCACTCGTAACTTGCTACCAAGCTGTCCTCATCCAGAAAATACTTTTTAAAATTCTTTGCGAACATAGCTAAATGATTTTACATGTTTTAAAAACAACTTTCACACGTTGTTCTACAGATTTGTAAGTTTTAACACATATCAAGCTGGGGCTTTTTTTTCCATCATTTACTTCAGTAGTGGTAAATCCAAAATTTAAGTATTTTTGAGAAGATCGCCTTGATTTAATTTTCGGAACCATGCTCGTTCGTCTGTGTACTTGTTGATTCTTTATTATGGTCGAATGTTTGCTTACGACTTAAAAATGTATGTATGATATTGTTTTAATCTACTGCCGTAAATACTTAATTACCGTGAATTACAATTAATGTGGAAATTTTAAAAAATGTACATTCAAGCTAGATTCGGTAGCTATAGGATTATTGAGTCGACCAAAACTGACTGGAATTGTACGAGGAAAAGCATTTTTACATGTTTTGCGCAGACGTCCGATAGGTTGCCCAGACTCACGCAAACGTACCCTATAATGCCAGATGTGATGGATATGATAGAGAGCGACATTGACTAGACTATTTTTCTAATGGCATTTGTACTTTGAGAAATGAATGCTGAAGGAAATAGATCTTTAATTAAATACATCATTTTGCGATCTGTTCCAATTTAAAAATTAGAGAAAAAAATAACATAATTCTAAGTAATATATATATTTTAAGTAATTTTCTTAAAATATATATATATATATATATATATATATATATATATATATATATTACTTAAAAGTTACATATACACAAAATTTAATATACTTATCGTATTAATTTGTCCTGTTTATAATTAAGATCGTATTGTAACTTTAGCGTCTTTCTCTCAAAGTGCATTTTTATTGCAGTAAATACATTATTGTTGTACAGGGGGGCGAGACAAAAATTATGATTGAAAATTGGGTCGCCAGTATTGAAAGTTTGAGAAACACTGCTTTTAATGTATGAGTGGTGCACAGAGTATTTTATGACTAATTAATTAAAACTAAATTAAGAACAAGTTTAATAATTATTAGCTACTTCCATGGGCTTGTCTTACAGAGCAAAGTTTCTGAAAGGAGTTTTAAGATAAGAAATTGACCCTCTGAGTTCATTTTCTATATTTAGCTGATATCTATATTTTGTCTTCTAAGCAACCACCGCATTTTGTAATATGTTCCAATTTAAAAATCAGAGAAAGGAAAAATAACTTAGTAATTATCCTATTACTTAACTTTTTTTTGCTTAAAAGTAACATATACAAAATTTAATACTTATGTCATGAATTTGTACTTTTTATAATAAATATTGTTGCTTTATCGTAAAAGTGCATTATTATTGCATTCAGTAAATTATTATGTATAAGGGGGGGCGCGATAAAAATTGTGATTGAAAAGGGGGGCGCCAGTATTGAAAGTTTGAGAAGCACTGATCTAGGATGATCATAGTTAAAACAATTGAATTCAGCCGGTGCGGTCGACCAAGGTAGCATAGGATTCGAGTTATTACTGGGAAGCCTTGTAGAGGTGAGGAGGGGACCAATTTCACATAAAGCTCGAGCTAATACTAAAATATAGTGGACCTCCAAAAATCAAGTCTTAAGCTCAATTTCCTTAGAGTGGGGAAATTTTTTCCAATCCCCATAGGATTAACATGGGAGCATGATATTTTAGAGCTTAAGCCCTCCCCATGCCTACACAATGGGAATAAAGTAGATGGCTGGATAGGTCTTGAAGAGTGGAACAGTTGGTTTAAATCTCAAGTCAGAGACTCAAACAGGAGCCATTATATTGTGAATTTAAACAAATTTAAAGAGTTTTAAAAAATTTAAAACAATTAAAAACTATAGAAGAAATAGCTCAATGAGCACGAAATTATTATAACTGCAAGAGCAAATAGAGAGGGATTGAATGAACCAGGTCCGAATAGTCTGTGAGGCCGAGATACACGGAATATTGGCCCAAAAGCTGTAGAGGGGGATGCACGGGGGGTTACGTCCCAACAGATACGATTTTTAACAATAGTTTTTACAATCCCCCGAATATCAGTCCCCTAGAATAAAAAAAGTGGCATGTTAAAAATTTACCAACCCATAGGAATAACATGGAGGACTGATATTTCAGTGTGCAAGCCCTCCCTTATCCCAACCACAAGCACATAGATATCAAGTACATGTGGGAGGGGGCACGCCAATTCGATCGACACCCATATATAGCCAAGATCCATCAGTAACTTCCAAAGTTATTTGTCAACGGTGTGCGCGCGCATCGTAAAAGTTTACTATCGTCATTTTTCCCTGTCGCACCCCAAAAGAAGTAAAACTTCAAAAAACTCGTATAAAAATGCTACAAATTAATAAAATGAAATATTATTCAAAATACATTCAATAAAGTAATTAATTCACTGTATACTGAACAACCAGATTATTCATATTATTGAACCCAAAGGTATATATTATTCTTATTGCTAAAATTACTGTATAGTTCCTTTCGTCGAAAATTTTCCAACTATTCATATTTCTTTGAACTATATCACGTTATCTATGCTTATGATCCACATCATGTTATTCAGGTAATGGAACTGTAATTATACAGTTAAAATCTCTGTCCACTAATATGTTACTACTTGTGTGTGTGTGTGTGTGTGTTGTGAACAACACATAACTACAAAAAAAATGTTTTAAAATTACATTTCGCTAAAATTAAAAAATTACTTTATTTTTATTTTTAATCTTTATTTCGTTAATAATACAATATTCACTATTTTATAGAACAAATCTCCCCCAAAAAAAAAAATAACAGGTCGACGAACTCGAACAGCAATGGCAGTAGTTGATATCTTGGAACTCTCTGTTACGTCATTTGTCAGTCAAGTATGTAAACATATTTTTTTCATTTTTTTCCTTCACCTCCTTCGGTTTTTACTTCGTTTTTTATAGTACGAAGTGTAACTAATTCTACAAATAGAAGCGGCAAATGAATTAAAGATAAGAATCTTTCGTGGCTGATATTTTGACTTGTTTTTGTGATACTTATCTCTTAAAAAGTTTTCGTGCTTTCGGTCTCTGCTAAACAGTTTTACTTCGTAGTGATTCATTATGAATTAGGCAGGTCAATCTAAAATCAGTTTATGTTCTAAATATACTTTTGTAGACCCTGTTTTGTAATTTTCCAAATTCAAATACATTACTGAGAATTTTATGATAAAAGTGAAATTGTGTCAACTTTTTTCATTTCCTACTATTAGCTCACACTCTCTATATATTTATTTATTTATCTTGGTGGACTTTTCAATCGTTAATAAAATACATTTTAAAGCGCTTAGCTGAGCTGAAATTTTACTTACATGATTATTTTGGATGACAATAAAGTAATTTAATTATAATTAATAAAAAAAAATTTAATTGATTAAAACTAATTATTCAAAGAATTACAAATTCAGGCACATTGGCATAATTTTTGGTGACTTAGCGACCCTTTTGGCAACTTGTGTCAAAACTTGAAAAGTTTTTTTTTCTCACGTTTTAAAGCATTCAGTTGAACTGAAATTTTATATACACGATTGTTTTGGATGACAATACGATACTTTAATGATAATTAATAAAAATTAGTTACCACTAAATGTTGTGATTCTATCATATGTATATTAATTGTAACTATTTAATAAAAATATCTAAAATAAAATTTTTCTGTGTTGATCTAAGTAGGAGTTGACTTAAATTTTTTTTGTATTACTTGTATGCTAATGAGAGGGCTATTTAAACCCTAGCAAAGGGAGTGTTAGAGTTAGGCAATAGTGCCTTTTGGAACCTTGGTGAAAGGGAGAAGAAGTTTAGATTGGAATATAGTGTTGAGACCCAGGGAAATCTGACGAGTGCTCTTCAGTCGGATCACACTCAGATTAGTGTTTAATTATTTGTCGTGCGAATTTTTAAGATAATTAACTAATTTTTGATTGCTCCCTCGGTTTCTAATCTTGGTTCACAGTAAATTGATTGAACCAAATAAAATTGATTATTTTTATAACAATGTCTGTTGATTCGGTGTCCCAAACTAAACCCGCGACCTAAGGGTCAGGACAAAGTATTTTTAAAAAGTTTCTGCTTCAGACAAGAATATAGTCCCGCGATATTCAACCTGCGGCCATCCGAACCTTTTTAAGGGACCCGGTCATGGCCCATTACTCTGAGAAATTCACTTATATAAGAACATTTTATAAAAATTTGGTGGGAAGTTTTTTGACAAGAAGTCAAATGTATATGGATTTTGCTTTTTGTTGTCGGTGCAGTGCGGGTACGAATTGATATTGTTTTTCTATTTAGAACAGTTGCGGTTGGTGATAACAGACAACAGTGGAATGAACAGTGGGTGGAACTAATTTTTAACTGTATTTCTTATCTTGCAAGCGAAAAATATTCGAAGAAAATATACCGTTTCAAGACGATTGAGAAGTTGACTATTTAGTAGTGAAAAACAAACATGGATCAATAATTGTTTGATTTGTCACTAAAGTGCTGTATTCAAAAAATACCAGTAAACAGGAATCATTCAATGACAATTTTCCTCGAAGATCTCTTTCAAGAGGTGATAAATAGGCTTTTCTTGAATTATTCTTGAAACAGCAACGAAGTGTTTTGCCACTGGTAATATCACAGCCGGTAACAAAGACATCCCATGAAGCTTGGTATATTATTAGCATTCATGTGAAACCATTTACTGATGCATAAATTGTGAAGGCGTGTTTGTTAAATGCTTCTAATTTAGTGTTAGTAACAAAAATAAAAAATATAAAAAATAATAATTTAAAAAGTAAAATACAGGAGTTATAATATTATGATCAATTTTCCAGACTTTAAATTCCCAATGTTATCTAGATCTTAAAGCATTGCTTCCCTCCTCCCCCATTTATACTCATGTTGCGGCTCGCGTGAAATAAATAACATATGTAAGTGGCCCGCGTGAAATGGCTGACATGTATGCGGCCCACCAGAAGAAAATGTTGAGTACCCCTGATATAATCATTTCAGGAAAAATTCAGTGTGCTATTCACGCATATCACACACACACACACAAAATAAAAATACTGAATTGACGAAGATTGTTTTTACTTTTTATAATTCATACGTATTGATTAAAAAAGAGTACATGTGTACGAATATTACAATACATGCTAGGATTTATTTAATTTGCTTCGGATATTTGATTTCTTTTGACTTGTCGTTTGTAATGCACGTGAGAGCCATCCCTGAGCAGTCAAACAGTAGTCAGTCAAAATTACTGTAAACCAACTCTCCTGGAGCTATTGTTCCATGTTGGCAATGTCCTAAACCAACCGTTTGCTATTCTTCTCATTGTTTCGTCTGCAATTATCAGGGAAGAAATTCAAGAAATAAATCCAGAAAGTGGATCTCAAAGGACATATTGAAATCGAAATTTTGAAATAAGGTCAACATATCTTCAGCCAGATAGGTCTTTGCAGTTAAGGTCTCTTCAATTCCCCATAAATTTGTTGACACTTGATAAAACACATATCAGTCCTGTTTCTCTTGGCTTCGATGGAGTTACTCAAACTTGGGTCTCGGAAAAGCTGTTTAATCTGTAGTTCTACAAAAACGCTCTAATCCATGCTTTTATCAAGGTTTTGACAAGGATAAAGGATGATTTTATGTAGCTCTTCCACCGGTAGATTTTCTACTTTTGATTCTCTAAGCCAGTGCTTCTCAAATTTTCAATATTAGCAACCCAATAGTCATTCATAATTTTCATCTCGCAACCCTCCATACAATAACAAAGCATTGAATCCAATATTACTATACTTTGACGCTAACGCTACAATACGACTTTAAACTCTTAAGTTCCACGGAAGTATATAAACGTCTCCCTCAGCCAGAGCATTAATTTCCCCGGAAGTATATATACGTCTTTCAAGAGTAGGATCTTTTCTGTACACTGCTAATCATAAAATTAATCCCAAGGTTTTGGAATGCAATAAAAAGATGGTGACAGTATTTGCGAAGGATCTACTTATTGCAGAGAATTTCCTTACTTATTCCTTTTCATCTCTCCCCCCCCCCCTCAGTACATCACATACGCAGGCGTACGTGGAAAACGGTAGCATTGGAGAGCGAATTGCGTTACTTTTAATCTGAAGTTAATGGATTAATAATGAACAGTACAAATCATTAAGATAAGTGTTAATTTTTGTATATAATTTTATATATGATAAGCTGGTACTGGTAATTATTAAACCAGTTCTTAATTAATCTTTATACATTAATTACAAAATGCATCATGTGTGACAAATCTATACGGAACTTTATCACTAACCTTCTGAGTCGTCCTTTTTAGGGAAATTTAATTCCCTACCTATTTCCAATCAACTCCAAAAAAAGCGGACAGGATTCCTTGTTATATATGCAGATTAGATAAAGTATTTAAGTCAAACGGAATAGTAAAGTTAGAGCAGTAGGAGATAGAGATTGAAGCAGAAAATTATAGTGAAGTTAAATTGAAGAGTTCTTGTTGAAGATAATTTACTCTCAAGAAGAGTTGAGATTCCGTTGGTAATTATTGATTTATAATTAAAGTCTCATTAAAGTTTTAGGAGTGAGATTAAAGTTAAATGTTCAATAGGAACATTAATAAATATAAATCTGGGATCTGTTATCGTGGTAACCTCTGCGTGATCGTTATTTAATTGTTAAGTAATTAGATCAATAATTAAGTTAATTTAAAGGATATTACCTTTAAAACCTCATAATACTAGTTAGATATATTTGTTAATAAGTCTTTGATTCTATTTGGATAAGATAACCAAATAAAGAAAGTTGTTTATAAAAATGGCTACTGGTTCTTTCATGACTCCCATTTATTCTCGTTCTCAAAGTGAGGTCCAAGGAGACCTTCACACATTCAGTACTGATATATTTATAAGTGTATTATATCAGTGGAAATGTGTATTTTATTTTTATTATGTTAGAAAGTTTTAATTTGTTTACTTTCAGTAAATTAATAATTTTTTTAAATAATCATTTGTTTTCGAATTTTCAATATACTCGTGCCCCCTCATAGAGTTATCACGCCCCCTAGGGGGCGCACCCCACAGTTTGAGAAACGCTGTTCTAGGCTTAAAAATGCTCCCTGAGGCCCCTCTTTTTGATACAGTACAAACAGATTTTTCAGCTGTCTTTCGAAGTGAAAACAGCAAACTTTTGTATATCCTAGCAGAAAACGCATCAACAAAGACACAATCTCCAACTCAACATAGATCCGTCAACCATACTTACAGTACTTAATCATTTCCAAAAGCCTTTTTGTGTTGTGGTAAGTTTTCTTCATATAGACTGCATGTGCGACAGGTTTAGGTGGAAGATGGTTCCCATCATTGAGCAAAACCACCTTAAACTTCAGTTTTGAAGCATTTATAAACACCCGCCATTCATTGGGTTTAAGTACAATTCGGAGTAGGTCATCGATATCTGAGCAGAACACATGACTGTTATCTTTTTTATAGGAAAAATTCGAAAAGCAAATGATGTATGCAAAGTGAATCACTTAGGCATTTTTTCGAGGAGATTTAATTGAAGCCGATGCCTCAGCTTTGCTTTTGGACAGATCTAAATCACATAAAAAATCATTTAATTCAGTTGAGGTAGTTTTATGTGGAAAAGATGTTTCATCAAATCATGAAAAGTCATCAACCTGTTTATTGCTACAATATCCTGAAGGAGAACTATGTAACACATCGAGATCTTCCTCATTTGAATTGATAGAAAAATTGCAGAATCGAGAGTCTTAACGATGTAAGACAAATCTCAGAGCAGATGTTAAGTTAGGGTACTCAATTGCCCCCTTCTGTTTCTTGCTGAATTCTCCAGAAGCTGGCAGTGAATGAGTGAGAGAATATCAACGTCGCTCTGTTCGACTACACGAGGGCTTTTGATGACGAACCTCAGAGTTTTGAACCATGGTTAAGCTGAACTGGCACCCCCTCTCCTAACCACCACACCAACAGAAGGACGTTTGAGCTCTAGACAAATTTAACGTGCATCGTTTCCCTACACGGCAGGTTTTAGTGGTACTGGTCTCGAACTCCTGACATGCCTGCCATGATCCGATTCCTTGACCACTGGGCTACCCTAGCCCTCCAGAAGCTGGCAAAACTTGATAGAAATAACAATAATCAATGTCTCTTCTTAACTCTATCCAATCCATCATATTAGCGGGATATGCATATTTATAAGAAACATTAATAAATAACATTTTTTTTTATTTCTAGTGGCAGATTATGAACAGTTACTAACAGAATTCATCAATCTACTTAGTGCATTCACCGAAAGCAGGTAACTATTTTAGTACGGTACCATATAGGCGGAGACCAATCGCCGCAGGTAATTTTGACGCCCAGTTTCCTCCCTAGATGGAGGAACCTGAGCTCTGACGATGAGAATCTGTACTAGAATTTAATTTTGCCTAGAGCATCCCCCTAGGGATCCTTTACGTGCAGACCGTACAACATGGCTGCTGTCGATTTTCTGCATCATGAAAATCCATCGATTTGGGCCGGAGTCAAACCCCCAACCTTGGGTACAGAAGGCCAGTGACAAACCAACCACGCCACCCAGCCGACTTACTAAATAATATAATAATATAGAAAAAATGAGTTTAATATAGTATACGATGTAATGCATATATTGCATTATATTAGAGAACCTTTATAACACACAAAAAAAGTAAATATTTCTGCAACTAGAGCCAAACACCTTATTTCCATGTGATATTCGTGTTCAACATGTTAAATGCATTCAGGATTCAGTACTTTCACCTAAGTAGCAATTCCATTGTTGCCAAGTGTTGTAACCTCTTAAGACCCAACCCGCACGATCGTGCGGGTTAGACATTCTTATACATTTTTGCTTCTGGAGTAGTCGTATGTTAAAAAATCCAGAATCCAACGATTAAACGTGTTTGCAGAAAGTGTAAAGTATCACTTTTTTATCAACAGATGGTGGTTGCAGTCCATTTTTTACTTACAGCTAGTAAATCTAGGTTTGTTTTCAAATACAACGAAAACATGTGTTCTTTTTATGTGTCGTAAAAAGTTAATTATCAATATATTGCTAATTGCTTCGATACAAATTTTTGTATTAATGTTTAAATAATTGTAAAATAAAAAAATCTTAATTATTCTCTATTAATGTTGCTTGTAATACTCGGGATTTCGTTTCCCGCACGATCGTGGGGGTTGTGATTTACTGGAGTCACTAAAGCTATAAAGGTAAGTTTTTGCCACATGTGAGTTTTCTTTTCTGTTTCAATAATGTTGATAGAAGCCTAAATAAAAACAAAATATATTTTTACATAATTAAAATAATATTTTCTTGGGGGTTACCATGGGAGAATCCCTTTTTTCTTTCTCTGGCGCTTTTTTGCAATTAATTTTCTCTTTCACACATTTGATGAAGGGTATTGCATTTTCACCCTTTACACAGATATCTGCACATTCATATATCTCCCCCCCAAAAGAAATCTTGGTTTTCCGGTGGGCATTTGTATGGTGAGGTTTATTTATTTTATTTATTTATTTTTAAATAATAAAACTTTCTGGTATATTTTATTATTTTTCATGGAATACTGTGTTAACTTTTAACCAAAAGCTTTTTCAGGAATCTAAAAGGAAAATTCTCACACAAGAATAAATTCTGCAACTGAACAAATCAGAGTGAACCGTCTACGTTCTAGGGGCTTATTGGGGATTTTTTTATTATTTTCCCCAGTGTCAGTGGAGTCAATGTAGTATTAATAACTAGAAGAATTTGATATTTAAAGATAAAAATAATTCGGATCTTAAAGAGATAGGCCAAATAATACTTACAGAGTGAAACAAAAAACATATCTAAGTTAATCTTCTTACTGATATACCAGTTATCAGTAAGAAGACTGAATTTGAAGTTGTAACTTAAATTCACCGAAGCTCATATATTTATTTTCATCATACTTCCGAAGACAAAGTATATACATTTATTAAATATTTAACAAACCTAGTTACAAATAAGTTGATTGCAATTTGACTTAAAATTATTAAACGATAATATTAAACATAATTTTTATTGAAGAATTGATGACTAAAAGTTTTCAATAACGATCATAATTTTCCAAATTTTTAGTAATTCCATCATTTTTAACTTTTTCCATTTACTATATTCTTTGGAGTGAATCTTAAAATTTACACATTTCTTCACTCAGAAAATACGTCACATATATTTGAACCCACCAATAAATGCCCAACTCTAACGTCTTTAAAATTTCTTTTGCACATCAATTAACCTACCTAACTGCTTTTAATTTTAAAATGAGTTCTGGAACTTTTGATTAAAACTTTAACAATATTAAATGCTTATACTTATTTAATTTTCATCTTAGAATAATTGTAAGTTAGTTATTTTAAAATTTCATAAATTTAATAGTTATGTGATTTTTATACTTGTGATTAATAAATCACAGATAAACGCGAGGGAGTAGTGATTCATTAAAATATAATTCTATTAAAATTTGACTCACAAAACTTATCATTACAGTCAACATCATTTAATTTGATTATCATCGAAAGATATTTTAAATAGAATCGTGTATCGTACTAATACTACGATAAATGTCAAATGAAACTGATGCTTGAAAGAGTTAAACTTATTTTTATTTCCGAGTTACATCGCTTCAACTGTTGCTTATTTCACTTAATGATCTCCTAACTACTTTCTAGTTTCATCAACACAGATATAATTTGATTTGAAGAGTTATCACTTCAAAAGTTAGCTCAACTTATCGGGGAAAATACATTTTAATACAGAAAAATACTTGCCAGCTTAAAATTAAAATATTGTGTTTTTATACTTACATTATTTTCCTTATGAATAATAGTTGAAACATCTCTTGGATTTAATTACTTTTAGTAATGTTTTGTTCTGTGATGAAATAAAATTAAATGTTCTCAAATATTTCAACACACATCAAGACAAGTTTTCTTTTATCCCGAATTTTTCAGCAGTTGAAAAATGGATAGTAAAATCACAAGTAGGGCATTTTACAACCACATTGGAAAAGTCAATTCAGACATAGAAACTTCGTACACAAGTACAGATTTTTCACAAAACAATTGGGACAATACAAACTCTGGAAAATACACTTCCCAAGATGTTTAAGTCAAATATTCTGTTACCTCTTCTAAATTCTGTTATTCTGTTCTCTTCTAAATATTCTGTTACCCTTCTAACTATTACCTCTTGCCCACCGTATTCACCGTTAACTAAACTGGCGGTAACTTTGACTGGGCTCACAGCTCGGTTAGATTTAACCACTCTTCAGCAGTAAGGGTCTATTTTGACAAATCAGGTTCAAAACTTGCAGTTGAGTAACCGGAGTTAAAAAAAATAGTGAAGAAATGAAGTTTTAACCGGTGGGGTTTAAACCAGGTTTTATAGCCCCGGTTTAAAGCGGTGCATATGTCGTTTAATGTTCCATTAAAACGACATTCATTTTCTTGCAAAGAATCCTTTCAGTAATCCAGTTTTTGTTCGTTACACGTTTGAACGCTTGCTACTTTCACTATTTTATCGAATCTGTTACTAGAAAACATGCCTTTTCAAGAAGTTGATTTAACTCGTTTGTTATTCATTATAAGTAGGCAAAAAAACAAAGTGTAATGAAAATATTTACGATGAAAAAAATCTACAATGAGGGTGAAATAAAGTTAAGTTTTTAGAAGAAATTTAAGAGCAAAATTTCAAAAGTGCAAATCAAAACAATAAAATGTGAGGTCGGAAGAAACAGATGTTGTTAATCACAAAAGTCGAATTAAAAAAAATTGTTTCTAATCAATGAGATAGTACTGAAAAAGATTAGAAATTTATTTAAATTTATAATGGGATGGAACTACGAAAATTAGTTGTAAAAAGCATATTAAGAAGCTAACATGTGGTTTCAATTTCACCAAAACCGGTTTCTATTGACAGATGTAGTAATAATTTAAACACCTGTACTTTTTTCTAATTATCGCAAAGACAAAATAAAGACCGATTTAGAAAGATGGTAATTTGAATTTTAAAATGATGAAATAAAAAACGTGAGTTTTGACTGAAAAGGGCATTTTTAACATAGTAACTTATCAAGCCATTTACCCGGGTCTAAGGATACAAATTATTTTGAAATGAATTTCACCACAAATTCGAAGAAACAACTGGAATCTAGAGTCTTATGAATTGATTATATAACGTAATTTCCCTGTCTTTAATTTTTATTAACTGCAGATATATGCATCAAAATCAGTTGCTGAAAATATTTTTAGATACTATTTGAATATTTCACAACTATTTTCTCTCTTTCTCTTTTAAAAAAACTAAATTGATTTTGTATTAATTAAATTCTAATTATATCTATTCTCAAACATTCTTACAAAGTGTTAAACACTTTGATGAAACTAAAAGTGTCAAATTATACTGGCAGAAAAAAGTTGCGCTCATTCACTGGAATCGTTTCTTTTAAAGTTCGTTTTAATACTTTTTAATTGTTACCCTTAATGCCCTTTCTCAGTTAACACATCACTGCCCTATTTCGTCATTTATTTCAATTAATTATCTAAAAAACTTCGATTTTATACGATACATTCTTAAGTTTTTTTTTTAATTGAAACGTTTTTTGAATAAAATGATGTTAATGCATCTTGCCATTCTTTTTTTTCAATTGGCACAAAATACTTTTAAAAAAAAAAAAAACGTTCAACTGTACATATTATTGATGGAAAATTCAAGAACAAAATGGAATCGTTAAATTCACCGTCCACGAGATACGAAATTCTTAAAACTGCACGATTTTATAACATTAACTTTATTCCATCAAATGTGATGCTTCAATTACTGCATTTTTCCCCCTAGATTTATAACATGACATTTTTATCTTAAAAATTTTCAATGTTCAAAGTAAATATTATTTTTTTTTCAAAAAACTGAATAATTAATTACTTTAGGAAAAATTAATTCATTAGTTAAAAAGTTTTAATACAGTAGAACCTGTTTTTGTGCCGTCTTTTTTGTGCGATTTCTCATGTACGATCTTTCTTTTATGCGGTGTATGATTTTTAATGGCTTTGGCGCCACTATAATGTTTTATATCTATTTACCAGTGGCGTAAAAGGAGAGAGTGTTGGGACCTTCTTCCCTCTGAAAGTCAGGTTTATACGTATTTGTAAGTCAGGCTTTGGGTCCCTATAGCCCTGCCCCCCCCTGATGCAGAAGTGTACCTTACGCCACCGAAATGTAGATACTTCAAGAGACGCTCTCTTTATTTGTTATAAACAGTCTCTTGACAATACTCATTCAGTTGCTAACTCTCAGCGCTCCAGCAGCCCGCTCTTGATTGAAGACGAAACTTTCAATGACGGTGACATTATCAATAATTTGATAGATTACAAAGACGGACAAGAAGAACCATATTCCTTGAGAGCGGATAAAAGGATGCAAGGATCCAGCTTTCCAACAAAATGGAAAAGCATACCAATTAAGAAAGAAGTATAAAATTCCAAAAAAGAGCTTCAATCATGTCAATCTGGTTATCGTGACATTTACAAGCAACTGACTTCCCGAGCTTCGTCACAAAAATAAATCATTTAAAATTGTACCTTCAAGTGACGAAAGCGATTTTGAACTTATTCATTACAGGGCTTTGGATTTCGATGAGTAGCAAATAATTATGTATGTGCATTTTGGAAACTTATCCGTGTATACAATGAGACACAAAATGTTTTTAAAATTTTCCATGTGTAATATTTAATTATTTATTTGGTTATGTTAGTGTTTCTCAAACTGTGGAGCGCGCCCCTAGGGGGCGTGATAACCCTACGAGGGGAGTGCGCGTACATTGAAAATTCGAAAAAAACAAAATATTATTTAAACAAAATTCATTCAATCATAATAAAATATAAAATACACATTTGCACTCATATAATACCTGTAAAGAACAATTTCAATTCTAAAATTCTGCGAGCTGCATTTACCCGATGCTCGGCGTTGGAGGAAGAAATTCAGTCTCGAGCCAGTCAATTAAAGTAACTTAGTTTATTCAGAACTACCGAGTGAGAGTGAGCACGTGATTGCTTCACCCTTTTTATATACAGAACATAATGACATCACACAACCTCTCAACAGTTACAAAAACGTGGCGCCATGCAGCCACTCATTCACACAAATCATTTTTATTCACAACATACTCCCCCCTTTGAGACTTGGGGAGAGTCTCAAACCTATAACAGTTATAATTCAAAAGATCAAGTCTCTTCGGTTCTTTAACCAATCTTCCAGAAGAAGTATATTTTTTTACAATTGCATCATTAGTATTCAAGACCTTTTCAGGTTTAGTACTTTTAACAGAAATTGATTCCTCTTTCAACTCCTTATCGCTATTAGCAATCGCTTGTACTTCCAAAGGGAAGATATGTTGCACGGGGCGTATTACTGTTCCATGTTGAGTTTTTAGCCGAACTGTTCGAATTTCCCCATCTCGACCAGGGATTAATTCTATAATCTTAGCTATAGGCCAAGACAAACGTTTCTTATTGTCGTTTCCAATTAAGACCATTTCCCCAATTCGGGGTTCCCGCACCCGATTATCATTCTGTTTTTGTATTAGCTCACTTAGATATTCTTTCCTGAAACGTTGTCTTAAATCACTTAAAAAGTTTAATTCTATATTTCATTCTCTTTCTTAAGTCTCTCGAATTCAATTCGTCAATATCGGTAGTATCGGAACAGCGATTCTCTATTAAAAACATTGCTGGAGTAAGAGGGATCAATTCCTGTGGATTTTCAGATATATAAGTTAAAGGTCTACTATTGATTAAAAATTCGCATTCACAAATCACTGTAGACAATTCTTCATAGGACAATATTGATTTTCCAAGAGAACGTCTCAATAGTTCCTTGATAATGCGAACCAACCTTTCCCACCAGCCTCCCCACCATGCGGCGGTGGGTGGTATAAATTTCCAAACTATTTTTTGAGTTGATGTTTCTCTCGATATATTTTATGCCAATCCAATTTCGCAAGGTCATTGAAAGCACCTCGGAAATTAGTACCGTTATCACAGTAAATTATCCTGGGCCTCCCGCGCCGGGCAATGAAACGCCTAAGGGCTAGCAAAAAGGCATCAGAAGATAAAGCGTTTACTAATTCAAGATGTAGTGCGCGATAGACTGCGCAAGTAAACAAGGTAATCCATACCTTTTCGCCAGTTTTTAAAAACAGAGGTCCAGCTAAGTCAATTCCTACAACTTCAAATATCGCGCAATCATTCACACGGTCTGGTGGTAAAGGTGATGGTCCGCTTGACAATGATTTCACTTTAAAACGAGCACAAATAAAACATTCATTCAAAATACTCTTAATAGTTTTTCTAGCTCTGATAATCCAGAACCTTTCTCTAATTAATGATTGCATTATTTGGATTCCTGCATGACAGTTCTTTTTGTGTATAGATCTGTTTCAGTATTCTGTTTTCTTTCCCAGGCCATCAGGATTTCCTCGGGTAAGCAGGACTCTACCAATGGTGTAAGGAAATCTCCATATTTTTCTTGTGTTCGTCCAAGGCTCTCCAACGACCGTAATTTCCCTTCAAGTTCATCGTACAAGGTGGACAAATCAGTTTTCGTTCTTCCAGAAACAGCGTTCTTCATTACTAAATTTAAAAGTTCACGTACGTAAATTTGCACTAACAAATCTTCACGACCGAATCTCTCTTTTAATTGATCAATGGCTTTAGGATAATTTTCCGCCGTTGCAGGGAAACTCAACACTAATCGTTCCGCTTTCGATTTCGGTTCCATGGATTGCAATAAATATTGCATTTTGTCTTCTTCCGCAATGCTTTTATCAATATGAATTTTCTGAAACTGACTCCAGAAGGCCAAAAAGTCTTTAGCTTCACCGCTGAACTTCTTCAGTTCGATTTTCGGTAATTTAAAGCTTCTCTTTTCAGTTTCGGTAGGAACAACGGTTTCTCGTATTTTCAAATCTACTCGAGTACACATTTCGATGTAGCGCGGTCACAGTAGTTTTCTGCGTCTTCCATATCATCTAAATATTCTTGCACGGCATCTTCTGTATCCAAGAGTTGTTCAGAAATTTGACTCTGACAAGTGTCGAGTCTCTGAAATTTATCGATAAATTGAGTTTTCAGAATCGAAAGTTGATTCATATCGATGTTTTCTTTTCTGTGAGTTCGGTTTCAATCTTTTTCAGACTGAGAGAAAATGCTATTCTCAGGCCTTTTCTTGCCGCTTTCAAAGCATTCACTTCCATTTTATAGTTCAAAAAGAAGTTAAGTTCAATAGTTCAAAGTTCAATAATTTAAATTCGGTTTCAGTTTCGCTTCCAACCAACAACCAATCCCGCCGAGGGTACCAAAAACTTATGTAAAGAACAATTTCAATTCTAAAATTCTGCGAGCTGCATCGACTCGATGCTCGGCGTTGGAGGAAGAAATTCAGTCTCGAGCCAGTCAATTAAAGTAACTTAGTTTATTCAGAACTACCGAGTGAGAGTGAGCACGTGATTGCTTCACCCTTTTTATATACAGAACATAATGACGTCACACAACCTCTTCACGGTTACAAAAACGTGGCGCCATGCAGCCACTCATTCACACACAAATCATTTTTATTCACAACAATACCCTCATAAATGTATCATTACCGCACAATGTATTTTATAATGAATTCAACAATACTAAGCTAAAAACAAGTTTAATAATTACCAGCGATCTCATGGGCTTGTCATATATAATTATTTTACAAAAATCGACACTTATCTTGATAATTTGCACTGTATATAATTAATACCGAAACACTGCAATTAAAAGTTTCGGTATTCACTCCCCAATGTCACAGTTTTCCATGTAGGTGCGTGTGTGTGAATGTACACTCATGTCTATAAATTAAGGATAATGAAGTTCAGGCAAAGAAAGAGACAGAAGTAAAACAAATTTGACTTATTTGTAAAGTCTATTTATTAAACAAAAGGTAAAGAGCAAAAAAGGTGCTATATGTTTGACATAATTAATAAAATTTGCGATTTTTACTCCCTGGAGCAAATTTCAAAAAAGAACCCATTTACAAAAAACAATTTAACATGGTTAGTATGATGGTTAATACGGAGTATGTCTCCCGGACGATGCAATACAGACCTTACAACGCCTAGGCATGCTGAGTATCAAATTATCAATCTGATCTAGGGGAATATTACACCACTCATCAAGCTATGCCCTCCGAAGTTCTGGTAGACAGGTGGGAGGGGGTTGACGGCTGCAATTCGTCAGCCAAGCATGTTCCACAATGCTCTATTGGATTCAAGTCCGGTGAGTATGCTGGCCAATCCATACGGGTGATATCCTCCGAATGAAGGCATTCGTCTGCAATGTTTGCACGGTGAGGACGGGCGTTGTGATCAATAAACAGAAATTCAGCACCCATGGCGCCCCGAAACAAACGAACATGTTGTTCCAGAATGACATCCCGATAGATGTGGCCTGTCATCGTTACACTCTGAACATGCAGGTCAATTCTGGAACCAAAAATAATTCCTCCCCAAACGAGCCATCCTGCATCACCGTAAGGGTGTCGTTCAGTGGTGTTCTCTTGGTGGTAACGGGTACCTGGCGCTCTCCATATTAAATTCCGGTGAGAATCAGACTGCAAACTAAACCTGGACTCGTCGAAAACATCACACAAGACCATTGTTGTGGTGTCCACAATGCATGCTCTCTACTCCAGGTTAATCGCAGGCAACAGTGAGTTGCGGTAAGTGGAACACATCTGACAGGCCTACGAGCATATAGACCAATGTGCCCTAAGCGTCTGTACACGGTCTGCCGTGAAACTGTCGTACTGGTAGCTGAAGAGCTGTTGAAGAGACAGGTATGATGCTATACTCCGTCTGTTTCTTTTGGCAGTAACTGCACTATTGCAAGCCCCTTAGCATCCCCCTAGAGAGGGCAATGTCCCCGACGGGGAAAGGAGAGACGAAAGAAGGAACATCAGAACTAGACAGAATCCGTTTGGACCGCAAGAGAGGCAGACGCGCATCAGCAAAGCAGTAATAACTCTTAAAAATAATGAAAGCCAATTAGGCTACGACGCGCGTTTAAATGTTTCACTCCATTCATTAATTGTTATTCTCCTTTTATTTATTCTTGTCTTAAAAATAAACAGATTATTCTGGCAAATCCCAGTTTACGAATTCATCCCAGTATCAACATAACGGTACCTGTCCTCATTCGGCGTTGTAACTCGGGGGTGACCTGTGCTGTAGCATCTACTCTCATTAACATCATCTTGGAATCGTTGCCAAAGCCTGGAGATGACACTCTGGGCGATTCCAAGTTCATCGGATACTTCCAGCTGGGTATGTCCACATTACTGTCGTCCAATAATTCTACCAATTAAAAAATCATCCAAATGCTTCCTTTGTGCCATAACTAGGCGGTTATTGCACTGAAAGGCTTTTAAAGCGCATGTGAACAATTTTACTTCTTTGTCACCATTCCTTATATACCCCTCCCTCTCTTACACGCTCGTCATTTTGACGTACTATCCACGCCATCTGGAGGTTTCCAGTAATTTGCATATTCTTCTTCAAGATGTGTGTGATAATTCTACGGGTGAAATTTTTATTTTAGAGTTCAGATTCTGTGTGATTCTGAATTATCCTTAATTTATGAACATGAGTGTATTTAGGGGGGATGAAAAGGAATAAATAAATAAAACCTTCTCTGAAATAAGTAAATCCTTCAAAACACTGTCAAAGTCCGTTTATTACATTCCAAAGCGTTCGGAATAATTTTATTGATAGCAGTGCACAGAGAAGATCGTTGTTTAGAAAGAGGTATATATACGTCCGCGGGCATTTGACGCTTTTGCAGATTGGAGTGTTTATATACGTCGGTGGCACTTAAGAAGATAAAGTCGTATCTTAGCTTTAGCGTCAAAGTATAGGTCATTATTAAATGCAATGCATAGTTACAGTATGGAGGGGGTGCGTTAAAATTTTTGATTGAATATTGGGTCGTAAACACTGAAAGTTTGAGAAGCACTGGGTTACGGAAGTACTCTTACATAAATTTCGTAAATAATTGGCATATTTTATAAATGTGACTATTTTTATGTGATCCTATCCACCGCATGAAAAAAAATGTGTAGTATTTCCACAAATTAGTTTTATAAAAGAATTTATGAAATTTTTGAATATTTGTTTATACGTTTATTTTTAGGCGGTCTCTATCTACCGCGCAAAAACAGGTTCAACTGTATCTTAAAAGGGACTCTCGGTAGCTTCGAAAATTAAGGTATTATTTGAAGTTTACAGATAATGTTAATAAAAATTTAAGTAGAATTTTGTGTTAAAAATAGATACCGTATGCGCTGCCTTAGAATTAGAATTACTAAAAAATATCAGAGAATGATTCAGAGCTTATGAGACAAATTTAAAATATGGACAAGTATATTTAGACAATCGTTTTTATAGCACCATTTTCAAGAGATTTTTCGGATAAATGCTTAAAGTAACTTCACAAAATTGTGTCCAAAAAAGATAATATATGGGTCTATAGAGTCATATATATAATTTTTTTAAAAAATGTCATAAATTAAATATATAGAGAATCTATCAATTTCTGGAGATGAAAATCTCCAGTTGATCTGATGGCATACATAACGTTATGACTATGTTATGCCATAATGTTATGGCATTGGAATTAATTAATAAACAAGTACCTAGTACATAAATGTATAATGTATTTGATAGTATATTTGATATTGCAGTGCCTTTGTAAAAACATATGTGATGTTCATTGCCGGTTTAAGTTAATTTCGGGGACGGGGTGCAGAAGATCTACGGGGCCCCTTGGCACAGGCGCATCAAAATTTATAACCAGAAAATCTGGTTAAGTCCAGCTTATCCGGTCCCCTGGGTGCCAGCCTCAATTGCCCAATGGTTAAACAGGCACTGCATATAGTGTAACCCGTAAATAATGAGGCACATGCAAGATTCTGTTTGCTCTGGAGCTCGTCAAATCCTATGTTTCAGCTGCATCACAGTTCAATATAACATCAAATTTATGGAAAGGATACAATTGATGGCAACAAATATCTTTGTTAGCATTAGCAATTCAGAGAGCAATCAAAATGAGGATATTATTAACACGTCGGAAAAGAAAGTATGTGACGGGGCTTTACGTGAATTTCTATTAATCCTCTTGGGGAATCTTTGTGGCCAGCAATCATGTTATTTCACAGCCATCATTCTCAAGAAGAAACCAAGATATGCAGTTTAGCTAGTATATATATATATATATATATATATAAAGAGTGTTTTTCCAGGTATAGAAGTTTAAGTTGGCATTACTTTCCAAGATGGTGACCGATTTAACAGCTGTCAAGTGATTTATTCTCAGTTTGGTTTGGCAATTCATCAAAACGATCATCAAGCAAGGCATAGATTCGTCGAATGGGCCCAAAACGAGATTGCCGTTGTTCCCGATTTTCATAAGCGAATTTTGTTTAGCGATGAAGCGCACTTCTGGTTGAATGGCTACGTCAACAAACAAAACTGCCGCATTTGGAGTGAAGCTAATCCACAAGTGTATGTCGAAACACCGTTACATCCAGAAAAACTGACTGTTTGGTGCGCTTTATGGGCTGGTGGAATCATTGGTCCGTACTTCTTCAAAAACGATGAAGGCCACAACGTTACAGGCAATGGTGATCGGTATAGAGCCATGATTACTAACTTTTCATTCCTAAATTGAACAATCATGATGTGCAAGAGCTGTGGTTCCAACAAGATGGTGCAACATGTCACACAGCTCATGCCACAATTGATTTATTGAAAGACACGTTTGGTGACCGCCTAATTTCACGTTTTGGACCTGTGAATTGGCCTCCAAGATCTTGTGATTTAACACCGCTAGACTATTTTCTGTGGGGCTATGTAAAGTCATTGGTCTATGCGGATAAGCCACAAACGCTTGACCATTTGGAAGACAACATTCGCCGTGTTATTGCCGATATACGGCCACAAATGTTGGAAAAAGTCATCGAAAATTAGACGTCCAGATTGGACTACATCCGAGCCAGCCGTGGCAGTCATATGCCAGAAATCATATTTAAAATGTAATGCCACAAGATTATCTTTCGAATAAAAAAAACTCATGTCAATCGAATAATACATCGTTGTTTTATTGCAATTTAAAGTTCTATACCTCTAAAAAAACACCCTTTATAAATATATGGGGAAATTTAATAATCGTAGGGAGAAGGAAAAAGAGCTGAGTCGCTGAAAGCGATGCGTGATTATAGGAAGGACTTAAACTATTAGAATAAATTAAAGGAGTTAGGATTCTTAAGATCCCCCTGAGGAAGCCGTCTCGTGAAAAAGAAGGGGGGAAATTCATTTACTGAGTCACTTGTATGATCTGAATATAAAATCATCGCTCACACCAAACCCTTAAAAGACTTATTTTTAACTTATTTGTATAATGATCTATATATATATATATATATATATATATATATATATATATATATATATATATATATATATTATATATAATGTCAGTTTTTAAAAAAATAATATTTTCCTTAAAATTCTATGCACTTTCATGCATGGTTCTTAAAATTATTTTATTATTGTTTACAACTCACTACATAGTACAGAAGCCATTTCTTAAAAATTCGTTGCCAACACCACATATATTGAGGTCAGTGTAAGATCTGGCTTGGGATCCAAAACCTGACTTCGCAGCGGAAGGGGGTGTCTGCGTAATGGTCAAGTGATTAACTTTCTTGATATATGATCAATTTGCGAAACCAAATAGCAGTCTGTGTTTAATTTTAAATAAATATTTAATTTTTGGATACCAAACATATTTATGTATAACGTATTAGGTTGGGGAAAAAGAAATCCATTATTTTTTCGGTAGATGGCTTTTGTGTGGATATCTCGTGAAGTATCGATCAAACAATTTCAAATTTATGCTCGTTGTCAAGGTGACATTTCACACTAAAAAATTGTGTTGCTTTTTCTTCTTTGGTCCATTTAGTTGTGAGTTACAGGGTGTTAAAAATGGAAGTTAACAAAGAAAAAAATTGGTTCCTTTTACAGTTTTTCTTTGATAAAGGCGAAAATTCAAGACAGGTGGCTGAAATTGTGAATGGTGTTTATGGTGCCAATACTGTACCAGCTAATTACGTGCAATTTTGCGTTTCGTCGATTCCGTCCAGGTATTTTTGATGTTAAAGATGCACCTCGCACATGCAGGCCCGTCGTCGAAAATGTCGATAAAATCACAGAAATAATCGAAGTTGACCGACTTGTCAATAGTCGTAGCATCGCCCAGGGGCTAAAGATCGACCATAAAACAGTTTTAAGCTATTTGAGCAAAGTTGAATTTAAAAATTAAGTTCCATGTTTGGGTGCCACAGCAATTAACACCAAAAAACATGATGGATCGAATTTTCATCTGCGAAGTCTTGGCCAAACGGAATGAAATCGACCCATTTCTTAAACGGATGGTAACTGGGGATGAGAAATGGGTCACATACTACAGTATTATGCGAAAACGATCGTGGTCAAAGTTCGGTGAAGCAGCTCAAGCGGTGGTCAAACCCGGTCTAACATCCAGGAAGGCTCTACTGTATTTGTTGGGACTGGAAAGGAATCATTTATTAGGAGATGATTCCCCATGGCCAAACACTAAATTCAGATATCTACTGTCAACATCTGGAGGATTTGAAGGCAGTGATTGACCAGAAATGGCCAACAGAGATGGTGTTGTGTTCCTATCAGGACACCGCTAGGCCATACACACACTTCTGTAGTGACTCGCCAGAATCTCTGGGAGCTTGGTTGGGAAGTTTTAATGTATCCACTATATAGTCCGGACCTGGCACCATGCGATTACCACCTTTTTCTCACATTGCAAAGCCTCCTGAGTGATAAGAAATTGGGATAAAGAGAAGATTTTGAAAATCGATTACTAGATGTTTTTGCAAATAAGGGCCAAGACTTCTATGAGAGAGGCATTACGATGCTACCTTTAAAATACCATAAATTATGCAACAAAACGGTTCATATTTGATCATAATGGGACAATCGGAAGCATGTTAAATAAAGTCTTGATTTTCAAGCAAAATTATATGGATTTCTTTTTCTTCAACCTAATATATTTATACTTTTTTATTAGCAAAAGTGGTTATTGTTCGCAAATTAAAATTATTATCCCCTTTAAAAGAAATGCAATGTGATTTATAAGTTTTTCTAGCATTTTTTATGAATTACGCGAGTCTGAAACAATATATTTCTAAATGTTTAATTTGGAAACTTTTAATGTTTTTATTTTTATATACAAAAACAAAAAATTATAAAAGTGAAAATAATGAAATTTGTGAGCACATTTTAGTTCAATAGAACAGTTATATAAGTAACTAATATAAAGTTACGTTTTAAGTTACACTTGGGTATCATTTTAATTTTCATTCAAGTTTTAATTAATGCGAGTAAGTAAAAACAAATTACTTAATTTTTAGGTACATTACAGTTTTATGAATTATTCATTGTGTGCCTTTTTTTGTTTCTAAACCTATTTTTAACCGTTTAAAGAATACATTAGTTTAGAAAAAAGGTTTTCATAAGATGCCCCTGTGTACAATGTTAAAATGTTTACATTCGATAATTTGTTCTTGATTATTTTTTATGATTTCTGAATTCTTTATTCCATCCTTTCATTGAATGGTCAACAATTAAAACTTAATCGGAGAGGAGTTTCTACGCATTTTAGAAAAAAAAGTGGTGAAACAATTTTAATATTTTATATATGCATTGTTTTGATCATATAATTTTTGTCACATTTTTCTCATTAAAGTCATGATTTCGTTGCCGACAGCTTCTGGTGCAAAATTAACCAAATTATTTTCACAAACCTTTTTTTAAACCAACAAGTCACGATCAAGACAGATATTTGAAGAATAAAACAACCGGTTATCTAAAATTGCTGTTCGGTTTTGTACGCACAGATGTCGCTCCTTTGCTGTAAATGTACATAAAATTTAAAAACATGGATGTTTCGATTCGAATATTATAGATGACTTTTCTGTATACGAATATTGGGCGTTGAGATATCTGGGAAAAATTCGAATTCATTAAAATTTGTAAATAATGTGTACACTGATATTGTATAATAAAATCATTAATGAAGTTCTGGCTCAGTATGTCCTCATCAACATGAAAAGAACAATTATTTCTTCTGTTACAAGGTCAAAACTAAGCAGCAAATGCATGAAGCGTCCCACGCAAGCTTTCTCACTGTCGGTTCCTGACGATGGTGAAAGAAGGGTGTGCTTTTTATAGATGAAATAATGAAATATATACGAATTCGCTTTGATTCTGGTTGATTTTCTGTTGTTTGCTTAAATACCAGCAATTCCTGGTACAGTGTGAGAGAGAGAGAGATAAATTTTCTTCGTTTTTAATGACCTGTTTAGAATTCTGCTCATTTTATTTGCTTTCAACAATGATTCGCAAATACATATTCGATCCATAAAAGGTTTCACTTTTAAATTATGTTGAACTAAATATCGAACTTCTTAACATTTCACACAAGCCTTCTTCAATAAATTCACTTCCGGAAGACGTACACTCATGAATTGTGTCTACGTAAGAACTATATAGAGCGCCATTCTCCTTTCTCTGTCTTTGTTCAGAGCAAATAATTTTTTACATCGCTTTATGCATACATTAATAGCATTTCCCCAGTATTCGTAATTTCCAGTAGATTGTAAATTGTGTGTTTGCTAACATTTACTGTACATGTATGTATATATAAACATATATGTATATAAGTATATGCTTTACGTAGTTGCATTTTGAAAATCTTATTATGGTCTTGCTTCCTAATCTTCCTCATTGTATAATCCCCAACATATATATATATATATAGTCTTATTCTCTACAAACGAGAGATAACACCCAACAATCACATTCGAAAAACACAAAGACAGTAGGAAAATCACACAATGAAGGACACATTGTGATGTTCCTCCCCTTGGAAGTACATCTCTCGAAGCATAAGCGTAAGCTAGAGGTGTAGAATTAACGAAAGAACTGGGATCAAACGTTATCTTAATATGATTTTATTAAGGGGGCATAGTACCTTGCGAGAACAAAAATTGTTTGTTGTCATATACATGTTACGATTCATCATAAGTTAACAAATTTTGCTAATTTTGATCTGAGTTTTATATATTATCTATAACAATGTATAAACTTTAAGAAAACTAGAGAAATTTTGTTCTTTAATAAATACAAAATTTATAAATACACTGCTGGACAATTGCTAAGGACGGATCACAAATTGCTATGTAGCATAACATTAAGAGAGACATGAGGCCTAGTAGGATAAAATATAGTTGCCACACTGTTCAGATAATAGAATAAAGAATATTTATTGTTCTGGAAAGTACAAAAGCTATGAAACACCTGAAAGAAAAAAAATGTTCATTTGATCTGCGTACGGAGAAATGGAACAATGCATCTAAAAGTCAGCAGACACCTTAAAGAAAGGTATCAGTACGGGATATGTCCACCGTGGAGTGTGATGCAACATTCCACACGTCGTACCATACTTTGCACAACGTTATAAAGCAGCTGTTGAGGCAATTTATCCCATTCCTCTGTGAATGCACGGATGAGGGTGTTCTTGTTTGTCGGAGGATAGTTTCGACCAGCAACGTGCCTCCCCAAAGCATCCCACACATTTTCAATGGGGTTTAGATCTGGAGAACGCGCTGGCCATACGAGACGTTGAATACCCTCGCTGTCTAGACAATCCTGAACAGCGAGTGTTCGATGACATGATGCGTTGTCGTCCATAAAAACAAATTTATCACCGACAGTACCACGGAAAAGACGAACATGATGAAGCAGAACTTCATCAATGTATCGTTGGCCCGTCATAGTCCCATTCGCAATCACATGTAGGCGCGTGCGGCCATTGATCATGATGCCGGCCCACACCATGATACTGCATGTCGGATATCGGTCCTTTTCCTGGATATTTTCTGGAACGATAAGCAGTACCAATCTCGCCAGATCAGTTGGCGTCTACAATTCGATGACAGACTGAACCTACTCTCATCTGAGAATAGTACGCATGCCCAGTCCTGTTCAGTCCAATTGTGATGCTCACGACACCATTGCAAACGGGCAGTACGGTGCTGTCTGTTCAATGGGACACATACAACAGGTCTGCGTGCGTATAGTCCTCCTCCCCTCAAACGTCTGGCAACAGTTTTTCGGGAGATCTGCTTTCCTAAGGCAGCAAGAAACTGATTTGCCACCTGCTGAGCTGTGGTGCGCCTGTTCCTTTTAGCTGATAGGACGATATATCTGTCTTCTGCAGGCGTCGTACTTCTAACACGACCTCCCCGTGCCGTCTACTACACATTCCAGTAGTTTTAAATGACTTCCACAGCCGTGAAACAACGCTGTGAGCGATGTCGAACTCCCTGGCAACATCTGTTATTTTTTGCCCTTCTTCAATCTTTCCAATAAATCGGCCACGCATAAAATCATGTATATGATGTCGGGAAGGCATGCCAAAAATTTTAAGTTCGTCTATTAAATCTTTCCTGTAAAACTTTGACTTGAAACAACAACTGTCCACACGCGTCAAAACCTTTAAAGCTCTTATGAACGCTATCACGTGATGAACGGGCGTGGAAAACAAATTTGCATACTCATACTTCTTCTTACTAATATCCCGCACTTATTCTAATTTTCCACATTTTGCTTCCTTTCATTTTGTGGTTGCTATGGATGATAGTGTTATCCGTCCTTAGCAATTGTCCAGCAGTGAATATATACCATATTTAAAAAAAATATTACTTACCTCCTGTTCCCGCAAGATAATTTTTAAATTATACACTTTAGAATCTCAATTTTGCATTAACTTGAAGCTAAATGTAACCTTTATTCTGTGTGTGTGTGTGTATACCACTTAATTGAAAAGTATCTTATATTTTTTTTTTAATATTTTTTAAAATTAAAAAATTCATAATAAATATTTTTTTAAAAAATTTCCATTTTTATACAGTTGCAAATCAAAATGTATTAAACAATAAAACATAATTATGGCATACAGAATTAAGATCTATGACTAGATAATGCATGCCAATTTTTGTAGCTCTAGAGTAAAAACTTTTTTACAATCTTGCGGGAAAGTGTAAAAAATTGAAACTGAGAAAATCAAGTTTAAAGATTGACATTTCAATATTTCAAATAAAACTTAATACATAATATTTAAAATGATCCTGCTTCATATGTAGGACCTTCTAGTATTGCAAAATGCTCTCATTTGTGGCTTTTTTTTCTCATTCTGCTAGCCCTACGGTCCTCTAATGTATATGATTTTGATTTAATGTCGGCATTTTTTATGCATGCATAATTGGCCTTAAAGGCAGAGGTAACAGTGAAATGTCCTATTTTAAAGCCAAGAGCTTTCATTATCTTAATACGTCCCGTCATTCCCTCATTAAACATCACTATAGCCTCATTTACTGCTATATCTACAATATTTTTAGATGACCCAGAAGTTTTTGGGGCAGTACTTCCAAACAGTCGAGTTGAACGACTCATTAGCGTTTTGTGTTTTACCTCCCACACATTTTTTCAGCAATTTTGGTGCAGATAGTTCTGCTATTATAGGCTTCATTTCATCCATTTTGGCAATTGGCACAATATTTTTATGTTTGAATAAAGAAGCAAAATTCGTAGCAACTGCCTTTTGATATTTGCACCACGAAGTATCACCAATTGGGCAGAAGTGATGCATAGGTTCCTCATCAGTGGACCTATAATGACAATAAATTGTCCATATGGCCTAACACATATCACTAATGGAGCTATTATTCTGTCTAATAGCATTGCCATAATAGGTGGTAATTGTATCAATGAACTTATCAGTCAGACGATTTTTACCGCTGATACTCTTACCATCTCATAATTTTTTGCCACGATTCATTGTTTTTAATTTTCGCAGTCTAGCACCCATACGCTTTTGTATGTGGCCAACACATTCAACTTTTTCTATAGAATAAGGTGCTGTCCTTTGAAGCTCTGGGAAGGTTTTGTGTCACCATCGCCGATATACATAATATATTTCGCATTTCGTTATGGCACCGATCTTTGAAATATTTTCTTCATCCCGTCTACTTCCATTTTACTGGAAGAACCAATATGGTTCTTTACACAGTGGGTTGATGTTTCAATTTCCACTCTGCATATGAATGTCCAGTTTTTGGTCCTCGCCATTTTTCACATCCTTTACAATATGAAGAGAGAACAGCAACATCAATCACTTTCCCTGTAACATCTCCAATGACACTACACACACCAATCCGTGAAGTGTGTCCACGTGTTTTCCACGTACCGTCACCACTGAGACAGATTTCGTTACTTCCAGAAGCTGATACTTCTTTCGCAGCATTTTTCATGGAGTCATCTGCTACTTCACGACTGGCCAAATTTATTTTTCGCAGTATCCTTTCATATGATTTTTGTGATACTGGTGGTGGCAAATCCATTGCTGTGCAAAAATTCTTAATTCCACAAAAACCTAATCCTACTGTACGCATAGCATAGGTTATTCATGTATTTACTTCATAGTTCTTACTTGAAGCAATAACTGAGGAACTTTTAAAAGTGGGCAATGTACTGCATGAGTAGCATTCAACATAAAACTCAGATACCAATCCATACAAATTTTTTTCTTTCAGAACTGCTTTAGTATTGCAGTTAGAACATATTAAATATTTGGATGGTTCAGATAATAAAATATCAATGTTTATCATTCTATATCCATTAGATTGATTGGAATTTATTACTTCCTTGTCAAGATAATTTTCTTTGCACAATTTCTTAGCTGAAGCAGATATGCAGTCAACATCAAGCGTATCTGATACTTTTCGACGTATCTGATACTTTTCGAGTGTATTGATTCGCATGAAAACGCTTTCGTTTTCGGTCATAGTCACTGCCTCTACGTTGAGCTTTACTAGACATTTTTTACTAATTAAAAAGATGCAAAAAAAACTTCAATCAACAAAAATTTAAAAAGCTTACGAATTACGAGAATAATGAGATAACACTCAATAAAGCAGCAGTAAGCAGTATGAAATACAAATGTAAGCAAGCAATACTTCAAACTAGGGCAGTGTTGAGTTGCAAACTTCCTTCTCTCATTAAAAATAGATAAAATTAAAAATTAGCAACAACTGGGGAGAAAATAATTTCAATAACACCATCGATTTCAAAACCGAAACTAACGCACATGGTTTGTTTACATTGGATTTAAATGGACAGTCCAGTGCTGACGTTTGACATTTTTTGTTGCTATTGCCGTAATTCTGGTCCGATTTTGACGCGGTTTGTTTTAAAATGCTCCTAACAGTCTGTATTAATTTTTAAAATTATTTTTGAAAAATGGATTATTTTGCCGTTTAAAGGCACTATGCCCTCTTAAGATATTCAACTTAAACCTTTAACAAATTCAATTTTAATAATTAATATGAGAGAATCTACGATGACGCAATACACAACACACATATATATATATATATATATATATATATATATATTCATAAGATATTATTTATAAGACCTAATCCAATTCAGACCAATCTTAATAAGCGAACGACCTAATCTTCGATTCTTATATTAAATAATCAATCCTACCTTATTACAGCTTGTAGTAGTGAGAACTCTTGTCTTTATATGCAATGGGACGCAACTTTACTAATAACATGAATCCACGTCACGCAGAACTTATTCAAACTTGAAACACGAACTGTAGTAACTATCAACTGTCACAACGCACATCAATTGTCTAACATTCCTTTACATTGCCATCCCGCTTAATCTAAGATCCGATATTTAAAGTCCGTTTATTTGCATCTCTTATACACATTTCATTTTTTGGATCTGGTTGGAAAAGACTTGCCATTAATTTTGGCTCAAAGAACCCAAAGGACTTGTTAAAGAACAGACGCGTAAGACGTCACAACATGAGCAACCGAGATTAAAAATTATAAAATGGGTGTTGCAGTATTATAAACAATGCTGTCTTAGAACAGCTAATATATAAAGTAATTTATATAGAAGTGGGGTTGAACATGTTTTTTGGGCAGCCAAGCTTCCCCATTTATGTAAATAATACTGAGCAAAAACCTATTGAAAGTAATGGATAGGAATATCTAAATCCATTACCTACCTAAAAATTGCACTTAAAAATGCAGAGCCCGCGCTAAATCTGAGTGCAATAAAAAAGTTACTACCAGATTCTGGATCCTAATGCAGATTTAAATCATGTGAAAGGCTGAAATGTAGCACTTAACAAAAGTGTAAAAAGAATGAAAATAAAAATTAATAAAGAGTTACAAATTACCATAACTTTAGTAACACTAGAGTATATATAAATAAAATAATAAGTAATTTTATCTAATATTAGAATATGGAGGTAATTATAACTATGAAATATGTGAGTTTATAGTAATAAACTATTATCAATCTCTCTCTCTCTCTCTCTCTCTATATATATATATATATATATATATGTGTGTGTGTGTGTGTGTTTGTATATGTATACATGTGTGTATATGTTTATAAGTATATGTGTGTCTATGCTTTACGTAGTTATATTTTGAAAATATTATTGTGATCGAGTTTCCAAATCTTCCCCATTGTATAATTTTAATTACTGAATGTCTATGTTTGCATGCGAGCAATTTTGTATTTGTTCTATATTTATTGTATTTGTATCCATTCTTGTTACTTTTTTCCTTTTGTGCCTGGTATCGTTCTATTTGAAATACCCTGCTACTATTTGATTGAGTATTGACTTACTTTTGTAAGCATTGTGTTCTACTTTTCGGCACACGAGGAGTTCTTACCCGGAGTCTAAAAAAAAAATGCTGTTTAAATCTAGAGTGAAATGTTTTGGCTAAAATTCATGAAATATTTCCAGAATACCACTGACATTATCGGTGGCTGGCTGATAACAATAGAGGACAAATATTCATTGAACAAACAGTAATTCCAATTTACTTTTAAACTTGTTGCATGAAACTCTATCTCTCAAAAAGTATTAGGGCTTTAGGGCAAGAAATGTCAGATTCTAATACAGTTAGATTGACAAAACTTTTATTGGTTAGTTTTATCGTATCAATATATTTCGATAAATAAGCGATCGCACTGATGTCATCTATATATCATGAACCAAGATATCTTTAAGACTTCTTCTAACAAAGTCAATATAACTTTTTGCATTCGACTGCAATTCGAAACGCTGCTGTTTTACTCAATCTCAATTTATTTCTATACAGGGGATTGAAATCAGGTACTTCCATATATTTCCGCTTAAGATTGCTTCACAATTACTGATACTCAAAAATATAAGAAAATAGAAAAATAATATATGAATAATATCGAATTTATTCCACTTGATTTTCTAAAAATGTAAGATCCTCATAAGTTTACTTCAAAGAAACAAATTGTAGAATTAGTTTAAAAAATTGTTGAATTTAACTTTGGGTGCAGAGTAGTACAGTTTTGACGAAGTTTCATTTTTTTTCTTTCAATTTATGCCTGTTTTTTTCTTTACTTTGTTGTTCGAGAAGCTCTCGAGTTATTATTGATGAAAAAACAATTCTTCTTAGGGAACAGTTTTTGCCAAATAATTTCACAAAAGATGTTTTCTTACTCCTTTATATTCTTATAGTTTTTCTTCTTAAAAATTTTGACTTCAAACGATTTTATTTATTACGAATAAGTACTTTCAGAATCATTTTCTTGTTATAAATTGCCCACTTGAGCCTCTCAGTTTACAGGGACTGGCTTAATATTTATTAAGAAAGGCAAGACTTCGAAACAAGAAATTAGAACTTGAAGTTTTCTTAAAGAAATCCCTCGTTTAAAGTTTATTCTAAGTTTACTTATATTAATACAATACATGTAGTTTCATTTTGATTCAATAGTAAAGAAGAAAAAAGTAAATATGTTAATAAAAATCGATCTTAACTTATAGACAATTTTTGTGAATGAAGAATGTTTAATAAGATAATGTTACATTTTGTTATTGAAAATAGATAAAATAATCCCTTGCACCCCAAATATCACACGGGACTTGCAAAAGTAAGTAAAACAAGGTTCAACAAAAAATTTAGAATAAGTTACCAAACAATCGATTCAAAACAAACCAATAAAGTTACAAAACAAAAACCAATGAACTAACAAACCTAGCCTGTGAAGTTGCAAAATAAGCCAATTAAGTTACATATCCAAACAATTAAGTTACAAAACAAACTAACGAAGTAACAAAATCAAAACAATAAAACTACAATATCAGATCAATGAAGTCACAAAATCAAATAGCTGAAGAAGTTACGAAATAAAATAAATAAAGTAACTCGTACAAAATATTAAGAATGCAGCTTTACAAAAACCTGGAAGAAATTAAGAGGCCAGTTAATTTTAAGAGTATGTATTTTGAATTTAAGCATTTTCTCTTAAAGTTTAAAAAGATGTTGTTAAAATCTATTCAGATACTTTTTTAAATTAACATGTCCAGAAAGAAATTGGGTGATTTTTAAAGTTCTAAAAAAGAATTGTATAATAGTTTTTATGGAATTGTATGATAAACTACTTTATGAATAAAAAATGGGATGATTGAGTGTTGGTACAATTTGTTCAGAGAGTGACAAAATTCTTTTCAATTTTTTGGCACTAAAATTGTTTGACAACGTTAACTGGTAAATCAATACCTCATATGGTTGCACATTTATTCATAAAAATCGATCCTTTCATTTGCGATATTTCCGGTAGGACCTCGAAGAAAAACAAAAGACACAAGGAAACTGTGTCCTTAGGTATTTTACGGTTCCTTTGAATTTCTACAATGACGTTATTGAAGAATGAAATACTTTTATCATTTCTAAGGAGGCATGGAGAAATCCGATTAAATTAAATACTTAACAATAATTTACAATAAAAATAGTTCCATCAAAATTCTACCTTGATGGAATTCAATTTCAATACCGTTATAAGAAATAACAAATTACAACGTAATTGTTAATTTTACTTTCATTAGTATAAAGCAAAAAAATGAAAAAAATTTCTTCAATCGTACTTTGGTATCTTTTTGCGTGGATCTCCACTTTGAACAATGTAGGAGATTTGATGTATTTGTTAAGAGTAGGACCACAAACTCTTGAGTTATTTGTAATGAAAGGACAATACCCAGCTATCTTGTAGATAAAAGGATGAACATTGGAATGAATACCATAAGTGTTACGTGAAATAGAAAATCTAATACTTATTGTAATTCATTACATTTACTTAAAATATAAACTGTGTGCTTTTTTTTCTAAGAAAACTTATTACAAATACTTAACCTAATACTTACCTAATACTTAATTTCCTCTATTGAAGCTTAAGACATTCCATTCGAAAGAGTAAATGAGGAGTATAAAATAGGAAGTGCCGTTTTTCAATAATCATTGGACTGGATGCTGCAAGACTTAACTTCAATTTAATGTATCCGACTACGTGCGGAACCGTGCTTTTGCAAAAGAGCATAAATGGATAATTTCATGATATTTAGTGTCACTTAGATTAGAATATATGCATAAAATTGTTTTAAGGACATTTTGAGAAAAAATTTATTTAAATACAATATTTTGGCAAAAAAATTAACTTAGAATAATCTTTTTCCAAATGTTCTCCTTTTGTGAAAAATGGTCCTATTATAATAATATTTTGCCTGTATATAGCTTTGACCTGTGTTCAGAGGCTCAACTAGAATTTTTGAAATATATAACTTAGAAGTGAGCTTATTCATATTTTACGACAACAGAGGGGAGCAATTTTAAGAAAAAAACGCGAATAATTATTTCAATTTGTGGTAACTCTGAAAATAATGTGAATTTTTCAAAAATTCTAGTTGAGCCTCTGTAGAGAGGTCTGAGCTATATACAGGCAAAATATTATTATAATTGAACCATTTTTCACAAAAGGAGAACATTTGGAAAAAAATTATTCTAAGTTAATTTTTTGCCAAAATATTATATTTAAATAAACTTTTTTGTCAAAATGTCCTTAAAACAATTTTATGCATGTATTCTAATCTGAGTGACACTAAATATCATGAAATCTATCCATTTAAGTGCATTTTTAAAATCACGGTTCCGAACGTAGTCGGATACCTTAATTGATTTGACCAATCAGAAGCGAGATTAAAGAAATCTTTGCCACAAACAAAAATGGTAGAAAGGCTCTAGAAGTAGAGCAAAACATCATCAGAGAGAGTGACAACTTCACTACAGAAGAAAATTTCGGAACTTTGAAACAAGATGAAGAATAATATTCCAAAAAATTAAACCCGCAGAAGTAACTCGGGGACAGTATCTTTCAAGATGATCTATTGAATAAACAAAGCCTCTTACTTTAACTTAACCGTCCTGTCCTAGATTTCAAAAAGTTTGAAATAAGGGAATAGATATTGATGGGAAGACAGACCTGTGTTCATTAATTTAAAAATACAAGAACACTATGCGTGGTCGAAAGCACTTTTAATATAGAAAAAAAAATCAGAATACTAGGTAAATTTTTATTTTTACTTCTGTGAATATTATCCCATTTAGTCGCACATAAATGCCTCTTCAATAAAGAAGCATTTATGGGTAAAATAATACCTCGAACTTACTTGATAGGTGGGACTGAGTGATAACCGCGTGAGTCGTGGTATAATTTCGTATTTATAAATAAATGTAAATTATTTTAAGTTGAGGCCAGAGACGAAAGAAAAATAATAATTTACAAAAATAAAATGCTTCGCAAAATCTTAGGTAAAACAAATACAAAATCACTAATCAAAGTTTTTGGATGTAGAAGGTTTCATAAAATCTATCAAAGTAGTCTCTGCAGGCTCATATTTTTTTCTCCAGCAAAATTTCCTCGTACAATGCTAATAGTGTTTTTTTTTTGCTCCTTGTCTTGCTGAAAAAATACGCTCTTCATTTGAGTCTATATTTTCTAAAACTTTTTGAGATTTTTTAATTGAATGTGAAGGCCTTTATACGCTCAAAACTACCAACCAACATTCATTTTGATTGAACTCTGTGTAAAGACTCAAATTCTTCAAAGTCTTGCTCTTGCACGTGCATTTCTATGAGCTCATCAATTGGCTCAATTCATGAAGTCACATGATAAAAACAATCACGTATTTTCCATTGAATTCAAAGCAAACATTAAACTAATTGTGCTTGTTGTTCTATTTGTAAAACTCGGATAAAATTTCAAATTTTGAGTAAAGATGTTTAAATCTTAGGGAAGAAATATTCAAAAAGATTTTTTTAAATTAAAAAAGATTAGATTTTTTTATGTTTATATTTTTGAATAAAATGAATTTTGTATGCACGGTACTCTTTTAAGAGAAAGTTTCTACAAAGAGCAAAACTTGGCAACACCGGAGCGCGTGAACTGATTAGCTGGAAACACTAGATAGTTTTATCGTGTGACTATGGCGTCGTATGAGTTTTTAATTGATTGGCTAGAATCACGTGGCTTTCACTATCATGTGACTATGACGTCACATGAATTGAGCCCATTGTCAGCTCCTGATTGTAGGAATCCAACAGTGCTTGAACGTCATCACCATCCACTTCTAAATATATTTACCTGGCAAGATCTACAACTTCTTCAATCACATTATCAATTTCCTCAGGCTCTGGAACTGATTTTGCCTGAGTTTCAGTGATAAGATTAATGAAAGGGCGAATCTGCGAGAATTGAAAATCGCTTTGACTCCGAATTCACATATAATTGGAGATATTACTGTACTGTAAATATATTTGGAAGAGAATAAACATTTTTTACAACTTTTTTGTATGCTACAATGTTGGAGCTTCTTTTACACATCAAAGCCAGAGCTTATGGCTAAAAATTCTGATGATGCCTTTTTACTTGAATTAAATTTTTGTCCTTCTGATTTCATAGGCAGCGGTATATAAAACATTCAAAATCTTATGAGTTATACAGTTAACAAGAAATTTAAATCTTTCCACTTAATGTTTCTTTCGTCCTTTTTTACTAAATAACTTCAATAAATAAAACGTCAGATTTCAATTAATTGAACAAAAATTAACTAAAATTTCTACCTAGTAGAATAAAACAATAATTTTTTTTCAGGAAAAATATGATATATTTTTTTTTCAAACTGCTAATTCTTTCAGTAATATCACTTTAAAGTATCTCATATAATATAGAAAATCCAATAAGTTATAAATTGTTTAATTTTTATTATGTTTTATCTTAAGAGAATATATATACACTACTGGCCATTAAAATTGCTACACCAGGAAGACGACGTGCTACAGACAAGAAATTTAAATGACACTAAGAAGGTACTATGATACTAAGAATAGCTTTTCAGTGCATTCAAAGCAGGCGCAGGTAGTGACACAATGTGTTTAAACGAGGAAATTGTTCAGCCGATTTCTCACACACAAATTGCAATTGAACGTTGTTGCCTGGTGAAAAGTTGTTGTGATGCCTTGTGTAAGAAGCAGATATGCGTACCAGCACGTTTCTGACTTTGATAAAGGTCGAATCGTAGCGTACCGGAATTGCGGTTTATCGTATCACAGTATCGCTGTTCACGTTGGTCGAGATCCAATGACTGTTAGGATAATATGGAATCGATGGGTTGATGATGGTAATACGGAACGCCTTGCTGGATCTCAACGGCCCCCTATCACTAGCAGCCGAGAAGACAGGCATGTTACCCGCATGACCTTAATGGATCGTGCAGCTACGTCACGATCCCTGAGTCAAGAATTAGGCTCGTTTGCAAGACAACAAGTGACTGCACGAACAGTTCGACGACGTCTGCAGAGAAGCATGGATTCTCAGATCGAAGACCATGGATGCGGCTACCCTTGACGCTGCATCACAGACAGGAGCGTCTTCAGAGGAGTGATCAATGATGAACCTGGACGCACGAGTGGCGAGATGTCAGTTTTAACACCATTTTATAAACTTCACTTGTATGTAACGGAAACTTTGAACTCAATTTTTACCCACTTTAAATGGTTAGATTAACTCAAAATTTCGCTCACTTGTCCAGGACCGATAACAGTACAATAATTTAATAATTTTGTTCCATTGACCTGACCAGGATCATTAAAATGAACCATTTCCCATTTTCAGATCCCATCCCGTATCTGGCGATTAATTTCAGATCCCATTTTCAGATGTGGGTACTAATTCCAGATTTAGCGACTAAAAGATTAAGTTACAACTTAGTTCGATTAATTTATAAAACGGTGTTTTTTAGTTTTTTTAACTATAGCTCATTAATTTGAGATGAATCTAGGTTCTGTCTACAGCATCAAGATGATCGCAGCCGAGTTTTGCGGCATCGGGGAGAACGCACATTTGCATCGTGCATTCGTCATCGCCATACTGACCCATCACCTGGCGTGATGATATGGGTTGTTATTGGATACACCTCTCGGTCACCTCTTGTTTGCATTTAAGGCACTTTAAACAGTGCTCGTTACTTTTCTGGTGTGTTACGACCCGTGGCGCTACCCTTTATTCGATCCCTGCGAAACCCTACGTTTCAGCTGAATAATTCACGATTGCTTGTTGCAGGTATTGTACGGATCTTCCTTGACACGGAAAATGTTTGGTTGTTGCCCTGGCCTGCATATTCACCAATATCTCTCGCCAATTAAAAACGACTGGTCTATGGTTGCCGAGGGACTAGCTCGTTACCATACGGCTGACACTACGGTTGATGAACTGTGGCATCGTGTTGAAGCTGCATGGGCATCTGTACCTGTACATACTATCCAATCTTTGTTTGACTCAATGCTCAGGTAAAAAAGTGCTGCTATTACTGCCAGAGGTGGTTGTTCTGGGTACTGATTTCTCAAAATCTCTGATTCCAAATTTCTTGAAAATTTAATTAAATGTTATTTCCAGTATATACTTGTCCAATAAATATCATTTTGCTATCTCCATTTCTTCTGGTGTAGCTATTTTAATGGTCAGTAGTGTATATATAAAGCAACGTGTTTTCATGAGGAATTAAGTAATTAAATTATGTTTATTTAAAAGCATAAGGAATCTCATTAATATTTCAAAATATACAAATATCCTTATTTTAGTTAGAATTTTTTAACACTTTCCTATCAAATTGTAAACAATGCTATAAATGAACAGATTTCCCATTGTTCAATTTTTAAAAAAAGTTTAAAATATATTTAAAAATGCAATCAATGGCATTATCACCTTATCGATTTCTTTTCCAAATATTTATTTGTACGCAGAAATTAATAATTAATTAATCATACGACTCTGAGTCAACCGTAGCATACTTTATGTATTTTCAAACTAAATAAATATATCTGCTGATTTTTCATTTATTGCAGCATCTCTTCAGAAAAAACTCATATACAATTCAAATAACTACACCCTCAAATTTTCTTGCACTACCACAACAAATCTCATGAAATGACATAGTGTTTAACTATAAATAAACATTTTCGAAGAAATAACCCAAATTCTACTCTAAGTATATTCTTTCAGTATATTTTAAATGAAATTTTTCTTGTGAATCTTTGACACTTGACATACATTTTTATCAAACTAAATATACAGTGAATGCTGATTTTTTTTTTAATTTGTTCTAGCTACAAGAGACCTATATACAAGTTACTTATCTGCCTCAGTAGTAACAATAAGCAAGATCTGTTTCATATCATTTTAAATACTTCTTCATAGAATTTTACTTAATTTATTTTAAGGTGAACAGATTTCATTCGATTCGAGTTCGGAATGTCAAATCAAAATTTAATATAATTACTCAATTACAAAATCACAAATAATATATAATCTATTTAAAAGGTTTCATTTAATTTTCAAGTTAATGAAACTAGAGATTTTGTTTTAAATGTTGTACTCTCCACCTATGCATATTAATAAGTCTTAATGAAATTACTTGCGAAAAGAGAATGAATCTTAATCGGATTTTTCCTAAATATTAAAATGTTCATCTGCTTATAGAGAATGGTAGGAAGGATTTCATATAAATAAATATCAGTTATCTTATATTTACTTCGAAGGACTTACTGTAAATTTTATAATACAGTTTTTATGTTGCATAACTTGATTTAATTAAATATAAGATGCTATATTACCAAAACATTGATTTAAGACAAATAAAACAACATTATTAAATTCCAAATTATAATCCTTATATATTATAAATAATTCTGTTATTTAAATTACCTAAAATTAATTTAATTTATATCGGAGATTATTTGAAAAATGAATAAGCACAAAATCACAAAATTTAATCCTTATTTTCTAGTTGATTTTCGTTCTCTAAATATTCCGAAAATTATTTTAGTTTCTTTTTTTAAAAAAGCATCATCTCTCACTTGTTTCCGCACTCGCCTAATTTCGATTTTCTCATAATCAAGACACAAACCTGAAAAATAATTATTATCTTTTCTCGCCAACCTTTCGGCGTTGGCAACACCATAAATTTCTTCAGAAGGAAAGGAGCTTTCTTTAAATGCTCGAAAATCCCGTGCGTTGGAAAATGGAATATTAAAATATTACAGGCTTTCAATAAAAGCGGTTAATTTTGGTTCAAAGCCAGAAGAGCTGTCTATGAGAAGGAAGGAAAAATTGCCAGCATCTTCATTAATCTCATCTTTGCGCTGGGGAGGAAGCATGCTTAATTTATTATCTCATCTCAGTTTAAGTTGGGGCTACAGTTTTATCCAACCCGTAAACAAGTCTTCATTTTGCCTCGGTAATTTTTTTAAACTTCTTTAAAGGCTCGCGTTTTCAACGATATTCATCTTCGACAGATTTTCCGTCGTTAAAATAAGACAGATGCTCGTTACAGATCTTGTCTTGGGAAACGGTGGAATCTCATCGTTGCAAATAAAATTTAAAGGCTCTTGATGTAATCTCGCTTTAAATGCACCCCGTCGATGCAATTTATTTATTAAAAGCGATATTAAAGCCTTTAAAGGAATGAAAAAATCCTCCCTAAACGATCGATTGGGATCGATTTTGAGGATGTGAAACGTTAATTGCTCTACGGTGCTGGAAGGATGAGTCGCAATTCTTTTGATAAAGTCTAAGATCAATTGATTTGGGGATTTTAATGATACAGGAAGGGGAAACTTGATTTACCCGAAGACAATAAATAAAGGAACATGATGGGGATAAATTGTTAATTGTTACTATAAAAATGCTGCCAGACTTTTTTATCTGCTGACGAATAATGACCTGTTCTAATGAATTCATACCAAAAGTAAATAATTAGACATGAGATACATACAGAGAGGAATGAGAGAGTTTACCGTACAATGGATATAATGTCTGATATTTGGTTTCTGTAGATTTTTTTTTTGTCTTACTCGAATAATGAAGCAGGTTAGATCTAAAGTAATTTAATTATACTACGTAAGAAAGGTATTTACAACATTAATCTGTATTTAGATTTTTTTACAAACGGAAAACATTTCTACTAAACAGCCATTTTGTAGACCACAGGTTCCCAAACTTTTTTGTCTCATAGATCCCTCACCATGTTTTTCGGTTTTGGGTAGACCCCTGCTTACATAACAATGAATTTTTACAAATTTATCAACTTAAATGTCTTTTCGACAGATGGTATTACTACTTACTTTTAAAGAACTAAGTTTCAGTTGTAAAATACAGTATTTAAAACTCAAGAAACATATTTTAATTGATTAAACTAAAATTTAATTAGTGTATAAAACGGAAAGCCAATGCTTTCAATGGGAGGAATGAATTTGTTGCTTCAATAACAAATTTTCAACATTTGGTATCAATCTTGTAAAGGTTAGATATGCACTACAGTTCTGAAACTCATTCTCACTAGGAAAAGCAATTAAAAACTTTCTCACGATATTCCCTAATTTGGAACAAATAACAGGTACTTCCTTTAAAGCCATAATTGCTGTGACATCCACTTCTAAACTCTACTTTAAGATCTTCGTTAATGCCTGTTCCGATCAATTTCTATTGTTGTAGGGTTGGATATGTGCCCTGTCACATCCCCTCCCCATATTACTTAAAGTGGAGCAGTCCACATTGACATCAGACCCCCCACCAGTAGTGTCCGACATAAAGGACGACACACGGGAAATGAAGCAGACAGGCATTAGAGACGCTAAGCTTTAGACGTGGGAGAAAGACGTTCTCCTTTGGTGTCCAATATATTTTAAATATTTCATCCTTCATTTTGTTTAATAAATCATTATTCATCCTAAGATTGTATTCATTTTCCCATATTGTAATATGACTTTTTTTCCAATGTTGCCATATGGATTCCATTACCCACTGTGGTATAACTGTAATCAACATTTCACACCTAGTTTCAAAATCTGAATAAAGCAGTACTTTTCAAGCTTTCAATACTGGCGACCCACTTTTTAATCATAATTTTTATCGCACCCCCCTTATACAATAATAATACATTAAAAGCAATAATATAGCACTTTGACGCTAAATCTACAATACGATCTTAATTATAAACCGTACAAATTAATGAGTTAGGTACATTAAATTTCGTATATGTTACTTTTAAGTAATATATATTTTAAGTAAATTTCTTTGAAGTAATAGAATAATTCTTTTGTTATTTTTCTTTCTTTAATTTTTAAATTGGAATAGATTACAAAATGTGGTGGCTACTTTGAAGACAAAATATAGATCTCATAAAAATATAGAAGAAACCCAGAGTGTCAATTTCCAATCGTAAGCCTTCCTTTGAAAAACTTTGCTCTGCAAGACAAGCCCATGGAAGTCACTAATATTTATTATGCTTGCTCTTAAATACCTTGTGTAGCAATGATACATTAAAGTATACTGGCTGAAGTACCCGCTCTTCGCACGAGTTCATTTTTTAAAAAATGAGACATTATTCTTGATATAATAGCTGAATTGTAAGGAGAGTAAACCCAAGTGTGCGACAATGTTTACAAAAATGTAAAATGATTTTTCTTAATGAATGCTCATATTATGATTAGTTTTTAACGAACTATAATTTTAAGCCTCACAGAATTAGCACTTAGAATTAATGTTAAAAAATGAAAAATATAAAATTCCGATGAAGAATAATTGTGTTATTTTCAATATTTAAAGCGAGAAGACTTCAAATTAATTTCTGGGAGCAGGTGCTCACTCGATACTAACTTTAATGGTCGCGCAGAATGATTGAGTCTCCCCAATCCTTTTTTTTATAATTATTTTTATTAAAAACGAGAAAAATCGTGATTTCTGTGAATAATTTAAAGAAGAGAAAGTATACTTACCAACTTTCAAGATTTTTTCAATTTTTCTATGATAATTTGAGAAAAATCCCAATAGAACTAAACTAAAATGTTTCTAAGGTACGCGACCTTAATAAAGGACACAAATCACATACACTTTTCACTAACATTACAGAAATGATATTTGGAAGCAAGACTGCCATATTTTGTTTAAATTTTTGTAGTTTTGCTGTCCTTTGACTCTGCTTCCCACGCGACCACTCCCGGGTTAAATTTGTAATCAATGTAAAAATATGAATGTTAGCTTTAAAAAGAAATTGTGTAAAACGTTTTTCATCATGCTGTTTCAGAATACTCGTAAAAATAAATCTTGGCCAAATAATCCTTCAAAGAGCTTTCTGTGCTTTCCCAAATGTCATATAACTCTTTCGTATGAGAAAAAGCGCATTATTTACAACTTCCCTAAATGAAAAATAGACATAAAAAAAGGAACAGACTAACCATACCCGTAAGTTCAAAGGGCAAACCGATTAATTTTTTTATCTGCCTAGAATGTTTCTTTGGGTCTGGGTTTTGTCTTTTCTCTGAAATAGTAATTTAGGTTTAAAAAGAAAACTTAATAAAAAATCTCTCATCGTGCGATTACAGCAAATTAAACAAATGTTGAATTTTTTATTTAGTTATAGGATCAGATAGACATTGAATGTATCAAAGTGAAAGCTTTTATGTTAGATGTAATATCGCCAGATGATACAAATAAATTATATCATTGTAAATGTGTATTTTTTATTATGTCAGAAAGTATTTTGTTTACTTCATTCTGGTAAATTAATTTTTAAACCTTTAATTTTCGATATGCTCGCGCCCTCTTTGTAGGGTTATCACGCGCCTCACAGTTTGAGAAACGCTGGAATAAAGAGCATTTAAATGTTGAACGTGGTTTCCACCGTTCTGCCAGATTGTCTGTGAAAAATTGAGAAAATTTTTGTGTGACCTTTATTATTCTTCTTTAGCTTAATTCTGGAAAAAAACGCTGAAATGGTCTTTGTTTTAATAAAATGTATGTTACCACCTTGTAATTGCAAATTAACACTAAATTTGTTAAATAAATGTGTTAAAATTAGGTATAATCTAGTTATCAATTAATTAAATTTTCTTTTAAAATTAAAGTCACGATCTGCTTTAATAAGAGTCTCTAGCATAGACCCCCATTTACAGCTCATTGCCCCCACCCAATTATTTTTCCGCTGACGAGGACCCCTTGAAGGTCATTATAGACCCTTGAGGGTTGATATAGACCACTATGGGAATCACTGGTCTAGACGAGTGGTACCAAAGCTGTGTCCATGCACTCCTTTTTAAACCGGAATTTTGGCCATGAACCCCTAGGTAAAATAACTATTTCAATGCAAAATTCTTTCAGGTGCTCAAAACTTTGTTCAATTGCTTACAATGCTGTTGGATCCCATTATTACCCAGATCAGGAAGCCCATGATATAAAAATTATTGCCAACAGAAATGTATTATGGAATACCTTATCGAGTCACGCGTTTCCTATTAGAATTCTTTTATCACATATGGAAGACGAGGATCTGCTTTCTCATTTTTCTACAAATTGATCCTACTAGGCTTACATACGAAGTGATCCTAAAATCATGGAGGCAAACTTTGATTGAACCCAAACCATCGCTTAAAGAATTTTGTATAGGATTATAAGGGTAAGATTAGTGAGAGATCGACGCATATAGAGGCATAAAACACAATAAAAAACGAGACATGAAAGAAGAACTACTTTTTCAATTCCTACTATTAGCTCATACTATCCATATATTTATTTATTTATTTATCTTGGTGGAATTTTCAATCGTTAATAAAATACATTTCAAAGTTCTCAATTGAGCTGAAATTTTATATACACGATTATTTTTATGACAATACAGTAATTTTTAATTATAATTAATAAAAATTAATTGATTAAAACTAAGTATTCAAAAAATTGCAAATATAGGCACGTTGGCATCATGTTTGACGACTTAGCGACCCTTTTGGAGACTTGTGTGTCAAAACTTGAAAAGGTTTTTTCTCGCATTTTAAGGCGCTCATTTGAGCTGAAATTTTCTATACACTATTGTTTTGGGTAAAAATACGATAATTTTATGATAATGAATAAAAATTAATTGCCACTTAATGTTGTGACTCTGTCCTATGTATATACATATTTATATTAATTGTAATTATTTAATAAAAAGCAGCTAAATTTAAAAAAATTCTTTGTTGATCTAATTTCTTTCTTTCCATAACAGTCGATGAAAGACGTGAATTATCTTATTTTTTTACTCCACACTTTTCATCATATTTTGCTGCTAATATTGTTGAGGAAAAATTAAGAATTATATCTTTTGCTTACCCTGAAATTAAAAAAAGAAAAACTACATGCTCCCTTAACGTATGTAACTAAAAATAAGTGAAATCGTGGAGCAAGATGCACAAAAATACAAAATATTAATACATGCTTTCTAAAGTATTTTCTGAGGCATCAGTTATGATTAATTTAGTTCTCTCTTCATGTTCTTTTTCTAAGATGTATTCGAACATGCACACAATACTTGATGATGTAAAACTCACACACTGCACTTTGTCTGAAGGGCGAGTAGACATTCCTATCGTACGGGCTACTTTATATGATTTTAAGGTATTGCGCTACACCTGATGGCGTAGGTGACACCATTTTGTATTACAAGAACAGGTTTTTCCCCTTAACAATTGTTTTTAACATTGTACCTTTTTTTTCAAATATGAAAGATTTTTTACTCACAAATACAAGCAACACAAAATCGTCAAGATAATGCTTGAACAACTATCACAGTGACTGTGGACGGATTCATTGCAAAGAGCAGAGGACATACGTGGTCCGATGAATGAAAAACCGAGGCATTACTTAATCTATTTGCTGACGAGTTTCGCACCATTGCGGGAGACACAAGAACGCAAACCCGTGAAAGCTTGGGATATGAGATATCTCAATAGCCACCCCCGTGCTCTCGCGGGAAGAGCTTGTTGATGTCCTTCTAATGGTTTTATTTTAACAATATTTATAAAACAATATCGCTAACATAGAGCGAATGGCCCGCACAGCCTCTTTCAATTTCTTGTTTTTACATTATCATAAAACACTATATATAAAAAAGTATCGCTAACATAGAGCGCGAATGGCCCTACAGCCTCCTTCCAAACATTCTTTTTTACTTCTCCCGCGTAAACAATAGTACACACCTTATAATTTAAATAGCGCCATCTAGTGGCGCACATGAACCCTAACATACTCCCCCCATGAAGAAGTTATTCTTGATGTAGAGGAAGTTTACAAAGCTTATGAATTGGTCTTTTAAATTGACCTTTAACAGTTCTAAGAGTTACTACTCTTACCACACCATCCTTACCTGGATGCGTTTCAATTACTTTACCTAAAGGCCAGGTTGCTGGAGGAATGTTATCCTCCTTATTAATTACAATTTCTTCAACCTTAAAATTATTGTTAGGAGATTTCCATTTAGTTCTCTTTTGCAAATTACTCGGATAATCAATTTTCCACTTTCTCCAAAAACTTAACTTCATTTTTTGGACAATATCCCAACGGGAGTGAAGAGAAAGTTTATCATCATTGGTATGCTCAGGGGAAGAGGTAATAACCTCACCTATGAGAAAATAAGAAGGAGTTAAAATATTTAAACTGTCTGAATCATTGTCATAATCCAAAGAGACTAGAGGTCTTGAGTTCAGAATTGCCTCTACTTGTGTTAACAAAGTGCTGAACTCCTCAAAAGTTAAATTTGTGTTTCTAATTACCCTTTTTAAATAGTACTTAATACTCTTAACTCCTGCTTCCCATAATCTTCCAAAATGAGGACTCACTGGAGGGCTAAAAAATGCCACTCTATATTCACTTGAGATAGAAAATAGCAAAAGTGTTCATTTTCATTAAGTTTTGATGCAAATTTAAATATTTCTTGCAATTTTCTTCTGGTACCAACAAAAGTGGTACCATTATCACAATAAATGTGGTTAGGTGCTCCTCTTCTAGCACAAAAGCGTTTCAAGGAGGCAATAAAAGTCTCAGAAGTGAGATCACTCACTAGTTCTAAATGTAGAGCTTTGGTAACAAAACATATAAAAAGAGCTATACATCCCTTAGTAGTCTTTGCTCCTCTACCTCTATATCTTAAAATATTGATGGGGCCAGCATAATATACGCCACAAACAGAAAATGGCCTACCGGGAGTAACCCTATGAGTTGGTAGATCACCCATCAATTGCTTGGATGTAGTTGCTCGATACCTACAACATACTATACATTGATAAATACATTTTTTTACAATATTTTTTAAACCAATAATCCAATAAATTTGCTTAATAATACCTAATAATACAGTACATCCAGCATGCAAATATAAAATATGATACATATTTACAATTAATTTACAAATTTCATGCTGATTTGACAAGATGATTGGGTGCTTAGCACCATATTGGAGTGTCGAATTTCGAAATCGACCTCCTACTCGAATTAAACCGTCTTTGTCGATGAAAGGACAAAGAGCAGATAGTATACTTTTTTTTACTACAGGCTTATTAGCTTTAATACAACTGATTTCCTCTTTAAAGAATAAATTTTGAATATACAAGAAAATTTTATTACTTGTCTGCCTCCTTTCATATGTAGTTAAAGGAGGGACATGGAATTTACCTTTGGAATCTAAATTTTTCATCTTGCCAACTCTAGCTTTACAGTTTGTGATGTATCTAAAACAGAGTGCAAAAATATCAATTATCTTAGTAAATGATGAAAATTTTAAAAATAAAGTGTCAATAAAGTCACCGTTGACAGCCACAGGGAAGCTAAAAGCTGTTCGTTTTCTTTCCTTTGACACTGAACTAGTCTGATCATTTCTCTTGGGTTGCTTAGGCCAAGAGTCCATCTCACAGGAAAGCCATTGAGGGCTTTCCCACCATAGAACACAAGTAGGAAGTTCTTTAGGTGATAAACCTCTGCATGCAATGTCAGCTGGATTCATCTTGGTGGGCACGTAACGCCAACTATCTGCTGAAACCAAGTCCAAAATTTCGGATGTTCTATTGGCAATGTAAGGCTTCCAGTTCCTTGGATGAGAAGACAGACAAGATAAAACCACTTGGGAATCAGTCCATGCATAGAAGTGAACATCATACTCCTTCAAGATGTTCTTGCATGTTGCATAAAGGCGTGCAAGTAACAGTGCACCGTTGAGCTCCAATTTTGGAATTGATACAGACTTTAGAGGTGCCACCCTCTATTTAGCCACCAAAAGAGTCACCTTGGTATTACCATCGGCTTGTGGCTGCACAGCATAGATGACCGATGCATAGGCCAACTCAGACGCATCACAAAAACCATGCAGAGTTATTTGTTGGCTAGCAGTGTGGATCCACCTGGGAATGTGGATTGAACAAACTTGCTCAAACTCCTTTTGGAATGTTTTCCATTTCGTTGCAAGCGCTTCTGGAAGAGGACTGTCCCAATCTAATTTCAACAGCCATAACTGATGATAAAAAATCTTAATAGACGCGGTACAGGGAGTCAGGAAACCGAGAGGATCGAACAATCTTGCCGATTGTGACAGGAAAGAACGCTTAGTGATATTGTCCGGAAAATTTACTTTTAAATTGAAAATGAAGATATCCTTCATAGAATTCCAGGTAAGTCCTAGGGCCTTGGAGCATTCATCAGGATGGATTTTCAAATTGGAACTATCTCTTACCCAGTTTGAGGGAATACGGGAAAGTACTTCTGATGAATTGGACCGCCACTTCCTTAAATGAAATCCTCTTGCTTCTAGTATGCTAGAAAGTGTTTTTATCAAGGAGATTGCTTCCTCACTCGAAGGGGCTCCTGCCATTAAGTCATCGATGTAGAAAGATTCCTTTATAAGGGATGAAACAGCAGGATCATCTCTTTCTAGATCTAACCCCGTTTGAAACAAGCAGCGAGTAGCTAAATACGGTGCTGATGCTGTACCGTATGTTACCGTACACAGTTTATATTCCCGTATGGGAGAGTCCTTTGATTCTCTCCAGACAATGCGCTGAAAATTTTGATCTTCTTGATCAATTAGTATTTGCCTATACATCTGTTGGATGTCAGCGAAAAAAGCAATTTCATTCAATCTAAATTTCACTAAAATCGTGAAGAGGTCAGGCTGTAAAATTTTACCTATTCCCAAAATTGAATTTCCATTTGAAGGTTTACAAGTGCCATCAAATACAACACGTAATTTCGTTGAAACACTGTCACCTTTCATAACAGCATGATGAGGAAAAAAATAAATTTTTGAGTCCATAGATTTCACATTGTTTTCCACGGGTATCATATGCCCCAATGATTCGTATTTATCATAAAATTTTTATACTGCCTTTCAAAGTCCTTATCTACTTGAAATCTTCTCTCCATTGCAAGCAACCGAGAGAAATTGCTATTCCTTTAGTGTTGCCCAACCGTGAGGTGTCTCTGTATATCGGTAATTTTACTACAAATCTACCCTCATCATTATATTTAAAATGGTTTTCACAAAATTGTTCCTCATCGGATAGAAATAGTTTTTTAACGGATAATTCCTCCGTTTCCCAAAATCTCTGAAGAAGCGAATCGGTATTTAATTCGTTTTCAGTACTTAAAAAATGAGAATATAATTCACGTGGTTCCTTATTTTTAACATTATGTTTTCCTGCAACAACCCATCCAAACATAGTTCTTTGTGCAATGGGTTCATTTTTAGAACCAACAATTTTTCCACTGCGAAGAATATCAAAAAAAAAAAAAAAAAAAAAAAAATCAGATCCTAAAATTATATCACATTCTTTAGGACTCATAAATTCCTCATCTGAAAGAGGAATCGATTTCAAGTAATCCAAATCCTTCACATCCAAAAACTCCGAAGGAATTTGTGAAGTGACTTTATTTAAAATGAAAGCGTTCACTTCCAAACGCTCATTCGAAGACTGTGATCCGATAACCACATCAACGCAGCCTTTAGTTTGACCTGCAGTAACCCCCGCGATCCCGCGAAGAGAAATTTTTTTTTACTGCTTTTTCTTTTTAATCCTAAAATATTTACAACTCTTTCTGAGATAAAACAACATTCAGACCCAGAATCTAATAATGCTCGGCAGATAAATGATTCATTAGAATTATTATTATAAAATATCTTTACATTTGCTGTGGGCAGAAAAGAAAGATTTAATTCACTGTTCACCGAAGTCCCAGAATAAATCTGCGATTCTCCCGCTTGACCTTTGAACTCACTCGCTTCATTGCGAGTCTCTGCGCTAGCTCCCTCCCCCTGTGAAGTTTCATTCATTTGTAAACAACGCGTTTCCGTTGGGCCTTTTTTCATGTAAAAGAGTATTGTGGAACTTAGAAGAGCATAGAGAACATTTTAAATGGTTATTTGGGCAAGATTTCTATTTATGATTATTTAAACATAAAAAGCACAATGAAAAACGTTTTACAAAATTTTTTCTACAATTAACATCCATGCTCTTAAATTGAATACACTTAAATAAAGGGTGTGTTCCTTTACATTTCAAACATTTTAAGATCTTATCATTTTCTATATTAGAATTTGCATAATTACTTCTTATCGGAATTTTACATTCAGATTCATTATGTAACATTAATTCTAAAGAAGAACACCTCACGTTTAGGAAATCAAGGAAAGCTTTCATGTTTGGAAATTCTTCTTCAGATGATTTAATAGCCCATAAACGTCTACTTTCTGGATCAGTTTTTTGTAATAATAAATAAATTAACCAGCAGTCTTTACTAGAAGCTTGCTCACCTAAAGCATTAAGCCCTCTTAGGCATTCATCACTCGTGTCCAATAATTTACGCAAATTAAAACAATTAGCTTCGGAAATAGGTTTTTGATCCAAAAACGTTTTAATTAATGACTGAACAATTTGTTTTTTGTTGTCATACCTATATCTAACAATTTTTGCTAAGCTTCTTCATACGAATCATTAGATATAGGCATATGCTTAATTAACGAAGCTGGCTCATTAGTAAGTAGACCTTTCAAATACTGGAATTTTTCAACGCTCGGTATTGACACTTGTGAATGCACAGTAGAAACAAATAAATCTTTGAAATTTATCCAGTCCTTAAAATGACCATTAAACTGTGGTATACTCAATTTTGGTAACCTAAAATTACCAACATTTGAGTTCGAAGTAATTGAACTCGCTACTGAATTTTGTGTTCTACCTTGATTATGAACATTTAATTCATCTAATTTATCATTAAATTTTGCATTCAAATAAAAGTATCTCTCTTCGAACTCTTGGAGTTCAGATTCCTCTAAACTCAAATTCGAATCTAATCGTTCGAATTCTTTGAATAAGTCATCCAATCTGGATAACTGAATAGAAATTTCATTTCGAGTATTTATCTCATCAAAAGTATTTTCTAGCCTGGTCAAAGATGCCTTTACGCGACCTCTGGCTGCTCGAATTTCAGCCATTTGAGCTCTTTCTCTGTTTCACTCATATAAAAAATTTATTCACCAAAATATCCAAATCAATAATAAAAAATATGCAGTAAAATCATGAAATCAAAAATAATTCAGTTCTTTCATTCAAATTAGTTCTATGCACTATAAGTCCTAATATAACAGTTTCAAATATCAAAATATTATTCAAAATGACTTATCTCTTTGTACCTCGTCCTGGTGCCTCCACTTTTTATGTTGATGTCTTTCTAATGGTTTTATTTTAACAATATTTATAAAACAATATCGCTAACATTGAGCGAATGGCCCGCACAGCCTCTTTCAATTTCTTGTTTTTACATTATCATAGAACACTATATATAAAAAAGTATCGCTAACATAGAGCGCGAATGGCCCTACAGCCTCCTTCCAAATGTTCTTTTTTACTTCTCCCGCGTAAAAAATAGTACACACCTTATAATTTAAATAGCACCATCTAGTGGCGTACATGAACCCTAACAAGCTGATCATCAACATTTATTTTTCCCTTCAGTCCGCGTGTGGGGAAAAGTCATGTTTACGGCTGGCATCGCAGTGATTGCTTTTTTTCCCCAACAGCGGCAATGAACGTGTTAAGCGGCCTAATGAAAGTATACGGCTCATCTAACGCATTTATCGAATCATTTGCTAAGTAAGCCCAATCGCATCGTTTGTGAAAAACTGATTTTCCATTCTAGCTTGTGTTGGTGTTCCAAAATACTTCTTTTAGTATGCGGTCTTAGGTCTTATTAAAGGCGGTCACCCTAAAATGTCTGTGCGATCCACTGGTGTACCCTAGATGTGCTTCCTATGTTGAGACAGATTTATGAGGTGGACAAGGATAGATGTCATGTAGAGAAGTTTGCCACCGTTAAGCAAAACAATGGAATTCAATGCATGAAACGGATGGCCTAGAATCCGAAATTAAACTCTATCAAGTACCTATAGAAAGAGTTGGAACGTCGACTCAAGGAATGCCCATGCGATCCAAAATTGGTGAGTGAACTGATCTGTCTTCTTCAATACAAGTGGAAGAATATATGGATTGTACTTGTACAACCATTGGTGGAAAGTATACGCCAGAAGACTGCCTCTATTATTGCTTCTCATGGACACTAACTACTGATGCTGAATATAAATGTTACCTTTTTCAAATCCTACTATTAGCTCACGCATTCTATATATTTATTTATTTATTTATCTTGGTGGAGTTTTCAATCGTTAATAAAATACATTTTAAAGCGCTCAATTGAAAATAATCGTGTATATAATTTGGGATGACAATACAATAATTTAATTATAAACAATAAAAATTGATTAAAACTAATTATTTAAAGAATTACAAATGCAGCCAAGTTGACATTATTGGTGACTTAGCAACGATTTTGGCGACTTGTATAAAAACTTGAAAAGGTTTTTTTCTCACGTTTTAAAGCATTCAGTTGAACTGAAATTTTATATACACGATTGTTTTGGATGACAATACGATACTTTAATGATAATGAATAAAAATTATCAACCACTTAATGTTGTGATTCTGTCCTATGTACATGCATATTTATACTAATTCTTTTAACTATTTAAACTATTTAAAAAAAGCCGCTAAAATAAAAAAAAATTCTTTGTTCATCTAAATAGGAATAGACTTACAAATTTTTCTTTTATATTACACTTGTTTATTGCATAACCCTTTAAGACCCAACTCACACCATCATGCGGGTTAGATATTCTTATACGTTTTTACTTCTGGAATGGTCGTATGTAAGAAAATCCCAAATCTAACGATTGAGCCAGTTTGCAGAAAGTGTAAAGTGTTACTTTTTATCAACAGACGGTGGTTGTGGTCCATATTTTACTTTCAGCTGGCAAATGTAGCCTTGTTTTCAAATACAACGAAAACACGTCTTCTTTTATCTGTCGTAAAAAGGTAATCATCAATATATTTCTAATTACTTAGATACAAATTTTTGTATTAATGTTTAAATAATTGAAAAATAGAAAAAATATTTAATTGTAATCTATTAATGTGGCTTATAGGACTCGGGATTTCGTTACCCGCATGATCGTGTGGGTTGGGCATTACTTAAGTCACTGCAGCTGCAAAGTATTTACCCTGTGAAATTTCTTTTCTGTTTCAATAATTTTGATGAAAGCCTACATAAAAATTAAATATATATATTTATATAATTAATACTAAATTTTCTTGGGGGTTGCCATGGATGTGAGTCCCTTTTTTCTTTCCCTCTCTGTCTTTTTGCAATTCATTTTTTTTCATACATTTGTTGAGGAGTATGGGGCATTTTTATCTTCTCCACAGATACCTTCATCCATATGTCTTCCCCCAAAAAAAATTGGGTTTTCCGGTGGTAGTCAGTATAGTGTGGTTTATTGGTTTATATATATATATATATATATATATATATATATATATATATATATATATATATATTGCTATAAAATAAAATTTTCTGATACACATTTTACTATTTTTCATGGAATACCGTGTTAACTTTTAACCAAAACTTTTTCAGGTGTCTAAAAGGAGAAGAATTCTCACAGAAGAAATTTTTCAATTGATGAATAAATCAGATTGAACTTAGATCAGAACATAGTGATCTCTCGCATGTTGACAATGCTGCGAACAAATTATATAAATCACTAATACTGGAAAGAGAATCAAGTTCAGATGAGAGTTATGAAGAAAAACTAGGGAATATTTGAAACTGAAAGACAATTTTGGATCATTCTTAACCATCAAAGTCTCTTGAACACATTCATTACATTGATTTAGATGTTTCAAATTCTTGGTATCTGAGCAAACAAGATGCAATATCAAATAAAATTCCTCTAAAAGTCAAAACTTTTAAGGTAGATATAGTTGAAGCGTTATCAGCCTCTCCACCTACTAACAAAAGTGTTTTAACTGATGATGAAGATAACAGTGTTGTAATTACACTCGCAAAAAGATGGAAGCATTATAATCCACCTGCTATACATGTCATGACTTTGATCCTGGCCACTCTAGGATAAAAGGCTTGACATGTATAGCAATTTTTGATGTGTTGATGACATTTCAAGGCCTCGCAAGTGCAGATTTGAAAACTACGAAAGCAGTTCGAAAATATATTGTGTACAATTGTTATTTATACTTGTCAAAAACAAAACAAAAGATTTTTATAGAAAATAAATAATGAATTAATAAAATAGTTCCAATAGCTTCCTTATTTGTAACAATTTTAGTTGAATTAAGATATTGTTTCGTCTTTCAACATAGAGCTAAAAATGTATAACTCGTAAATTTTCATAGGTGACCTGTTTCACAGATAACGCCCAACCCGCACGATCGTGCGGGTACCGTCTACGCTCCAGGGAGGGGGGAGGGAATTTTTCTATTATTTTTCCATATAGTATTTATTGATATAGTATTGATTCGATATAGTCCATATAGTATTGATAACCAGAAGAATTTAATATTTGAAGATAAAAATAATTCAAGGCTTAATGGGATATGTCACAATATTTCTCGGGATATATATATATATGTAAGGATAATTAATATAGATTAAAAATTGAATTCATTATCTAGCACTTAAGGCAGCATAGTACCTTTAAACGGCAAAATAATCCATTTTTCAAAAATATTTTTAAAAATTAATACAGACTGTTAGGAGCATTTTAACACAAACCGCGTCAAAATCGGACCAAAAGTACGGCAATAGCAACAAAAAATGTCAAACGTCAGCACTGGATTGTCCATTTAAATCCAATGTAAACAAACCATGTTCGTTAGTTTCGGTTTTGAAATCGAGGCTGTTATTGAAATTATTTTCTCCCCAGTTGTTGCTAATTTTTAATTTTATCTATTTTTAATTAGAGAAGGAAGTTTGCAACTCAACACTGCCCTAGTTCGAAGTATTGCTTGTTTACATTTGTATTTCATACTGTTTACTGCTGCTTTATTGAGTGTTATCTCGTTATTCTCGTAATTCGTAAGCATTTTACAATTAAATTTTTGTTGATTGAAGATTTTTTGCATCTTTTTAATTAGTAAAAAATGTCTAGTAAAGCTCAACGTAGAGGCAGTGACTATCGCCGAAAACGAAAGCGTTTTCATGCGAATCAATACACTCGAAATGTATCAAATACGCTTGCTGTTGACTGCATATTGCTTCCGCTAAGAAATTGTGAAAAAGAAAATTATCTTGACAAGGAAGTAAGAAATTCCAATCAATCTAATGATATAGAATGATAAACATTGATATTTTATTATCTGAACTATCCAAATATTTAATATGTCCTAACTGCAATACTAAAGTAGTTCTAAAAGAAAAGATTTTGTATGGATTGGTATCTGAGTTTTATGTTGAATGTTACTCCTGCAGTACATTGACCACTTTTAAAGTTCCTCAGTTATTGCTTCAAGTAAGGACAATGAAGTTAATACACGAATAACCTATGCTATGCGTACAGTAGGATTGGGTTTTTGTGGAAAAAAAGAATTTTTGCACAGCAATGGATTTGCCATCCCCAGTATCACAAAAGTCATATGAAAGGATAATGCGAAAAATAAATTTGGCCAGTAAAAGCTCAGTAGCAGACGACTCCATGAAAATGCTGCGAAAGAAGAAGTATCAGCTTCTGAAGTAATGAAATCTGTGTCAGTGGTGACGGTACGTGGAAAACACGTGGACACACTTCCCGTATTGGTGTTTGTAGTGTCATTGGAGATGTTACAGGAAAAGTGATTGATGTTGCTGTTCTCTCTTCATATTGTAAAGGATGTGAAAAATGGCGAGGTCCAAAATCTGGACATTCATATGAAGAGTGGAAATTGAAACATCAACCACACTGTGTAAAGAACCATATTGGTTCTTCCAGTAAAATGGAAGTAGACAGGATGAAGGAAATATTTCAAAGATCGGTGCCACAACGAAATGCGAAATATATTAAGTATATCGGCGATGGGGACACAAAACCTTCCCAGAGCTTCAAAGGACAGCACCATATTCTATCTCGAAAAGGTTGAATGTGTTGGACACATACAAAAGCGTATGGGTGCTAGACTGCAAAAATTAAAAACAATGAATCATGGCAAAAAATTATCAGACGGTAAGAGTATCAGCGGTAAAAGTCGTCTGACTGATAAGTTCATTGATACAATTACCACCTATTATGGCAATGCTATTAGACAGAATAATAGCTCCATTAGTGATATGCGTCAGGCCATATGGGCAATTTAATGTCATTATAGGTCCACTGATGAGGAACCTATGCATCACTTCTGCCCAATTGGTGATACTTCGTGGTGCAAATATCAAAAGGCAGTTGCTACGAATAGTGCTTCTTTATTCAAACATAAAAATATTGTGCCAATTGCCGTAATGGATGATATAAAGCCTATAATTGCAGAACTATCTGCACCAAAATTGCTGAAAAAATGTGTGGGGGGTAAAACACAAAACGCTAATGAGTCGTTCAACTCGACTGTTTGGAAGTACTGCCCCAAAACTTCTGTGTGTGTGGGTCATCTAAAAATATTGTAGACATAGCAGTAAATGAGGCTATAGTGATGTTTAATGAGGGAATGACGGGACGTATAAAGATACTGAAAGCTCTTGGCTTTAAAATAGGACATTTTTCTGTTACCTCTGCCTTTAAGGTCAATTATGCACGCATAAAAAATGCCGAAATTAAATCAAAATCATATACATTAGAGGACCGTAGGGCTAGCAGAATGAGAAAAAAAGCCACAAATGAGCATTTTGCAGAACTAGAAGGTCCTATATATGAAGCAGGATCATTTTAAATATTATGTATTAAGTTTTATTTGAAATATTGAAATGTCATTCTTTAAACTTGATTTTCTCAGTTTCAATTTTTTACAGTGCAAGATTTAAAAAAAAAAAAAAGTTTTTACTCTAGAGCTATAAAAATTCCCATGCATATTCTAGTCATAGATCTTAATTCTGTATGCCATAATTATGTTTTATGGTTTAATACATTTTGATTTTGTAGAAAAAAATTGAAATTTTTTTAAAAAATATTTTTTTATGCTTTTTTTAATTTTAAAAATATTTGAAAAAAATATAAGATACTTTTCAAATAGTGGCTACAGAATAAACTCGTAAATTTTTAAATTCAATTTACAGAAAAATTGAGATTCTAAAGTGTATAATTTAAAAATTATCTTGCGGGAACAGGAGGTAAGTAATATTTTTTTTTTACAATTTGGTATATATATTTATCTTCTTTTTTAAAATTTTGTATTTATTAAAGAACAAAATTTCTCTAGTTTTCTTAAAGTTTATACATTGTTATAGATAATATATAAAATTCAGATCAAAATTAGCAAAATTTGTTAACTTATGATGAATTGTAACATGTATATGACAACGAACAATTTTTGTTCTCGCAAGGTACTATGCCCCCTTAACTCATCTTTTTCATTTCCTCTTCAAGTTTCAAACTTATCACATATTTATTTCTTCCGAACATATGGCCTAGCCAATAAACATATCTAATTCCAGATCGTTAGATATATTGGCCCTATATGTCAGCATTAACTTTCAAGTACAATCATAAAAGCCGCGATACTTACCTCATCGGTATTTTAAGTGTTAACCCACTTAGTTTTCATGGTGGCGTTCTTTTTTTCTCTCCTCTCAGCATCAGAACTTGTATAGATTTCATCAAATAAAGATCCTTTTTAAAACTAAGTCTGATTCTGGCTCAAAAAACATGTCATATATATCCCTGCTTTCGTCCGAATGCTTGAATGTATGGCCACTTTCCAAGCCATTCAGCAATTGCGGTTTAAAGATACTCTCACTCCCTTCTCCTTAGAAAACTGCTTCGAAATTTAACCTATTGTCTCTAAAGTTAACGATACATTTATTACATTGATTGAATACAATGAATTAAACGATGAAAAAAATGTCAAAGACAGGAGATATTTTTTCTTAAATATAACGAGTAATATTTATGTAGAAAAACTCTATAATCTTCAAATTTATCAGCGCGAAAAATTAAAAAAAGCTTATCAATAATGATTTTAAAGATAAAAAATATCTAAAAATTTAAGAAATCCCCCCAAAATGTTGATGATTTTGATTTTGAATTTGAGAGGAAAGAAAAAGAACATTTATTTCGCTACAAATGATTATCTTTAATGTAAATCATAATAATAAGTTACAATAAATAATAAAAAATGTCCTTCATTTTTATTCATTCTGGGATTAAAATGGTTCGTAATTTGAATTAAGGAAGTTTGTGTGTGGTTTTTATAGATTTTTTTAGCGTAAAATTAACTTTTGATCAAAAACTTCAACCCCCCTTCAATGAATAAAATTCAGGTATATCTAAAAAACTGAATTTCGAAGTGTTTCCAATAAAGTTAACCACTCTTGATTGATCAAAATGTTATGAATAATTTTAAATGCTTAAAAGAAACCGAGTATACTTCACTCAATCACTGGCTTTACTACATAATCTTTGTATGAACCTGATTCTTAATCTTTTAACGTATCTAATCATTTTAATCATTTCATTTTGTGCTAGTTTACAGAAAAGAACTGCTTCAAACTGAAGTGTAATCAAAACATCGTAATCCTTTAGATTCGGATTGTCTGAAATAAAAAAGTTGTTAATGGGAAATAAAGCATTTATAACATGTAGTTATTACTTAGAACATACGACTCCTTAAAACTTGTTTATTCCACTCTAAATGAGACGTACGAGTGCATAAAACGTGTTTATCGTGTTAGCGCGAGGGACGAAACTTGTAAAACGTGTTTTACCTCAAATAACCTAATTCGGCAGAAAAGCAACAACCCGGTGAATTTGAATTTCATTGATACCATTCTGAATCTGATCATACATTTGGAAAATCGTCATTGGAAGGCGAAGATGGCAATCGAGACGTTGTTTTAAATTCATGTTTATACTATTACAAGACGTTTTAGTTCCAGTTGAATTTGAGCACTTATCTCTAATATACTGCATAATAATTATTTTATATTGAAATCTGATTTAGAATTTGCAATACACCTTTTTTACAAGCCTTAGTTGATTTAAGTACACAGTGCTTTATTTAGCTGATAGTGTGAGGTATTGGGCTTTGATCTCCAATTTTATTGTTACATGTTCGATTCAATTCTGGAACCTTTAAAGCTGTCTTCGCTACCGCAGTATGATTTACTACGGTTTTTTGCATGCAACATTTTTTTTTGAATCACAACATTGAAAATAAAGGGATATACATAAACAAAATACTCAACTTTAGAAAATTTAATCCGTTAGAGCTAATTAATTAATTAAAGATATTCAACTGTAAAATGTATCATATACACTGTTCACTTAAAATAAATAGTCAAATCGTTTTTTCTAAGGTCTTCCTTAACAAACAAAAAATAATAATAAAATAAGACAATTTTTGACATTAACTACTTTTTTGGAACAAAATTGACAATCTTCGCAACCCGATCAAAATGTCAGCTGAAAACGCAACTTCTGCTATAAAGCTATTCGTCTTTCCCGCTAAAATATTCCGCATGCAACCCGTGCTGCCATATATCTTGTAAGAGTGGATTTAAAAGAATATTCCTGCTAAGTATTGTCACAGTATTCGTAAAAATGGTTATCCTATGTAATTTTAAAGTGAGTTGTACTTGTAAGTACCGTCGGTAGATAAAGGGTTAAGGAATAGGACACGAATTTTGAATATTTTTTCGGATATAAAGGAACTGAAACACTAATATTATATTCTGGCTTCTCTATCTTATTGAGAATCCGTATTTTAACATATATATATATATATATATTATATATATATATATATATTCCTCATTTTTGTCTGAATTGATCCATTTTTTCTCGTATAAAATGTGTTTCGTATTTTTTTGTCTTATACCGTAATGCTAAATGAGCTCCCCCTTTACATGATAAAAGAAAAACAATAAGTATTTATGAAATATTTTGAAAGTTTGAAAATTTTAAAATGTTATGTTATAAGCAGATACAAGAATTACAATAATGAAAATTTTCAAGAAAATTGAAACATTTTTCCGTCTTAAAATTCGTTTAACGTTTTCAGGCTCTCGTACATTAGGCGAAGACACCCTAAATATAATAAATATTTTAATCATGCACAATAAAAAATCAGCGTTGTAATAAAAATACATTTATTAATATTTCAATATTTATTTAAATCATTACAGAGCTGCAATGTTAACCATATTTCATTTACTCTTCAATTCAACTTACCATTTCATTATTCAGTCATGGATTTGATTTCGTAGTTGCCAGTTAAAAGAGCGACTATTGTATCATGCTTGTTGATTCTACAAATAACAACAAGGATATTTAAAAATTTGTAAACATTTGTTTTAAATTGTGTTAATATTTGTAAACAAAATGGTGATGCATACACATAAGTATCATTATTACAATTACAAATAGTGAAATATATAAGCCTGATTTTCAATCATGTATATCTCGTTCAAATATTTCTAAAAAATAACAAAATAAGTCCAAAATCAAATATAAAAAAAAATTATAATTTTATGCAAGGCCCAGTGGTCGAGTGGTAGCGTATTGCACTTCCACACTACAGGTCCGGGTTCTACTCCCGGGCTAGGCAAGGTTGAATCAACTTTTCATCCCTACTGCGGTTGGTCGATAAATGAGTACCAAGTTTGCTTGGGGACTAAAAAAAAACACTGGAGGTTTCACTTCAAGCTAACCACCTGCTCTACACATCTGCTCATGCACCACAGTGATCACGTATACTGAGATGAGCACAGTAGGCATGGGCCCTCATGGGCTGTTGCGCCACTGAGTTTGAGAATAATTTTATAATCATATAAACAGTAGTTTTGAAAAGTATTTTTTAATCTACTCTCATGTCCATGAATTAAGGATAATGAAGTTCAGGCAAAGAAAGAGACAGAAGCAAAATAAATCTGACTTATTTGTAAAGTCTATTTAATAAACAAAAGGTAAAGAGCAAAAAAGATGCTATATGTTTGACATAATTAATAAAAATTGAGATTTTTACTCCCTGGAGCAAATTTCAAAAAATGACCTATTTACAAAAAACAGTATAACATGGTTAGTATGATGGTTAATATGGAGTATGTCTCCCTGACGATGCAACACAAGCCTTACCACGCCTAGGCATGCTGAGTATCAAATTATCAATCTGATCTTGGGGAATACTACACGACTCATCAAGCAATGCCCTCCGAAGTTCCGGTAGACAGGTAGGAGGGGATTGATGAACTGCAATTTGTCGGCCAAGCATATCCCACACATGCTCTATTGGATTCAGATCCGGTGAGAATGCTGGCCAATCCATACGGGTGAGGTGATATCCTCCGATTGAAGGCATTCGTCTACAATGTTTGCACGGTGAGGACTGGCGTTGCCAACCATAAACAGAAATTCAGCACGCATGCCACCCCGAAACAAACGTACATGTTGTTCCAGAATGACATCCCTATAGATGTGGCCTGTCATCGTTACACTCTGAACATGCAGGTCAGTTCTGGAACCAAGAATAATTCCTCTCCAAACGTGAGCCATCCTGCACCACCGTAACGGTGTCGTTCAGTGGTGTTCTCTTGGTGGTAACGGGTACCTGGTGCTCTCCATATTAAAGTCCGGCGAGAATCAGACTGCAAACTAAACCTGGAATTGTCGGAAAACATCACACAAGACCACTGATGAGGTGTCCACAATGCAGGCTCTCTACTCCAGGTTAATCGCAGGTGACAGTGAGTTGCGGTAAGTGGAACACATCTGACAGACCTACGAGCATATAGACCAATGTGCCCTAAGCGTCTGTACATGGTCTGCCGTGAAACTGTCGTACCAGTAGCTGAAGAGAGCTGACGAGACAGGTCTGAGTCTATGCTCCGGCTGTTTCTTTTGGCAGTAACTGCCAAATACCGGTCCTCATTCGGTGTTGTACCTCGGGTGCGACCTATGCCGTAACATCTACGCACATTACCATCATCTTGGAATCGTTGCCAAAGCCTGGAGATGACACTCTGGGCGATTCCAAGTTCCTCGAATACTTCCAGCTGAGTACGTCCACATTAGAGTCGTCCAATAATTCTACAACGTAAAAAATCATCCAAATGCTTTCATTGTGTCATAACTATATGGTTATTGCACTAAAAGGATTTTAAATCGCTTGTGAACAATTTTACTTCTTTGCCACCTTTCCTTATATACCCCTCTTTTACACTCTCCTCATTGTCACGTACTATCCACGCCATCTGGTGGTTTCCTGCAATTTGCATATTCTTCTTCAAGATATGTGTGATAATTCTACAGGTGAAATTTTTATTTTAGGATTCAATTTCTGTGTGATTCTGAATGATCCTTAATTTATGGACATGAATTTATATCTTGTCTCCATGACCATTAGTCAAAAAAAACTCTCAATTACGACTTCAAACTTAATTAAATGTTATGTATTATGTATAACATCTTACTAAAGTAATCCAGCAGAGTAATGGTGTGTAAGCCCATTTCAAACTCAAAGCTTCACTCTACACCAGCGATACTCAACCTGCGGCCCACATGCCACATGCGGCACACCGATGTGGCCAGTCATGGTTCATTGCTGTGAGAAATTTACTTATTTAAGACATTGTATTAAAAATTTGGTGGGAAATACTTTGTTAAAAAATCAAATATAACAATTTTGCTTTTTGCTGTCGGTGTCGTACGGGTATCAATTAATATTCTTTTTTCTATTTGGAACGGTCATGCGGTTAATGATAACAGACAACAGTGGAGTAGCAATAATTTTATGGGTGGAACTAATTTTCAACTATCTTTCATACCTTGCACACAAACGAAAAATATTCGAAAAAAAATAAATCGTTTCAAGTTGATTGGGAGTTTGACTATTTTGTATTAAAAAACAAACATGGCACAGTAATTGTTTGATTTGTCCCGAAAGTCCTGTATTTAAAAAATACCAATAAGCAGGAATCATTCAATGACACTTTTCCACGAAGATCTCTTTTAAGAGGTGATAAATAGGCTTCCTTGAATAATCTTTGCAACAGCAACAAAGGGTTTTGTCAGTGGTAATAACACAGCGGTAACAAAAACATCCTATGAAGTTGGTTGTATTATTGTTAAATATATGAAACCGTTTACTGTTGCAGATATTTTGAAGGGGTGTTTCTTAAGGTATCCAACTAAGTTCGGAACCGTAATTTACAAAAGCGCATAAATGGATAATTTTCATGATACTTAGATTAGAATATATGCATAAAATTGTTTTAAGGACATTTTGACAAAAAAAAATTATTTAAATACAATATTTTGGCAAAAAATTAACTTTGAATAATCTTTTTACCTAATGTTCTCCTTTTGTGAAAAATGCTTCTATTAGAATAATATTTTGCCTTTATATAGCTCAGACCTCTGTTCAGAGGCTCAACTAGAATTTTTGAAATATATAACTTAGAAGTGGGTTTATTCATATATTTTACGACAACAGAGGGGAGCAATTTTAAGAAAAAAACGCGAATAATTATTTCAATTGGCGCTGAAAATCATGTGAATGTTTCAAAAATTGTAGTTCAGCCTCTGTAGAGAGGTCTGAGCTATATACAGGCAAAGTATTATGATAATAGAAACATTTTTCACAAAAGGAGAACATTTGGAAAAAAGATTATTCTGAGTTAATTCTTTGCCAAAATATTATATTTAAATAAATTTTTTTTGTCAAAATGTCCTTGAAACAATTTTATGCATGTATTACAATCTGAGTGACACTAAATATCATGAAATTTATCCATTTATGCGCTTTTTTAAAATCACGGTTCCGAACGTAGTCGGATACCTTAAATGTTTCTAATTTAGTGTTAGTGACAAAAAAAAAAAACATAAAAAAATAATAATTATAAAATGCAAAGTTGGATTTATAATACTTAGTTCAATTTCCCCTTTAAATTTCAAATGTTATCTTGGTCTTAAAGCAACCCCCACCCCATTTATCCTCATGTTGCGGAAAAAAAGGTTGAGTACCCCTGCTCAACATCATATAATGAAATATTTCTACTCCCACTTAGGCTAGTCAATTTCTTTTCTTTACCACGCATTCTGTGTGAATACACACACAGTCACGGTACCTTAGTGGTTATGATCACGAACCTGTGACCGAAATGTCGCGTGCCCAGGTCCTGGTGTCTCTGAAGACCCACCATGTAGAGGATCCTCTGTACGTTAAATCTGTCGAGGTTCAAAGTCCTCTTATTGGCGTGGTGTGGTATGTGGTACTTAGAAGAGTGAAGTGCCAGGTTCAGGTGTCGTCCTCATCACTTAATCGATATTCAAAATTATAAGGTCCTTCGCTGAAAGCCGTCGTGTTGATTTATACTGAAAAGCTAGTATAATTCTCTTCTCCCATTTTACTGTAAAGAGAGAATGTAACTCTTTCCACTCGTGGAGACAAAATTGACTGAAGAGAAAATGCCGTAAGGGAAAAAGGAGAGTACCGGACTCTTCGTTATAATGATCGACTCCATAGAAGCAATGAAAGAATTTTATTGTGAATACACATTTAACCGTGTACGGAAAGCGTAGCTTCCATGATATCCTTTTAATTGAGTCAACTAAAGGGGCGGAGAAGGTGGTTTTTGAAAGCTTGAAGAAGTGGCTCAGAAGGGAGTGGAAGTTAGGCGTGTGTAAAGAGACCCAGGTGATTTCTGTTCAAAAAACTAGCTCCCAACTATTTGTTTCTTCTATAATGTGTGGCATGAGTTGACTCGTGTGAAAGGGCCCTTAATTGATTATATATATACGTCTCCTTCAACGGGTACATTAACCCTTAACTTCGCAATTTTTTAAATTTCCATGAAAAAATTATGTCAGCTAGTTCTCAAGTAATAATAAAAGGGGAAAAATATGAAAAAAAAATTAAGCAGTTCTAAATTGAATTTCAGTCATTTTTAGTTTGTTGCAGAAGTGCAACATTGCGCAGTACTGCTGTAAGTTACAATTTTTTTTTATATGAGGATTTTATTATTCATCATAAAATGTTTACATTTCTTACCTGGTAATTTATTTCGTCAATAAACAAGATGAAGCATAAAATATAATTGATTCTTTTTATAGCAAAAACAGAGTTCTTGCGGCATCAGAAATTTTTATAATTGCTGTGATTTCTGGAAAAAATGTACTTCCATCTAGTGACAAAATTAGCTTATATTTCGTTGTAGTAATCTCTTTTTTCTCAGATAAGTAATTTGTAGGTAATTAAAAAAATATTGAGTCTGTTAAATTAAAACAAATCTTATGTTGCAGAAATGCAACAGTGTAAAGTTAAGGGTTAAATGCTCCAGACGTATATACACGTCTCTCCAAAGTAAGAAAGTAAGGCCCTTTTCTTTGCACTGCTATCAATAATACTGTCCCGAAGGCATTGGAAGGCACTAAAATGACTTTGACAGTGTTTGCCAAGGATTCATTTATATTTGAGTGAAAAAGAATTTCTGATTTATGCCTTTTCTTTTCTCTCCAATGCACCGCATATGCGTGCCTATGTGAAAAAAGGTGGCGCTGAGAAGGGAATAGCGTAACTTTTAATCGCAGTTAAGCAGTTAAGGTCATAATACAAATTGAGCTTCATAAGCTACAGGATTCTTTTTTACTTCTGGTTATACATCCATATTAATGCTAAGGTCAGGATAAAATGGATCAAAAAGTTAAGGCTTTGTATCAAAGTAACTAAAAATTCGAGATTATTATTATTATTGTCATAAATTTTTTTAAAAAAAAAACAAAGCGTTTTAATTGTTTTGAAAGCATTTAAAATGTTTTATTTTTAAAACAATAAGAGAATTTATGCTCTGATATTTCAAAATAACTACTTGCTATGCCTGTAATAATACTTTTACAATCTAATAAAACACTTTTTCACTCGAAAAGGAAAATTGTTTCCTGTAGGAACAAAATATATTGGAGGCTAAAATATAATACTAAAGAAAATATCTTTTTTCACATTTGTTTTTAAAGTACACTAAAACAGAATAAATGAATGAAAAAAAAGTCATCGTGTGTGTGTGGTAATTTTCACTCTCAAATTTTACAGGACTATGTAATTACATTTTCATCAACTAAGTGATAAAAAATAAAATATGATTATGAATATATTAAATTTTTTTTGCATAAATTCTTGTCACGAGCATGTGAAAAAATTCCATTTTAGTTACTCCATATGTTGTTCCATCGCATTTATCTTATCCAATAACGGTGTGCTAGATAAAGAAGAAAATAGCAGAGACAAGACAGTAGCTTCGATAGAAAAAGAGAAGAAATATTATTTTTTATGTGCAATTTTTTTCTTTTTGGCTTTAACCATAATAAAATCGCACTTCCGGAATGACTCCTGGAAAAAAAAAAAAAAGCTTTTAGCAGCTTATCTGCGCCAAAACTATTTACCTTTATCAGCGAACCGCGCCTCTTTTCGCGTCGAAAGGTGAGGGAAAAAGGGAAAAATTCACTCCGACCAAAGGGAAAAATCAATTCCCTCCGATCTCCGAGCAAAATTCGAAAGAACGGAAAAGTAGGCTTAGCTAACGAGACGTAGGAGAATGTGCCAACCTCCAGAAGAGGAAAAAGTAATCATGATAATGGCGATGACCGCATGATTTAATTAACAGCACATGCAAAGGGAAGACATTGTTAACAATCTCTTTTGAAAAACATCATGATATATCTTCTTAAAATGTGAAGTATTTAGCCGACTGTGTTTGTTTATATTTTTTCCCCTCTCGTTCCGGTGTGTTGACGGAAGAGTGTTTGAGTCGGCGACGGCGAACACGTGCTTCGTTTGCGGCATGAACACAAAAGTAAACGACGGCGGGTGATGAGGAAAAATCTGATAACCCTAAAAAGTGTGAAATCCATTCATCGATAACGAGCGAAACAGCTGATTTCGGTCGTGCGTTTGTTTACTTTCGGATTCTACTAATTTTCTGAAACTGTTTCTTTAATGACTGTTTCGTATTTGGATTTTTAGAATTCGGTTTGTTTATTTTCTTCGTCAGCGCAAAGGATTGTTTAATTTTGATTGCATCAGAAAGATTTGCCGACCGGTGAGTAATTTTATTTCCTGTTTTTTATAACTTTAGATTCTATTCGACAAAATTCTCTGTTATGCTAAAGCTGGATAAATATAAAAATAAAAAAGTATAATGGGTTTTTTTAAAAAATAAATTCATTCAAGATGACTGACTACGTCCGAAACCGTGATTTTGAAAATGTCTAAAAATGGAATTTTTTTTATATTTAGTGTCATTTGAATTAGAATATACACATAAAATAGTTTTTCGAATATTATTACAAGAAACAACTATTTGAATACAATTTTTTTTTTTTTTTTTTTGGCAAGAAATGAAAAAATAATGACAAATTTTCAAAACATTCTCCTGTCATAAAAATTGATTCTATAACAACAATATTTTGCCTAAGTATAGCTAAGACTTCTCTACAGAGCTTCAACTAGGATTTTTGAAAAAAATTACAAGATTCTAGACTTACGATCAATTGAAATAATAACTGGTGTTTTTTTATTGTTATTAATATTTCTCTATTCCCTCTGATATTAAAATACGAATAAATCCCCTTCTAAATATATATTTCAAAAATCCTAGTTTAGCTTCTGTACAAAAAATTTAGCTATATATGGGCAGAATATTATTACTATATAAGCCTTTTTCGTAATACAGGATTGTTTTGAAAAAATGTCATTCCTCAATCTGTACCGAAAAATTGTATTTATACAATTTTTTATTCAAATAATATTCTTAAAACAATGTTATACATGTATTCTAATTCAGGTGACACTAAATTTGAAAAAAGTTTATTTTTTATACGCTTTTTCAAAAATCAGGGCTCCGAACGTAGTTGGATACCTTAGTTATGTTAAAATACAGAACGAGAAGAAACTCGTATTTTTTTAAAAATACATCTATTTAAAAGAGAGTATTTAAAGAAAAGGTAAAAAATTAACTGTTTTTATTAAAATGTAAGAAATTATAAAGATTTAAATACAGCGCTTTAATTAGTTTCAGCAATTATGATTAATCTTGAAAAAAATTCTTCTCTTTTTATGCTGTTTTTTTTTTAGTTTTTATTTGTATGTATGCAAAGTAACTAACTGATTTACATAATTTATAAATCAGTTAATTTGTAGATTAGCTATGTAATCTGTACATTAACTAAGGTAATCCTTTAAAGTGCGGAAAATGATTTCATTTCTCAAATTACCTGGATAAGCTGCACTTTATCTACTAGACAACCGTTAGTCTACGCAATGCCAATTAGGCATTCGTTAAAGCAAAAATAAGAGCTTTGGTGGAACAATAGTAACGTTCCTGTATGCTTAAATTATATGTTATTTATTTATTTATTGATATCTAAAGAATAAAGTCAATACAATTGAACAATCAAGGCATTAGTTGACAATCATGAATCAATTCAAAAACAATACAAAGATCCAAAAACGGTTTAAAATATTATTACATTTAAGAGGAAATTGATATAAAGTTATTAATTTATTTATCTGTATCTAATGAATAACATTGTTACAATGAAGCAAACACAAAAACTTAGTTGATTGAACCAAACTTCAATCAATTAAAAAACTATAATACAAATTATCAATTAAATATACAGTAATACTTCGACTTACGTGAATTTGGAGTCACGCGATTTTTAAATCTCATCGATTCGTATTTTGTTTGAGTGCTTTGTTCTTTTGAAAAAAATGAAACTCTGGTGGTGTCAGTGCTGGAGCCTGATGAAATTCGTAACGTGATTGAAGAAATTGCCGGGGCTGCGGTAGCCCAGTGGTCAAGGTATCGGATCATGGCAGGCATGTCATGAATTCGAGCACAGTACCACTAAAGACCCGCCGTGTAGGGCAGCGATGCAAGTTAAATCTGCCGAGAGCTGAAACGTCCTCCCGTTGGTGTGGTGTGGTAGTTAGGAGAGGGGAGTGCCAGCTCAGATGTCATCCACGTCACTTGACCATGGTTCAAAATTACGTGGTCCGTCGCCAAAAGCCCTCGTATAGCTGAACAGTGCGACGTTAATATTCACTCACTCACTGAAGAAATTGCCGTTTTTGCAAAGCATATGAAGTAAGTAGTGGACAGTGATGATGTCAGGGGCATAACGGAGAACATTTGGGCCCCCCTGCAAAGTCAGGTAGGTGTTGGGCCCACAAGTTGGATTTTACAAAGACTTGGCGGCGGTCAGGCTTTGGGCCCCCCTGTTCCCCACGAAATGCGGGGGTGTACGTTACGCCACTGGATGATGTTCAACAACTGCTGGATTCCCACAATTAGGAATTCACAATTGGTGATTTCATAGCATAAGCAAGAGCAAGACATTAAAGAACTTCAATCTTTAGGTCCATTTCAATCAGTAGATCGAATAATAGTTGGGAATTTTACTGAAGGCCTCAGTTAAATATAAAAAGGATTACAAATTTTAGAGAAAATATAGACTCCAAAAAAGAGCCTATTTTTTCAACCAAACAAAGAATAAAAAATTATTAACATGCTACGAGAACATTTTCGGAGAGAAAAAAACATCTTTGTGAGCCGGAAGACCACTTTGTTTTCATGAAACCTTCTACGTCAAAATAACCTCAGAGTTTGCGATTTTATATTTATGTGTGTTATCTGAAGTTTTACTAAACATTTTTTTTCTAAATTTTTATTTTCTTTTGTCTCTAGTCCCAACTAAAAATAATATATCTGTATTAAATAAATTTGCCAGAGAAAAATTTACATTCGATTAGACGTGATTAAGGTGGTCGTGGCCGAATAATTAAATAGGCTTGGTCGTGATTGCATAATTTATTTGAGCATGCAAAAAACAAAGGGAATTATTCAAATATTAAGTTTTTATACACAGGCAAGAACAGGGGAAAACGCATTATAAAAAATACAGTCGCGTGTTTAAGTGAAGGGAATAATTAGTTATTTATAGAAATTGCATCATTGCTTAAGGAATATTAAATCCCTATTAGAAAGGAGTAGGAAAACAAATAAGGATCTTCTATTTCTTGGAATCGCCAAGAAGTCTATCAAACATTTTCGAGGTCTAAAGAATCAGTTGTAAATATACCAACATAATGTTTTTAATGCTTTAGAAAATGAAAATTTCAGACCTGTTTCGAAATAGGGTATTAGGATTTATGAATTAAATGTTATAAATTAAGGAGATTCGAATTATTAGTAGATATCAATTTAAGTCATTGCATGTATTTATAAGCAAAATCATACCACTCAGTTCCACTTATCGCGTAAGAACGGGGTATTACTGCATTATAAATAAATTCAAGGAGTCCTTTATCGAATACATTTACCGTCTCTTCCACTCTGTTTCTAAATGTTTAGGATAAATTGTTCTGAGATGTGTGAGTCAGTGTATAATTAAAATACTTAAGAGTAAGGAAATGAGAGAAACAAATTTTTGAACTTGAATGATACGGAAACCGCTGATGTGAAGTTTACCTAGTTAAAATGAGGAAAACTTTTGATTCCACACTATATTGGAACAATCCGAAGATTGGCTAGGTAAAATCTGCGCATTAACTGTTTTAGAGCTTATTCTGTAACATGTATATTAGCGATCATTTATGGATCATAAATCCTCAAGAAATAATATTTCAATTTGAAATTACATCTTTCATTTGGGTCTGATTATATTCTCTAAGTATTTATTTTCTGTACATGCATGTAAAATCATTTTCTCTTAGCATACAATTCACCAAAACCACTTTAAATTCGCTTGATAATAAAATGAATATCGAGCATGTATAGCTGTTCTGTATCGCAACTAATATATTCATGATCGCTTAACTAAAGCATGCAATTAGCAGTCATTTACAACACATCGCCTTTGTATAATAATTATAATTGACGTATTATCATTAATGCTAAACTATTACAAATTAATTCCGCATCGTAAATTGAATATAGAGTAATTTTCATTATTTAACACTCAAGTTCATTACGATAAATTTTATGGATTTAATTTAAGTAACTTAATGTTATATACTAAGTGATTCTGTAATAGTACAAAATTCATTATCCTTCGCGGTTATATATATAATCCGTGTGATACTATATTGCTTATAAAATAACACATGTTATTGTTATTCAATAATCTATAAAGCTAAACTTCAAATGTACTATTCTAAAGTCTGATTTTCGGCTTGTATAAAGCACGTTTAAATGTTTGATTTCAAACATCTTAATGAAAAGTTATTACTGAAGTTTTTGTATTCTCTGAACGAAGAATGAAATTCCCAAGAAAAGTTGGAAGATTTCGTTAGTTTTGCTCTCTGTCTAGTTTCTGAATACATACTGTTTGTGTTTTTTGAAATTTCTTATAAAATGCAGGTTTTTATCTTGATTTTTCAAAAAAATTAAATGTATTTAAACATTAATTTCAAAGTAAAAGATAAAAATTTTAAGATTAAATACAGATTAAATTAAAAGAAATTTAATTATTTTGGAAAGTTATTTTCGAGTTACCGTTTGTCATACCCATATTATTTTTGGACATATCTTCTGATTAAATTGTGTGTGGCCGCGGTAGACGAGTGGTATAGATATCGGACCGTGGCTTGCTTTGTCACGGGTTCGAACCCTGTACCACTAAAGACCCGCCGTGTAGGGCAGCGATGCACGTTAAATCTGTCGAGAGCTGAAACGTCCTCCCGTTGGTGTGGTGTGGTAGTTAGGAGAGGGGGTGCCAGCTCAGGTGTCGTCCACGTTACTTGACCATGGTTCAAAATTACGTGGTCCGTCGCCAAAAGCCCTCGTGTAGCTAAACAGTGCGACGTTAATAATAAATCAAATCAAAATCTGATTAAATTGTGTGGCCGCGGTAGCCGAGTGATATAAGTATTGGATCGTGGCTTCCCTTGTCACGAGTTAGAGCCCGGTGCCACTAAAGACCCACCGTGTAGGGCAGCGATGCACGTTAAATCTGTCGAGAGCTGAAACATCCTTCCGTTGGAGTGGTGTGGTAGTTAGGAGAAGGGTGCCAGCTCAGGTGTGGTCCACGTCACTTGACCATGGTTCAAAATTACTTGATCCATCGCCAAAAGCCCTCGTGTAGCTGAAAAGTGCGACGTTTATATTCAATCAATCAATCAATCTGATTAAATTGCTTGCAATCACAATAACAAAGGGAGTTTTGTAATAATGGAACTGCATTTAAAACAGCAGAAAAATACAAAAAAAAATTAACAAATGTTAATAGTAAATTTAAGCCTTGGCAACTTTTTAAAAATATTAAAATGCTTACTTTTTCCGTTATAATAAAATATTTATTCCTTTTTAAAAAGTCGTATAAATATTTCATAAGAATTAAAAAATAAAACTATCATATTGAATACAAAGGAATCATGTAGAATACAGTTGTCCCCAATCCCCGGGCCGCGGACCGGTAGCAGTCCGTGGATTCAATAGTACCGGGCCGTACACGGAACATTAATTTATTTCCATTTTATTTACTGTGGTGCATTTCTCAATGGTTTGTGTGACTTTTTATGAAAATCAATTTATATTCCATGCTAAATTACTTTATATTCATTTTTTGGTGCAACTATATTTTACTCTGAAGACATGTTTAAATACAATTACATTAAAATTATTAAATCAAAAAAAAAAAATTTTAATCTTTAGTGGGCCGCTGTAAAATTATCAAACACTAATCGGTCCATAGCTATATAAAGGTTGGCAAGCACTGATTTTAGAACATATATGTTGAGTTCAAACAGTTTACATTTTTCATTTCTACTGTTTCTTTTTTACTAATAATTTTGTTTAGCTGTATATTATGTTGTGAATACAACTTGTAGGTCCATTAGCTACAAAATAATGTCTGTTACATTTTAACGCATTGCATATATATTTCCAATTAGTTCTGGCTTAAATAAAATGTAAAAGTTATAGAGAGTTTTAAAGTTAAAGAAGAGAGAATGATCTCTCCTAAATTTAATATAACTAGAAAGTTATTAAACAAAACAAAATTTATTTTGCTTGTTATTTCATAGATTTTTTTAAAGGAAACTTGATGTATGCAACATTGCGAAATCTTTGCTTCATTTACTACACAATATGATGTGAAACAGCCGTTGGTTTGTTGAATATTCTATAAAGTGCTTCGCAAACTTTCAATATTTGCGACCCATTTTTCAATCGTAACTTTTATCTCGCCCCCTACATACTACCGCAATTCATTGAATACAATAATAATGTACTTGACTCTAAAGCTACTATACGACCATTATTATAAACTGTACAATTTAGCAATGAATGAGTGAGTGAACATTCACGTCATGCTGTTCAGCGGTTAAAGTATAGTATATTTAGTAGTATGCACGAGGACTTTTGGCAACGGACCACGAAATTTTGAACCATGTTCAAGGGACGTGGATGACACCTGAGTTGGCATCACCTTTCCTAACTACCTCACCACACCAACGGGAAGACGTTTCAGCTCTCGACAGATTTAACGTGCATCGTTCCCCTACATGGCGGGTCTTTAGTGGTAAAGGGTTCGAACTCGTGACAAGGCCAGCCACGATCCGATACCTTGACCACTCGGCTACCACGACCACAAATTATCAGAGATAAGTATTAAATTTTGTATACGCGCGCGTTACTTTTAAGTAATAGTTACAATAAGTTATTTTAAAGCAATAGCATAAGTATTACGTCACTTTTCCTTTCTAATTTTTAGATTAGAACGAATTATAAAATAAATTTGATTAAATTAAATATATGTTATTTCTCAATCCTCCACTTCTTAAAGTGCAAATGTCAATAGAAAAATAGTCTTCACTCTCTTTTGCTCTCTATCTTATATACATCGCATCTGACATTCTCGTGGACATCTGTGCAACCGTCGGGCAACCTATCGGTCTTAAGGTATCCGCACACGTTAAAGATAAATTATAGTTTAAAATAAAAGTGTGTGTGTGCACTTTTGTACGCACGTAAGAAGTTATACTTTGGCGTTACAAGATTAAAATCTTTCTAAAAATCTTGAACAGAGCAAGCTGAGCCAAGGACCACAAAGGCGGACACGAGCAGTGTCGAACGATACTAACCTTAAGTCAATCGGACAAGCCAAACACAAGATAATCACGATTTAAATAAATTTAAGTACCCCTGAACAGGGACCATAGGACCAATAATATGGGGGTTCCAACAGACTGTATCTGGAGATGAGGTGAACCGAATGTGACACCTAAGACCTCATATTGAATGTCTCGGCGGGAAGAATCGTTCCTGAGAAAATTAAGACATCCACCCGAAAAGCCCCCGAGTTATAGTCATTTTTAAATAATTAAAATATTTAAAACAATTAAATAGAATAGAAGCAAGGCACCCAGCAACTCAAAACTCGGCCTGGTTGTGAGGAAACAAGAGGAATCCATTCGAACCGGTCCGGAGTCTATAGTTGCAAATGGGGCGGCGCTATCTCGGGAAAGGAAAACGAAACTAACTCCCCCGGGGAGGAGGAACAACTGTGACGTAAATGGTCACGTACATCCCAACGATGCACAACAGTAGTAGGTTATCACAAAGTTTCATTCTTCTATCTCTATAATATCGTGACGCCATCAAAAGATCGAAACCCATAGGAATAACATAGGGATTCTAATTTTAGTAATAACACCCTCCCTAGGCTCACTATCTACACACGAATTATAACAGATGAAAGAGCTCAATGAGGAGAGCATATGGTTCGAGTTTCATCAACGAAGCTAACAAATCCTTGGAGCTATGCGGGATTTAAAAAAAGTTTAAAACTTTTTAAAATAATTTTAAAATGTTAAATATAGATGAAGAAATGGGGCTATGGCTCTGAAAAACTATATCTAGGATGCTCATAGGGAAAACAATTGAATCCAGCCGGTGCGGTTGACCAAGGTGGCATAGGATTCGAGTTATTACTGGGGAAGCACTGGAGGGGACCAATTCCACGTAAAGCTCGTGCTAATACGAAAATATGATGGGCCTCCAAAAATCAAGTCCCAAGCTCAATTCCTTAAAGGGGGGGGGTGAAATTTTTTCCAGTCCCCATAGGATTAACATGGGAGGATGATATTTTAGTGCTTAAGCCCTCCCCATGCCTACACAATAGGAATGAATTAGATGACTGGATGGGTCTCGACGAGTGGAACAGTTGGTTCAAATCTCATGTCCGAGATTCGAACAGGAGCCAAGACATTGTGAATTTAAGCAAATTTAAAAAGTTTAAAACAATTAAAGCTTATGGAAGAAATAGCCCTATATGAGCACACATGAAATTATAATAACTGGAAGAGCAGATAGAGAGAGATCGAATGAGCCAGGTCCGAAAGGACTGTCAGGCTCGGGTTCCGAGATATTGGCCAAAAAGCTGTAAAGGGGGGATGCAGGGGGGATGCACCGGGGAGGGGATGCGTCCCAACAGATATGGTTTATAACAATAGTTATTATGATCCCCAAGTATATCGGTTCCCTAGCACCAAAAAAGTGGCATATTAAAATATTGTCACAAGCTGATAAGCTCTGAGCGGCCGAACGGTTAGAGAACTGCTCCATCATGCTGACGGCTCGGGTTCGCGCCTCCTAGATACTTGTTTGTTAACTTTAATTATGACTTTCGTTAATTGTTATTATCATGGACATTTGCAAATTATGTAAATTGAATTTATGTGAATCTTCTCCTGGTGGCCATTCTAGAACTCTCCACCAGGTGTGGATATAAGAGTACTGCAGCTTAGATAAGCCTTCAGTTTTGGTACTGCCTGTGTAAGATAATACGACAAAAAAAAATAAACCTTGTATTGGATAACATTGCCTTGTTCCTTTCTAAGTGACTATATTAGACTGCGGTGTGCGCACGCATCCGTGATGTTGTGCGTCACATCCATGACGGTGTGCGCGCATCGTAAAAATTTACCCTCATCCTTTTTTCCAAACGCACAATAAGAAGTACAACTTCAAAAACTAAAAAGCACGCTTTTATGATTAATCAAACTAAAAATTTTAAAAAATAATTTTTAATATAAGAATAAAATGTTTTACGAGAAAAGTAATGTCATTGGGGTAAAAGCGTGGGATGTTCCATACCAATTGTTGTAATTTCTTACTAGTTCTATTCCGAAATGCTACGGATTAGTGTAAAAATTTAATACAAAGCACCCCACAAGTTTTTACCACAATGTCATTAATTTTCTCGTAAATCATTTTATTCTTATATTAAGAATTATTTTATTTTTTACTTTTTAGTTCAATTGACCATTAAAAGCGTGTTTTTAGTTCTATTATAAACGAAAATTTATTTTTTATTTTTTATTTCGATCTACAGTAAAAGCATGTATTTTTATTTTATTATTATTTTTTTTACTTTTTTAAATTTTGTCCCGCGACCTAAAAAGTTTGCCAATCCCAGAGTTAGAACAAATTTTTTTTTTCACATTTTTTTTTTTTTTTTTCATTTCCATTTTCAGAAAGACTGGACAATTGCTTATATTATAAGAAATCGCTGACGCAAAAAAAAAAATCCTTTTCGTTTTTAGGGTTACTCTTAATCTTTTAGTCGCCAAGTATTGTTATGGTATATAGAATTAGTTACCAAATCTGGCAATTGTATATGGAATTATTTGCCAAATCTGAAATGGTATAATGAATTAGTCACCAAATCTGGATTATCCCGTCTCCTGATTATCCTGTTCAGGACAATGGAAACAAATAATGAAACTATTGTATTGTCATCGGTCCTTGACAAGTGTGCAAAATTTCGAATTAATCAGACCTTTTAAAGTGGATAAAAATCGAGTTCAAAGATTCTGTTACATACAAGTGAAACTTATAAAAGGGTGTTAAAAAAAAGAGCAAATTCGGACAAAACCATATTTTTTATTTTATGAATAGATATCTTATGGCTTTACAATACATGCTTTGTTTCGTTTCTACAATACCTAGAGGCCAAGTTGCAATTAATTTTAGAAAATTAGAAAAACCGGAAGTGAGTCTTTAATCTACCAGAAGTGGGCATTTAAATTATTCAAAATTTATCATGGCGAGTCAGATAACTCAAAATATTATGAATGTTTTCTATAAAACTTTTTGAACCTGATATTTATATTATTTTCTAGAGAATGTACTAAAATATTTCTTATTGTATGAATATTTTTTGAGTTATTGCCTGTTATTTAAGAATGGTCTCTTAAAGAGAGAATGACACATTGTTTATAATATTTACTCGATAATCTCTCAAATTTTTAAATTTTAGTAAAACATTGAAATTTTAGTACATTATCTAGATAAATGCATCTAATTTGTTTTAGTAGTATTTTTAGTGATCTAAGTTTATTACTTTTTCTCTAATTGCTTTGAAATTTTCCAAAAAAAATTCTAAACCTTTACTTATAATTGTAATCTTTGTAAAAATTTAGAATTTTTTTTAAAAATATTGTTGGCTAAGCATTAGTATTTATTAGTATTGATTCTTAAAATAGCATTTATAATGTTTTAGTATGCTATTTTTTTTTAAAAAAAAAAGCATTCCGAAAATGTCAATTTCTAATAAACTTTTCATTGAAATCTTCTCTCTGCAAGACCATCTCATGGGAGTCACTAGCAATTATTAAACTTTTGTTCTTAATTTAGTATTAATAAATTAATTATCAAATATACGTTGGACAGTACTGATACATTTATAAATATATTATATCAGTGTAATTCTATATTTTATTTTTTATCGTGGTTAGAATGTATTTTGTTTTGCTTCTTTCAGTAAATTAATAATTTTTTAGATAATCTTTCATTTTCGAATTTTTGGTATAATTGCGCCTTCCACGTAGGTTTATCACGGCCCTGTAGGGTACGTGCCCCGCGGTTTGAGAATCACTGTTCGAACAGTTCATATTATATTATCTTGGAAGCGAGTTGCAGGAAGAGATTGGGGCCGCTGTAGAGGAGTGGCTATAGTCACGAATTTATGGATGATTTTGTCGCTCGGGTTCGAGTCCTAGGGGCGGTGTCGTCCTCATCACTTGATCATAGTTCAAAATTACGAAGTCCGTTGCCAAAAGCCCTCGTGTAGTTGAACAGTGCGAAGTTAATATTCATTCATTCATTCGAGTCCTAGAAATAATAATGACCCACCGTGTAGAGAGGCTGTTGTCGTTAAATCTGTCGAGGTTCAAAGTCCATACTTTGGCGTTATGTGGAGAGTAGAGTGTTAGTAGTAGGTAGTCATCATCACTTGATCGGGGTACAAAGTTATGAGATCCTTCAGGAACAGGCCTTGTGTTTCTTCAGAGAGTGTAATATTAATAAACAATTAATAAACTCTAATTTTGCTGCAAAGGATTGAGGATTCAAGTTCTTACTCAACTTAATACTTAGCATATGATTCAATGAAATGCAAAGGATCTTCACACACACACGAAACGTAGTTTATTTTGGTTTGGTTATTTATTAATGTTTATTGATACTTGGGTTGCTGATGCCAAACCTCTTAATTTGCGAGTGACCAAGTCCGGAGGACGACACCTGAGCAAACACTTCAACCCACAAACTTCCACACTCCTTAATTCCTTTTGCAATAGTTTATGATCTAAACTTAGAAAAACAGTTTTGAAACACAACGTATAACCTACATATTAATATATGTTAAAGTTTCTCTCTCTCTCATTTATAATTCATTATTTTCCAGAGAAATACTCATGTAAATCAAGAGTGTAAAACTGAAAAACTAACATGGGCAAAAGCAAATATGGTTTAATTTTGGGTAGGCCGCAAAAAATTCCATCTTTATAGAAACGTAGGTTTACTTCGAATAATACATTATAATATACATATTATAAAGGAACAAGAAAATTTTTAATGTTACGCCCTGACACTAAACATCTCTTCTCTGCTACTATTGTTCCGATTTCGGGAGAAATTTTGATATTTTATTACATATTATTGTGTGCACCGATATGTTGGCCAGGTCGCAAAAGGGTTCCTTAAGAGGCGCATGCACCCCTCGGACCGCGAGTTTGATACCCCTGATGTAAGCCAAATAAGCTGTTTATCCCTTTATCTACCAATAGTACTTATAAGAACCATTCACCCTAAAATTATATAGAATAACCATTTTTGTGATACTCTGACGATACTCAGCAGGAATATTCTTTTAAATCGACTCTTCCAAGTTATATGACAGCACGGGTTCTACGATGAGTATTTTAGCGGGGAAAGCGAATAGTTTTACAGCAGAAGTGGTTTCAGCTGACATTTTGATTGAGTTGCGAAGATTGTCAATTTTGTTCCAAAAAGAAATTAATGTCAAAAAAGTGTCTTTTTTTTAAACTTTAGAAAACGATTTGACTATTTATTTTAAGTGAACAGTGTATATAATTAATTTTAGAGTTGAATATCTTTAATTAATTGATTAGCTCTAACGGATTGAATTTCCCAAAGTTGAGTATTTTGTTTATGTATATCCCTTTATTTTGAACGTAGTGATTCAAAAAAATATATTAAAGTAAATTATAATATGTTGGATAAAGGATTATATATAATGCTAAAATGATTAAATGTTTTGATAATTCTGAATCAGCAGGAATTACAATAGAAATATTTTAGCAGATAAATACTTGTTTCTCTTAAAGCTGTCGAGTGCGAGAGCTCGAACTAAACGCGAAGCACATTTTCAGACAGAAAAATGACCCAATTTCGATGAAAATTTGCAGTATTATAACTGGTACCTCTGTTAACAATATAGTGTTTTTAAAAATTTCAAAATATTCCGTGAATACTTTCTTTTTTTGTTTTAATACTTGAAAGCATAGCCCATTTAACAGTATGGTATACTAGAAAAAATGTGAATCACATTTTATACCAGAAAAAATTATTCAACCCGGTTAAAATGGGAAGTATGATAAAAAATGTTGCTGTATAAAGGATAGTGAAGCCAGGATATTATATTAATTTTTCATTTCTTTTATACGTGAAATAATTTTCCGAATTAGGGTCCTATTCTGTAACATTAACCAAAAACAGCCTTAAATAAACGGTTAAGTAATACTTTTAAAAGCAGTGTAGTTTCTCTGATAAGTACTTTGACATATTTAAATAAAATTTTCAAAATCAAATATTTTATCTCTTATCAAACTCAAAATCATTTAAATCATTCCAATCTCTAAATTAGCATACTTAATTTTAAGAAACTCGTTTGATTTATTTGATTTTGTAAGTCGATATTTCCGTTTTTATCGTCTTGTCACTTTCTCGACTTTTCTTCAATAGATTTTTGTTTCACAGAAGCCATAAAACAGGTTTTTAGAGCCAATAAACCTTGGGTGGCATTTTAATGAATACGGTATGATTAAATTATGTTAACGTGTACAATTAAACCATCATTAATGATTCTGATTGATTAAACTAACGTATCTAATGACCGTTAGCGAGATATCACAGGGTAAACTTTAACCTGCATTTTAGATCCGATCTCAATGACTAAATAAAATTTAACACCTCATTAAAGCGTGTAATAAGATGCCTTCAAGCAAAATCCTCAACGCAGCGAAAAGAAAAGAAAAAATGAATCTTTCTTTTTAGCTGGTGTAGTTTAGTTGGCGACTTTTTCAAATTGGCGAAGTAAAAAACGTAACTATTTTCTTCGAATTTTCTTAGAATTACCGTATCAAATGTTTTGAAATTAAATGGTTAAAATAATAGAAGACCGCTAAAAATTTAATAACATTGAATTTTAAAAAAAATTTAAGCCCTTATTCATTTAATAAATTACAAATCATTGGGGCTGTGGGTAGCTTAGTGATTAGAGCATCGGACTCCAGACCGGAAGGCCTGGGTTCGATGCCCGATGCTACCAAATACCCTCCGAGTACACACGGAGACGTGCTCGTTAAATCAGTGGGTCCGAAAGTCTTGTGGGCTGAATCACGAGTGCAGGGGACTGGAGAATATTTCCCTCCCCTTCAGTTTCATACCAAAATTGTGGAGGTGGAAATAGTTGGTGTCGCCATCTATCGTCCTTTTGGGGAATTTCGCCGATCTAATTCGCACTGTCACCTGTATGGTGCTCAAGGCCTAGGCCAACGACAGGCGTACTTCTAGCCCCTTACCAAGATGAATTTCGTGGACCTCGATCTGACTTCGTCAGACAGGTGGCATTAGCCACAACAACAGCAAATCATAATTTAAGACAGAATTTCTGGAATTGTCTCTTCACTTTTCTGTTTTTGAATAGTGTTTTTCTGATGTGTCCAGTCAAAATAAATGTTAATACTACCCCAAAATTTGGCACCTCTATAAACAATGATCCTTTATATTTTACTTATTTTCCTGTCCTGATCTGAAAACTATGTTAATGGTTAAAATATTCTTAATCAAGTTAAATTATTAGTTGGCCCACAATCGTTATAGATTAGCCTTTTAGACTGACGCATCATTAAATTTAATTCCAGACTGAGATAATTTTAAATAATGCTTTTCTGATACTTCTGTGTATTATTTTCGATCGTAATTTCTATCAGGATGGAGGTTTATCATTGATAATATTACCACTGTTGCTGTTGTGTGTTTTTATCCTGGAAATATATGAAATACAAGAGGAAGAGAACAGAAACATACAATATAAACGGAAGAATATAGATATTTATTACAAATTATGATCCCAGCGTATAACAGAAGGGGTGTGCTGCTTTCCACTCGAGACGGGAATATATTACAGGCGAAAGTTCAACTTCTTTTCCCAAAAAATATCCCTAATTTTTTTGTCATTGAATTAATTTATTTTTTTAAGTTTAACATTAGTTAATAAACAATTTTACTAAATGCATTAAGTAAAAATTCTTGAAATGAAATCGGCAATTCTGTGCTATATTAGGTAACTTGAAAATAAGCTTTTTAAACTAGCCGTTACCCACCCACTTCGCTGAGTATTTCATGCTGTTGTAGGTATATAAATTGTTAACCTCTTTGAATGTAATAAAAAATATTCTTATAAATCTCACCTCTTGATTTAAAAAGACCAGAACTTGAAAAGCGTTAATATAGGTATATCTATAACGCCTCTTAAGGCCCACCAACGCCCCTTAGGGATCAATTTACGTACAACCTCTTTTGTAACAGACCTCTTCTGCATGAAAGGAGCTTGCCTACCAAATTTCGAGTTGGTTGGTCCAAAAGTTCAAAAACGGGAATATTTATCTGTAACGCCCATTAGGACAGTGCTTCTCAAACTTTCAGTATTCGCGACCCAATATTCTATCATAATTTCCATCGCACCGCCCTCCATGCAAAAACAATGCTTTGAACTCTATAATAATATACCTTGACTCTAAAGCTACAATACGACATTACCGCTTAAGTGCCTATGGCGTATATAAACGTCTCACTTAGCCAAAGCATTAATTTTCTGGGCGCATATATACGTCTTTCTGAAGTATGAAGCAATAAATGAACCTCGACAATGTTTGCGAAAGATTTACTTATTTCAGAGTATTTTCGCTTAATTATTCCGTCCCTTCTCCCCCCAAAAAACATCACATGCTCGCGTCTACGTGGAAAACGCTGTCATTAAGGAGCGAATCTTGTAACTTTTAATCGGCAGAGTCAAGGGATTAATTATAAACCGTGCAAATTATCAAGATAAGTATTAATACAAGCCCATGGGGCCACTGGTAATTATCAAACTTGTTCTTAACTAATAAAATACATTGTATAATTGTATTGATATTGTATACATTGTATTGATACATTTATAACTGTATATTATCACTTTAAATGTGTATTTTATTTTTACTATGCCAGAATGCATTGTTTACTTTCAATAAATTAATCACTTTTTTTAAAATAGTCTTTTGTTTTCGACTTTTTAAAGTACTCCATTTGAGCACAGTTTAAGAAATGCTGCTTTAGGGGTCAATTTTTTTCAAAACCCTTTTTGTAACTGACTTCTGCTCTACGAAAGTAACTTACCTGCCAAATTACAAGTTTGTAGATTCAAAAGTTCGAAAACGGGAATGTTTATTTATACCACCCCTTAATCCCTCGGAACGCCCCTTGGAGTTGATTTTTCGCAAAATCCGTTCTTAACGGATCTCTACTCCATGAGAGAGGGAACATGCCTATCAAATTTCAAGTCTTTTGGTCAAATACATCCGGAGATATAGTAATGAGTGAGTGCTTTTCTCCTTTATACTAGAGGACCCGACAGACGTTGTCCTGCACACACATCTTAAATTCAAAAATACTAAATTTTTATGAATAAGCTTTAACAAAATCTGGAACGTTTTGAGTAAAATTTGAGTAAAATTGAGTAAAATTTGAAACACTAATTACATCGGAATGTAATAATTTAATTAACACACGATTTATTTCAACAAAACAATAGCACGAAGTGACAAAATATCTTCCTGAAATGATCACAGCACCAACTGTCGGGACCAACTTGAATTATAATAAAAGATTTTGAATATTCGATACTTCGAACGTAGCGCAGCCTGGCGGATCCAATGTAAAACATTCCAAGATCAACAATTTATAAATAAAAAATTAATTAAATAAGCATTTCGAAACCGAATTATAAATCTAAACCATTCTCGAGTCCACTGGAACAGACAAAAACTTTAATCAAAATCGGTCCAGCCGTTTAGGAAGAGTTCAGTTACATACACATGCACAGAAGAATTACATATATAAAGATTATTTGAAAAGTTATTAATTAAAAACGCTAAAAAGCGTGAATCTTCAGTATTTTCGTAACAATAAAGACCGGGTGTGGCCAGTTTGGCTGAAAATCAATTTTCGACCCCAACTTACGTCTTTTTCAATTCCTACTATTAGCTCACGATCTCTATACATATTTTATTTGTTTGTTTGTTTATTTATTTATTTATCTTGGTGGAATTTTTAATCGTTAATAAAGTACATTTTAAAGCGCTCAATTGAGCTGAAATGTAATGTACATAATTATTTTGGATGGCAATACAATAATTTTTAATTATAATTAATAAAAATTAATTGATTAAAACTAGTCTTTTTAAAAAATTACAAATACAGCCACGTTGGCGACTTAGCGACCCTTTTGGCAACTGATGTCAAAATTTGGAAATGTTTTCTTCTTTCGTGTTAAAGCATTCAGTTTAAAGGAAATTTTATATACACAATTGTTTTGGATGACAATACGATATTTTAATGATAATTGATAAAAATTAATTACCACTTAATGTTGTGATTCTGTCATATATATATACATATTTATATTAATTGTAACTGTTTAATAAGAAGTAGCTAAAATAAATTTTCCTTGGTTGATCTAAGTAGGAATTGAATTAAATTTTTTTTTCATATTACTTGTTTATAACAATAGCGTTGTTACAACAATGCAGGTGAATATTGAGTTGTATTTTTTGAATGTTTTTAATTAATATCTTTTTAACTAATTGCGATATCAGACCGAATTGTGAATCTAAACCATTCTCGAATTTACTTGAACCCACACAAAAAATTTCATCGAAATCGGTCCAGCCGTTTAGGAGGAGTTTAGTTACAAACACACGCACAGAAGATTTTTATATATAAATATATATATATATATATATATAGATGCTCACATATAAATTTTATTGAAAGCTTGCGTAATGATATGCATTCGGGATGTAATCGTAAGAATGGTCCAAATTGAAAATGGGTAGGTAGAAGTCGCAAAACAAACAAAAGCTCCAATAGGATGAAGGGTTGGTCGGGACAATCGCTGATCCGCTAGTGGTGTATTCATTGTCAAAATGGAGAACACAGAAAAAAAGCCATAATTAATTGGAAAATACCTTTAAAAATTCATAATTTAAGGCTGTTTTCGGTTAATGTTAAAGAATAAAACCAAAATCCGGAATATTTTATCAGATATAAAAAGTACTCAAACATTAATATATATTCTGGATTCACTATCCTGTAGAGAATCACAAATTTTATCGTACTATTCATTTTTATCCCAGTTGACACAAATTTTCTTTTATAAAATGTGTTCCGCATTTTTTCTCCTGTACCAAAATACTAAATGATCTATTTCAGGGGTGGCGAACCTTTATGAATGAACGTGCTATTTTTTCTAAAGAAATGTTGAATGAGGTATAGGCGTGCTGTTAAATAAACTTGACTTGTGATTATTGGGAAAATAATAAAATTAAGCTCTAACAAAACTCAAAACTCTTTATTTACTACAAAAAAATACCTTTTGCCCTGTATAGTTGTATATATTTTAGTTATACATGTAATTCAAATTTTAAAGTAACATTAGTACGACTTCTAATGTTGCAGATTGGATGACAAACTACTTATATTAGGTTTGTAAGATGTTACTTTTAGTAAAATGCATGCTGAATTGGAGCTATCTGCCAAACGGTTTCCAAGCAATTAATTAGTTTTGCGGTGGTTCCCTTTTTTTACAAGAGGATATGTGATTTATTTCAAATTACCGTTTTACCGACGATGCTCTGCATACCACTGTTCCTGAACATAAAACACACACCACTTTGTCGCCTTTAATAAAAAAAAAATGCCATATTTCTAGATTCACCAAGATTGAAGTTCTCTACACTCACTATCTTGTATTTTTTGTTCTTTTGTTGAACTAGCCATGTTAAATAACACTTAAAAATCGTAAATATAACACAAATAAACTTTAAAATACAGTTGTGTCAACGAAATTGACTATGCTATGCGTAAACAAATTTTGTATCATAAACAATTGTAGCCCACGACGTAATTAAGGTAAGACAATAATAAACGAGTGTGCTCTCCTCCACCCTGCGACCGATTACTCGAGTGTGTTCGCAATACTTCATGGTGAACTTTGTTATTTTGAAATAAAATGCAAACCATTTCGATCACTGACGTGCCCAAAATATTGTGTCTCGTGCCATTCATGGCACTCGTGCCACTGGTTCGCCATCCCTGAACTACTCCTTTACATGTTAAAAGGAGAAACTAATTATTTATTAAATATTTTGAAATTTTAAAAACGCTATATTATATAAACAAATGCATGAGTTACAATTTCACAAATCTTTAGAAAAATTAAGGCATTTTTTGAATTTGAAAATGTGCTCCGCGTTAAGTTTACGCCCTTGTGCATATGGAGAAAACAGCCTTAAAGATACACACACACACATATTTGTCAACAATAAGGAATATTTGTATCCACCAACTGCCATGCAAGCATGTTATCGTTGACGAAAAGAATCTCGTTCCTTTAAAAATAATTCCAGGCATTTCATGAGCATCAGCAGCTACAATGTCTGACTATAAGTCGTTTGGTATCTCTATGGGTCTTTCACACAAGGCATGTTTTAGTGGTCCTTAGAGTAATAGTCAGGGAAACATATATCAGATCTGAGAGACTGAGCTACGGTTCTACCACAGCTGTTCCCAAAGGTAATCTGTAAGAAATTATATCTGTTGTGAAAAAGATAATGTATCAGTAGTTTCGTTCCTATCATAATGACGTAATGAACAGGGTGCTCCGTCGTACTGGAACCATATAATAGTTCACTGATTTGCAGACATAACACGCAGTAAGTCCGACAGAACCTTTCTGTAGAAAGTTGAAGTTGTTGTTGTGTTGTTGTAGCACGCCCCCATTAGTCAGCAGAGCTTAGACCAGGTCCACGACATCGCACAGTTTCAGAAAGTCCAACACCAGCTAGGGAACGTCTGCTAAGTCCTGCTTAAGGCAGTTTAGAAAGCTATACGTTTCTAATAATTGATCATGGATTATCCCGTCCCATATATTCGCGAAGAACCTTTCCTGGGGACTTCTTGAACATGCAGTATGTGGATTCTGGGCTACCTACACATAATATATGTTAAGGCTGTCTTCGGCTAATGTTACAGAATAGGACCCAAAAAAAAAATTCGGCATATTTTTTCACATATAAAAGTACTCAAACGTTAATACTATACTTTAGCTTCACAAACCTGTAGAGAACCACTTATTTTGTTTTATCATACTACTCATTTTTATACGAGTTGACACATTTTTTTTTTTTTATAAAATGTGTTTTCCTTTTTTTCGCCTGAAATATAATGCTAAATGATCTATCCATTTACATGTTAAAAGGAAAAACTGATTATATTTATTAAATATTTTGAAATTTTAAAAACACTATATTTTAAACAAATGCATGAGTTACAATGTCACAAATTTGTATTTGTTTGTCTTTATCCGAAAATGTGCTCCGCGTTAAGTCCACACTGCCATGCAGATGTCGAAAATAGCCTTAAATATGCACTCACATGTGAAAGTTTCCTCCTGCAGCCGACCTTCTGCACCTAAGATTGCGGGTTCGACCCCGGTATCACTCTGAAAAATATGAATATTCTTTATTCCGTATCAAAAATTAATATTAAATGACATTTAGCTTTATAATGAAATATCAATAAAAAATTTTTTCAATATTTAGAACAAAATATGCTAAAATAAGGTATAAATGCATTCCACTTACAAGAATATATAAATGTCTGAAAAATGTGATATTTTTTTTCTTTTCAATTACTTTTTTAAGATGATATGAAGAGGAAATTGGAAAAATTAGTAGTTTTGTTGAAAACGAGAGAGCCACACACATTACAGTTTTTTCTTTATAAGCAATCAAAAATAAATCTTTTGAAGGCTTTACAAAGTCTTCTGGTGAAAGATAATTAGTCTCAATCTGGGTTAGTTATGTCTGAAAAAATGCATTACTTTTTGAGGTATTCAATATTTATCTTTTAAAAGTTTCAAAATTTGGGGCACACTAACTAAAAAATAAATTTAAAAGAGTGTTATAAACTTATTTATAGCATACTATGTAAAATAGTTTATGATAATAATTTTCCATTTTGTAAAAAAAAATACGTAAGACAAAGACAACAAAATATTTATTGAGTAATTAATTACAAATTAATTATGAGAATACATTTAATGCGTAATCTGAGCTTGATGACTTTTGATAATTTCGTTTATATTGGTTCGCAAAAATTATAATAGCACTCTCATTTCAGCATCTACATTTAAAAGTTTTTTTTCAATTTTATATCTGTTAATGCTGAAACTCCGAATTCACACAAATAAATTGTAGAAAATTGTAACAATATTTTTAAAGCTTTTTTTTTGGCTATTATGGGATTATAACCTCTAATTTTAATCCAGAATAAATTAATTGATTCTTTCGAATGTTATGAAATTAAATCTCGATTGTTACAGAATGAAAGCAGTTTTTCCTCCTTCATTAAAAATTAATTCATATATAGATATATCCGCATCAAATGAATTACAAACTAATCAGATTTTGTTAAATCTAAATTTGGGAAGTAATGAACAACTCTCTCTCTCCTCTGGTATTGTGTCAAGTGGTGAAAAACAATTTTATGAACAGTTTATTTATATAAAACGACTGAATTATTTCGTTCCGGTTTTTTTTCTCAGACTGGAATTAATAATTTTAAAAATATTTGGCGGCACAGTGGTTGAGAATTCCTGACATATATAGTAGTAGTTTAAAAGGGTATAAAAAGGATTTGATGTAGAAAGTTATACAAAGCGAGAATGTGATGTTGAAAAATTCAGTCTGAAAATGATTAAATCTAACCAAAAAAGAAAAGATCTTAAATGAAATTGTATTTAATTCATTTACAGAAACTAGATTCTGTATTTCGTACATGTATGTTTCCCATAGAAAGTGGAAGTCCCTGCAGTTTAGAATATGGAGTCACAGATTCCTGATCAGCATGTTGCAAAATCCAGGCTCAATGCTGATTGAGACAGCTTAGGTTGAGAGAGTTACTGTACCCTGAACTTGACTGTATTTTAAAGTACTATAGTTGGTTAATTTGGAAAATAGGGGAATAAGATATACATCACTGTATATATATATATATATATATATATATATATATATATATATATATATATATATATATACTGGCCTCAAAAAGTTAAGGTCCAACCGGGTTTTTGTGTCTAATTTGCAAATGAATGAATGTAGAAACAAAAAATTTGGAGGATATGTGCATTAAATAGTTTTTTATTGAATGCGTCATAGAAATTTGTATAAGTGTATTGCAAAAACGATTTATAACAAAAAAAGCAATCTCTGCGGAAAAGTCCATTCTTGGAGAAAACAGCACATCACAGTGTTATGTGGTAAAATGGCATAAAAACAATACAAAAATGGGTTCTAATAAGGAATGTGTCCACCCCTAACTTGAATGCATTGGCGGCATCGATTTCCCATGCTGTTTATTAAGTTGTCGGACACCGGAATAGGAAGCGAAGACCAGACACAGAGTAAGCCTTGTTTCAGCTCATGTAACGACCTTGGAGGAGGATTTAAAGCAGCAACCTCTCTGCCAAGATAGTCCCAAAGATGTTCTATCGGATTCAGGTCTGGAGATCGAGCTGGCCATTCCATTCGTTCCAAACCGTGATCCTCCAGATACTCCTCAACAATCCGAGCTCGGTGATGTCGTGCATTATCATCCATCAGAATGAAGTCGTTACCAATAGCAGCAGCATATGGGCGGACATATGCATCAAGGATCTCATCCCGATATCTAAGACCAGTTACAGTTCCTCCATGGAACACATGCAGGTCAGTGTGGCCACCGAGCGAGATCCCTGCCCAAACCAGGATTCCACCACCTCTATAACTGTGTCTTTCAACAGTGTTGGATTGATGGTATCAAGTGCGCTGTTCCCTCCAGATCAGTAGACGCCCTGAATCACTCTCCATTGTAAATCTGGACTCGTCTGTGAACAGCACAGAAGCCCATTGTTGCTGCGTCCAAGAAACATGTTCTCTTGCCCAGCATAAGCGGTTCCTTCGCTGTCGTCCGTTGAGGGGAACGCACACAACTGGTCTTCTTGCATACAGACCTGCATTGTGAAGACGATTTCGCACCGTAGTAGCGGAGATTCTTCTTCCTGATGCTTGAAAGTGGTCTGCAACGAGCTGCGGCACAGTAGTGGTTCTTCTCCTTCGTGCCGAAAGAGCTGAAAACGGTCTTCTGCAGGTGTTGTAGCTCGTGGTCGGCCTGGAACAGGTCTTCTGGACACAGAATCTTCGGATTGGTATTAATCCCAAAGTCGCTGAACAACACTACGAGACACATTGAGACGTCTAGCAGCATCAGCCTGCGACAATCCGATTTCCATCCATCCAACTGCCCGCCACCTTAACGAATTGGGTAAACGACGTCTCTGAGACATTTTCTAAACTCTATTGACTATTGTCACCGAAACTGCCAACAACTGTTGAAAATCAACACAACTTACACACAAAAGTACGAAAGCTTGATATTTGCATATTTTTCTCTCACTCATAAATATACCTTCTTTTCTATAAAATAAAAATGGTAGCAATCGTTTTTGCATTAAGTTTTTTAAAGTTCGTTATTATCATTCATGTAAACTATGCATTTTATTGCTACTGCCATTTTTTTATGGTGAGCTTCGAAAAACATGTTGTACCTTAACTTTTTGAGGCCAGTGTATATATATATATATATATATATTAAATAATCCAAAATTTTGGATGCACGTTCAATTCTTGCTACCAACTACAAAATACGTTGACCCCCCCCCCCTTCCCCTCCAAAAAATATTCGAGAATCATTAAAATAAGGCTTACAAAATCCCGATAAAATTTCAAAACCAGTTCTCCGTTTTTTTATAAAGTCAACTTGTTTTCAATCGTCTTTGGTAATAAAGTATAAAAAAATAGCATCGAACACACATAACAGAGCTATAAACAGAGGGAAATAAATACAACACAAAATTTAGTTATTCAGATTATTTTTTATTTAAGAGTTATACAAAATAAAAAGAAGTAAAACTTAATACTTATGTTTCATACTACAAAAATGGAAAAATAACATAAAATATAACTTATAAGCATTTTAATAAATTAATTATAAAACAATGTTTAAGGAAATAAGATAAATAATTAACTAAATAATATTTAAGGAAAATTAATGCATCAACAAGTCATATTTCATGGACGAATGTAGTTTTGTAAATAAATTCCTTCTGATGGAAATTTCCATCTTTGGCAGATTTATTAATGCTCACAAATTCCACTTGCTTCAATATAATATTTATTTAAAAACGTTTCTCCTTCATTCACGCATTGTATATTTTTCTCTCTTTTTATTTTAATTTAAATAAATTACAACATGAATTATATATGAATAACAGTAAGAAAATTAAATTGTTTATCACCTGAAAAAATTATTTACTATTGACAATCGGTCTTTTGGGAATACCAGAGTTTTATGGTTTGGGTAAATAGCAATAAAAAACAATTCCTGTTTTAACAGGTATGCAAAGCCAACATTAAAAAACATGGACAGCAATGAACATAAGTGAAGATATTTTTTGAATTTTCTCCAAAAGCGGACCATAAAATCTAAAATTCATTACTTCTTCAAAACGCGGATATTACTTACATGTTCTTTATATCTTAGAATATCGTTAGAATATCTACACAAAAAATCTTAATTCAAATTCACATTAAAAAACTTATTAAAATAATAAATAGAGCTTTTCAATTCACAAACAGTTAAGGGCAAAAGTAAAAGCATAGTCTTTGGTTGGTTGTCTTGTTTTTGGAAATGGAAAGTTATTTTCCTCATAGAACCGAAGGTCCCATATACCACGTTGGCAATGACCAGACAGTTGTCCAAATACAGATCGTCCTGAGGACCGTCACTAACCCGCGGTCACTCGCGTCTGTTTTTCTACCGTCGTTACTCGCGGGGTGTAGAGAACACCCCAAACTTTTAACACGTGTAATTAATTATGAAAATAAAATTAAGTCAAATATGATGCATATTTATAAAGTAAAAGATGTTTTTTTGTATTATACAAATAAAATTATTAAATTCATTGCCTACAAATGAGATTAACATTAATTTAAACTAAACACTCAAAATTTTCATTTTAAAATACTTATTTTTATATTTTTTTCACAAAGCACAAATAAAAACGTATATACCAGTAAAAACGTACTTTGCAATTGATGTCAAGGATGGTAGAAAGTAGAAAACAAATATTTTATTCATTTTTCAAACATTCAGAGCAGACTGTAGTCATATGCTTTAAGCCCATATTTTTCTTACATTGAAGACAAACACAAATAATTTTTACATCTTTTTCCCGTGGACAAACAGTGCAACGTCCCTTTTTTGGTGGATTAATGCTCTTTTTAATATATTCTGTGCCAGTAAAGGTTTGGGAGATTCGATCTCATATCCCACTGTGGCTGCACAAGATCATTTCTAATCTCCTCTAATAATCTTGAAAGTCTCATTTTTTTAGAAACAACCGGATGATAGACAATGGAAGCATTAATTCCTGCAGTATTAAGTATATGATAAAATATTTGCAATGGCCAAAGGTTACATATTCGCGATACATCATACATACTGCACATTTCATCAGTGGTATCAACATCGCCTGTATTACAAAAATTTACAATTTCAAGTTTCATCTTTCCAACTTTTGTTCCGAAATTACGCAGTCATCGAATTTACTTAGTTCATCTTGACAATCTGTTGATACAGTATCTAATATATAGACGACGAAATCGCTCTTTCTCCATTTTCCCATGGAGTTTTTGTCCTAATTTCTGGAAAAGCTTTTGAAACTTTTTTTTTAAAATTTATATTTTACAATTACTTTGTAGAATTAAATAATTTCTATACCATATTTATTGAAACTTTAAATAAAATATGCAATCACACACACACATATTAATATATTTGAAAAATGGAAAGAGTAAAACGTACTCTTCCGTAGATGCTTCGAGTACGAAAATATAACTCAATAACTAGCGGGGTGTTCTCAGCACCCCAGATAAACTTTTGAAGGTCGCTACATTTCAATCGTCCTAGCGAGATTGATTACATCAGGTCTGAAGGTTCAATGACCTAAAATAGGCAACTACAGAAAAAATCGTGGCTCTGTCCAATCTTTTTAGAATCGTAGGAGGTTTTTCTTGTTGCTGGGGTGTACAGACACCCCGAGCGAGTAACCTCGGGCTAATTCGCTGCAGGATCACCAGAATGACAGGACAGGAGAAGAGGTGGTCAGAGGTCAATTTGTGAAATCCCGCACGCTGAGGTTATCATCTCTCCACCATCCACTTGACCTATGTCTGGGGAAATGAAAGATGGACCACTAAACTCTGCCATAGTAAAATTAGTTTATTATGATCTTAATTTATGTACAATAAAACAATACTAGTCTAGGAGGCTTAGGATCAAACCGTAATTCTGACAAATAGTGCAATTAACCACTGGATCTATATTTATAGATTATTTCCTAACTTAATAGTATCCGCCCTAGTCTTAAAGCTTAAACAGTCTTACCGCTAGTTCCTTGGCTAACAGCTACGGTCCTTAAATCATCAATTTATTCTTCAATCCGCTTTTCTGGTCTCGGACTCACTTATTACTTATCTTCACTGGCACTCTTAGACCAACTCACAGAACACTAAGACTCTTCTCCTAGAACTTGACCTCACTTCACTTAGCTTTACTTAGCGCTACTTAGTGCCCACCGCGAATACTAACATTCCAATATATACAATACCTTATGTGCATAACCACGCTCTCTTCTTGGGTTGGTTGGAAAGAATTGTCATTCTGGCCCCAAAGAAATCCCAAGAGGATTAATAGAAGAAATACCGGTAAAGCCCCGTCACAAATTCTGTGTCAGGGTAGTTCCTGCATTGCAGGTATATTCTTGCACCATCTTTCTGGATTTTCATCCCTCTCAGGTGGCATGTCCTGAGTCTGGTGAGGGTATTCGCTCAAATTCTATTTGTAATAGGTACTTCAGGAATTTAGCATTTGAATTTTATGGTTTTGTCTTTGAATCTAGACCTTGTCAATGAATTTATATCGTTCAGTGTGACTACAAACCGGTAGTTTATCATTGTTTAGTTTTCTTGCTTCTTTAGGTAAGGCATCAGCGGTCTTGTTTTCGTCAATTCCAACATAGGCTGGCACCCATTGCATGGTGCATTTCTTATTTAACATGAAGACTTTGTGCATAACATTTTGTGTGTGTGTGTGTGTGTGTGTGTGTGTGTGTGTGTGTGTGTGTGTGTGTGTGTGTGTGTGTGTGTGTGTGTGTGTGTGTGTGTGTGTGTGTGTGTGTGTGTGTGTGTGTGTGTGTGTGTGTGTGTGTGTGTGTGTGTGTGTGTGTGTGTGTGTGTTTTCAGGACAAGCACTGGGTCTCATTTTTGAATAGTTTGAAGAGCAGCTGTGATGTCGCGGAATATGATTATTCCTTCATGTTCTTCATCTTGAAAATTCAAATCTTCTTTCAATGCTATATGAATGTCTTGGAGGTATAGTTAGATGAAATTTTTCTCCACCAACTTTTAATTGTTTTGTTCTGCTACCCAGTGGAATGGAGAAGTGGATGTCAGCTCCTCCATTTTCTAAAGTCCCTTCTGAAGATCTATCGGGGAAAGTAAAAATATAGTCTTCTTTTGAGTATAAATTGACGGATTTGATTCATTTGGCTTCGATATTAGCTGCTGGTTCTTTTTTGGAGCAGGGTTCAAGAAGATCAATTCTAATTTCGGTGTTTTCGAGAAGTATAGAGCTCTGAACTGGCTCCTGTGAAATCCCATGCGTATTGTGCTCCAGCCCAATCTATTGTCTGATTGTGTTTCATTAAATTGTAATGTTGAGGATCGTTTGAACCTAGTACTTTTGCTCTATGTATGAAAGACTTCGTTGCTAATGTGATCTTTTTTATAACTTCTGAACTTGTTGGTAAACCTAACAACTTGGATTCTCCTGCTTTCGAGTGATTGTGGACCACATTCCTACTGTGACTTGACTGGGAACCAGCACACAAAAAGTGTGACTTGACATTGTCAATGGAAGACACAGCTCCGATGATTATTTTTGAGGCTATAGTCTGTATACTATCCATCTTATCTAAGGGTCGAACACGAGACTTGTGACCAAATCGGTGATGCATATTGCATGATGGGATGAATTAGCGTGTGTAGCGCATAGTGTTTAAAATGTCAAAAGGAAATGTGTGGGGAGTCCTCTGTTTATGTTAACATCCTTGAGTATATTAAAAAAGGAATTCATTAATTTTTTTGGCTGTTTGAGAAGAAATTCTGTCCCATTTTCCTAGAAATCTTTTGAGATGTAACACGTATAGTGTATATTACATCGTGCTTCCTTACGCTATTCTCAAGTTATTTTCATAAATAGTGGATAGAATTTCAAAGAATTGACCTTGATGGTTGAGAGTGAGTCGTACATAATAAAGCAACTACGAACGGAAAATATGTACTAGTTGTTTAGAATCACTGTCGTGTTGGAAAAAGAGCTTATTCTATAGACACAACTTATGTGTCCGCTGCTTAAGATTTAAGGATATTCAAATCGACATACTTGCCCATTGCTCTATCATTGAACATAAGCTTTTGCAGACACCTGAACCATCATATCAAAACCAAAAATATCATATACCATCATACTTTTGCTCCCAATGTTTTACTGCTGTTTGAGCATTTTTTTTCTCGTAGATCAGTTGGCAGTTGGCTCTAAATTAACTGCTAATGAATTTCTAGGGGCTTAAACTGTAGGCAAGTCTGTTAAATCATTTCTTATCATTGATCAAAACGTTGATATCGCTCTAAAATTTCAATAATATTTGTAGATTTGTTTTACTAGGTGTAGAAAAAATTACATACACACATTTTGCTAGTTTGGTTAAAGTTTAGTTCTGTAAATAGTTTGGGAAATATAGTTCACCACCATTATAAACACCATTACTGGACAAATATCTTCAATGGATAAAAGCTTAGAGAGGATATGGTAGATTTTTCTAGTCAGGACAACTATTTTGATTCAGCTATCCGAAAACAAATGCGCTTATTATCAGCGAGTACCGAAGAATTATTAATGAATACTATATCTATATTATTTTTTATTTAAATTTTTATATAGCCCAGAACTCATGTAATTGATTTTTCATCACTTAAATTGTATTAAGTTTTCACATATTACACGGCTTTTGGTCAACATGGGAACACACACCTCTTTTTATTATGCAAATCATATCTTTTTTGTACCATATTTCGAAAAAAGTATTTACCGTGTAAAAAGAAAGAATAAGGCATATTAAAGTAATTTATTTTTATTTCAATGATATGTTCATGTTTTTAATGCTTAATATTATTTTCTCGAAAAAAATAATTACGCATGCATTAAAATCAGCATCTGCAATGTATAATTGTCTCGGAGACTTTACGTATTTTCCTTGCCTTGTTCAACTGTCTTATCGCCCTCTTCTCCTTTTAAAACATTTTCAAGACGCTAAATTACCCAATATATCGTTAAGAATTTTCCATCTCCTGAAAAGTCTCCTAGCTGAGAGAGAGAGAAGTACTACAGTCCCATTTCATTACGGAATATTCCCGAAACTCTTTCCGTTTTCGAATATTCCCTAAGGGGGCGGGGTTAAAGTTTTCGAAAGAGACGGGAATGAAGATGAATTCGTTCCGAAAGTGAAAGTGATTTTGCCCTGCCCCGCTCTCATTAATTTAGGAAGCGATTTTCGAAAGGAAGCAATGCGCCTTGTCTTATGCATCAATCCTGTTGAATCGAAAAGATCCACAAGTATTCTGATTGTAAAACATTTTTGAAATGATTTTGTCTCAAAAGTTGGATCATACCTAGGTTAGTGACGCAATACATATGAATTTTGCGTTATTAATAAACTAAAATTACGTTCTGAATATGACGACTAAATAAAATGAACAGGAGGGTCAGAGAGATTGAGCATGATTGCTTTCTTCTCGCTTCTATGTTAAAAATGTTATAAGAATTTTTTTAAGCATTCATATACAGTGGCGCAAATTCTTTTTCATCCATGGTTTCTAAACAAACAAAAGTTGCTTCATTAAAACCTCTGTAACTTTTAAACTAAACAAGATATTATCACGAAATTTTGACTCGTGTTGTTTGAAAGTTAGTTCTTCTAGGAGGCTTAAGAAAGTTAGAAATATATAAGGCCCGGGACTTACTGAGTGATGTGTTAAGTGGCCTGGAGATTACAAAAAAGCACCGCAAACGAAAGGAGGTAGGTCGTTATTCTACTTATAGAAGATGTTAAAAATGACCACTATTTATCCCTTCATACCTTTGGACTCTAGTCAGAAAGTTGCGGAAGGCAAATCGAAGCTGAACTACTGAAGTTATTGCAATTTCATCAGAATTATTCTGCTGCAGTTCTTGAAGATCATGAGGGTTGTTATGATACACCTTAGACGAGGGCTCCCCACGAAAAATAATTGTACACTGACGAATCAGGTGACTTAGGTGGCTAGGGCCATGCCCAAACTGACGTCATTTTGTGATTGATCACTGCATGGCACTCTGCAGACACTTTAATTTCATGAACGAACAATCGAACACACTATTTCCGCGAATTTGTTTTAACGTAACTTTCCACAGCGAACACCCTTTGTTGTACTGTAAGCACCATCTTAACCTGTACCGTGGTCAATTCACCCTTATATAATTCGCACTAAGATCTTAACACAGTGCTTCTCAAACTTTCAATGTTTTCGAACCAAATTTCAATGATAAGTTTCATGGCGTCCTCGCCCCTCCATACAATAACAATGTAATGAATTCAATAATGTACTTTGGTGCTAAAGCTAGAATACGATTTTAATTATAAACTATAAATTATCAAGATATGTATTAGATTTTGCATATAATTTTGTATAAGCCCATGGGGTCAGTAGCATTTATTAGACTTGTTCTCAACTTAATATTGTTAAATTAATTATCAAATACATTATTCAGTACGGATACATGTATAAGTATATTATATCATTGTAAAAGTGTATTTTTATTATCTTAGAGAATGTATTTTATTTTTATTCCTTTCAGTAAATTAATAATTTTTTTAATGTTTTATTTTCGACTTTTCGATATGCTCGCGCCCTCCTGGTTGGAATATCATGCCCCCTGGGGGGGGCGCTCCACAGTTTGAGAAACGCCGTCTTAACAGGTTTTAATCACTTGATGTGCGCTTCACATTCACATCTAATTGTATCAATTCGTCCAGATCACTTTTATTTGCACCACCCTGTATAAACCTAGGAAACATAAAAAAGTACGCTATCCTTGTCTAAGATGAAGATTTTAAGAAATTCATGTTCTTTTAAAATTTTACTGTAATACTTTAATATAAAACATTTTGATCTCTAAATGCAATCTTAGTTTTAGTTTTTCTCCCATTATATTTTTTTGTGCATAATCGTTAGATGAAAGCGTCCAAGACCGCGAGATACATGATCTTGATTTCAAACCCTGATTCCATTAACCCGAGATTACTCACGAAAAAAAAAACGAACGGAATTTCCCGCGTAAGGTATTTCATACCTAAAGGGTGCTTGCATTCTATTTCTCCAATAAAATTTGTATGCAAAGATAAAAAAGGAAATATAATATATTTATTACACATTTTTTACTCGTATAAATTTAGTCTTTCTGTTCATTTTATTAAGACAGGTAGTACATCGTTTATGCACTCTTTCAGCCTTTGTAGCGAGTGAGTGCAACAAAGACTAAAATTGCAAAGAAACTTTCTTCATTCGAAAAAAAATACTGTAGTACAAAATATATATTAAATACTATATCCGTCTAATTATTTAAATGTCGAATTTCTTCATCATAACTACAATAATACGCCATAGCATAAGAAAGATTTTAAAGCGGGCTTATGTATTCAGAAAACTGTAACAGCAATTCACGTGCAGAGTATGACATACCCTAAGAGGCGGTATCCAAAAATGTATATTGTTACGAATTTTGTGTAAAATAGTGTAAATAATTTGTATTTGGATGTGTTATCCCTTTATCTTACTCTAAATTAGATTTAATTTACGTTAAAAATGTAATATTCACAAGCAACGCTGTCCCCCTTACGTTATAATGATAATTCAATGGGAACATGGCGAAATCTTGGCGATAGAACAAAGTTGGCGTCATTTATGGTAACAGTTTTGGCGACTTGGCTATCATGTTGGCGACCATTTTGGGCGAGTTCGAAACCCTCTGGATTCTTCTAAAAATTAGTAGAGAAATACACTAATTTCAAGGCCTATGACGCAAGCATGTTTTTCTTAAATTATCCACGAAGGATATAAATAGAAAAAGAGCTCGCGCCGAAAGTCAGTCAGTGAGGTTTTGACTAGCGATCAGTTAGTATTGTTTTGACTGTTGATTAGTGATTACTTCGGCTGTTGAACGAGTGATTGCTTGTGAATAATCTTTTATATACGTGTATTTTAAACACCGATAATTGTGTCTGCGTGCGGATGAAGGTGTGAAGACCTTCTGTGAATATTGCTGCTGAATCCTGTATTTAAAGGATTAGATTTTCTACAGTAAATTCTCATCGCTCTTGAAGAACTGTCTTGCTCTTTGCGACTAATCTACATAAAATCCTCGAACTCCTGATCACCGAAATTTTATTCAGAATCAACCTACAACCTACCAACCCTTCAAAGGCCTTAATGACCTTAAAGTCAGCTAGACGAGGAACTTTCCATTCTCCAAAGAAAGGAGCATTGAATAAGTTAGATGGTGGGTATGACATACCCTGCGCATGAAGTGCCGGGTTAAGTATTTCTCACACTGAATAACATAGGCTGCGTCATGTTAAGTAAAAGCCAAGCCTCGAAGTGTTCTATAACATGGTTTTGAATTTTGATGAGGAGACATCAGTTAAATATCATCCTAGTTATCTGACCAAGGTCTTAAATTTCGAGAACCATAGTATTGTGTTTCTTCAGACAGCTTAGTTAATCAGCGGTGTGTCTTAAGGTTTCTTGACACTCTGGGCCAACATACAAAAGTTGACCCCAACTGCCACTCCTATAAGTCAACAGTATACAACATAAGTTGTCAAATACTCGTATAACTGGTAACAAATAAATGTACGAGATTCATAATCTCACCGACCGCATTTCGACTACATAATAGTGTATGGTAGTAGGCTTTTAGGCCTAGGAATAATGATGACATATCTATTGCCAGATGACATGTGGTTCGAAATTTCCTGTTTTACCGAGATTATGTCCATGAATAGCATTTGATGCTTAAAATTATTCATCACATAATATTGAGACCGAATCGAGAGCGAGACGAAGCCTGGGTCCAGTTTATACATGCCTCAAAGCATCTTTGCGTCTATCGTAAAATTTTTGTTATCACATTTTAAGGTTGAAAATGTGAAGAAAATGTGTACAATTTTCATTTGAATTTTTTTTATCTGAAGCGTTTAATTTTTAATGTATTCTTTCTTCACTTTTATTATTATTATTAAAAAATACACAGAATTTTACTAGACATCTCTAGAATTTTTATGGCAATGTACCAATTTTCTAAAATAAAATGATTTGCTTATAAAAATTACCGAAAAATTTTAATAGGATTCATAATCAACCAACAAATTTCTTATTAGTTGAACATTTTATAGTAGGTTATTTATGCTGAGCATTTAAAATTGAGTATAATCTGTTCAGAAATTGAGCATCAAAGTGGAGTGGCGTTATTAATAAAATTTTCACCTCCGTAATATATACAGTCGGGCCACTAGTTGACGAAGTCACTAAATCCCGAAAAAAAGTTTGTTATATGGAAAATTCGTTATATAGAGGTTCATCTTTCAATATACTACATAAACCACGTAAAAATTTACATTGATAAACACCATATATTTTTTTTAAAAAAAGAAAATTTTCACACCTTTTTTGTAAATTAATATTTATTTGTTTTATACACTTTACAAGGTGCAAGGAAAACAAGGGGAAAAAATGTCGAGGTATGTCGACTGTATTTTCAACATTAAGAAAATAATTTTGTGTTAAAATGAATTCATTTAAAGCATACAAGTAATTTTAAACATACATTATTTTAGAACATTAACATTTATCGAAGATGTTTCTAGTGAACTGGACAATGGGGGTTAAATGTTGCACTTCTTTGCTGAAACTTCCAGAGTTCTATTGCTCTCGGAGAGTTAGGCACCTAATAAAACCAATTCAAGATTTATGACCCTTATAAAATGCGTTAAAAGAAAGAATAACTTGAAATGTCCACAAACACTTAAAAATAGAAAGAAAAAAATTGAATCAAAGAGAAAAGGTTCGTTATATAGAAAATATACTTCGCTATTGGGAGGTTATTTTACGAAGGAAATCGTGAAATATTCTTGGTTCCAAGAAAAAATTAGCAATATAGAGGTTCATAACATGGAGATTCGACTGTATATATTTTACCTCTTTATTACACATTTAATGAGCAACCCAAGAGTTAGTGACGCTGACTGCTGTGCCGTAGGGTCTGGGCTCGAATTCCTGAGAAAGCAAGGCTGTTTGTAAATGCGTAGTGCCTTTGTGGCATGGGGGTACTCTAAATAGCCGTCGAGCTGCAAATTCTCTCGTGAGGTTGGTGGGAAAAGAGGAGAGGTGTGAGGCCCCTGACCATCTTCAGAGTGTTCGCCCTGAAAACTAGGGTGGAATCGTACTGTGACCTGTATGGTGCTGAAAGCTATGGCTAACGACAGGCCTTTACCACGTTGATTTTCGTGAACCTTGATCTGAACCGTTAGACATGTGGTATTAGCAACAACAACATACATTAAATTCCTTACTAGTTACTACAAGAAAGTATTTCTTTTAGATAAAATTGCCTCCCTCTCTTTTAATCTTAGAAATGAAAAACGTAGATTCTAAGCATAAAAAAATTCTTGTTTTGTAAATAATTATTTTAAAATTTGCTATGAATTTTAAAGGATTTAATTAATTTTACTAATTATATTCTTTTTATTGTAACCTGTAGTTTAGCTTTGAATGAGCAAAATTTATCCCTTTCAACAGTACTTATTGTAGGGTTAAATTATTTAATTAGATTAATACTATTTTTACTTCATATTTTTGAACTCTTCTACATCTTTACGCGTCCCATTCAATTCTTTCGTATCCAATAAATGTCAGTTTCTTAGTTATCTCTGGCGTCACAACCTTCCATTGATAAAATACTTAATTAAACCGCCAATAAGACCATTAGTCACGCACAAATGATCACAAGACACTATACTATCGGACTAAATACCGGAGGGAAATGATGAAAGTTTTGGCTGTCAAATGACTTGTACTAAGAAATGAAATGATTAATTTGTGGCTCATGAAACTTGCAGTAAAATTCTCGAATTTAACCTTTGCTATTCTTCTCTTTCATTGCGATACATTAAAATGAATCACATTTAATGTTATCTCAGATGTTCTTTTGTCGCATTAAAACATTGTTGGAAAATCCCTAATTTAATTATCCGAATATCTCATTAGAAAATGAATAGTGGGACAAACTAATAAAAAGTATTTCCTTTTAATTGTTACTTTACTTCGTTGAAACCGTCATCTTATATTGTTCTGATTTTTACGCCATTTTATTGTAACCTCTGGTTACCCATGATTAAGCAACAAAATGTTTTACTTCCCGGACTGGTAGTTGAAATTAATTCAAACTTAAATAAATACAGTTTATATAAAACAACTAAAAAACACCCTTTTATAGTTAATCGAATTAAATTGTAACTAATATTTTAGTCGCCAAATCTGGAAAAGGGATCTAGAATTAGTCGCCAGATGCGGGATAGGATCTGAAAATTGGAAATCGTTAGTCCGGATGATCCTGATCAGGACAATGGAACGAAATTATGAAATTATTGTATTGTCATCGGTCCTGGACAAGTGAGCAAAATTTCGAATTAATGTTATCTTTTAAAGTGGGTGAAAATTGAGTTCAAAGATTCCATTACATACAAGTGAAACTTATAAAAGGGTGTTAAAATTGGTCAATTGTATTATTTTTAACAATTTTTTTATATATATTTTTTTCTTATAATAATAATGTTATAGAACAAGATTAAGGTATCCGACTACGTTCGGAACCGTGATTTTGCAAAAGTGCATAAATGGATAATTTTCATGATATTTAATGTCACTTAGATTAGAATAAATGCTTAAAAGTGTTTTAAGGACATTTTGACAAAAAAAATTTATTTAAATACAATATTTTGACAAAAAATTAACTTAGAATAACCTTTTTTCAAAATGTTCTCCATTTGTGAAAAATGGTTACATTATAATAATATTTTGCCTGTATATAGCTCAGACCTCTGTACAGAGACTCAACTAGAATTTTTGAAATATATAACTTAGAAATGGGTTTATTCATATTTTACAACAGAGGGGAGCATTTTTTTTTAAAAAAAACGCCGATAATTATTTCAATTGGTGGTAACTGAAAATAATGTGAATTTTTCAAAAATTCTAGTTGAGCTTCTGTATAGACGTTTGAGCTACATACAGACATAATATTATAATTGTAACATTTTTCACAAAAGGAGAACATTTGGAAAAAAGAATATTCTAAGTTAATTTTTTGCCAAAATATTGCATTTAAATAAATTTTTTTGTCAAAATGTCCTTAAAACAATTTTATGCATTGATTATAATCTGAGTGACACTAAATATCAGGAAAATTATCCATTTATTCGCTTCTGCAAAATCACAGTTCTGAACGTAGTCGGATACCTAAAGAACTACAATTCTAATATTATAGAACAAGAACTCAAATAGAGCATTTGAGGGTAGAAATATATTCCATGATATAATTTCGCAATGTCATAGCTAGTTAGATAATAATTTTCCTATTAAAATACACCTTAACTTTCAAATTAAGATGTTGTGCACACTGTAACACTCCTTGAATGAGTCCTGAATCAAAATAAATTCTGATTCTCTGTATGTTTGAAAAATCAGAATCTGATATATATTAATTTTATTTTTTCTTTTTCTTGTAATGAATGTTCGAATTACATTTATCTTTAAAACAAATCAACTTTTTCACGTTGTAAATAATTGAAGTTAACAGTAAAATTTATTTCTGTAAATATTTAATCAGTTAATTAAAGACTATGATGTCATCCAAAACAACCGTGTATAGAAAATTTCATCTCAATTGATCACTTTAAAATGAGAGAAAAAACTTTAAAAGTTTTGACCCCGGAATAGTTATTATGTGAAAAGAGAAAAGAAAACACATATTAAAAGGTAAATGTGATTTTCTTTATTCATTCGAATAAATTATTTTTTTTAAAAAAAGTTAAATTAACAAATTTTTAAATATACATCTTAAAAGGTTTTCAAAACTGCTTTTTTTTCGACTCATCTGCGCCTATAAACTAAAACAAAGTCAAATTTCAGTCAAAATTAGATAAAAATTATTTTGTTTATCATGCCAATAGTGTAACTCCTCGTTAAAAATCTCAGCGCTTTAAAATTTCACCTAAAGATATTCCAAGTCAATTTTCGTTTACTCTGTCATTCATAGTTTAAAAGCATTTAATAGGATTAGTACGTACTCTCTTTTAATCCGCTTATGTTAGGGCAGTATTAAGTGATTGTTCCTTCCTCCCATTATGGTCTGTAGCATCTGATTCACAACAAAATGAATGATTTAATCATATATTAATGTGTTACTTTGCAACAGCTTAAATACTGTGAGTTACAAAAATGCAATTAGTGAGGTATGCGGTTAATTGTCTATGTTCAAAGATTTTTTTATAAAATAACCATATTTCTGACCAAATGTTTTCTTAAACAAATTTATGAGAATGAAATTGCTGTTCTTATCAATGGCAAATGTTTAATGCATAATTTAATTTTCTTTTATTTATTTGGTACCTGAATGTGAAGCTTTCTCTTTATTTTTCCTGACAGTTTCTTATTTGTAACAATATTATTTATCAGCAAATGAAACAAATCTGTAAAAACATAGAATTGAGTTAAAGGGAGTTAGAAACAGCTTTCATAAATTTAATCAAATTTCTCTTTTCAAAAATCATTGTAAAGGGTGTTTTTTTAGAGGTATAGAACTTTAAATTGCAATAAAACAACGATGTATTAATCGATTGACATGAATTTTTTTTATTCGAAAGATAATCTTGTGGCATTACATTTTAAATATGATTTCTGGCATAGGACTGCCACGGCTGGCTCGGATGTAAACCAATCTGGACGTCCAATTTTCGATGACTTTTTCCAACATTTGTGGCCGTATATCGGCAATAACACGGCGAATGTTGTCTTCCAAATGGTCAAGCGTTTGTGGTTTATCCGCATAGACCAATGACTTTACATAGCCCCACAGAAAATGGTCTAGCGGTGTTAAATCACAAGATCTTGGAGGCCAATTCACAGGTCCAAAACTTGAAATTAGGCGGTCACCCAACGTGTCTTTCAATAAATCGATTGTGGCAGGAGCTGTGTGACATGTTGCGCCGTCTTGTTGGAACATCATGATTGCTCCTGGACATCATGATTGTTCAATTCAGGAATGAAAAAGTTAGTAATCATGGCTCTATACCGATCACCATTGACTGTAACGTTGTGGCCTTCATCGTTTTTGAAGAAGGATTCCACCAGCCCATAAAGCGCACCAAACAGTCAGCTTTTCTGGATGTAACAGTGTTTCGACATACACTTGTGGATTAGCTTCACTCCAAATGCGGCAGTTTTGTTTGTTGACGTGGCCTTTCAACCAGAAGTGCGCTTCATCGCTAAACAAAATTCGCTTATGAAAATCGGTAACAACGGCAATCTCGTTTTGGGCCCATTCGACGAATCTACGCCTTGGTTGATCATATTTAAAATGTAATGCCACAAGATTATCTTTCGAATAAAAAAAATTCATGTCAATCGAATAATACATCGTTGTTTTATTGCAATTTAAAGTTCTATACCTTTAAAAAAACACCCTTTATAAGAATGTATTATTTTATATAAGATGTTCTTATAATAAGAATTTTATTTTGTTCAATATACAACTTAGCAGTTGTGAACAGATTAAGTGCTCCTTTTTTACTATTGAAGATTCTCTTTATGTTAATAACACGTAGTTTTGATCATTTTTTAGCTTTACTTTGGTTTTCAAAAATCATGGTACTTGACCACAAATTTCAAAAACATCTACTTAAAAATATAATTATTTACTTGTTACACTTATTCCTAACTAAAAAGCGGCCTTGTTGAGTGAATATTAACGTCACACTGTTTAGCCACTCGAGGGCAGTTGACGATAGACCCCGCAATTTTGAACCATGGTCAAGTGACTAGGATAACACCTGAGCTGACACTCCCCTCGACTAACTTCCACACCAACAGGAGGGCATTTGAGCATTGGCAGATTTAACATGTACTCCCCCCCCCTACGCGGCGGGTCTTTAGCGGTACAAGGCTCGAACTCATGACACGCCAGCCACGAGTCCTTTATCTAGACCACTAGGCTACCGCGGCCACATAGTGGTCACGTTAGCTGAGTGGTCATAGTTGTGGATTCAAAGTCATAGCTGTATCTGTCAAATCGTGGTTTCGAGTATTGGTGCTACTGTAGACCAGCTTCTTAGAAGGCTGATGTGCACTCAATGCGAGGGCTCAAAGTCCTCACGTTGATGTGGTGTGGAAGTTTAGAGAGTGGGTGCTAGAGCCGAGATGTCCTTATGTCTTGACGGAGGTTCAAAACATAGAGGTTCTTTGCCGAAACTTTTCATGTGGCTCGTAAAGCGAAGTTAATAAAGAAGCAAACCTTTCATCCGCATGGCGAAATTTTTACATGCGCATTGATGACTAAAAGATTTTTTTAAACTTCAACAATAAACTAATAAAACTAAAGATAATTCAAATGAGTTAAATTTTAAATATTCCATAAATTCTAATGTGATAATTAATTATGGAGGAAATCTAAGCATATATGGTTATCAGAAACGGTTTATTTTATTTTTCATGTTTCAAAGTAACACACGAAGGAGGTCAGGCTTATATTATTAAATGTATTCGTGATTCAAACTTACAGTATTCATTGATTGCTGTTGGTTGACAAAACTGATGCTTTTAGATATGACATTGTAATTCAAAGCTAAACTTCTGGCAATTTAAACAATCAAATTAAAATATAATAGTACTTACTAGATTTAATTTTTTTAAAAAAAATTACATTGACATAGTAAATAGATTTAGTATGGGAAATACCAGAGCTTCTGTTTTTTTATTGCCAGGTGTCTGCGGTAGCCTACAGGTCATTGTGATGGATTCGTGGCCGGAGTTGTCGAGTCATGGGTTCACGCCCTCATGCGTGGTCAAGGTATCGGATCATTGCCGGCATGTCATGAGTTTAAGCCCAGTACCACTAAACACGCGCCGTGTAGGGGAGCGATGCATGTTAAATCTGTCGAAGGCTCAAACGTCCTCCCGTTGGTGTAGTGTTGTAGAGGAGAGGGGAGCCAGCTCAGGTACCCTCCCCCCTCGTTACTTGACCATGGATCAAAATTACGAGATCCGTTGCCAAAAGCTCTTATGTAACTGAACAGTGTGATGTTAATGTTCACTCACTCACTCAAGCTCTGATGCTACTGAAGTCCCTCCGTGTAGAGTGGCTAATGTACGTTAAAAATCCTCACGTTGTTGTGATGCGGAAGTTAGAAGATTTTTGGGTACCAACTCAGGTGTCGTGATCATCACTTGACCGTTGCTTAACATATCAAGATCCGTTGCTAATAGCTTTCGTGTTATTTTAGGTGCGATGTTAATAAACACTCACTTACTCAACTCACATTTTAATCCCTTGACAAATGGTGACTTTATTTTCTTAGTAAATGATAGTATCCTTTTAGGAAACAGAAATATTTCATCTCATTTTACTGAGTCAAAAAGTTTCATCACATTTTTTATTGCTTGATGTTTTCCAATTCCTATACTATTATTTAACACTCTCCCTTTATATATTTATATGTATAAATATCTTGTTCAAATTTTCAATTGGTAATAACATACTTTTCATTCATCCACTCAAGTTCAAATACATTTTTGAAGCTTGTAGTGGATGACACTTGATGTTAATACAATTTGTTTCAAATATTAATTCACTTATTAAGTTTTATTTTTTATTTTAAATTTAATCTGTGCGTTATTTCTGACGTAGTTAAAACTTGCCTCCAACAGATGGCGCCAGTACGTTTTTCTAACGAATTTTTTCTTGACTTCAAATGCATTTTTTTAAACTTGTAGTGGATGGCACTTGATATTAATACAGTGTTTTTCAAATATTTAATTAAATTTAATAAACGAAAAAAAATCTTTGTTGACCTAAGTTGACTTTAAATTTTTCTTATATTACTTGTTCTACAATGCAGTCAACCTATCATTTAATTTTTTTTCTACTGCATCTCCAATGTATAAATATTTAATTAAATGCGTACACAGTCTGAACTGTAAAAGCCAAGTCCAGTTTATGTAAACTTCTAGCTTGCATCACATTCGATGAAACATCTATCACCCCGATGGTGTTAGTTGACTAGAGATAATCCGTCAAGATCTAATACCCAATTATGCGTCTTCCATCTTTGGAGACCACACTCACAGACAGCTTCACTAATCCATTCCGTTTCATTTCATCGTTTCAGTTCTACCTTGTATTCTGCCGTAGCTATTTCCGAGCTTTGGACTTATTCTGATAATAACCTTTGCCAATCATCAACATCAATGCAGCAACAAAGGAAGTGAACTAGTAATTTTATCAGACAACTGTAGACCAAATAAGCAGGACGAGGAATCTGATATACTCAGTTGTACTTTATCTGTAACCATTAATGCCTTAAAGATAAGTTATTGTGACAAAATAAAAAAAAATAGTGTATATTTATTAAAATCCTTTCTTTTTCTTTTTTTTCAATTCCTACTATTAGTTCTCTCTCTCTAAATATATATATATATATATATATATATATTTATCTTGTTCAACTTTTCAATCGTTAATAAAATACTTTCTATTCATCCCATAAAGTTCAAATAATTTTTTTAACTAGCAGTGGATGACACTTGATGTTATAATACAGTTTTTTCAAATATTAATTCATTATTTAAATTAATTACTGGTTTTCCACGCCAACTTGGATTTGTCTCTATTGTTGTAACAATGCAACTGTTAAAACAATGACAAAAGTTGGCAACGAAAACCGGTTTTTCAGCCCCAAACTAGCCAAACCGGGTGGGAATTGTTACAACAATGCAGACAAATCACATGCTCTTTTTTCAATTCCTTCTGTTAGTTCACTCTTTCCATATGTGTTGTGTGTGTGTTGTGTGTGTGTGTGTTGTATGTGTGTGTGTTGTGTGTGTGTGTGTGTTTTCTCTGACTATCTGTGAGTTTTTAGATATTTTGAATTTCTATTTATTTTATTTGGTTTTTCCTACCGAGTTGCAAAGGGGGAAGGTTGACGCCTTCAAACTAGTTTAACCCCACTTATTCGGTCCTAAGTCTGAAATTGTTTTTTGACTCGCTAGGGTCTTTTTTTGTTTTTCTTTTTATTCGATCTCCATGTTTTTCTTTTATATTTTTATTACGCTATTTCTTAAACATTTTTTATACTTGATTTTTTAATTTTTAATTTTTAATCTTCAAATCATTTTTTTTTTTTACATTTTGATTGTATTGATGCCACTTTTTCGATTTCTACGACTTCCTTGGCCATTTTGCTGATTTAGTTAGTTTAGAACTTAACAAAAACATATTAGTTTTAATGAATGTTATGATTAATGAAAAATTATGTTTCTTTTGTTGTCTGATATATTTCCAGTTGAAAACCGTCAAATATATATATATATATATATATATATATATATATATATATATATATATATATATTTAATGCTAAAAATATGACTTATTGGATACTATTATTAATATTTTACCAAATATCAAACGCTTTAATTACGTTAACATATTTTAGATCATTTTCTCTTTTCTCATTTATATTTTATATATGCTAAGGCACATTTGCTAGTTTTAGTAATTTTAAGTCATTATTGACAAGGTCTCTCAGTGAAGATTTAACTTATGAATGTGAGTGTTATAGCTCACTGAATTTGTAAAGTAAGTTATTTGTTGCATAATTCTTCCACTATTTTAAATTGGAGTTCATTTTTATTTATAACCATTTTTGCAATACTATTTTTAAAAAAATTTGAATATTTTCAATATAACAATCATATTGATGATATCTATGAACATTATTCCTTTGCTTTATTTTATTTCACTCTGCACAATTTAAAATAAATGCAAACTAAAGGGATTTAATGAAAAACGTAAACATATGTATTATTATTTAGCAATTTTTTACTACTGTTACGAAATGGATCCCTTATTATCAGTGCTATTTTAAATAAATATTTTCTATGATTTTATGAACTGTATTGTTTACATCATTATGCATTTATATTTAGACATTTACATGTCTAAATATAAATGAATCTATCAGTATTTTAAATTTAATTATTGTAATTATTCTTAGCAAAATATTTTTGAATTTCTGCAATATTTTACGTAAATTATTTCTAAGAGAATACGCTGGTAAAAACAATTAAAGGGGATGGGAACAATTTTTTAAAAAAAGTACTAAATAATTAACTTCTATGCTCAAATAAGGTATCAGATGATAGTAGTTAAGGTATCCGACTACGTTCGGAACTGTGATTTTAAAAAAGCACATAAATGGATAATTTTCATGATATTTAGTGTCACTTAGATTAGAATATACAGTGGGTGATCGGTTAACGAACATAATCCGTTCCAAGACTATGTTCGCTATCCGAATTGTTCGTTAACCGATCATCGATTCGCCATAGACTTCTATGTGAAATCAATTAATTCGTTCTGGAGACCCTAAAAATTAAATTTTAAAAAATGTTTAATTTCTTAGTAAGTTTTTTAAAAAATAATACATACATATATAGTCTTGCATATTAATCATTCCTTTACATTTTTTGTTTATGGGGCGTTGAAGAACATGTCCAATGTCGATTGCTTTTCTCTCTTTTTCAGGATTTTCCGGAAGTAATTAATAGCATTGTAGTTGTAAAGATCCCCAAACCTACTGACATAATATTGGTTTGGATGCCATTCTAAGATCATTGCTCTGACAGACTCCCACTTTTTCAAAAGATCTCTAATGACCGATGTCAGCATTGGTCCTCTTTCGTCTTCTTGTTCAGAAGAAGACACATTTCGCTGTGTTTCTTGGTGTTCTTCATTCAAAATTTCTTGTAGTTCTTCTATCATCAGTTCATCTTCATTTCCCATTATGAGCTATTCTATGTCATCCTCGTTCACCTTCAATTCCAAATCTCTAGCAGTTGTCAAAATTTCATCCATAATTTCAGGGGTGTCTCCCTGATCACCTCCGAATATGTGTTCGTTGTCCAAACACAAAACATCTTTCTTGAAAGTGTTCGTTATCCGAATATGTGTCCGTTATCCGAACACAAAAATCTTTCATGAAAGTATTCGTTAAACGATTTGTTCGTTAACCGATCTGTTCGTTAACCAATCACCCACTGTATGTGTAAAATTGTTTTAAGAACATTTTGATCAAAAAATTATTTAAAGACAATATTAAGGCAAAAATTTACTTATGATAATATTTTTTTTCAAAATGTTCTCCTTTTATAAAAAATGCTTCTAAAATAATAAAATATTTTGCTTATATAAAGTAAAAATTACACCAGAGAGTCTGATCTATTTTTTAGAAAAATTCACATTATTTTCAGAGTTACAACCAATTGAAATAATTATCGGCATTTTTGCTTAAAATTTCTCCCCTCTATTGTCGTAAAACACATGAATAAATCCACTTCTAAGTTATATATTTCAAAAATTCTAGTTGAGACTCTGTTCAGAGATCTGAGCTGTATACATGCAAAATATTATTAACATAGAAGCATTTTTCACAAAAGGAGAATATTTTGAAAAGGTGTCATTTAGTGTTCATTTTTTGTCAAAGTATTTTACTTAAATAATTTTTTATTGTAAAAATATTCTTAAAACAATTTTATATACATTTTCTAATCTAAGTGACACTAATATCATAAATATTATCCATTTATACGCATTTTCAAAATCACAGTTCCGAACGTAGTCGGAAACTTTAAGCTCTTCACAAACACCTCTGTGACCTGTGACAGTCGTAAGGCAGTGGTGCTGTGGTTGCGTTTATGTAGAGATACCTGATTTGTCCGTTGAACCTTGTAGCGTAAAGACGGGTTGAAACATCGTACCTTATCCCAACCCTTTTTTTGTAATTTTTTTGTTTACTTATCGTTAATATGTCTAGTCGTCGTCGTCTAATCGATAGTGGACAGTTGGATAACTTGAGGTGGGCCAATCATGGACTATCTGCTGTAGGAAATTCGGGGTTTCGAGAAATGTGAATAAATATCTCTATGGAAACACAGTTCATAGAGAAAGGAACATTGGTCTGCAGACCTGACCAAGGCCGCAAAAGGGCTACAACGCCGACTCAAGACCGTTATTTAAGGTTTCCAGCTAAAAGGGATAGGTCCGCGAGAGCGACACAAATGTCTCTTAACCTGTATAATGCGACAAGAATATTCATTTCACAGATAATAATCTCCCAAGGAAAATGCAGGTGGTGAGTATGCCAGACACTGTAGCTCGCATCACTTTGACTGTGAACCACAGAAAAGATCGTCTACCGTGTTACCGGAAATATCTGTTTAGAGCAGAGGATAATCGGGGACGAGTTCCCTTCAGTGATGAGTCGTGAGCCAGCTTGGACATTGATTTGAGACGTTTCCTTCTCTGGAGAGAACCCGTGAGTCGATATCGACACTCTAACATTCTCGAAAAATATCACTATGATCGAGGATGCATCTGGGTAAACATCATGGCAGACGGGCATACAAACTTCATGTATTTGATAGAGGTACTCTGACAAGTCAGCGGTACAGGGACGAGATCCTTGCTCCTTATGTCAGACTTTTCTACGGAGTATATGGACCAAACTTCATTTTTGCTGACGATAACGCATTTCTACACAAGGCTCGCTTTGTGGACTAATACCTCCAATCGGAGGATATTCAACGATATGAATAACCCGCTATATCCCCTGACCTTAATCCCATTGAATACATGTGGGATGTCCTTGGAAGCTCAAATGCAGCTCGAAAACCAGCTCCAGCGACCATCGATGAATTCAAGAGGACCTTTGAGCAAAAGTGGGTGTGGTTGGCATAGGAGTCAATATGGATCCTTGTAGAAAGTATGAAACACCTATACGAGCGTTGTGTAGGCTATCAAACACTCTATAAGACATGTTATTCTCTGACTGACAGGGTGTTGGTCAGCTGCTGTCCTGGACAAGTGACCAGTTTTCTTATTCAGGGTGTAGGTTCAGCCCATTTTTGTTTTGCCATATATTGGTCTTATATAGGATAATATTTTGTCAAGGATTGGTTTTATTTTCTTTGTTAGTTTTCTTTTTATTATAAAAAAACCATTTGTCCCTTTAATTTTTTTCAGCAATGTAGTTAATATTGAACTATTAATACGGAAATATGGTATAGTGATAACAGTAACAAGAGTATTTTATTTTTAGGGTATTCGTTCAAAGAAAGAAGTATATTTGATGAGTGTTATCATAGGTTCAAAAAAACTAAAACTGAGTTTCATGGAATTCATAATTACGTTTTTCAATAAAAATTAACACACAGCTGGATTATTTTCAAACAAGTTACAATGAAAATGCTATTTTTACTTTATAGAATCTAGTAGTAAAGTTCCACGCAGAGGAGCTAGTATACTTTATAACATCAGCAAACCTGTTGAGTCACAAAATTCTCATTGGGGAAATCTGGAAGTTTTAAGAGTTGGGTAGAGCTCTCAAATACCATCTTTGGCACTTGATGGAGGTTCAAAATAACGAGATATACCTCGAGGTTTCTTCGAGGATGGTAATCGATCAACCAATAATGCAATAAGGATAACATGTTTTGATTTTTTTATTATACACTAGCTGGTATACCCGTTCTTCGCACGGGTGAACTGAAAAATTAAGCAACACAGATTGAAGGGAAAAGAAGTTTTTAGTGAGTTAATTTTATGAGAATTGCAAATTAAACAAAAAAAGCTTTTTGCATATCTCAGCTAAACAAAAAAAAGAAAGAAAGAAAACACCTTTGTTAAATTTTAAGTATGTAGATCTAATAGCTGATAAAAAGAATTTTTTTATTTATAAGTCCTCGTAACACTCTTGAGGGTCGATTTTTGAAAATACCTCCCTAAGCTGATATCTGCTCACCAAAAGGAACACATTCTTAAAAGTTTTGCGTAATGAACGCTTAAAATATAGTGTCAATAATTTATGTCTGAAAGTGTAATACATTAATATTACTTTCTGTTGTATTTATTTTATTTTAAAATCTTAATATTCGCAAGAAACGCCGTTTCTTAAATTATAATGGCGTTTGAATGAAAAACATAGCAAAATGTTAACGATAGAGTCAAGTTGGCAAATGCCTAGCTACTTTCATAGCTCGAGCTTCATTAGAGCTTTGTAAGACCCACCGTGTAGGGGAGCGATGCACGTTAATGCTTTATCCAACCGCATTATGATTTACTGCAGTTTTTTCATACAAAAACAAAATACTCCACTTTGGAAAATTTAATCCGTTAGAGCTAATAAATTAATTAAAGATATTCCACTGTAAAATTAATTATATATACCGTTCACTTAAAATAAGTAGTCAAATCATTTTCTAAGGTCTTCATTAGCATACAAAAACATAAAACACTTAAATTTTTACAAACTATTTTTTCCGCTAAAATACTCATCATGGAACCCGTGCTGCCATGTATCTTGGAAGAGTGGATTTCAAAGAATATTCCTGCTAAGTATTGGTAGAATATTCCTTCTAAGTTGGTGTGGTGTGGTAGTTAGGAGAAGATTGTGCCAGCTCAGGTGTCGTCCACGTCACTTGACCATGGTTCAAAATTACGTGGTCCGTTGCCAAAAGCCCTCGTGTAGCTGAACAGTGCAACATTAATATTCACTCACACTCCAAAAAATACAACACAGTAGTTATTGCATTTTTAAGTATAAAAATAATTATATCTGCCTATTCAATTAAAATTATGGCGTTATAATTAACTACTAATCACAAACAAATTCTGAAAATTTGTCCAAATGATGCAGTGTGAATGAGGAAGTTTATTTACTTTAAGTATATCAGAACTGATAAAAGCATTTATTTGAAAAAAGATCAATTTCTTACTACCAAATGTGCATAATAAAATCATAAAAAAAACATTAAAATAAGGAGAGATTTATAACAACCTCTCCCTTCAAAACTTAATTTTATTCTGAAAAAAAATAGGCATTATGCTGATCAGTGGAATTAATTAGATGCGAGGCCCCATTTGCGTAGCCAGTGGAATAACAAGAACCTCGTAGCCAAAACAAAAAAAAAGTTCTTTCACAAACAAAAGATAGAGACATGCTGACGTGGGCTTTTTTGCAGCGCAAGCTAGAATTGCTTGCAGATGGCTGAATTTTTTCCTACTTACTTGACAAATATCGTTATATTTTGGACACTTCATGCAATATCTTTATAAACTATAGTCTATGCTATAAATTATAGCCTATGTGCTATTCTGATGTATAAGCTTTATCACTGTAAAGTTTCATTAAAATCCATTCAGTTGTTTTTGCGTGAAAGACCCACAAAGATACTCACAAACTTTCGCATTTATAATATATATTAGATTATTACTTCCCCCTGTGTGTGTGTTTGTGTGGCTGTGTCTATACCTAAAAAAACTCAAAATCACCTTTAACACAGGGAATATATAGCGTAATTTTTTTACCTCCTAGATGGTATCATGTTATGATATCGATGTCCTAAGCCACATTTCGACATCCCAAACCAACATTTCTCTCTCATTCTTCGCATCCAAATTTTACCAAAGTAAGAACTTTGAGTTACATGGTGTCCATGGTGTTTATTTAAAAATAATAATGCTCAAACCCACTATCCATGTTCGTTACCCATAATGAGTGAGTATTTATTTACTTCGCACTGAAAGCAACACGATGGCTATTGGCGACGGATTTAGTAATTTTGAACCACGGTCAAGAGAGGAGGACCTAAGCTGTCAACCCCTTACCACACTACCATATCTAGCTAACTGGATGGTTTTGAAACACGACAGATTCAACGTGCATCACTCCTCTATATTGCTGGTCTTCAATGGCACTTGGCTCAAACTCACGACACACTAGCCACGAATCTATGATCATGACCAATAGCACTGGAGGAGCTAGTTCTGAATGGGCCCTGTATAAAAATTCCTGCAGGTCCTATTTTAGATATGAAAGTCCTGTTAGTAGAACTGTAGTTACATATATGGGGCTCCTGTAACTTTGGGGCTCCGTATCATTGATACGGTAGTGGCTACGCCCCTGACCACTTGGCTACTGCAACCGTCTGTTACTCTTAGCAATCAAATTATTGTAGGCCCCAGTGTTTGCTTAAATGTGCTTTGCGTTTCATTAATTTAGAATGTATTTTTTCTTTCGTTAAGGTTTCCAAATACGTTCGGAACCATGATTTTACAAAAGCGTATAAATGGATAATATTTATGATATTTAGTGTCATTTAGATTAGAAAACGTATATAAAACTGTTTTAAGAATATTATTACAATAAAAAATTATTTAAGTACAATATTTTGACAAAAAATGAACACTAAAAAAAATGACACCTTTTCAAAATATTCTCCGTTTATGAAAAATACTTCTATTATAATAATATTTTTTGTGTGTGTGTGTGACTGATTATAGCTTATACCTCTGTACAGAGGCTGAACTAGAATTTTTGAAATAAATAACTTAGAAGTAGATTTATATCCTTATTTTACTACAACACATGTGAGAAATTTTAAGAAAAAACGTCGATAGTGTGTATTTCTATTGGTGGTAACTCTGAAAATAATGTGAATTTTTTAAAACTCCTAGTTCAGACTCTTTGGAGAGGTCTTTACTTTATATAAGCAAAATATTTTATTATTATCAAAGCATTTTTTATTAAAGGAGAACGTTTTGAATAAATGTTATTCTAAGTTAATTTGTTGCCAAAATATTGTATTTAAATAACCTTTTTGTCATAATGTCCTTAAAACAATTTTTATACATGTATTCTAATCTAACTGACACTGAATATCATGAAAATTATCCATTTATGCGCTTTTTTTAAAATCACGGTTTCGAACGTAGTCGCATACCTTAATATGCATAAAACGCCGATATTTATATATATGACCAGTATTACTCCAATATTTATATTGTGTGTATACACTAAATTATTATATAATTAAATAAGAAATAACTTACAAAAAGCTAATTGTTAATATAATTTGTATATGCATTCTTATACGCATTAGTTAGTGTTCATAGAAATTTTTTATTTAAAAATTCTTTTCGTTCTTATATTTTTACTAAGTTATAATTCTTGCAAATTTTCAAACAGAGGTTTAAAAAACACCTCTATAACCTCTATAAATGAAAGCATGCCAATGATTCATGACGGAAATGTTAGGAAATGGGATACTTGGATTTCCTTTTCATTGAGAGCGGCGACGATAGGAAAAGGCCACAAAGACGAAAAATAGGGAAAAAAGGCCCCGACATCGATTGATTCTGAATAAGATGGATATCCCTCGACGTTCCTGACATTTGACATTCATTAGGGGGTTCATATCTATCGCTGATATCTCCCTCCCTACAGTCGCACAAGATCAATTTTTCGGCATCCCCCTGCTCTTATGAATATTGTTACAGCATATTTATGCTGATAGGGCTCCAGATAAACTTTAAATGCTTCTTAAATATGCTTCTGGAAGAATTACTTCCACGGAATAAAGAATCAGATTTATTTTATGGAGAAAGAATCTACCGAGCTTTATAAATCTTATGAAATATTCTGTCTGGATGATTTTTACTTGCGGTGTAGTTTTTGACAGTCTGGTGAGAAGTATCAGCATAATATTGAAGATTTTATTACACGAAATTTATGTAGATTGGCAGTCACTAAAGGACCAATCTTAATAATTTCTCAGTTCTAAATCAAGACATTGATTCAATACTGGTTTATAGTTCTGCATGTAGATAAAATCAGACTGTGTGTGTTGCTTAGAGGTCATAGGCTCTCGTGTATATAATGTAGAACAGATCAGGCCAATATGAAGCCAGCAGGGTGATTTTATATTTTTGTATTGCTACTTTTAATTATTATTGTGTCGCCCATCCGGTATAGTAGTTATCAACGCTGACTAATAACTGGACTCGCGTGTTAGTGATAAGATAAAGCTTTTCAACTTTGGTCCACAGATATGATGCTTTCAGACATGCGTTAATTTCGTCTGCTGCAGTGCCTCTCTCGATAACAGGTAAAGTCTGTCTAAAATCCCCTGCCAATAACACTAACCACACCACTCATCAACTTTCGATTGTTTTGAATATGTTGTAGACAGCGATCAAGCGCCTCGATGGCGCGTCGTCGCACACGATCAGCTTACATTGTTGCAACAGGGTGCCGCGGGCACTCTTTGCTTGCCAGATTAAGAGGTAATTTAAAAGAGTGTGCCGTCCGTCCACCACTCAGTAATGTTGCAGATATTCCAGAGGAAGCCACAACTAATGCAACATTACGGTCCTTACGAATATTTTCTAGAAACAAACTAAGTAAAATGTTTTGCCTGTAGCGCCCGGGGCATCAAGAAAAAAAAGGCCGCCTTCACCAAGCTCAACTCGTTGTAATATTTTGTTATGAATGTCTTTTTGCTCGGGTAGTAGGCGTGGCTCAGTTTCGCTGATCTGAGTATCTAATAATGCGGTATTTTAGCTTAGCTTTTTGATTAAATCGGTTGACAGCTCTCCTCGACGCTGTGGTGTGGGCATACCAAAATCGGACAATTTCTTTCCTGAAATCCTTATTATTTTGTCCTCTACATGTCTCAACGCTTCATTTAAGTATAGATCATTGTTGACTTGACCCATCCTTTCAAATCTGTGCAAGATATCCTCTGATAACGCAACTTTATACTTATCCCATAGTTGAAGTGGATTGGATAAACCGCAAGTACATATCAATATTGCAAATAGCTTTCTTATTTGCGAAGGAGCGCGACACAGTACGGCTTCTTCAATTGTGGCATCCCAGTGGTTGTTATCTTCCAGCAACCCCAACTTCTCACACACTTGACGAAAAGTTTCAAGTTCTTGGCCTTCAACTGTTTTTAGATCCAAGAAGTTAGTGGGGTCCTGTATTACATTCAGCAGCATTCGCAAACAGTAACATTCAAAGTTACTAACGTGCACTGTGTAAATGCATCCATCCTGCCTTCACACCTGGCCAGCCGTCGACAGGTGTTCCTTGTACCCGATGCTTCCATTCTTTCAACGATACGTTCCATGTATAGTAGCGGGATACGTCAACATAAAATAATGTTTTTTGCAAATGCGTCATTTTGGCAAAGCAGGGAAAATGCAGTTAGTGTCGTCTTAGGTGGTGTGGCCATTCTCTCTCTAAAATTGTTTTCAGTGAAGTAAATCCACTCTCCATTGGGCAGATGAACCGTAAGATGAATGACTGTTGGGTGTCTCTCATGCAGAGGCAGACCCAATATTCGCCACGCTGCTTCGTTATTACTAACATATCGACCAGCTCGAAATGTTTGCACCTCATCTCTCGGATCAATATTAACATTCCCTTGCTGTCGGATGTTAAAAATAACCTAGTCACTACCTTTGTTTATATATTTACAAATATATTTTATCGCCTGTACCATATTGCAGAACTCTACATTTATATGCCAATTAAACATTTTAGAGAGAAGAGGAGAATGTGGGACAATACAGCTATTGTCAACCAAGATTTCCTGTATTCCACCTCGGGATTTTTGATTTAACGTATGATCGCCATCTTCTGGTGATCTACGCCTGTACAGAGGATAGCTTTTCTCGTTGGTTTTAGTCCCTCATGAATGGTGATGACGGATTTAGTGCACCACAGGGACCGTGAATCATATTTTTGGTCACAGTATCATAGAGCATCTGATCAGTTTCAGGGTTTGGTATCTCCGCACTTATGATTTCGTCAATTTGGTTAGGGCGTAATTTTTCCATCAACCATAGCAGTAAGTGCACGTGAGGCAAACCTCTTTTTTTGCCACTCGATCGAGTACATGAAGCACTTCATATCACCAAATATTTTACCTTTTGTAAGTAGAGCAGCTAATTTTTGAACTTTTATTTTAAATACTCTGTCTGTTAAGGGCCAGCCGGGATTACATGTCATTGTAATAAACAGATCAGGCCTCCCGTAGTTACGCACGAATGTGAACGCATCCTGCGTGTATTCATGAAGATATCTCGCGCTATTTACAAATTATGATGGGAGAATTACCATTTGACCCAAGTTATTTGGATCTAAATCTGCATCATTCCTTATCGCGTCTTGTAAATGTGTATAATTTTCTGCTCGCAGTTTCGTTTGGTTCAAGGCTATAAATCTTAAGCACTCACTCTCCAGTTTGCCGTACATGTCCACCAAAAACTGATGAAACAGAAGTCGCCTGCTGAAGACGCCGAGCTTGGGACTGTTAGGGTGTCTCAGCAGCCCGTTGAGTTGCCAAATATTCAGCATGACGCCGACACCAAGCTTGGGACTGCTCTGGTGTCTCAGGAGCTCTGTGAGCTACCTAACGCTCCGGCTGTTCAAGCCTTCGCAGTTCGGCTCGTGGAAACGTTTCGTTGAATCTAGCTACTTTCTTAGCTCGAGCTATATTAGAGCCTTGGGAAAGATTAGACTTACGCTTTCGCGGCATAATTCTTAGTAAGTGCTTTTTCTACACTTCCAAAAAATACAGTATGGCAGTTATTATTTTTATACTTAAAAAATGGAATACCTGCTTGTTCAATTAAAACTATAGCGTTATAATTAACTACTAACCACAAACAAAGTTGCAAATTTGTCCAAATGATGTAGTGTGAAAGACAAAGTTTATCAACTTTAAATACCAGAAGCGATAAAAGTATTTATTTTGATATAAGGTTCAATTTGTTACTACACCAAACGTGCATTAGAGCGTACAATTATTAATTTTTATTGTACTCGTATTAAGGTATGGCCAATAGCGATAAAAGTATTTATTTTGATATAAGTATGAATTTGTTAGTACCACCAAACTATCAAACGTGCATTACAACGTGCAAATTATAAATTTTTATTATATTCATGGTTAGTTATTTCGGCAATAATGGCTTATACATAAAAGATAGAAATATGCTGTCGTGGGCTTTTTTACAGATGGCAGAACTGTTTCATACTTACTTGACAATGATCGTTATATTTTGGAAACTTCACAAAATATCTTTATAAATTATACCTTATGTGTTATTTTGATTTGAAAGCTGTATTATTGTAAAGTTTCATTAAAATCCATTCAGTTGTTTTTGCGTGAAAGACGACCAAACATCCAAGCAAACTTTCGTGTTTATAATATATATTAGGATATATATTATATATATACGAGGAGGAAAGTCTAAAAGTAAAGGGACTTTTGCTATTTCTCTTTCCAAGGTTCCAACCTAAATGACCTTGCGGGCCACTTCAGAAAAAACATAATCTCGTGGACCGTGGACCCATAGCAAACATTTATTAGAGTGAAAATTTAAAATGGAATGAATTTTTATTATTGTTTTCATCATTTTACAAACATAGATAATGTAATAATAACAATAATGAAATGATCAAACAATATTTAATTTATTTAATTAGTGAAATATTTGTTTCTCAACTATCACTAATTTTTTGCAAGTCGATCTCAAAGCCTGTGTTTGCACATCGTAATTGATGTTGCAGGTTTTCGTTGGCTAAGTTTGAGCGTTATTTATGTTTGATAAATTTCATTTTCAAAAAAAAAAAAGATTCGTAAGTGTAAGTTGATCCAAAAGCGCTCAAATCTTTTTTAGTGCTAGATCTCTCAAATTTGAAAATTTTTGAAATACTGCGATGCTATACTGCCCTATTTAGAAGCAACGTGTTAATATAGAAATGATATAGGACTTTTTTGTTACAAAACACTACTCTAAAAACCAAAAATATTGCAGAAAATAGTCGCTATTTTGTACAGTTGTAATGAATTTTATGGGCCACAAAATTACTCAAGGTGGGACGCATTCGGCCCTCGGTTTACTGGTTGGTCACCTCTGTTCTAGAGTACTATACTTCCATTTTTAACTTTTCAAAAAGGTTTACCTTCATTTAAACATATCAGATTAAACCTAAGATTAATTCTACCGTTACACTATACATTCATTGGACTCTGATCTATATTTTGCCTTTGTCGAAAATTTTTTTTAAAAAAAATTCTATCTCTTTATGTATAGAAGAAAAGTGGCTCCCTCACTCATCACGAGGTCTATTAAACTTATAAGACTTGAAATTTGGTAGGTATGTTCCTTTTGTTAAGGCTACACAATACCCTAAAAATTTCATTTTTACCGAAAAAATTTTTTTTGCATGTTTTGGTGGCCCATATCCTTGAGATGCTTGCCACGAAATTTCAGATCTGTTAACAAATTAGTTTTTAAGATATTTGAAGTTTTATGAGCTATGGTTTTGGTTTCGGTTTCCTTTTAAAGCATTTTTTCACACTTAAGTTGAATGAATTAAAAATATTTTTGAGCTTTTCGTTTGAAATGGTTATTAATTCCAATTTTCATTACTAAAATCATTTCTGCTTGATTATGTTTTAAGTTCTCATAATTAATTAATAAAGATTAATTTCATGGCCAATTTTTGCTTTAAAAATAGTTTATATATAAAAAGCTTTATCATTAATTTTTTCCTGTACAGTAAATGCCATGGCAAATGCGTTCTGGGTTTCTGTGAGAAACAATATTTCGAAGAGATGGAATACTACTGAAAATGATGTATCTAAAAATCAATCCTCAGCTGATTCTGCAATTAGACTTTCGAATACAAGTATTCTTAATTCAAATGCTGCAGATATAACTGAATATCTCCTTGATGTACCAAACTACATTATACTAAACATATTGCAGTACTATATTTAAGTATTTTAAAGTCGTACGACAAGAGCTAAATTTTCCATAACTGCCCCAATTTAAAACTGAAAAAAAAATTAAATTTTATGAGCAAACCTGACTATTTTTCGCTTAAGTTAGTATCATTATTATTTTGTACATAAATGCTTCGTGTTTCAAAACTTTTGTGAAATATTAGGTTAAGATAAAGCTGAATAAACTGACGTCTTAACAAATGATATCAATATTATGCAAAAATATATTTTGAATTAAAAATGTAATTTTAAGTCATATTTAATAAAAATAGTGTTTTAATGTAGAACATACATTGGGGAAAATAACATATTAAAAAATTAGAGTTTTATGGGCATTATAAGTTTTTGTTTTACGACTTAACAAACTTTAAATGCGTTTTTCTCAGACTTTTAATTTTGAAGGTATAAGTGTTTTCTGATCTCTAGGGCTTTTTTCCTATTCAAAATAGAGCCTTGAATTTTTTTTGTATATACTCCCATATGTATGTTCTATAAAAGTGAGTACGGATTTCGGGCTGAGAACTCTAGTTATTTTTCTAAAAAATGCTAAAGTTGATATTTTAAAAAGTTTCGTTTTTTCCAGGTTTTTCTAGAAAAATAATTATTAAAAATCAACAAGGGAATAGATTTTCAAATCCATACTAAATATTGTTTGTAATAATCTAAGAATCATAAATAACTTAAAATTACTAAAACATTTTAAAAATTGAGTATTTTATAAGAGTTTGAAAAAAGTTCAAAAATTCCTAATTTTTTTAAAATTGTAAAATAATGGCTGGTCAAACTGACTTTTTGCTTACAGAATCAGCTTACTAATATAATGTAAATATAAAACATGAATTATTTTTACTGTAACTGTCTCCAAAAAAATTTTTTTAAAGGGTACTATGTAGTCTTAAGTTGAGGTCTGCTAAAAATGGGTTTTTCGTCAGTCAACTACTAAAAAGGTGTTAAGGGGCCTTATAATTTTTTAAAAATCTTATTTCTGAACAATTAGACTTACAGACCTGTAATTTTGTAAGCCCGTTTGTTTTGTTCAGTAGAGATTAAAATGCATTTTGCGGACATTGATTTCCGTTTTAGATATTCGATTCATGTTTGTTTGCTTTTTTTTTAAAATCAAGGGGATAAACTATAAGAATGTTTTTCCATACCATAGAAAGCTTAGTACTAAGTCTAAGATGTCAATCACTTAAAAACAATTCGTAGTATGCATATAGGCTCATGAAGTACAAAGTGAACGTTTAATCTATGTATATTTATACACAAGCATTGTCGTTTCATGGAATCCTTCGTATTTAACCAATTGATCTACACTCAGAAATTATTTGTGTTGGAAATATTAATGATGTAATTTCTTTTATATTAAAATTAAATGCTTCTTGATTAGTAACTTCATAGAATTAGCTGTTAAAATTAACACGTGTAAATTACAAGATTATTTACGATCTGACGATGACACTATTAATGGTAGTATTCCTATTCTCTTTCTTCAGAATTATAAACCAATTCATTATCTATTAGTTTTACTTCTACGCTATAAATTCCAACTGGGGAACATTAATAAAGAAGCATTTCTAGGACACTTTTTTCTTATGCATTATATATCATGAAACTATATTAATATTAATATCATGTGCACCGAAAAATCGTTTTATCATTCGTTTGCGCAAGATGTCGCTCGTCCCATCATCATTAATTTGCATTCATCCACTTCATGATTAAATAATCAAGGACAGCATTTGATGTTATTTTAATTCTTATATTATAATATACATCTACAGAATTAAGTTTCGTTTATTCTAATAGGAACTAAATGATCTGAAAATAATCGATAATTTGATTGAATCTGAATTTATAAATTTTTAACTTAATGATGCATATGAAACAACTATTTATTTTCATTAATAGAATGACGTTATATCTTAGTAAACATATATACTTTTTCATTATTTGGTCTGTTGAAGGCACTACGTATTGTAGTATTTATTTTTATTTTTTATCAAAGTATTTAATAAATATACTATGGCTGGACCATAATGGTTATTAGTACGTCACAACGTATAGATTATAATATTTATTACTGACAATACGCACTGCTTTTCGCTCTCTTTCTGTATGTGTAATAATCCCCAGAAATTTAATCTTCTATAGCTTTTGATTTATCTATGGTCCAGTCTCTCAGGACAACATTTTAATTATTTTAACTAGCTACCCGCCTAACGGGGACTTTTGGAACTACATCCATCCATCCATCCACCCAGATCATGTGATTTCCCGTTTGGTATAAATAGTGAGATCTCTGGAAAAATCTCGCCTTTTCTGTTTTTTCCTTATCATGTAGCCGGATGCTGCGCGTAGTATTTTAGTTTTCTTTGTTTTGTGTTTTGTGTCTTCTTCTCTGCTTCTTGCTATTTTGTAACGCTATATGTTAAATGTTGAATAAACCAGATTTACTATTTCAAAGGACTGCCTCGTCGATAACATAAATATAGAACATCAACCTTACAGTAATCATCACCAATGGCCACGCCCTTTCCTTTTCGTTACAGTATCATTACCACTCGCCACGTCTTTACAGGATTACTACAATTATCATTACTACTTGCCAGAAATTTAATAGGAGAAACTTGAAATATTATACGCAGAGAGATAAGTAGATAGGTAGATATATATATATATATATATATATATATATATATATATGGAGGGCGCTGGTCAGGAATGGCACTTCGTTTATGATTAAATATAGATTTAATTACTCGTACTTATTTACATGCTATATACAATGCTGATAATTATACAGTCCGTCATTAACACGCGAAGTGTTATCGTCTTCGTGTCTTAATCCATGCAAATGGCGTCTTTCTCTTCGTCTTTCTCAGTCCGTCATCTCGTCCACGTCTTTCTTCAATGGCGTCGTACCACGTTCTAATTGCGTCGGCTCCCGCCACGTCGAGCGTCTAACGACTGACAGGCTCCCAAAACACTCAGTGCGTTCGTGAGCATGAGGAGTAGAATAATTGGAGTGGCTTGGAAATAGCGGTCGGCACCACACACACACATATATATATATATATATATATATATATATATGGCTGCGGTTGCTGAGTGGTCATGGACGCAAGTTCAGAGCCAGCGCTGTTGACCCACGGATTCGAAATCTACTGCAACTGTTGATCCATCATGAAGAATGGCTGATACTCTCTAAATCTGCTGAGGCTCTAAATCCCCCCACGTTAGTGTGATGTGGAAAGGAGAGCGATGGTGCAAGCTCAGATGTCGTTCTCACATCACATGATTGGGATTCAAAATTATGAGTTCCATAGCCGAAAGCCTTCGTGTTGTTTCACAGTGCGATGTAATTTAAAATCAAATCATGTCCTAGGATTATTGGGATAAACTTTAAGAGTGGGATTCAGATTTGCGTAGCAACCCATTGTTGGAAACGTCTTCGTTTGGCGCCAGGTGGCGTTGTTCACAAGGGTATTGGAGGAAACATACCGGCATTACCGCAATTATTTGAGCAGTCATCGCCCTCAGAGTAGTATGGAACAGTTTTACGAACACTTAGCTGGCAGATATGCACCTGATTCACGGATTGGCTGAAGGAAATGCACAAGAATCTGAATGATTGTACCGCCTAAAAACACTCACAAAGGCAACAACACCGGGCAACCGGAGGGTTTTGCATCACAATTTGTGATGGTACTCTTTGAAGATGGTATGAGTGTAATGGTTTATTTTCCCGTTGCAAAACACGATAAACACTACTCCGAGATCCCCCTACGTCAGCAGCGAGGGCTTGTGCACTGCTTCTCTGATTCCTTCGAACGATATCGAACATATTTTGTTCTGTGCAGGAAATTCGATTAACTCTTGGCCCATCTAACTGTGCCGATAACCTCGTAATAATCCATATTCACACAAATTGTGAAGCAAATTAGTAAGCATCCGGCAATCCGGTGTATTTCTCTTTGGGTAACTTTCGCGATACAATCCTTCTACTATTCGTACATTTCCTTCTAACAATCCGTGAATCTGGTGCATATCTGTCAACCAGATGCTCGTAAAACTGTTTCATACTCCTCTGCGGTCAATGACTGTGGTAATGCAGGTCTGTTTCCTCCGATGCTTTTTTGATCAACACCGCTAAGCGCCGAAATAAGACGTTTCTGACCATGGGTATCTATGCAAATCTGAATTCTTGTGATGTCCCCTACCTCTCCTTAAATTTTTTTTTATTGGCTGCACATTAACAACTAAGCCTTTGCCGACACGGTAAGTCCCCAAATATGAGAGCCATTTCAGTGATGACACCATCTAGAGGTGGCTTTCGCTACCAAATTTGGACGCTAGCTCTCTTCTGATTTTAAATATTGCCGTGACTTTCTCGAGAGTATACGAGAGCCAAATTTGTTACCCAAAAATTATTTTACATGTCATATAATCACATGACAAGCGTGCCTGCGCGATTTTCGCATCCAGAAAACCTATTGACTCCAACCGAGGTCGAACCCACAATCTTAGGCTTACGAAGTGGACACGCTACTTTTAAGCCACCGGAGTCGGCAGCTTCCCTTAAAGTTTGCCCCAATAGTCCTGCGACACTCTGTATATAAAATATCTATCATAGAATTAATTTAGTTTTTGTGGCTAAACTCATTTCTATCTTGAGCAACATTATAGCTGTTGGCCATGGTCTATTATAAGGCTTAAATATCGTCAAATGTGGAGACTTGACATCTAAATATAAGCCACACTTATTTAACTTCCCTACAACATCACGTGGGTACTTAAAGGCCTAGATAAATTTAACGTTCAAAACCCTTCTAAAACCATGCTTAGCATTTGGAATCAAGTTCTGAATACTTACCCCTTAAATATCGTTAACTATTAACTCGTGATCATGTTTAATTACAATGCGTTACCAAACTTAAAATAACGCATTTGTCGGTTTATCGTAAGATAGCATTAATCTTAACTCAATGATTTTATTTTTTTAACATAAGAGACCACTATAACTTGTTTTTATCATGATTGAATTGTAACCATAAATTGTATCCAACATTTCAAATATATCAACTACCTAATCGTGCCTACCACCCACGGTGCGAACCCACCTGCTAAAAAACACTTAGTGTACCACTACTTAACGCGCTCACCTGTGATTCTAAACCCTGTAAATAAACACCCAACCATTCATTAAATCCAGATAACCCTCGTCTTCGTGAAAGATTTTCATCCCCTCATTTGACTTTAGGGACTATCGGCCTTTTAATATGACCATAAATCTATTAAATTGAGCGCGCCTTATAATAAGCTTTTACTGTTTTACTTAGTAATAAAGGCGCTCCTTCTATCTCGGCCTCAATCTGAAAATGATCTTGGATCAAATCATTAGGTACATCGTAAAGGGGGAAGGGGATAGGGAAACTTGACGATTTTTTTCCCTCCGCTGGGGATTTTCCATTCAACTTTTCACCGCCAGACGCTTCTACTACTGAGAGAGATGATTCTTTTCTTTTCTTTTATATAACAAGCTTGCTTCCTAATACTATTATTACCGAACTCAAATGTAGCTAGCGGCGCTGAACGTTTAGAGGGGGTCGTCTTCATATGGAGGAAGAGATTTTTGGTCTAAGGCAAGGTTTCTAAAACTTTTAGGGGTGGCGACACCATTTTTTGTACAAAAATTTGTGCGGCCCCGAAAAAGCATTGTGCCAGGTTTGCACACGCTTGGTACTTCTATAAGTGTTTTATTTGTAGTATATTATTGTTTTGCTGCAATAAACATTCGCAGTAAGTTTTTACTTTGAATATAACGATATTGATTTCAATTAAATAGCAAAATAATATAGAGCATAATTACATGGTAAATTATACATAAATTATACTCTATTCATCAAGTGAAGTCATTTTAAGTTCATTTCTGAGATAATCACCTTTTATTAACAATGGCATATCCAACGTCTCATATATTTTTGAGTAGCCGGCTGGGTGGCACGTTTGGTTTGTCGCTGGCCTTCTGCACCCTAGGTTGCGGGTTCGACCCCGGCCCAAGTCGGTGGATTTTCATGATGCAGAAAATTCAAAGCGGCCATGCCGTATGATTATATGGCATATAAAAGGTCCCTAGAGTATCTATTTGGCTTGGATGCTCTCGGAAATATTAAATCCTGGTACAGGTTCGCATCGTTAGAGCTCAGGTGTCTTCCTCTAGGGAGGAGACTGGGCGTCACAAAATTACCAGCGGCGATTGGTATCCGCCTATTGGGCACCGCACTAAAAAGTGATACCAGCTTCTGGGGGATGTACTAGGTTTGCAATGGTTAATGATCAATTCGCAGCCCATTAGAAACATTATGACATCGACTAGGCTTCCAAAGCCGATTGTTATGGTTAAATTAAACCGCGTGCGTATGCGTTACAAAAACACTCACCCCTTGCATATGCTGGGCCTTTGACGAACCAACAGCAATATGTGCAACGCAAATAAAGAGAATGGTTTTACTATAATACAAGTCGAAAAGCTGTTCGTTGTATGTATTTTTATCTTGATTATATATCAGATAGAACGTGTTATCTTTGCAAATGGCGAACACGTTATTTTATGCAAAAAGCTATATCAAAAAACCTAAAATTTGTGGTGATTCCATCTGTACACAAGTATGTAAGTCACTTGACCCCTAGTTTAAGAAACACTGGTCTCAGAGAATGTTTCTAACAGTTTTGTGAATAGTTAGAAAGCTGAGTGAAACTTTAGGGCTGTTGAAAGACCAACAGCTTGATGAGACGAACGTGATCGCGAACCTTATTTTTGTTGAGTATCATCTTATGGAATCCTCGCTAAGTGTTTTAATTGAATTTCATAATTCTCACGGGATATGATCTGAGTTTGAAAAGCGAGTTATAAGATCAAAGTTTTTTGTCATTTTCTCTCTCGTCACTTTTTTCCGGTTCAAAATTACGAGATGTCCAGTAGCCTTTGTGTAGTTCTAGATCAGTGATTTTCAAAGTAAACAATACCGCCTCCTTGTGGGAGCTAGTACAATTCTGGAAAGAGGTATTAGTCTAAATTGTAATGATAGGAAAGGTCGGAGAGATAGAGAGAGAATGGAGCATACAAACTCGAAATGCTGTGCTTAGAAGCGGGGAAAAAATTCTAAAAAAATCATTTTTAAGTTCTTGAATTTTTTGAAAAATTAAGTAATATATATATATATATATATATATATATATATATATATATATATATATATATATATATATATAATGGATTTTGTATTTCTATCATTGATAATCCTATATCTAATATAAAGTTCCAATTAACCCGCGATCACTCGCGAGGGGTGTTATGTACACCCCAGAAACGAGAAAATCCTCTCAGGATTCAAAAAGAATGCGTAGAACCACGAATTTTTCAGTAGCTGCCAATTTTAGGACATTGAACCTTCAGGCTTGATGCAGTCCCTCTTTCTGGAATGATTGAAATGTAATGACCTTCAAAAGTTTATATGGGGGGCTGAGAAATCCCGCGAGAAGTTGAGCATATGTATACAGTCCACTCTGAATGTTTGGAAAATGATTAAAATATTACTTTTCTACTTTCTACTATCATTATCTCATTCATTATAAAGTATATTTACTACTGGTATATACGTTTTACTGGTTTACAGAAAAATATAAAATTATGTGTTTTAAAATGAAAATTTTGTATGTTTAGTTTAAATTAATGTTAGTCTCATTTGTATGCAATAAATTTAATAATTTTATTTGTATAATACAAAAAACATCTTGTACTCTATAAATATGCATCATAATGACTTAATTTTATTTTCATAATTAAATATACGTGTTAAAAGTTTGGGGTGTTCTCTACACCCCGCGAGCAACGACGGTAGCAAAAACTGGCGCGAGTGAAAAATCACATTATTTTCCGAGTTACAACCAATTGAAATAATTATCGGCGTTTTTTTCTTAAAATTGCTCCCCTCTGATGTCGTAAAATATAAATAAACCCACTTCTAAGTTAAATATTTCAAAAATTCTAGTTCAGCCTCTGTAGAGAGGTCTCAGCTATATACAGGCAAAATATTATAATAGAAGCATTTTTCACGAAAGTAGAACATTTGGAAAAAAAGATTATTCAAAGTTAATTTTTTGCCAAAATATTGTACTTAAATAATTTTTTTTGACAAAATGTCCTTAAAACAATTTTATGCATATATTATAATCTAAGTGATACTAAATATCATGAAAATTATCCATTTAAGCGCTTTTGCAAAATCACGGTTCCGAACGTAGTCGGATACCTTAATTTAATAACTAATCAACCAATCCATAAAAAACTAACAATTTATCACAAATATTCGCTCTAATTATCCTAAAATTTAACTTTTTAGCCCAAAATACCCCAGCATAGTTAGGATTATTTTCATTGTCTAATTTTTAACTGAATTAGATTGTGCATTTTTTGACAGGAGGAGGAGCATGTAAATTAATTATCAATTTTCCAAAGCTCCTTCATATTGGTAAAAAAGATATTTGTTAGCGAGAAATATGAGCTAGTTCTTTTTGCGAAAATGTTATTAATTATTATGCATAAAAGAAAAATTGTCTTAAGATCATTAATGAAAAACACTCATTTTTTATTTATTCATCGCCGAAATAGGTGCAGTAATATAATTAAATGCTTCGTAATTAAATATTTTGCTAAAGTTGATGGTTTTTAAAATCTATTTGTGTATTTATATTTTTTGATGTACACAGTGTAGTTTTTCGATAACTCACTGGTCTTTTTTCAAATATAAACCGTCAATTTTAATAAACTGGATTCATTAAATTATAAATAAAATGTTTTACATCCAAAGAAATATAATAAATATTTCGTTGTTATTATTTCTAAAAGGAAGTTAAAAGCAAGAAAAATGCTAAATTAGAATAATCATATTAAAAAAATTATTTAAGAGAATTTGGACCTCCACAAAATGTTACTGCAGATAATGTATTTCATTAATCTGTGAATCTAAAGGGGAAAAAGCTCTTTGAAAGTATAAAAAATTTCTCCTGAAAATTATATTTTTCAATATTATTAATGACTTAATTTATCCGATTAAACGCATTCTTTTGTTTATAAAAGGTATATATTTTGTATATTTATTTTTTTTAAATTAGTTTCTGAGATAAGGTCAACTACATATAGTTGTTTTAATTTTATTAATTAATGCAAATCTTATATTTAACTGATAATAATTTTCATTTTAGGCTATTTACATTTAAAAATGGTCTACAACATTTTGTTTTATATTTTGAAAAAAGGCTATATGGGTGTTATACTTATAATTTTGGTTACTGAAACAGATTTGTGTATACAGATTTGTGTGTGTGCTGTGTATAATTTATTTCATATTTTCTCATATTAAATCATATTTTATTTATAATCTATGCGTATAAAGTATATGTCCTTTTTATCTTCTTTTTGTCATCTTGCTCTGAATTTAAAACGCCCTTATAGTGCTGTTTCATGTTTAAATGAAGAGTAATTTTTTTTAGAAATCAATGCCCTTTTTTACGTCTAGGACCCATGATAACTCAGTGGCACTGGTCAAGAACTGCGTTGATCGTAATGAAAAAATCCGATTTCGAGCGTTAATTTCGATGCGAACAATGTTATTTATTTTACCTGATAACAATGATTCTTAAATTAAGGTACGTATTTTTCTGGATTTGCGACTACAATAGTCAAAAAAAGAATTCTATCTATAATGGTTATAACGACGCTATTTTAGTTTGTTGATCTTTTCTTAACGCCGAATTCTGTTAATTCTTTGAATGTTTATCTCACTCAAATCATTTAGACTAAAGGGCATATTTATGCACTTTTAATTAAAATTAAAGTATTACATCTTTATAGAATAAGGTAAACTCTTCTTATTGCTGATCATATAGATCTTATCATTATGAGCATTTTTAACGCCCTTTTATAAGCTTCACTTGTATGTAATGGAATCTTTAAACTCAGTTTTTACCCACTTTAAGAGATCCGTATGTGATATCCCCCCTTGGAGGAAAATATCTCGGAGTATCAGCGTGAGCTAGAGGCGTAGGATTAACGAAAGAACTAGAATCAAACATTATCTTAATATATCTTTATTAAGATTTTTAACTTAAACTTCTAACAAATTAAATTATAATAATTAATGTGAGAGAATCTACGATGGCAAAATGCGCAAGGCACAATATATATAGAAAATAACGACTTAACCTAACTCGGACCACTATCAATAACTGAATAGCCTGACCTCAATTCCAATACAATCACTGATTCCAATATCAAATAGTCAATGGTACCTTGTTGCAGTCTGAAGAATCAATCTCTAATATTATTAATGCAATCGTGTGTGCACTGGTATGCACCTTGGTTCTCTGTATCTTTATTAATTATAACTTCTAATCACCGCCACGTATCTTTATCCAAACTTGAACCACGAACTATATTAACATTTCTCTACTTGCCATCAATTGCCATACATTGTCATCTCGTTTACTCTAAGTTCTGATATTTAAAAGCTTGTTAATTTGCATCTTTCATTCACACTTCACTACTTGGATTTGGTTGGAAAAGAGTTGCCATTAATTCTGGTCCAAAGAACCCAAAGGACATGTTAAAGAAAAGACGCGTGAGCCCGTCACAAGTATAATTCGAAATTTTTCTCACTCCACAATACAATAATTTAATAATTTTGTCCCATTGTGCTGATTAGGATCATCAGGGTTAACGATTTTCCATTTTCAGGTCCAATCCCACATCTGGCGACTTATTTCAGATCCCATTTCTAGATTTGGCGACTAAAAGATAAAGTTACAACTGAGTTCAGTTAACTATAAAAGGGTGCTTTTTAGTTAACCTATAATTCTTTACAAGTAATGGGCAAGCCCAGGAGGAGCCGTGTATAGCTAAAACTGTCCAGCCAGTCCTCGTTGATTAGTCTGTGATATCCCCAGGGTTGAGGGTTCTTATGTTACCCCGCACCCTGGGGGTATCCTCTCGTCATCATCCACGCGCCCTACGTCTGAGGGATAGAAAGATGGACCATAATAAAACTCTTATATAATAAAATCAATTCTCTCCATAATAAAATCAGTTTATTATGATCTTAATGTATATACAATACAGCACTAGACTAGGAGACTTATGATCAGGAGTGATGCGTCGCAAACCATATTTCTGATAAATAGCACAATTAACCACTGAATCTATCTTTATAGATTAATTCCTAACTTAATGGTATCCGCTCTGTTCTTAAAGCTTAAACGAACAAGCTTACCGTTATTTACTTGGCGAACAGCTACGGTCCGTAAATCATCAATTTATCCTTCAATCTGACTTGCTCTGTCTAAGGCAATACTCTTCTGGTCCCGGACTCACTTTTGCTTATCTTCACTGGCACTTTTAGACCGACCCACAGAATGCACTAACTCTCTTCTCCTAGAACTTCACCTCACTTCACTTACCTTACTTGGCACACATCAAGAATACTAGCGTTTCAGTATATATGATTCCTAATCTGCATAACCACGCTCTCTTCTTAGGTTGGTTGGTAATAATTGCCATTCTGGCCCCAAAGAAATCCCAAGAGGATTAATAAAAGTAATTCCGATAAAACCCCGTCACAAGTTTATGTATGTATTTCCTACAGTTGTACCTTGGAATAAGTCCACCTTACAATACGTCCTTTTAGACACACAATGTTTTTGTTTGGAATATTTTCTTGGCATATGTGTTCGAGAAATATCGCGGTTTTACTCTCTCGATGATTCAATTCGGTTTTGACCCAGAATCAATTCTTCAAGAGTTTGGAACTATCCCTTTGCAATCGTCCATTGTATACCTCTCATTGATAAACATTTCTTGTAAGTTTCCTATTGAACTTTGCTTAGGGGAGGCGAGTCGAAACGAAACGAGCTCTTCCCAAGGCCTGGATTCCGGGCCCGGTCAAAACTGACCCATGCCTTAAAACGTTTACCTAGACAGGTCCTTGAGTTCTGTGTATGAGGATGGTGTAGAAGAGAGTTTGCGAAGAGACACACATGGAAAGAATGACCACTAAAGATACAAAAATATTTGAGAAAAAGAAACATACGGATAAGATAGATACACTCTTTTCAATCCCTGAAAAGAAGGAGTTATAGAACTCTACATGATTAATCAAATAAATATTTACAGAAATGATAAACTCAAAAATTGTTCCAAATGCCACCCTAAAAATGCCCAAACAAGTTGCGACAGCATTGTCTGAAATGATTTACACAATGTCACATTTTTAAAAATATGTAGAGAACGTAAAAGCATTCTTATTTTTAGGAGAAATTCGTTTGTTTGTTTTTGTTGCTTGAGGACTATAAACTGGAGTTTGCGTATGACTGACCACATAATCGGGACGTCTACTCATTCACCTCAGAGTCCAAGGTCGCGTACACAAAGTTGAGCACAGTAGGCCTTAGCCCTCATGGGCTGTCGCACCACAGAGTTGTTTGGTATACGTACCAGGGTCTTGAGCGGTTAAAAAAAAGTATAACGAGAGATTACTGTTTATCATTTGCAAATATCTTTTCGTAAGGATATTTTCAGTACTTATTGCCGTCTAAATAGGAGAACTACGACAAAATAAGTTTAAAAAAAACATTCATTTAGATTGAACTGAACCTCGCTCATCTTTCGTGATGTGAAATTTAGAAGAATGCGGAGTGTAACGTTTTCCACCTCGCAGTTGCAAAATTGGCTTTCCAAAATAGGTAGCATTACGCCATCCATGTCCACACGTACACCCTAAAATATTGCGGGGTCCTTCATCTGACATCGCACCGACAACCGATTCCGAGCGAAAACGACACATCGTGTGAGCCGGAACCCCGAGTGTTTTTCGAGGTGTTTGAGGCAACCGTCCCCGCTTCAAGTGTGTGGAGAGGGAGTCCACTCTGAAACACTGGAAAGAACGGTTCTGTTTTCCTCCTATGAAGTAGATTCCGTAGAATGGACATAGTCAATAATTTCAATATCTTATAACCAACTATACACACTGTAATTAATAGCTGTGGACGAAATAATCAGTTATTTAATTTCGTAAACCTCAATAATTTTCCCATTTAATTCCCATATAAACTCCCATTTAATTTCAACTAAGAGTCAAATAAGTCCCTGCTCGTCACCCACGGTGTAGAGGAGGGGTGTCAAACTCGTGGCCCACGACGGGCATTTTTGTGGTTCGGTCAATATATTGGCACACAGTAATAATAAAATATGAAAACTTCTCTCAACATGGGAAAGATAGTAACAAAGAAGAGATGTCGAGTATCAGGAAATACACTGCTGGACAATTGCTAAGGACGGATCACAAATTGCTATGTAACATAACATTAAGCGAGACAGAAGGCTTAGTAGGATAAAATATAGTTGCCACACTGTTCAGACATTAGAATAAAGAATATTTGTTGTTCTGGAAAGTACAAAAGCTGTGAAACATCTGAAAGAAAAAAAAAATGTTCATTTCATCTGCGTACGGAGAAATGCAACAATGCATCTAAAAGTCAGCGGGCACCTTAAAAAAAAGGTATCAGTACGGGATATGTCCACCGTGGAGTGTGATGCAACATTCCACACGTCGTACCATACTTTTGCACAACATTATCCAGCAGCTGTTGAGGCAATGTATCCCATTCCTCTGTGAGCGCACGGATGAGGGTGTTCTTGTTTGTCGGAGGATAGTTTCGACCAGCAACTTGCCTCCCCAAAGCATCCCCACATTTTCAGTGGGGTTTAGATCTGGAGAACGCGCTGGCCATACGAGACGTTGAATACCCTCGCTGTCTAGACAATCCTGAACAGCGAGTGTTCGATGACATGTTGCGTTGTCGTCCATAAAAACAAATTTATCAAAATTTTTTTTCCTGAGGCAGCAAGAAACTGATTTTGCCACCTGCTGAGCTGTGGTGCGCCTGTTCCTTTTGCTGATAGGACGATATATCTGTCTTCTGCAGGCGTCGTACTTCTAACGCGACCTCCCCCGTGCCGTCTACTACACATTCCAGTAGTTTTAAATGACTTCCACAGCCGTGAAACAACGCTGTGAGCGATGTCGAACTCCCTGGCAACATCTGTTATTTTTCGCCCTTCTTCGATCTTTCCAATAATTCGGCCACGCATAAAATCATCTATGTGATGTCAGGAAGACATGCCAAAATTTTTAAGTTCGTCTATTAAATCTTTCCTGTAAAACTTTGACTTGAAACAACAACTGTCCACACGTCAAAACCTTTAAAGCTCTTATGAACACTATCACGTGATGAACAGACGTGGGAAAAAATTTGCATACTCATACTTCTTCTTACTAATATCCCGCACTTATTCTAATTTTCTATATTTTGCTTCCTTTCATTTTGTGGTTGCTATGGATGATAGTGTTATCCGTCCTTAGCAATTGTCCAGCAGTGTATATGTTTATCATAATATATTACTCGAAGTAAACCTACATTCCTACGAATTTTGATTTTCTTTGAGACCCACCTTATGTATTTGGCCCAAGTCTGGCTCTGAGTTTGATGCTCTTAATGTAGAGGGTGTGATTCTGTTCAATATGTTGTGATTCAATGTCCTGCTGTTGGCATGGTGTGGAAGTTAGGAGAGTGATTGACAGCTCAATTGTCATTCACGTCACTTGACTGAGGTTTAAAATTATGAGGCCATTGCCAATAGTTCTTCGGGGTTGCAGTAGCCCAGTGATCAAGGTATCGGATTATGGCAGGCATATCATGAGTTCGAGCCCAGAACCACTAAAGACCCTCCGTGTAGGACAGCGATGCACGTTAAATCTGTCGCGAGCTGAAACGTCATCCTGTTGGTGTGGTGGGGGTGACAGCTCAGGTGTCGTCCACGTCACTTGACCATGGCTCAAAATTACGTGGTCCACCGCCAAAAGCCCTCATGTAGCAGAACAGTGCGACGTTAATATTCACTCCCTCACGCCAATAGTCCTTCTCTTGCTCTATATCACGTTGTTCACAAGCACTTACCAACAACCGTCACTAATGAATGTCGCGTAGGTTTAGAGAAAAATTAATTTAAACCAAGCCTCTTATATGCATATTAATCCTAGTCTAGGAAAATCATTCATGAGCAAATAGCTTTAAAAATTCACAAATTTCTCCCAAAATTTAATTATTGCTTACTTTTATTGCTTTTCCTGGAAAAAATTTTTGGAAAATTACAATTTTAAGAGATTTTATTAGCATTGCAATCTATATGCTGTAACTATATTGACTGCATTTTAATTTTATGAATCACAATTTACGTTGTTCAAAAAGGTTTCAGTGGCCGCGGTAGCCGAGTGGTATAGGTATCGGATCGTGGATGGCTTTGTCACGAGTTCGAGCCCAGTACCACTACCCGCCGTGTAGGGCAGCGATGCACGCTAAATATGTCGAGAGCTGAAACGTCCTCGCGTTGGTGTAGTGTGGTAGTTAGGAGAGGGGGTGCCAGCTCAGGTGTCGTCCACGTCAGTTGACCATGGTTCAAAATTACGTGGTCCATCACCAAAAGCCCTCGTGTAGCTGAACAGTGCGACATCAATATTCACTCACTCAAAAAAGTTTCTATCGTTTAATATATTTCTGAGTTTGGTAATTTATATGTGTATCATGTTATTCAATAGAGGTTTTTATCTAACGTTACAAAGGTATTTTATTGTGTGTATAAACACCATCACACAAAATTCTTCTGTATTTCGCGAAATACATTAGGAAAATTGTTTATGAATATGTTATAAGATACTTGTGTTTTGTGTGTGTCGCACATCGCTTCGATTTGTTGTTTCATTATTTCCTAGACAGCATGGGAGAAACTTGTTGTGCTTTATAAATAATTTTGGATTGTGAATAATTAATTATTTTCAATTCACTTGATAGTTAGAGGCACTTTATTTAATTAGATGGTTAATAAATTAACTTGTTTGTCTGAAAATTCGCTAGAGATTGCTCAGTTGTGTTTTAAATATTTACTTATGTAAATTAAATATACTAAACAGTACTTTAAAAAATTTTATATGCATATATATCTAATCAAATAATAAATGCAATAGTTATATATACACATGTAAACTCTAACAATTGAATAAATTATTCAGATTTTTAAGTTTATATTTTAATTAAAAACGGATTGCTTTGAATATTTTGTATGAAATCATATATAAATAAATTCTAATCTTTTTAATCAGTTGTCGCTCATTTAGTTAAATATTTAAATAGGTCAGTTATGCATTTTAATAAAGTTTTAAAATGTTTGCTTCAAGAATATTTGCATTGTTTAGAATATTATTCTCGTTTTCACTTCATTTCTTTATTTCTTAATAAAATCTTATTATGTTACAAATGTAAAAATGACGAGTCTATTGTCGAAAAATATTTTATAGATTTAATAATAGGTTAAGAAGCAGAACACAAATTAGGTTTTATTTATATATGTTATATAAAATGTTTGGAAAGGACTTGAATGCCTATCCATGCAATGGAAATAAAAATCGTACTTGTTAAATATTTTTATCTATAGTATTTAAAAGTTTTAATGACTGGTAAATAATTTGTAAATTATTTTTTGATTTAAAAATTCAGGAAAATTTTCGTCAAAATAAAAATGTTTCGTTTTTAAAAATACCCACTGAAGTATTGGAGAAATTGTTTTCCGTATTTAGAGAATATAATAAATTAGAATAATCTGATATGTATTTTCAGTTTTTTTTTCCAAAACGAAACTTAAATATTTATTCAAAGTTATAATTACATTCAATTTTCGTAGTTGTGTTTTTTTGATTAATGAGTGACCTATTATTTTTTTTCAGTCAAATGTACATATTTAGGAAATTTTCTACAAAATTTTCACGAATGTTTTATTGTTAAGGTCGTTACCTTAAATTTACCTTGAAAATTTCATTTTTCATTTACATAAAACATTTTTTTTATTTCAAAATCTTATAGCTTGAACATTTTTCTTTCCAAAACAGTTTTTCCTTTACTCGAAATAGAAATAAAGTTATAGTTATTTTAAAAAACATCATACTCTATGCAAAAGGGCAGTAAGATAAAACTTAAAATGAGTTTTTCTCAAAATTATGTTTTCGAAAGAAAATTCTTTAACAGATACATGATATCTTAAGAACCAAACAAGATAACGTTTTGAAATTTCGTGGAAATGTTTATTACACTATTTTTCATAAAGTGGACCATAAGTTTTGTTGTAGGTAAAATATTGTTTCATTTAGAGTAGTTTTTATAAAGAAAAAACTTTAAAAATATCAAAATTTTCATATTATTATGTATAATTGTCTGTAATGTTTTTTGTATTTTCATATTTTTCGATTTTAGTTCATTTTGAATAGCAACGTAATATGTATGTTGTGTATAAAGAAAATTATGATAATTGTATTAGAAATTTTTCTATACAGTGTTACCCGTTTTAGTAGAAATTTGGTAAAATTTCCTTGAAAACAACCAATTTTTCTAAAAGTACAATATTTATTTAAAAAATTTTAAGTATTTACATAATTTTTTTTTATTTTTCTTCCTAAAACACTCAATTTGTTTCAAAAATTTGTTTTTCTATAAAAATTGGGTCCGAATGTAGGCAGTCCCCCATCCTAATAACTAATGTGAATAACCTATTTCTTATAATGAATTCAAACTATAAAAAAACTGTTTTTTATATAAATCTTAAGATTTAAATAATAGTGGGCAGACATAATTACATAACATTAATTACCAATTACAGTATTTAATATTTCTTCTACCATTTCAGCGCATTCCGTGGAAATTATATCTTCGCTCTAGTTTTGAAATATCTATATCACGTTATTGAATACATATTGGTACGTAGTTCAGGGTTAATGGATTTTATGCTTTCAGTCTCAAAGAACAAAACAGTTCTTTAAGAGCGATGAAAATTTGTTGTGGAAGAACAATCCTTAAAATATAGGATGCAGCACTAAAAATTCGCACAATAAATCTCAAATGTTTTCACTCCTTCCACAGCGCTCAGACACAACTATCAGTGCCTAAAAACAAAAATGCGTAATATTAAAGGTTAACCACAAGCAATCTCTCGTCTCTTCAACAGCCGAAATAATACTGACTCAGTTTCATCGAGCGATTGCTTTTTTTAGTCTGAGCTGCAACCTTCTAGCTTTTTCTCAAAAACTCAACTTACCTCATAGGTCATGATGCTATAAGTGTCTCCAACGATTTTCAGAAACATCTATGTGGTCAAGTCACCAAAAATGGTCGCTAAAAATGATGCTAACTTGTCTGTATCTCCAGGTTTCCATTGAACTACTGTTATAATTTAAGGCAGTGCCGGTATATGGATTGGGCGCCCAAGGGCCAGGAGGGATCCAGAAGGGTCCGGATAAGCTGGACTTCACCATTTAATAGTTATAAATTGCGATCCTCCAGTATTAAGAGGGCCTGTATATTGTCTGCGCCCAAGGCCTGAAATGAGCTTAAATCGACACTGATGTAAGGGATGGTGTTGCTTGCGAATATTACAATTTTTATCATAAAATAAATTCGACACAAAGTAATTTTAACGTGCTAAACATTCAGATATAAATTATTTATACTATTTTTAGGTGAAATTAAATATTAATTTCACCAAATTCGTAACAATATTTAAATACTACGTAGTGCAACACTGTGAATAGGTTGTAAAATATATTTCGTGACTTGTCGTAAGTTGGTTATAATAATCGTAAAAATATACTTATGTATCATTGTGTGTGGTTTTTCTCCATGAATGTTAATCGATTTTAATCTCCTGTAGATATATATAACCCATTTTTCGAAATATTTAGTTTATATTTGATTTCTCATTTAAATAAAAATAAATTCCACAAATAAAAAAAGTAAAAACATTTAATTGTTCATCGTGATTACATACAAATCTCATATTGAGAAGTGCCACTCGGAGCCAGTTTAACAAGCGTGAGTTTTTAATTAAGTCTTTATTTAGGCTTAAAAGAATTTTTCGAATGAGAATATATTCACGAAATTTCAAATTCATTCGGCCCATGGTGAAATCTTATTGAAATGTCTGAGCCCAGAGAAATTTGTTTTAATATTGCTTAATATTTAATACTTTAACAACTTTGGGTCTTGTGTGTGGACAAATTTTCTGTGGTTCAAAATTACGAGGTCCGTTGTCAGTAGCTCTCGTATTGTTTCAAAGTGCGACGTAAATCAAATCAAACCAAAAACTAGTCAAGCATGTTTTTCTCTTTTCATCAAATGCATGCAATCTTTAATGAAATCTTTGTCAAAATACTGATACTGATATTAAAATACCATTACTGATATTAAAATACCATTTCATAAAATTAAACTTGTCCGTGACCGTGGGTACCCTAGTGGTTAGAGCTTCGGACTCCAGACCGGAGGGCCTGGGTTCGATGCTCGATGCCACGAAATACCTTCAGAGTAGACACTGAGTACGTGTTCCTTAAATCAGTGGGTCCGAAAATCTTGTGGGCGGTCGCAGCAGAAACCACGAATGAAGGGTGCCTGGAAATTATTTCTTTCCCCTCCAGTTCCATGCCTAAATTGTGGAGGTGGAGACAGGTGGAGTCGTCATCTTTCGTGTACAAGTCCTACCTGTCTCAGGTCCTGTCAACTTTCATCGGGAAGGACTCAACAACAACAAACCTGTCCTTGTAAATTTATTAAATTAATGTTGTTTCCACTGAGCAATATTTAAGGACAATTTTTAATGAGTTTAATTACATTTTCTCGTTTCTTCTCATACAGAGTTGCAACTTTGAATGATTACCTTTCAATCGCTTTTTTTGCATAAGATGACAAACCTTTAATTATATTCACATTTTTTTAGACTTTTTTGTACATGCTGAGTTACATTAATGGCCTCAATTTGAACAGTAGTAACTATTTTCCCCTGTTATTTGTATTCGAATAAAAGGCACCAATGAAAGAAATTGGTTGATTTTTTAACTAAATCAGATAACTTAGTATAAACTTCCTTTCCTTTTGTTCAAAATATAGTAATACTCCGAATTTAAGCGACAGCTGGGACTGAGTGAAGGGCGCGTAAGTCGGGGTATAAATACGTATAAATTATTTTTAGTTGTCGCCGAAGGTAAAAAAATGATAGTTAATAGTTTTAGTAAAACTTAGGTAACACAAATACAAAATCGCAATCCAAAGTTATTTTGACGTAGAAGTTTTCATAAAATCTAACAAGTAGTCTCTGCTGGTTCAAAGAACTTTTTCTCGCGCAAAATTTCTTTATAGTACGCTAATAATTTTTTGTTCCTTGTTTTGTTGAAAGAATACGCTCTTCTTTGGAGAGTCTATATTTTCTTAAAATTTTAACCATTTTTAAATTAAACTGACTCTCCTGTCAAAGTTCCATTACTATTCGATCTGCTGATTGAACTGGGTCAAAAATCAATTGTCATCAATTGTCACTGAATTGATTCAACTGGGCTCATCAATTGTCAGTTCCTGATTGTGGGAATCCAGCAATTCTTGAACGTCATCATTATCCACTTCTAAATTGTTTCGCCTATAGATTGATAACTTCTTTATAATCAAATTACCAATTTCATCAGATTCTAGCACTAATTCTGCCTGAGTTTCAGTGAGGGGGGGGGGATAAAAAAGACCGAGACGAGTCGGCTGGATTTGAAAATCACCTAATTCCGAATTCGCGTAAGTTGAGGAATATTCATTGAAGTGCCCCTGCATTAGATATAACAAAGACTATGCAAATTATGTATCGCTGCGCATCATTTATGCGCAAGCGTTAACTGCATATATAGCGCGTACTGTGGTTGTTCTGAATCAGTTGTTGGAATTGCCAGTATGCGTGGTTTAAACGCCTTCGATCACTGACAAATCGTAGATGCATGACGCATGGACCATTCAATATCCAAAATCGTCAGACTGCTAGAATTTTCAATGTTGACAGTGTCAAGAGTATACCAAGAATACATGAATGATGGATAAAAAACTAGCAATCGGGCAAACAAAAATGGACAATTAGCCTTGACAGTGTGTGGTGAGAGACGGCTCAGACCTATTGTACATAGCCAGAGAAGTCAAACATTAGCTCAAATTACCACACAGTTGAATGATGGTGTTAGTCGTACAGTCAGTAAACGGACTGTGCATCGCTCGCTTCACCGTATGGGTTTTCGGAGCCGTTGACCTACGAGAGTACCATTGCTCAATGCTCGCCATCCGGCTGCACGTCTTGCCTGGGCAAGTGAGCACAAAGACTGGAATGTAAAGGACTGAAAACGAATAGCATGGAGTAAAGATTCTCGATTCCGACTACTTAACGCCAACGGGAGGCTGGGAATATAGCGTCAGGTTCATGAAGCCATGGATTCTGCAAGCTAGTTTGATACTGTACAAGAGCATAGTGGCTCAATCATGGTCTTGGGAGTTTTTTTTTGTGGCACTGTTTGGGATCTTTGGTGCGTATACCAACCTCCCTCAATGCAATTCGGAACATAGGGTTGCTTGGTGATGACCTTCATCCGTTTATGCTGTTCTGTTATCCGCACGGTAATGGCGTTTTTCAGCAAGACAATTGTACCTCTCACATGTCCCGGTTGGCTACGGGCTGGTTGGATGAGCATTCCTCTGATTTTTCTGTCATAAATTGGACACCTAGAAACCCAGACATAAATCCTATTGAGCATCTTTGGGATGTTTAGGAACAATGCGTGAAAGGCCATCACACAGCACCAACGAACCTTACTGAATTATGGACAATTTTAGCCAATATTTGGCAAGTCATTCCCATGGAACGTTTGAGGAAACTTGTCCAATTTATGCCTCGTCGTATGGCAGCCGTTATCAAGGCCAGAGGAGGTCCAACTCATTACTAGGTAGGTATTCCTAATTCAGTGGCACTTCATTGTATTATTGTAAGGGGATTAAAAAATTTACACTCGAAAACAGTAACAAAAATTTAGATCACAGCAATGTTGTGTGAAGTAGGAAATGAATAAAGCTGTAAATATTATTTCTGTAATAAAAAAATAATAAAAATTGGATTATTTATGGTTAGCAACAAAAGCTAGATATATATAAAATTATAGCTTGAATGAAGGTGGGAAACATTCACATGCATGCAAAAAAATTTTATGTTAAAAACTTTCTTTTCATAAATTTATTCTGATATTTTAAAAACACTTGCATTTGAGTAATTGCATAAGGACACACAAAGAATAAAAACTTTTAGCTGTATTTCGTTACCAGTATATTTTTATAAAAATAGGAACATCTTCACATAACAAAAACCTGTTTCTGAAATGGAAATTTTAATATGCTATATTTTCGAATTAACTCCTTCTTACAAAATTTCCAAGTAACTTTTTATATTTTTGTAAGGATTGTTAACATTAAGCAATATTTGTTAACAATGACGTATACTTTAAGTCTGCATATTTATTGATACTGATTCATTTATGATGCATTTGTAGTTTTAATAAAATCAAATTCAAATATTTCGTGCATAAATATATATTTTTACAAGATATTATTTTCATTAATTTATCTCCTATAAGTAAATAATTTGTCGTTATTACATGTGTGTGTGTGTGTGTGTGTGTGTGTGTGTGTGTGTGTGTGTGTGTGTGTGTGTGTGTGTGTGTGTGTGTGTGTGTGTGTGTGTGTGTGTGAGAGAGAGAGAGTGAGTGAAAGAATTTTTAGTTTATTAAATATTATTTTAATAAATTAGTGATTCATTCCTTAATAAATTGTATTTTACTTTTATTACATTGGTTGTAAAACACTGCCGAGCTAGTATTTGAATGTACAAATTTTATGTTGAACATTTCGTGGATGATACATGAAAAAATTGATTTCTCAAAAGTTTGGAATTTCATGAGAATTATTTTAGAAATAGTGTTATTGGGATAGTTTTCAAATAGCTAAATCAAATGTTGGAAAAAAAAACAATTCAAAAAGCAGCAATATAATTAGTAAATAAAAGTAACTTAAATTCCTCCAATGAATACTCAGTAGTTAAATTTATTAATTAGAATCTGAAGCGGATGTATACTTATATCTCTTTCTCCTCTCTCATTTGTTGTTAAATTTCTCTTCCAAATCCAATTTATAACTCAAGGAGGAAAAAATGTTTTTTAAAGAATTGTTAATTTGTTTATGAAGTCCGATGTTCAGTTTTATGATTATTATACACTGCATAACCAAAAGGCATGGGATACAGAAGTTTAAACATTTTTTCAACGTACATACGAATATGACGGAATATTGGTCGAAATACTCAACTGTTGGCATATAAAAAGAAGCTTGCAATCTCACCTTCTAGAGCAGGGGTGTCAAACACGCAGCTCGCGGGTCGCATGTGGCCCACCGGTGCAAACGTTGCAGCCCACATCAACTCCTTTTAAAAAAATTAAATATCAGGTTATTAAGTATTTTCATTTTGAAATTTATTTGAGGTGGACCTTAAATATGTGCTTAAATCTACAATATATTTGCTTTTAAATTGTTCTTGTTTTAAAAGAAATTATTTTTGATAATAGAAATGGCCTTTAGATAATAAATATTTTTTATATTTTATTAAACGTTTTCACATTTGATTTTACTACAACAAATTACTTTTTTATTAAATTCTGAAATGCATCATGCATATTCTACTAAGGATGGTGCACTATTCTTCGTATGTGCGACTTTTATTTCTCTTCCTCCTTTTCTGTTTGAAATGTCCAATAAGCTAGAGGCAACTATAGAGATGTTTTAAAGTTTAAAAAAAAATTCAGGATGGTTAACATAAAGAGCAGTGTATACTTAATCGTTTGCGAATGAAAGCTCAATCCAATTTGAACAATGAGTAAAGAAAAATCCATTCAAAAGGAACGCCGTAATTTTCAAGAAAATGGCAACTGTAATGTTTCTTTGTGTCCAAAATAAGATTCAAATATGCCAGATATCTAAAAACTATATCAATTTCTAAGGAATACTTAGCAATTGGCACTACGACACAAATCATGAAACAAACTATGACCAATACCTAAGAAACTGTGAAGATAAATTGTCCGAATTGTATGTGTTTGAGTTCAATTCTTCAAATCAATAAAGCACATTCATTAAATTTGTTGAAAACTATACAGCTGCTGTAAGAGTTATATATTATTATATACATTTAATCTGGCAAGAAGATTGAAATCATTTACTGAAAGGTAATTTATTAGTTAATGTTTATTTAAAACAGCGGAAGTATTATGTCCAGCACAAAGTAAATTAAAAATGCAAGCTTGTCGAAATATCGTTGGTAGCAGAGTTGATGAAATAGTCGAAAATTTCAAAAATCAGCATAATTCAATGATATCAACATTTCAAAAGCGTACTTCATTGCAATATTGATGGAGGTACATATATTCAAAATTTCGCTCAGCTAGTCGCCTTTTTTCACGAATAAAATGTTGATTTAAAAATAAGTGAAGAATACTTGATAGAGTGAACTTGAAGAAGTGAGATATTCAAAATACAACATCTGGAGCTGATATTTTCAATGTTTGTATAGATGTTTTGAATAAATATGTTACCATTGGAAAAGTTGGTTTGCCTTGCATGATGGTGCACCTACCATGATTGATATTACTAAAGGAGTTGTTGTAAGATTAAAAGAAACATGCAAACGGCATGGCAATAATAATTTTGAGCATTTTTATTGTATTATACACCAGCAGGTATTGTGCTATGAAGTTCTAAGAATACGACATGTTTTAAAAATAGTCACCAAAATTGTAAATTATATTCGAAAACATAGACTTAATCATCGTAAATTAGCTTCATTTCTCGAAGATGTAGAGAATGAAATCAACGATCTACCATATTATATGGAAATTCAATGGCTTCAAATCATAAAGTGTTAAAATAATTCTTCAAATTGCTGGACGAAATATTATAATTTTCTTGGAAACAAAAATATTATGAATGTGCTGAATTAAAAGATGGACACTGGGTAAATAACTGGCTTTATCAGTTGATATTGAAAAACATCTTAATCAACTTAATTTTAAGTAAAGGTAAGGTAAGGTAAAAATCATGTTGTAACTACTATATTTGATAATATTAAATATTATTACTTTGGCGAAAATAAATAGAAAAAGAAAACGTGTCTCCCTTTGAAAACTGTCAATATCTGTTGATTAAATCCCATAAATTAAAATTTACTGAATACGCTCATAAAATTAAATCGTTTGAAACGGAATTATTAATTCTAGTTTTAAGAGCTATGAGTTATAATTTCGCACTTTTACTTTATCTCTATCTATCGATACTGAAATTGTTGATGAAAGCTTACAAATAAATTAACCTTTTAAACGCCGCATTTTAATTGAAAGGTACCATAAACTAAATTTTGATGAAAATCAAATTAAAATTGAAACATAAGATATATGAAAAAAAAGTTTTAAAGAAAAAAAAATTTTAAGCTTTTTAGCATGTTTTAAAAATGGAATATTGGCGGGTAACATTTAGTTTTTTCACGTGTTTTTAAAAGTATCACCAATGTCATTTTAATTCAAAAATCGACAATTATATTCATTTTTAAGAAGTAGTATCTAAACCAGAGGTGACACTAAACATTTCCCCACAGGGTTTCATCATTCTTCGTTGTAAGGAGAGGTAGGGGGGCATGATACTCGACAAACCACTGAAATGAGCCTTAAAAATCTAAAAATTAAAATGGGATAAAAGAAGTAAAAATTTGCATGTGAACCAGAAAAACCCATAATTTTTTCTCTGCTTAGTTATTTAAATGCCTACCTCCCCCTTTTTAAAATGTAGAAATATTTAAATGTGGGGGGTCTTCCCGACGTGTGCCCCCTTTTGGCGCCACCTCTGAAGTAAACTTTTAAATATAATTCCAAAATAAAACAGATTAACCCTTTATCGACCGATGGTACTTATAAGTACCACTCACTTTAAAATTACATAGAATAACCATTTCTACGAATATTCTGACGATACTTAGCAGGAATATTCTTTGAAATCCACTCTTCCAAGATATATGGCGGCAGCACGGGTTCTATGATGAGTATTTTAGTGGGGAAGGCGAATAGTTTTAGAGCAGAAAGTGCGTTTTCAGCTAAATGAGTTTTTATCGAATTGCGAAGATTATCATTTTTTTGGCCCGAAAAAATGGTTAATGTCAAAATTTAAGTGTCTTATTTTTATGTATGTTAATGAAGACCTTAGAAAACGATCTGACTGTTTTTTAAGTGAATATTGTATATAATTAATTTTACAGTTGAATATCTTTAATTAATTAATTAGCTGTAATGGATTAAATGTTCCCAAGTTGAGCATTTTGCTTATGTAAATCCCTTAATTTTCAATGTAGTGATCCAAAAAAAAATATTTCATGAAAGAAACTACAGTAAATAATAATGTGGTCGATAAAGGGTTAAGCTGAAAATATAATTTATAAACAGAATTTTTTACATTTACAGAAAATTGTAATCACTTATTGGAAATACACTCAGTAAAGGAAAACATGAGTGTAAACAAATAACCTTCATATCAAAATTCGCAAAGCAAAAAAAAAAAAATAGAAAAATACAGACTTACTAAAGTTCTTTAAAATGAGAAATAAAGACAAAATATATAATTGTTTTTTTATATATGTGTTCCTAATGTGTTTTACTGTCCGTTCTTGTTAAAAAAACATTTCTCTCATAACAGATATTTTAATTTTTACAAAAACTTGAGCACTTTTATCTGAGTTCATATACGAAATTGCTTAAAAAACAGTGATTATATTCACATAAAGAACTATACATTTTGTAATAAAACAGTGATTGATAACTCTGAAGGTTAAATCACTTCTACTGTTATACACAGAACGTACACAAAAAATTTCAGCAAATTATTTTAAAAACTTTTTCAGCAATCGCTTCTGTCTCCGTCTGAGCTTTTCGATATAAACACAATTCGAGTAAAACACATTTTAAAGTTTGACATCTTACGTAAAGTTGTGGCATCTGCTTTTACTAAAACACTTGTAATTTTTGTTCTAGAGAATGGAAAATAAAAAACTTGGTATTTTTATAAAACTAATAGAATGACTTATAAAATAAAATCATAAAATATTGTCGGATATTTCTCGTGCAGTACTATTTTTAGTTATTAAGCATTAATAGTAATATCCCGAATTTACGTGTTGACTGGGGCTGAGTGAAAACCGTGTAAGTCAAATTTGCGTATATCGTGCTATGATTTCGCATAAAAATACATATAACTTATTTTTGGCTGAGGATGGAGATGGAAGAAAATAATAATTCAGAAAAAAAAATATTTAGTAAAATCTCAGATAGCGCAAACACAATAGATATCACAAACCGAAGTTATTTTGATATAGATGGTTTCATAAAATCCAACAAAAAGTAGTCTGATGGCTCAAAGGATTTATCTCCCGTAAAATGTCTTCGTAGCTTGATAATAGTTGTTTTTATTCCTTGTTTTTTTTAAAAAATACATTCTGGGGGGATATATACTTTCTAAAATATGTAACCCTTTTTCAATTTAATCTAAGGCTTTCTGTCAAATTTCCAATCATCGTTCGATCTTCTGATTGAACTGGGTCTAAAGACTCGAGTTCTTAAATGTCATGCTCATGTATTTCTATGAGCTCATCAATTACCAGCTCCTGACTGTGAAAATCCAGCAATTTTTTATCGTCATCACTAACCAATTTAAATTGTCTGACAAGGTAAGCAACTTCTTCAAGATCGTCAATAACAATAACAAAATTTCTTTCACCAGTTTCCCCTCCTCCCGTCAAACAAAAGACAAAAATCGCGTAACCCCGCGTTAGCGTAAGTCGGGGTAGCATTAACCGAGGTATCTCTGTATAGGATTGTTAAATTGATTAATATATATAAAATTTAGTAATATTCTAATTAGATCTATATTACTGCGTATTAGTAATTTTTATGTTCTTTAATTTAAAAATCCTGCTCCTTTTGATTAAAGTGAATACATAACACTCTGGCCGGAACATCATTTTTTTTGCCGCATTGAGAAACATTCGTCTAACAGACGGATACGTAAAAGTTTTTTGAATTTTATTACCTTAAGGACTGTTTTAAATGTCCTTATAGGTCTTAAAATTGAGTATGGCTCAAATAAGATGTGTGGGGTTAAATCAAGCACAACAATGTATTTTTATCACTGGAATTGTGACTAATATTTTTATGAAAACTGATTAAAAATTATTTATATTCATGTAAAAGTAATTAAGTATAATAAAATACCAAACACGCAAAAACTAGAGGAATATCCGTCTGATAGACGGTGATAGATGAGAAAAATCGCACATATCGCGAGTTAAAAAAATCACGATGTACCACCACGTGATCCTCTCACTAGGTACAGTCCAACTGAAGATGTCAAAACAGTCCACCCCAAAAATCACACCCCAATGTTATCTACAGGTATCAAAGCAAATCATCCCCGACTGAGAGACGGATGCTCCGGTCAGAGGGTAAATTAACTATTAAGTTAAATAAAAAAAACTGTTTCTCTCTCTAAAAAGTACTCATTGTGACATATAAATGTTTGCATACATTTTTTAGAAAGTAAACTATAGTTATAATATGTTTGTTATTACAGTTAAGTAATAAATGTTTAAATGTAATTAGGACTTCCGCTTGCTCTATTTATCAGGATGTTTAAGTATTACGAAATTTTAAAACAATTATTAATTAATGCAGTGACTTGAATTATACCATTTTTTGCGTTCATAAGTTCAAGTATTTTCTTTTTCAATTACCTGAAAAAAAATAAATACTGCAAATATGAAATGATAACAATTTCCTTTTGTTTATAGTTGGTTATTTTATATTTTTTTTTTTCATTTCTTCACCGAGATTAATAAGTAACAAATAAAGTAACAATTAAATAATGATTGGAGAAAGAACTTTCATTGATATAAGTATTTTCTCTCAATTTGTTTTAGAATCTCGCATAAATTTTAAAGTTCCAAAAGAGTATTTTCTTATGGACACTAATTTAGGAAATGATAGCTGCCCATTTTCTTTTGATTCCTATTAGTAAATATCTCTCTGCTTCTATGCATTAAAAAAAAGGATGAATATCGAAAAAAAATCATCGAAAGCTTCCGTATATAAATATTTTTTTTTAAATTTTATAAAATTAAAAATGCATCAAGATTTTTTAAAATTCTGAAAATTGTCATATGTTTTTTTTTTTTTTTTTTTTTGCTAATTTAACATGTATTTTGGAGGATGAATATCCGGTAATTTTGAAATCAACCCCTTAATTGATTTGCCCGCACACCGTACGGGCAACCGATAGCTGGCCACTACCGGTTTGTCAGTACGCTGTATGGGCACTGATATTTTCTTCTTTCTATCTTTGTTTTGGATATATTTTTAATTCTTATAGTGAGATTATTGGTTTGAGTGTTTTAAAGATATGCAGTTTGTCCATGATACTGAATTAATTCTCATCTTAAAGTTTCTTTGTAGTGAAGGCAAGAGGTTTTCATTGAAGGCAGGAATATTGATTCTTGAAAATATTTGATAAATAACTAAAAAGTAATAAATAAATTAAAAGTTAAAAAAAAACTTTTTTTAAAAACAAGCTTTTATTTAAATGCGCTAAAAAGAAGAAAATTCATTTTTGTTGTAATACTTATTTTACTATCAAACTATTACTATTTTTTACTATCTAATTTCGAACAGTCTAGCTCAGGGGTACTTAACCTTTTTTCCCGCAGGGACACATACATATGATAGATATTTCTCTTGGGCCGCAACAAGAGGATAATGGGGGGGGGAGTCAAAACAACGCTGGATAGAGCAAAATTAATCAAAATATTAAAAAGCTTTTTTCTTTTGCTTTTACTCTAATACTATTATAAATTAAAGACAAACACAATTTTTTTAATTCCTTTATTTTAAACCATTTTTTCAGTCTTTGTATAAAATTTGAATACTACTATTTTCCAAATTGAAAAAAACATTTTGTGTGATTATCTTTATAAATGACGAAGTAATTAAATATTTAATTAAAAATTTGAGAATTTTTTTCAAAAATCGTAAAAAAAACAGCTTTTGATATTTTATTTTTTTAACTGACTGTGATTCTAAAAGACAAAAGCTTGAATTTTTTTAGTGTAAGATACCGGCTCATTAGCACGAAAAAAAATCATACGGAATGATTTAGAAGTCATATTCATGAAAACGCATCGATTTTGACTCATTTTAAATAAAATCGTAAAAAATAGAAAATATCACTATTTTGTAAAAAAAAATTATACCGTATCGTGGCAATATAAATGATCTTTCCGATTCTGTAATTATATTTTGTCTGAGTCTGATAGAAAGAATCAGATGTATTTTTTTAAAACGTCGGAAAAACCAAAACTTCTTTAAGCTCAATCCATAAAGCCGTTCGGCGGAATAAAATACCAAGAGGGATAAAACAAGTATGCGTTTTAAGGTTTTTAATTAATACTTTTTAGCTAATTGCAATATTGGAATATAAAGGGTCGACATGCATCGTCATCCAAACTAAACGTGTGTACAAAATTTCAGCTCAATCGGTTGAAGACATCAGCTCTTCCAAATTGAATTGCAAGATTCCAACCCGAACAAATTACATTGCAGGTTAAATAAAAGCTTGTAATAATAATAATAAAAGGTATTGGAAAGGCAATGGGCAATTTGTTGCTTGAAAAGAAATGGAAATGGGATGATAATCCAAAAAAGGCTGTATACTATCTCTGTCCCCATTGTAATGTAAGACTTAGTATAGCTATTATTGTGTGTATAGGCTTTATCTTGTTAGCTTTATGAAAATACCAAATTTATTACTTTAAATTCACAAAGGAAAAAAACTACAAGTGTTTTAGTAAAAGCAGATGCCATAACTTTGCATAAGATGACAAACTTTAAAGTGCGTTTTACACGAAATATTTTTTTTTTTGAAAAGATCAAAGGGAGGAGGGAGGGGACAGCGATTGCTCTAAAAGTTTTTAAAATAATTTGCTGAAATTTAGTGTATATGTTCTGTATAATAGTAGAAGTGTTTTAAACTTCAGATTTATCAATCACCGTTTTATTACAAAATTTACAGTTCTGTGTGTGAATATATAATCACTGTTTTTTTAAGTAATATCATAATAACTAAGATAAAGTGATCTAGTTTTCGTAAAAATTTAAAATAGTTCTTATCCTGAAGGTCATTTCAAAAATGCATACTAAAGAAACATATCAAAATTGAAAAAACGAGAATTGGTTCATTTACTATTTGTACAGAGCGGGCCCCGTTTATGTAATTTTTTGTCAATTTTTACCCCGTTTAGTAGTAATAATTTATTTTTCTCTTCTTAATTTTAGCCTTTTTTTCTTAGAATGTAATAAATAAATCAAAAACAGTAAAAAAAATCTCCATACCTCCATTTTTTAAAAAAAAAAGTTGTCGCAAGTAGTTGGATACCTTAAAGCAAGGTTACTCAACCTTTTTTTCTGCCGGTTCGCATACACAAGTTAGCTACTTTACGCGCGGGTGCAACATAAGGATTAATGGAGGGGGTGGGGAGAAATGCTTTAAGACCAAGACAACATAGAAACTTTAAAATGTGGGAAATTGAAATCAAAATGTTAAAACTTCTATTCTGCCTTTTTTAACTATCGTTTTTTATAAAGGGTGTTTTTTTAGAGGTATAGAACTTTAAATTGCAATAAAACAATGATGTATTATTCGATTGACATGAATTTTTTGTATTCGAAAGATAATCTTGTGGCATTACATTTTAAATATGATTTCTGGCATAGGACTGCCACGGCTGGCTCGGATGTAGTCCAATCTGGACGTCCAATTTTCGATGACTTTTTCCAACATTTGTGGCCGTATATCGGCAATAACACGGCGAATGTTGTCTTCCAAATGGTCAAGCGTTTGTGGCTTATCCGCATAGACCAATGACTTTGCATAGCCCCACAGAAAATAGTCTAGCGGTGTTAAATCACAAGATCTTGGGGGCCAATTCACAGGTCCAAAACGTGAAATTAGGCGGTCACCAAACGTGTCTTTCAATAAATCGATTGTGGCACGAGCTGTGTGACATGTTGCGCCGTCTTGTTGGAACCACAGATCCTGGACATCATGATTGTTCAATTGAGGAATGAAAAAGTTAGTAATCATGGCTCTATACCGATCACCATTGACTGTAACGTTGTGGCCTTCATCGTTTTTGAAGAAGTACGGACCAATGATTCCACCAGCCCATAAAGCGCACCAAACAGTCAGTTTTTCTGGATGTAACGGTGTTTCGACATACACTTGTGGATTAGCTTCACTCCAAATGCGACAGTTTTGTTTGTTGATGTAGCCATTCAACCAGAAGTGCGCTTCATCGCTAAACAAAATTCGCTTATAAAAATCGGGAACAACGGCAATCTCTCGTTTTGGGCCCATTCGACGAATCTACGCCTTGCTTGATCATATTTAAAATGTAATGTCACAAGATTATCTTTCAAATAAAAAAAATTCATGTCAATCGAATAATATATCGTTGTTTTATTGCAATTTAAAGTTCTATACCTCTAAAAAACACCCTATATTTTTTTATTTTTGTCTCAGAATTTTTGTACATACACTGGTGTGCAAAAATTAAGGACGAAGTCGAAAAATTAGCTTATCAGCTGAACGAAGAGGCAGAGCGGACAGAAAGACCAATCAGGAGATTAAGTAAGGTGATGTACGGTAGCACATGCGCAGATATGCAGGTAGACGTAATGGGGGGAGTGTCTGAGTAGTATAAAGCATGTTGTCGGTGTAAGATCAGTATTTCTGGCAAAGAGATTGCACGCCGTATAGCAGTTAAAATCACACCGAGTTGCTGCCTCAGCGAGAAATGACGAATAATCAGTCTGTTAGACGACATCTGGATGCTTTTATCCGAGGTCGAATCATTGGGAAGTTGGAGGAAGGCCGCAGTGTGACAAGTGTGGCTGCAGAGTTCGGAATTGCTCACAGCATCGTTTCACGACTTTGGAGACAATTTCAAACTACAGGAACAGCTATCCGGGGGTTCAGTAGTGGTCGTCCACGAGGAACCACACCCGCAGATGACCGGTACATTGTCTTACAGGCAAGAAGAAACCGGCGGCAGATAGCAGGAGAAATCGCTAGACACACGACACAGGCGACTGGACGACCGATATCGCGTTTTACCGTGGCCAGAAGACTGCACGGTGGTGGTCTGTTTGCACGACGCCCTGTACGGTGTGTACCCTTAACGCCTGCCCATCGGAGAAGGCGTTCTCTGTGGTGCCGGGAACACCGGAATTGGAGAGACAATTAATGGGGACGAGTACTCTTTACAGATGAGAGCAGATTCAATTTGAGTAGCGATTCTCATCGCATACTCATCTGGAGAGAGCGGGGAAGCCGCAATCTTCCTTTGAACATCATTGAAAGGGACAGGTATGGAGGTCGTGGTGTTCTCGTTTGGGAGGCATCATGCTTGGTAGTCGTACAGACCTTCACATCTTCGACGCAGGTTCAGTCAACGGGACCCGTTATTGTAGCGAGATTCTTCTTCCATATGTGCGTCTTTTTAGAGGCGCTATGGGTCTGCAGTTCCTTTTCATGGACGACAATGCACCATGTCATCGCACAGTAGCTGCCAAACAGCTCTTAGAGAGTGAGGATATTGAACGTATGGATTGGCCGGCATGATCTCCGGATCTCAATCCCATCGAGCTTGTATGGAATTTTCTAGGCAGACGCTTGGCAGCTCATACCTTACCACCATTAACGATTCGGGAACTTCGATTGGCGCTGCAAGACGAATGGGCAGCAATGCCTCAACAACTCATTGACACCCTCATTCTCAGCATGGGCAGACGCTGTGAAACCTGCCTAGCAGTCAGGGGAGATCATATCCCCTACTAAAGACCGGATGTTTCTTGCTGGACACCCATCACAGGGATGTTTCGGCCTTCAGTCGCATTGCGCTCCATGCTACTTTTTCAATAAAGCTTCTTTTTATCCCTCTGATTTCTCTTTTAGTAAGTGTTTCTTACATATTATACATGTCCTTACGTATTGGGGATCTTACGGTATTAAATGTGTTGATTTGGAAAGCTTTTGTACAAAGTTATATTGAAAAAACCATCTCGTCCTTAATTTTTGCACACCAGTGTATATAAATTGGATGCATTTAAAAATCACTCCTTCACATTTTCTGCATCAGTAAACGCGGTTTCCATATGATTACCAATAATATTACAAATTTCATAGGGTGTTTTTTACCGCTGTGACATTCTGACAAAACACTTTTTTGCTGTTACAAAGATTATTCAAGAAAGCCTATTTATCACCTCTTGAAAGAGATCTTCGAGGAAAATTGCGATTAATTGATTCATGTTTATTGGTATTTTTTAAATACAACACTTTTGTGACAAATCAAACAATTACTGATCCTTGCTTCTTTTTCACTACAAAATAATCACCTTCCCAATCGTCTTGAATCAACCTATTTTCTTCGGATATTTTTTTGTTTGCAATATATGAAAGATAGTTAAAAATTAGTTCCACTCATAAAATGGTCTCTACTCCACCGTTGTGCATTATCACTAATCAGAAAAAATATATATCAATTTGTACCCGTACGACATCAACAGCTAAATGCAAAATTGATATATTTTATTTCTTACCAAAGAGTTTCCCACTAAATTTTGATAAATAAATGAATTTCTCAGAACAATGGGCCATGACCGGGCCACTTAAAAAGGCCCGGTGAGCTGCATGCGGCCCATGGGCCGCAGGATGAGTATCGCTGCTTTAAAGTGTTGTAGAGTTCTAGAGCTTGGAATAATACCTCGAATAGATGAGCTCAACATAAGAACATTGTGTAATATACATTTCAAGTTCCTTCGTAAAAAGGGCTGCGCGTTATACGATGAATATACCTAAAAAATTAAAAAATGCAGCTTGAAAGTATAAGTGCACGTTACGTTACGTTACGTTACGTTACGTTAGGGTTACGGTCTTTTTAAAGTAAGTTGGTTGGTTATTTACATCGCACTCAAAAAGAACTCGATAGCTTTCTTTTTTCGGAAAAAAAAAGAAAGAAAGGGTACATTAGAAAGGTATGCAGTTTCCAAGAACGGGATAATTAAAGAATTACATTACTTTGAAATTATATTAAATATATTATTACCAATTTGTGTGTACTTAAATAATCAAATTGGAAAATTCGATTTAAAATTTTTCATTCAGTTTTTAAGAAGGGCAAATATATTTTTTTTTAGAATTAAAACGAATAGATAAGTCAATTGTTATTTCTGGAATAACCTTCCTTCTGTTTTTGATTCCATACTTGTTAACACATTCTTTCTCATTATTTCATTTTCCTCCTAATAAATCTTATTTTCTGTCGAAATCAGAGAAAAAGATTTTGATTCTTGATGAAAAATAATTTGAGTATCGCTATGATATAATTGGAACCGTAATTAAAGAAGTAAAAAAAAAATAATAACCGTAAGGCCTTCGTATCTTGAAAAATTTTTAATCATGCTATGAAAAGATTTTTTTTTTTTTTTTTTTTACTTTCTCAATAATAGTTTTGATACCTAATTTATATTTTCTTTTGCTTTCAATAAAGTAAAAGAAGGGAAAATCAAAGCAAAAATGGAAATCTAGAGTCCTTTTTTGTTAACCATTAAATATATTTCCTTTGATTTTTCCGTTTTTGTAGTAGATGTTCGCACCTTTAAAGATATTTAAATGCTATTTCAATGACCTGAAAAAATAACGAAATAACAATTTTCTTTGAAAATCTCTTTTTATCACGTTACCAATAAATATACTTATAATACCAAATAAATATCGATTTAAAATACACGAAAACGTATTTTTAATTAACATAGTGTTCACAAATTCCAGAAAACTGCTAAACAGGATAATTAATTCAGTTTCCATTGTCGTATATTGGAATATTTATTACAATATACTAAAATTTAATTTTAGTGACTAAGAGAAACTCATATAAAACCGTAGAATTTTTTAAAATGCTTATTAAATTAAATGTTCTTAAATTTTTCAGTAACAAATTATTTACTTGAAATGCAATGAAAATTATCAAGTTTAAGCCAAATAACTTATTCTTGAAAAGTGCAATCAATTATGAATACTTAAGAGTTATTCTTCCTACATTTTGTATAACCAGTATGAATTCAACTAAAGGCTGTTACAGATGATGAATTATGAGATAAATGTACATGTTTTGAAATTTTTTTCGAAAATAATACACGAGTTTAGATGAATTTCTCGTGAAAATTTCTAAAATCGGATTAATTATAAAATACAGTCTTGAAGTCTGTATAGATTACAAATACTTATTACTGGCTTCTAATATCGATAGATTTCCTGCATATTTTTACAGCGTGGCTTTAAACTCCGGCATTAACACACTAGAGGTACCATTTATACCAAGACTACAAACTCCTTACTTATGCCCCTGTTACAGTAATCATTGCTCGTCCTAAAAATTCTTTGTCAGAGACATGTCTAGCCCTTATCATAGGTTTTAGTTACAAACCTATTGGAACAAGAACTAGGGACAAACCCGAATTAAGATGGAGTGATTGTGTAGAGGGCGATTTTAAATTTTTAAGAGTGACTTACGATCGAAATGTAAGAGGGTTCTTGAAAAGGCCTTGACCCAACCAGGGCTGTTGGGTCAATAGAAGAGGGAGACTTTAATAGTAGCAAATGTTTGTACCTCTGTCTCCATAGTCCAGTAATATAATTAAATGGCTAGGATCTAGCAGTGAAAACGAAAATAATCATTAACACTTTTTTATTTATGAATATTATAAAATAATCGCAATTTTTTTCTTTTTATTTACGATATTTTTGTTATCCAACTATTGAAAAAATTAAAAAATGGAGTTGACAAATTAAATAAAAGATTTCGTTTTTAAGTTTCTGAAAATGTTAATGTCTTTTACTTGTATAAGAATATACTTTTTAATGCTATTTATAAAGAAGTTATTTAAAAAATTGTTTGGATAACAATTAAATTGGAGGAACTGAAGTTTTTATTTGTAATAAACCTTTTAATTTTCAGAAAGTACCATGCTCAAAACTTGGTAAATCACGCTAGTTAATTTAATCTAGAAAATTCTTCAAATCGATATTATATCTTATATCAGTGCTTCTCAAACTTTCACTACTGGCGAAAAAATTTTCAATCATAATTTTTATTGCGCCTCCCCCCAAAAATAATAATAATGTATTGAATGCAATAATAATGCACTTTGAGACGCTAAAGCTACAATACGATCAAAATTATAGACCGTACAAATTATCAAAATAAGTATTAAATTCTGTATACGTTACTTTTAAGTAATATATATTTTAAGCAAATTACTTTTAAATAATAAGAATAATGTTATGTTATTTTTCCTTTCTCTAATTTTTAAATTGGAACATTGCAAAATGATATTTAATTAGATTTATTTCCTTCATCATGAATTTCTAAAAGTACAAATGTCATTAGAACAAGTAATATAAAAAATAGATTTTGAAGTCAATTCCTACTTATAGGCCAACAAAGAAAAATTTATTTTAGTTACTTTTTATTAAATAGTTACAATTAATACAAATATGTTATACATATTACAAAGCCACAATGTTAAGCAATAAAATAGAAAGCGATTTTCCTTGCAATTTTTCATTTTCCTTTCTATATATGGTATTGAACTATTTTTTGTTTGTTACTATTTATTCATTAATTAAATTTAATTAGTGTAATAGTATAGTAAAGAAGAAATCAAACACATTCTCATAAATTAGGCCATCTAAGATGGAATTCGAACCACTGCCCTTCAGATTAGAAGCTAAGCGCGCTATCCATTGCGTTACAGGGGACAACACGAAAAATTTCTCTTTCTATAAATGCTGTTGAACTATAATTTTTGTTTGTTACAATTTACTCATTTTTTTATTTAATTAATGAATTAAAATTTGAAGGAACTGTATTAACATGAAGTGTCATTCACTACAAGTTTAAAATATGTATTTGAACGTGAATGAATAAATAGAAAGTATTTTATCAATGATTGAAAATTTGAACAATCTATACATATAAATAAAAATGAAGTGTCTGTTTGTAACTTGAAATTAACAGCTTTTTACTAAATGCATTTAAAAGTATATACGGTACTTACATGAAAAAATCAATTTTAAAATTTTTTGTCTCTCTGTCTATCTATCTGTCTTTCTGTCAGTCTGTTTGTTCCGGCTAATCTCTGAAACGGCTGGACCAATTTTGACGAAACTTTCACTGGCAGATAGCTAATGTTATAAGGAATAACTTAGGCTACTTTTATTATAGAAAAATATTAGGGTTCCACGAAAATAAAATTAAAACCAATGAACAATATCTGATTCAAATAGGGATTATTTATTTCAATAGGGACTATTTTATTCAATAGGAATTATTTTTATTTACAGGAATTATTTTATTTTGCGAGCCTTCTGTCTCAACGATTGCTAGCAGTTATATCAAACTTTTTCTTTGATTAGGTTGCTGCCATTCGCGACATTTCCCGTTCATGTCTTGATCCTAATGATTTTAGTCCTTAACTGCATTGTCAAAGGTCATGCATCCCTTTCACCCCCCTTCCTTGCGGCTTCGTTTGTGTTCGCGTTTCACCCTATTTGCTACTTAGACCTATTTTGATCCTAAAGATTTTAGTCCTCACCCCATCGACAGTGTCAAAAGTCATACGTCCCTTTCACCCCTCGCTCAACAAAAGCAAAGAAAAAAAATAAAACAAAAAAAGAAACATAGATTTTCAAAGTAGAAGAAAAGCTTTCGTAAACTCTGCGAAGTGAATAAACACTTTTTTGTTAAATTCCACGTGGACGAAGTCGTCGGGGGTAACAGCTATTTAACATAAAATAAATGCATCAGAAAGTAATATTAACGTATTACACATCCAGATAAAAATTATTTACACTATTTTTAGCGTTTATTACACAAAATTTGTAACAATGTGTTACTTTTGCTGAGCAGGTAGGTGTTTTCAAAAATCGACCCACAAGAAAGTTACGGGGCATCATAAATAATAATAAAAATGATAAAAAAAATCAACAATTATATCTAAAGACTTAAAATTTAGCAAACATGGTTTTTTCGTTCAGCTGAGATATGTAAAAAGCTTTTTTTTTTGTTTAATTTATATAATTCACGTAAAATTAACTCATTAAAAACTTCTTTATCCTTCAGTCTGTATTTTTTAATAAGAACGGGTATATACCAGCTAGTATATATATATATATATATATATATATATATATATATATATATATATGAGAGAGAGAGAGTAAACTTATAGTAGGAATTGAAAAATAGTCTACTTTATGTTGCGCTCTATCATATTCATCACATCTGGCATTCTCGTGAGCGTCTGCCTGAATCTGGCCAAACTATCGGACGTCTGCGCAAAACATGTAATAATGCTGTACCTCGTACAATTCCAATCAGTCTTGGTCCATTCGATGCTTCTATAGCTACCAAATCTATCTTGAATGTACATTTTATAATTTGCGCGTTAGTTGTAATTCACACTAAGTATTACTGCAGAAAATTGGAACAAAAAAATCATGTATAAATTTTAAGTCGTAAGCGAACATTCGACGATAATAAAGCATCAACAAGTGCACAGACGAGCATAGTTCCGAAAATTAAATCAAGGAAATATTCTCAAGAATACTTGAATTTTGGATTTACCATTACTGAAGTAAATGGAGAAAAAAAGCCCCTGTGTGTTATTTGCTCAAAAATATTGAGTGCAGACAGTATGAAACCTAATAAACTCAAAAGACATTTGGAAACGCTTCATGGTGAGTACATTAAAAAACCTGGAGAGTTCTTTGAATCAAAATTAAAATCATATGAAAAAAACATTTAAAAAAAAACTTTGTTAGTGAATGAAAAAGCTTTACTTACTTCTTACAAAGTATCATATAAAAAAGCCTCACACTATCGCCGAAAAGCTTATTTTGCCTGCAGCAATTGAGATTGTAGAAACTATGTTTGGAGACAATTTTTCCAAAGAGTTGCAGTCCATACCTCTATCAAATGATACTTTTTCCCGTCGAATTGAGGATATCGCTGAAGATGTACAGCAACAACTTTTCGGTAAGTTGCGTGATAAATTTTTTTCAATTCAGCTTGACGAGGCATCAGATAGCAATAAAGATGCTCATTTCATTGCGTATGTTCGATTTTGGGATGTTATGGATCAGTGATGCACACAAGGGGGGTCCAGAACCCCCAAAAAAAACTCTTGATTTTTTTTCAGATTGATTATAATTCTAAGTATATAGTACGTAAAATTTAATTAATTACTTGTTATTAATGATTAATTTTATTAATTAATGCTAATTATTTATTCAAAAGTTAGTTGTTTTTTACTGTGTTTTGTTCCCGAAAATCGACAAAATCAAAAGGAGCATGATACAAGAATGGTGAACTTTCAACCCCGGACCCCCTTGAAAATTCCTGTGTGCGCCACTGGTATGGATATTTCAAATAATTTTATAAATGAGGCAAATATAGAGTGGAAAAATTGTGTCGGAATATGTACCGATGATTTTCGTACAATGTCAGGAATATTTAAAAGTATACAAGCACTTGTGAAACAATAATCTCCACTGTGCATCTGGACACATTGCATGATCCACAGAGAAGCTCTGGCTTCCAAAGAAATTCTTCCTGGTCTGAATATTGTGCTAACGACAGTTGTGTGTGACTGTAGTAAATTACATAAAAATGAGACCCCCTAAAATCAAGAATCTTTTCTGGACTTTGCAAAGACATGGGCGCAGTGCATTCATTGTTGCTATTTTATTGTGAAGCAAGATGGTTATCAAGCGGGGAATTTTCGCAACGTGTTTATGAATTAAGAAATGAAATTACCATTTTTCTAGAAGAGGAAGACCGAAAGCTGAGAAATTCCGAGATGGTTTATTTCTGATGAAGTTGAGCTACTTAGTCGATATATTTGAGAAATTAAATATGTTTAATCTTTATCTTCAAGGATCAAATGTACATATGTTTGACACGAGTGATAAAATTAAGTCTTTTTGTAGAAAATTATAATTATGGAGCCGAAATTTAAAGCAAAAAAAACTAGAAATGTTTGAAAATGCGGATAAATGTGTAAATCTTACAAAACTGAAGAACAACATGTGGAAGTTGGTTATAAAACTATTAAATATCATTTAGCTACTTCGGCAAAAAAAATTTTAAAAAATATTTTTTTGCTGAGGACAACTTGATAGCAAGTTACGAATGGGTTAGAGATCCATTTCAAAATACCCCTGGAGGGCTCTCAACTACCGAAGAAGAAATTTTCATAGATTTCACACCCAGTGGCAAAATTAAAAGACAATTTTGTAATAAAACTCTCTTTTTTAATTTTGGGCAGAAGTATGTAGATGATGAATTATCTGCACTGAAAACAAAAGCATTTCGTATACTATTACCATTTTCTACATCGTACCTTTGGGAAACCGGATTTTTTGTGGTGGCTGCTTTAAAGACAAAATATAGATCTCAACCAAATATAGAGAAAGAATTAGAAATATAGAGAAATATAGACTGTCGATTTGTAACATTAAGCCTTTATTTGAAAACCTTTGCTTAATAACAATTAAACTTGTTCTTAAAATAGTATTAATATATTAGTTATAAAATACATTGGGTAGTACTGATATATTTATAAGTACACTGGCTGAAGTACCCGTTGTGCGATTATTATTTTTTTAAATAATACATTATTTTTGATATAATAGCTTAATTGTAAGGAGAGTAAAATCAAATGCACAACAATGTATACAAAAATGTAAAATGGTTTTTTAATGAATGCTCCAATTATAAATACACTGCTGGACAATTGCTAAGGACAGATCACAAATTGCTATGTAGCATAACATTAAGCGAGACATGAGGCCTAGTAGGATAAAATATATTTGCCACAGTGTTCAGACATTAGAATAAAGAATATTTATTGTTCTGGAAAGTACAAAAGCTGTGAAACATCTGAAAGAAAAAAAAATGTTCATTTGATCTGCGTACGGAGAAATGGAACAATGCATCTTAAAGTCAGCAGGAACCTTAAAGAAAGGTATCAGTACAGGATATGTCCACCGTGGAGTGTGATACAACATTCCACACGTCGTACCATACTTTGCACAACATTATCCAGCAGCTGTTGAGGCAATTTATCCCATTCCTCTGTGAGTGCACGGATGAGGGTGTTCTTGTTTGTTGGAGGATAGTTTCGACCAGCAACTTGCCTCCCCAAAGCATCCCACACATTTTCAATGGGGTTTAGATCTGGAGAACGCGCTGGTCATACGAGACGTTGAATACCCTCACTGTCTAGACAATCCTGAACAGCGAGTGTTCGATGACATGTTGCGTTATCGTCCATAAAAACAAATTTATCACCGAGAGCACCACGGAAAAGACGAACATGAGGAAGTAGAACTTCATCAATGTATCGTTGGCCCGTCATAGTCCCATTCGCAACCACATGTAGGCGCGTGCGGCCATTGATCATGATGCCGGCCCACACCATGATACTGCATGTCGGATATCGGTCCTTTTCCTGGATATTTTCTGGACGATAAGCAGTACCACTCTCGCGCCAGATCAGTTGGCGTCTACAATCGGATGACAGACTGAACCTACTCTCATCTGAGAATAGTATGCATGTCCAGTCCTGTTCAGTCCAATTGTGATGCTCACGACACCTTTGTAAACGGGCAGTACGGTGCTGTCTGGTCAATGGGACACACACAACAGGTCTGCGTGCGTATAGTCCTCCTCCCCTCAAACGTCTGGCAACAGTTTTTCGGGAGATCTGCTTTCCTGAGGCAGCAAGAAACTGATTTGCCACCTGCTGAGCTGTGGTGCGCCTGTTCCTTTTTACTGATAGGACGATATATCGGTCTTCTGCAGGCGTCGTACTTCTAACACGACCTCCCCCGTGCCGTCTGCTACACATTCCAGTAGTTTTAAATAACTTCTACAGCCGTGAAATACGCTGTGAGCGATGTCGAACTCCATGGCAACATCTGTTATTTTTCGCCCTTCGATCTTTCCAATAATTTGGCCACGCATAAAATCATCTATGTGATGTCGGGAAGACATGTCAAAAATTTTAAGTTAGTCTATTAAATCTTTCCTGTAAAACTTTGACTTGAAACAACAACTGTCCACACGCGTCAAAACCTTTAAAGCTCTTATGAACGCTATCACGTGATGAACAGACGTGGGAAAAAAATTTGCATACTCATACTTCTTCTTACTAATATCCCGCACTTATTCTAATTTTCCACATTTTGCTTCCTTTCATTTTGTGGTTGCTATGAATGATAGTGTTATCCGTCCTTAGCAATTGTCCAGCAGTGTAGTTTAAAATGAACTGTGTAATTTTAAGCCTTACAGAAAATTAGATTTTATAATTAATATAAATAAGAAAAAAAATGTAAAATTCCAATGAAGAATAATTTTGTTATTTTTAATATTTAAAGAGAGAAACCTTCAAAATGTTTTAGCCCGGGAGCAGGGGCCCACTCCACAATAACGTTATTGGTCGCGCGGTTTGACTGAAAGTCACCCCAATCCTTTTTTTAAATAATTATTTTTACTATACACGATAAAAATCACAAAAATCCAGTGAATAATTTAATTAAGAGAAAATATACTTACCTACTTGGAAGGACTTTTCAATTTTTCTTTGATAATTTGAGAAAAAATCTAATAAAACTAAAGAAAATGTTCCAAATGTGCATTTCCTTAATAAAGGACATAAATCACACCCTTATAGCTAACAACACAGGAACGTTATTTGCCAACAAAACTGTTATATTTTGTAGTTTGGCTGTCCTTTGATGATCTACAAATAGCATGTTGAACCTTATCTTGCGTGTGTCTTTTTGACAATGCGAAGTGTTACATTTATGGCTTCATAGTTTTCTTGATAGAATTCTTTTGGCAGCATTTGAAAATTTCAATTCAACTATCAGGTGTACTATTTCATATCTATCGCTTTTCTCATATTTACTTTCGCTATCACGAATAATATGCATTATTTCCGCAGGTTCTTCAATTGCTTGATCAGTTTCAACTTCCTTCAATAGGCCCATTTTTTTATATTCTGCTCATTTACATTTATAAACCATAATAAGTCGTACAACACAGCAATCAAAACCACAAAGTTAATCATAGGGGAAAGTGTAGCATATTCATAGAAAATATTTTTGAACAAAAGTGGTCGCATAGGGAACTCGTTCAAAACAAGTACCTTGATTGTAAAAAGACGTTTGTCACTCTCAAAAAGAGGCATATATGTGACAAATTCATTTTGGTTCCCATTAAGACTGTCTAATAGGAGTATGCTGTCAAGATCACTGTTAACGAAAAAACAGTTTTCCCAGAATTAACGATTTCATGAGCCTGGAGTGACTCTGCGCCTCATGCGACCGCTCCCATGTTAATAGTTAATACAAAAATATCGATTTCAGTTCTAAAAAAATAATTGTGTAAAAGGTTTCTCATTATGCATTTTATGTTTCAGAATACTTATAAAAATACACATCTTGGCCAAATAATCCTTCAAACTGCTCAATATGCTTATCTGTATATCATAAAACTCATTCACATGGAAAAAAACAACAGAAAGATATTATTTACAACTTTCTTAAAAGAAAAAGTGACGGGGTTTTTTAAACATACCAGTAAGTTGGAAGGTCAAAGAGATGATAATCAAAGGTAGTATTTTAGGGGTTAAGAGAAACGTAATAAAAAAAAATCTCTCATCGTGGGATTACAGCAAAGCAAACAAAATGTCTTTTTTTTATTTGGTTTTAGGATCAAAATAGCTAATGAGCGTTTGAAGTGGAATCTTTTGAAAGTGGAAAACCAGATGATATATATAAATTATATCAGTGTAAATGTGTATTTTTTATTTTGTCACAAAGCATTTTGTTGTACTTCATTCCAAAAATTATTTTTTAAACCTTTTATTTTCAATATGCTCGCCCCCCCACAGGGGTCGTTCCCCACAGTTTGAGAAACACTGCCTTATACATATTCTACGATTTACTTTTGAATATGATTAATCATAAATGCAGAATGCACTACTAATAATAAAAAACAATTTTGGAAAAGAGTATTACTTTAGTCCTCTGTAGATGTTCAGTTATTCTTTCTTTTTATGAAACATCATTTTTTTAACTTTCAATTTAAAAAAATCATGATTAGTTATTTTACTGTATTATCCTATTTATAGATATCTTTTTTCCTAAGCCATCTAAAGATATTTTTTGAATCCTGAAAGATTAAAAATTATTTTTTTGTTTCACTTGCCCTATTCTCCAGCAAAAAGCTTTCTCTAATTTTTATTTTTGCTTTTATTAAAAAGCTTTTTTTCACTCTTCATTTTTAATGAATAAATCTGTAAAAAACATTTTTTTAATCTGATACTGGAATAATTTTCGCTAATTATTATGACTACAGTTTATCTTTTTAATACAAAAAAAATGCATCAATTTTAATTTTTCGTGGTTTTTTTTTTTATTGTTTTTTTTTTTTTTTGGTAACTAAGATCTGAAATTATTCTCATGAAACAAGATTTTCCTTTTCGTTATTAACCTTAATTATGCTTGTTGATATTTTTTATTGGGTATGGTAATAGTCGTATTATTTTTTTCCCTAATAAAAAGAAAATTCTTCTTTATATCTTTATTTAATTATGTTATCTCCGTCGCGAAGAGTGGAGCATTTTAGTAACCTTAAACTCTGAAGAGTAAAATTTAATAATTTCATTTATTGCTCTAATATTTTTAATTCTTCGAAGGATTTATTTTCGTTTAAAATTTTGAAGGTGAAAATAAAATTCCTCAAATCTTGAGTAATTCTATTATAGAGAAAAAGATTTTTTGTATTTACAAAAGCTTAAATTTACTATTATTTTCAGGAGTGTAAAAAATAATATAAGGTATAAATTGTTTTGTAAAGTTTGAAATACAATTGTCTAAATAATTTTGTATACATAGGTGTGTATGTCAGTGCTGTAACGGAGAACATTTGGGTCCCCCTGCAAAGTCAGTCTTTGGGAATTCAAGTTGGATTTTACAAGGGGTAGGTACTTGGCGGCAGTCAGGTTTTGGGCCCCTTAGAACCCTGGGAATTGCGGGGGTTACGGGAGTGTACTTTACGCCTCTGGTGTATGTATATATAGATATAATTGCGAATCAAGACATCATGTTTACAGTGTCATGTACAAGGGATTGAAGAATTGTATGTTTCAATCTTGATGTCGAATGTTTGAGATCAGGAACTTGCGGCTGCCGTTGTTTTAGTTCAGTCATAAGTTTTAGTACTGGTATAAATGGTAAATGTACATTAAATCTGCTTCTGCTCAGATTTCTCACGTTGGAGTGGTGTGGAAGCTTGTTGAGTGAGATGGAGACCATTTTTGACCATCATTAGTCCATTTTTAGCCAATGATCAAAGCCCTTATCTTTTGAGCTTGGTTTGTGAGGATATTTGCAGAATGAGGTGCTAGCTTAGGTGTCGTTTTCGTCATTTGATCATGATTTAAATTTGCGAGTTCATCGCTCATCTTCTTTGTTTTGCTCCTATATGTGACTTGGTCGCAACGGTAACCTAGTGCTAATGGTCACGAACACGCTGCCGGCGTTGTCGAGCCGCGGATTCCATTCTTGATGCCTCTGAAAACCTTTTATGTAGTTGAACTGGTACAGTTAAATCAGCTGCTGCTCGAAGTCCTCACATTGGTGGGGAAGTCAGAATTATTGCTCAGGTGTCGTCCACGTCACTCTACCGCGGTTCAAAATTGCGAGGTTCGTCGCCAATAACCCTCATGTTGCTTTTAGTATTTGACGGTTAATTAACTCTCACTCACTCTAAATGTTCAATTAACCTATCTTTTGTGTCGATGTATGAGCCTTGTCGTAATTTTGAGCTCTGATCTCACAAAAGATCATCTTAAGGAGTGTTTCGGTTTATGAACACTGTATGGATCAAAATCAAATGACGTGAGGATGATTTTTAAATTACTATCTTGTTCTCCTACCTACCACGCCACGTTAAACATTGTATCATAATTCTATTTAGTATTCAGCTGTCCCATTATTCGGCATAATTCGTCTTTAGTGGTGTTTGAACTCAATCCTGAAGTTCGAACTTCACTAGCTACGAAAAATATGCAATGCAACATATCGTAATAAACTTAAAATCTGTGGAGATATTTATTTAATTAAATAAATAGAATTTGAGTTTTAATTATAAGACATAATTTGTGCGCAATTATAAGTGTAAATTGAATATTTTTCATTTCATTTCTTTTAAGCTATAAAATAAACAATATTAATATACAAGGTGTGATACAAAAAAAATGAGATTAAGAGTGCAGTTTGAAAAAAAGTGGAGATGGTAACGACTGTTTTGATGACGTCATGCCACTCTATCCATGTGGCCAGTTTCGACTAAACCAATCACGCCAGTTGGGAGTACTGCGTCATTGAGTGAATACGTGCAATTGCATTCTGCCGGAAAAACATCGAATCGAAATCAAGTTTCTTTTGAAACTTAGAAATCAGCCATGAAAACATTTCAAATACTAACCGAGACTTATGGAGATGAAACTTTGTCTCTTGAACATGTGTTGCACAGGAGTGCAGTTTTCAGGAGGAAGGGACAATGTGGAATATGATGAATGTGCTGGGCGCCCAAGGTAAGCAATACAGACCAAAACATTGTCAAAATTCGTGATATGAATAGGTTCCCGCTCACATCAGTGGTCAGACTGATAGTAAATACTATTACATTGAAGTACTAAAAATATTTCGTGAAAAAAGGCCCGATTTGAGGAGTGGTGGATGGCTGTTGCACCAAGACCATACACCCGCTCACTATTGTTATGCAATTTCTGACCAGCAAAAACATTACTATGATGGAGCATCCTCTCTATTCACCTGATTTGGCCTCATACGACTTTTTTTAATTTCTGCAAATAAATCTAGCTGAAATGGAACTCATTTTACCTCAGTTGAAGAGTTCAGGCAAAAACGGAAAATCTCCAGAAAGGCCTTCATAAAACCTCGTTCCAGAACTGTTACCAGAAATGGTAGCACCGAATGCAGAAGCGTGTGAATGCTAAAGTTAACTAATTTGAAGTTGACAATGTCACGGAGAACTGATTCTGTGTGTACAATTATTTATTGGATTAGTCTCGTTTTTTGTGGTGGTGAGGAGGGGGGTCACACCTCGTATTGTATTCTTCATTTTGCATTTCTCATTTTTAAACTTCTAAATATCCTTTTTTTTAAAAAATCGATCCACATTTTATTTATTTTTTAAAGCGCAATGATTTGTACATTATTTTGTTGAATGTAACATATAAGAAATCGTATTGTTATTAAATTGAACCAAAATAGATAATATGTTATATATTTTTATTAATTGAGCAAAGTAGAAGTAATATAATTGAATGTATAAATATATGTATATATTTACTTTGATAATGTTACATTTTGAACATTGACCAATTACTGTGTGTTTCCTAAAAAGGAAAGATAAACTATATTTCAATTTACCATTATTCAATTAAATATAAATAAATTTGAAAACCGTTTCATTAATTAAGTAAAAAAAATAATTTATTTCAAACTGATTAATGCATTACAAGTGTTCAGTTTCGAACAGAACGAAATATTTAAAGAATATTTCATCTAAGAATAAATTAGCTCTAGATAGATATAAAACAAAAATAAAAAAATGACAACTGAGTTCCTTGCTAGGATAAAATTTTCAGACATATTACTCCTCTTAATTATATACCTCCGCCAATTAACTCAGATTCATTATCCATTGCACGTAAGTAAGTGATAAAGAATGTGGAAAAATAATAAAAAGTCATTTCAAATTCTAATATTCTTATCTCACTAACCATTCTTTTGAAGAAGTGGTAATAAAAAACATCAAAAATCGTATGAATATGAAACTTATCTCTGAAAGAAGAGGATGATAGTGAAATAATAAAATAAAAAATGTATTCTACATTTAGGAATATTTGGTGTTGCCGATTTGGCAAAGTTCCGTCTTCAATGAATTGTGGTGAGAATGTTAAGTGCCAACTTTTTCTGGATCTTGTCCACGATTCAGTAATGAAGTGCGATAGATGGGAACAAATTGAATAAGGGCAAAAACCATTACAAAGAATACGATATCGTGTACAATGGTGGCACAGATGGTATTATGGTGGATTTTTTATTGGTATTTATATAAATATACTTACGCATTTATATATATCTTTTAATGACTAAAGGTTAGTGATGAAAAAAAACATAATATGCATTTTTAGTGTTTGAAATTGAAGACGGCAGAGCACTGTGTCAAAAAGCTAGAATCACGTATTAGACTTGCAAAAATCAAGAAATATATATATTTAACTTTTCATACTTTAATTTCTAAGGATTTAAAGTTATTTTCTATTGATATTTAAAAAGTTCGATTTATATATATAAAGGTTTGTAAACTACCGTAAAATCCGTGGTATAACGGGCACTTTTAATCCAAAAAATAAGATCGAAATGTAAGAGTGCGCGTTATACGCCGGGTATAAAAATGATAGCTTCAAAAATAACAAAAAAGATAAGCACTAAAAAAATTTGCTTCTACACATATCGAAATACTGTTAATTTAAAAGAAATGACATGTCGTATGAACTAAAAGAATTATAATTCCATAAGTAACTCGGAAACTGTAGGATAATAATACCTCGAGTAGATGACTTAAAAACATAAGAACATTATATACTAACATTTCAGATTTCTTCATAAAAAAGGGGAAACGCGTTATACACCGGATTATACAGTACTTCAAGTAGAAAGAGGTTCGAATATTATTATCACATTCTATATATAAATTTTCTCTAGCTTAACTTAAAGTATTACTGATATGTATGCACTGAACACAGTGGCGTGCACATTCTTTCATGGGATGAGTTATATTTTTTTAAAAACTTTGATGAAACCACCAAGACGTAATTTTATGCAAAAAATTTTAAAAATTTAATCTAGATGAGGGATTTGAACCCCCCCAATCCCCACTCTTGTTTATGCCATTTGACTGTATGTAATGCGTTCCATATATTTCGTTTCCTACATTTGAATGTCAATAATTTCTAATTTTGTGTGCACAAGAGTGGTTTGAAAAGTTCTTGAAATCACCAACAGAGGGCATCCCAAACGTCACCCGATACTAACGTAAAAATTAGTCATCCTGCATCAGGGGTGTCAAACTCGCTGCCCACGATCAACATTTTTGGTACCTGGTCAATATTTCCGCACACATTAATGTATAATAAACTAACAAACCGACACGGAATATATAAAAATAAGGTAGAATTATGCTCTTTTTTGCTGTTATTAAACACGCAATGCCTACATTTATTTTGAATATACCACAATTAGGTGAATGCGGTATTTAAGCATTAATAATATCTAGTAATAAAGTATGTCGAAAGTTATATAGGTTACTAACTTTATCACGGATGAAAAATGTCGAAATAATTTTAAAAAATTCTAACAAAAAATGCCTTTAGAGGAAAGGTGATTAAATATTCAACTGTTAATTAATTAATAATAATTTGAAGTTGAAAGAAAAGCTGAAAATATACATTATTAATAAGGTGTCTGTTAAAGAATTATCATCATTTAACTGTAAAAACAACTGATTTGCGTAAATTTTAGCCAAAGTGTGTGATAGCATCCCAACTGGGTAAGCCATCTCTTCATCTACTCGACCTAATTCTGTAGGAGTTAAGGATTCACATGACTCAAACTAGCCAATAGAAATCCAATTTATTATTATCCAATATAATAATCCAAGACAATCTTACTATAGAGGGAAAATCAAGAGTGATATATCGTAGCTCACAATCTTATGTTAATGAGCGCCTGAAATCCTAACTGCCTAACTTTAAGTAAAGTTATCGTATGAATCCTAACTTTCTTGATTTATTTGAATATCTACAGCGCGTTCTATAATTGCGCGTCTAAGTTCAGATCCTCACCGTAACCGCACTGCGTTCAGCAACTCAGCTTCCTTTCCTCCTTCTACTTTCTCGATTAATAAACCTCCACTATATATCTACTAATTTGCATATCAAGTTTTCTTCAAGTTTGAGAGGGTTGGCTGTGAAATAACTCAATTGTGATGGCCTCAAAGATTCTCCAAGAGGATTAGTAGAAAAACTCCGTTAAGCTCCGTCACAAGTGTACTAATACTGGTCTCAGTTCTCCAACTGTACTCTTGTACGGATTGGTACACGTAACAGAAAATATTTTGCTTGGAATTTTAAAGGCTTTTCAAACAATGTCTTTGTCTCAAAATACTGTTGCAGAAAGAGTCACTGACTTGGCTGCCAATTTAAGTGATCAGATCAAAGCAAAATCATCTAGTTTCGAAAGTTCCATTGCCTGTGATGAGAGTACGGACATCGGTGGTATTGTTCAATGACCTGTGTTTCTCTTCGTGCTTGTGCGACGCGTATTTTAACATTTTTGAGAAATTATTGGAACTAATACCGATGCACATGATGTTACAACAGGACAAGATATATTTAATTGTGTTTTTAAACTTCTGCAGAAATAAAATCTAACTCTGTCAAAATTATATTCTGTAGCTACAGATGGCGCCCCTTCAATGACCGGAAAATATAACGGCTTCGTAGCATTACTACGAAAACAAAAAAAACAAATCGAAATTTTCTGTTCAAAAATTCATCATACACAGTGTATTTTATTATACAACAGGAAGCACTATGCACGAAGTTAATAAACATGGAGAATGTTTTGTTATATATAAAAAATTATGAGAGAGAAATTTTTAAGATCTCGGGGCTTAAATCAGTGTTAATTTACTGCTTTTCTTAAGTGAGTTACATAGTACATATTCAGTTTTGTCCTACTATACCGATGTACGCTTACTTACTTACTTACTTACTCCAGAGAATCGAGCTCACCCAAAGGGTTTAGAGCTGCATCCGACCCTCCGAGAAGTATTTTATTATCAAATTAAACGAAAAACATGTACAAAAAGTCCCTTCCCCAAAATTCTTGAGAATTGGGGGAATACAGAAAAAAACGCTTAACAATTACAAATTACAATGCAAATACATAAAAAAAAACACTTAACAAACACAGACAAGAATGGCGCCAACACTTCCTGTTGACGTTAGATTTTTTTTTTTTTTTTTTTTGAAAAAGCACAGAAAATATGTTTTTTTTTTTTTTTTTTTTTACATTTCCTCCTCCAATTATATTTTTAAGACACTAAAAAGAGAAAGAGGGGAGAAAGGGGGGAAACAGATAAGTTATTGAATTTTATTAAAGAAACCATTTTTGCTAAAAAGAGAAAAAAAAAAAAACAAGAAATTAATCATAAAGTAAACCCAGAATGATGACTAAGGGTAAAAAAACAGGAAGCTGCAAAAAATTATGGGAGGGGAACAAAAAAGATTTAAAGTTATAGCAAGAACCGAAGAGGGAAAGTTAAGCCAAATTATCACATATGGATTTGGAAATAGCAAAGCAGGAAATTAATTTATTGTGAATTGCACGATTATTAATAATAGAGTTGACCCAAGGATAGAGAGCGTTCGGGCTGGGGTTAACAAGATGGTGATCAGAAGTGAAGGGGCAGTGGAATACGTAATGGTCGGCGTCTCCAGGCGACCCACACAGGCAATTTGGAGAGGGAAGGAGATTGAACCTGTGCAAGTAAGCGGGGAAAGGCCCATGATTAGTTAGAAAATGGACCAGATATTTAGAAATGGGAAGAATGTTTAATTTAGGATTATTGAAAAAGTGCTTGACCCTTAGTCCAGTATTGCAATCATTCCAAGAGGAGGTCCAAGACTCTAGGATAAATTTATTTAAGGAACTGGAGAGGAAGGAGCGAGGAGCGGGAGCCGAAAACACTTCGCCATCATATACAGCCTGTTTTGCATAAAAATCGGCGTAATCATTATAAAGGTTATTGTTATGAGCTTTGACCCAGTAAAGATTGTAGTAGCTTCTGAATTGAAACAATTTGAATTTAATGGAATTGAGATAACTGGATTTATTTGTAAGATTATTAAGAAAGAGAATAGAGGAGAGACTGTCAGTATACCGATGTACGCTGGATATCTTGCTCTAATATTCTCTAGCTATTCTGAGATTTGAAAGAAGTAAGTTCACTTTTAAAAACTAAAAATCAAGTCACAGGCTTGTTTTCCGATCCGATATGGTTACAATATTTATCTTTCATGGTTGATACAATTAAACACTTAACGTATTTAAGTTTATCGCTACAAGGAAAAGAGCCAATCATTACGAACATGTTTGATATAATTAAAGCATTCAAATGTAAATTAGTACTTTGGGGAAAGCAATTGAAAAATGAGGATTTAATATATTTCCCGACGTGCAAAATGAACAAATCAAGTTTAGATGATATCGCATCATTGTCACAAATATGCAAAATAAACTTCCAGTCTTAGAACTAAATTTGAACTAAGATTTAGAGTTTTTAATCATTTGGAAGCAAAATTTCGTCTGATTTTCTTAATAAACGTAGACTTGATACCCATCCATGTGCAAATGGAGGTGATTCAGTGAAACTCAAATTTAAAGGCAAAACTTATTGAAGTAGGTGTGCATGAATTTTACAAGTATTTACCCACCAGATTTGACATTATTCCTAAATTCGCATACGAAATTATTTCCATGTTTGGAAGTACTTATTGATGCTAGCAGTTATTTTCAGTTAAGAAAGGAAATACGTCTCTTGTCGGAAATAGTATTAATGACGCCCATCTCTTAGGTCAGTTTTGAAAGTAATCAGTGCAAACAAAATAAACTTACGTTTCAATAAATATTTTTTTTTTGTGGCCCATCTAAAGTTAAACCTTGTTTGTTTGGCCCAAGTTAACCTTTGAGTTTAACATCCCTATCCTACATTAATAAATACGTGGCGTATCAATACTGTAGTTGGAGAGCTGTGGTGAGCTAATCTTTATTATTGTTCCCATAAGGACTTTACTCCCTCATATTCAACAATTGTGAGGTTAGTTAAAAAAATTTTAATTGGTACTTTTCCGTTTCGTCAGCGCAAATCTCGCCAAGCAGGCTTTATTGGCGACAACACACAATATACACATAAAAAAATGTTATAAATCATAGTTCCCATTGGTTTTTCAATTCCTACTATTATAGCTCACACTCTCTCTATATATATATATATTTACAGACGATAATAGTATGAAAAAGTCAATAATTTCCAACATATGATATTGAAAATAATTTCAAAGAACATATATTTCGCATTTATATATAACATATTTTGATTTATTTTCAAATCTAGGCCAATTCCTTTTTTTATATACATAGCAACCTCCTCCAGTCCAGGTGGGGGGGGGATAAATAGCTATAGTAGGTAGTCAAATAGGGTAAATTATCTCTACTTTCAATTACTTTTTCAATTCCTACTATTAGCTCACTCTCTGTATATTTATTTATTTATTTATCATGGTGGAAATTTCAGTCGTTAATAAAATACATTTTAAAGCGCTCGATTTAGCTGAAATTTTATATGCATGATTATTTTGATGACAATGCAATAATTCAATTATAATTAATAAAAATTAATTGATTAAAACTAATTTTTAAAGAATTACAAATGCAGCCACGTTAGCATCATTTTTGGCGATTTAGCGACCCTTTTGGCGACTTGTGTCAAAACTTGAAAAGGTTTTTTCTCACGTTATAAAGCATTCAGTTAAATGGAAATTTGATATGTGCAAGATTGTTTTGGATGACAATACGATACTTTAATGATAATTAATAAAAATTAATTACCACTTAATGTTTTGATTCAGACCTATGTTTATACATATTTATATTAATTGTAACGATTTAATAAGAAGTAGCTAAAATAAAATTTTTCTTTATTGATTTAAGTAAGAATTGACTCAATTTTTTTTATTTTACTTGTTTCACCTATTTTTAATGTCTTATGAAAAAGACATTACTGTTAAGAAACGACCACGCGTTAAAAAAGTAATGGTAAAAGGTTACCAGCGGGAAAATTCCGTTTTGCGTCGGTTGTATCATTTTTGGTGACATTATCGCTTGAGCAGGCGAATCCGAAAATTCCCTTTAAATTTTATTGGGAGACTTTTTTTATATGTTTTACGTAGTGTTCGGCCAAGACATATCACCAAAAGGGAAGTGACTTTCAAAGTGTACAGGAATGTTGTATTGAAAGATAATTATACTTTAAAGTTCAGTTGTTATTTTCTAATTTTATTTCGAGAACTTTTCAAATCACTTGTATATTTTATTAAAAATCAGTTATTGAATGCTTGTTAAATATTATGTGCAGATATAGAACTCCAGTTACTGAAATGTCTACGTTTTGTTTTCTTCAAAAATTTTAGTATGAATAATACATAATATGCGTTTATAATTTCATCACAGACAAATTAATTTTAAAGCAAAACTCAAAAGTTTTCAAAATATTACGACAGTTTGTAAATTTCTCACATGCATTTAAATTACGCCTAATTATTACAAATTTAACTTCGCTTCCATATTTTATTTATACTATATATAATAAAAAAAATCTTGATTCATTTGATATTAAATTCAATGGCTAAATATATTGAAAAGAATTTTTTTTTTCTTAAATTTTGTAGTGTAGTGCTTTTCTGAAGGGAAAAATTTATTTATTTTCTATCGTGGGGAACTTTTGTAAATATATAAATAGAGAGAATTATATTTAAAAGATACGTGGGACTTTAATTGTAAAATAAAGTACAGTTTTAGTTTTTTTTTAACTTTCAAGCAAAATTCAAATCTCTTAAGACCTCTTTTGCTTGCTAGAAAACTGTTTGAAATTGTGGGTCTATATATATATATTAGAGCATGCGCTTTAATTATTTTTAAAGTTTCCTATATTCTGTAGAAATTTCCTGTTGGGGTATATTCAACCGATCATATTTGGCTGCACTGCCATCTAGTGATAAAATGTGTCTTCACTAAACTTACACTGTTGTGCTTGGTAATTTTTGGGTGGCAGGTTTGAGGCATATTTTTGGTTGGCGTTACGTGATTTAAGCAAACTCTTCATAAACATACCTTTACAGCATCTTTGACAACCGGAATGAAAAAGAATTCTCCGTTATTTCAGTTATTAGCCATTTTTACTAAGATTTCTTTGTTAATTTACCTGTTTTTCTGTAACTTTTTTTTAAAACAGTTGTATGATAAACGACTATATGTGTTCTGCACAAACAAATGCATGCTTGAATGTTTTTTATTCAAAAGAAATGTTTCGAGTTTAATACCGTATTTTAACTTCGTAAACAAGCCTTCAGATCATAGGAAAGTTCTGAGAACATATTTGGCAGGTTTTTTTGGATTAAATGGAAGTTTTAATCTCTAACTGTCTAGTATAAAAATCTCCCAACTGTTTTGATTTCACGTAAGCCTAAAACAAAAATAATTATCAACTAGGTATTGTATCACGGCAGGTATGTCATGAGTTCGAGCCCAGCACCACTGAAAACCGTGTGAGTACCGTGTAGGGGAACGACGCATGTTAAATCTGTCGAGATCTCAAACGTCCTTCCGTAGGTGTGGTGTGGTATGGTAGTTAGGAGAGGTGTGCCAGCTCATATTTAAACAATTTTGACAAAAAATGAACATAGAATGACCCATTTTCAAAATATTCTCCTTTTGTGAAAAATGCTTGTATTATAATAATATTTTGCCTGTATATAGCTCAAACCTCTGTACAGAGGCTCAACTAGAATTTTTGAAATGTATAACTTAGAAGTGAGTTTATCCATGTTTTACGACAACAGAGGGGCGAAATTTTAAGAAAAAAAAAACGCTGATAATTATTTCAATTGGTTGTAACTCTGAAAATAATGTGAACTTTTCAAAAAAGCAATTCAAACTTTCTGGGGAGAAGTCTTAACTTTATGTAAGCAAAATATTATTATTTTAGAAGTATTTTTTATGAAAGGAAAACATTTTGAAAAAAGGTTATTCTAAGTAATTTTTTGACAAAATATTGTATTTAAATAAATTGTTTTTGTCAAAATGTCCTTAAAACAATTTTATACATGTATTCTAATCTAAGTGACACTAAATATCATGAAAATTATCCATTTATACGCTTTTTTAAAATCCCGGTTCCGAATGTAGTCGGATACCTTAATCCATAGGTATAATAATTTTTATATATATATTTGTACCATATTTACTTCATTTTCAGAAGTAAAATCACATACTGATGGAAACTTTACCAAAGATCCCTCTGATGTAAATTCTCCCTCTACGTCACGAATTTCTTCGAAATGATCTTATTCATCGTTACACTTTACTTGAAGGGAGAGATTGAGCATGTTTATGTTTGAAGAATATCTGCAAAATAACATACTATCAACAGCCATTTATCTTCATTAAAAAAGCGGGGAAACTGAACTCTTATCTTTGCCTCAAAGAAAAGTACTGGAGTCATCTCTTTCATTCCAACAACTCTTTTTAGCACCTTTTCCCGAGATAACCAGCGAGCTTCTGTGTGGTAGAGGAGATTTTCATACTTCTGCTCATTTTGTTTCGTATTATCAAAAATGTTTTACTATTCAAGGGTCTGTTTTTATTACATTAACTACGTTGATCTTGCCACACACGACGCATTTCTGAATCATTTCTTTGCTAAAACAGCCCTAGTTCTAAAGAAGACCCGCTGTGTGAAGGAGTCGAGGATCAATGTCCTCCCGTCGGGAGGTGGCAGTGTCAAGTGTCGTCCTCGTCACTTGACTAAGGTTCAAAATTACGAAGCTCGTCGCCAATAACCCTCGTGTTTCTTGATTGGGTGACGTTTTTTCTGAGGGTGAGTACAAATGATGGACTCGATTTTAAAAAATCAGTTTAGCGAAATTACTGCATATATTACAATAAATGATGCATGTTGGGAATTGTATGACCCCCTCAGCTGGTGGAGCGTAGCTGTCAACACTCTCAGACCCATGGGGTCTATCTCGACGAAAACCAGATGTAACAGATCCTGCCTCTGCCTATGTGTTAATCTTCAACATGGCTTCAGTGCGTCTGGGTGCTGTTGTTGAACTCGGATATTTTCTGTTTAAAATCTTGATCTTGGATTCAGTATAACTAGGTGTGTCGTTGTTTTTTAGGATTTTATCTTGATTATTTTCAGTCTAATATTTTAACTTGGTAATTTAAATTATTAAGTTTGGTTTCATTGAAGCTTATCGAATGTTATCAATAAATCGATTAAAGGCCATCTTAAATTCCAATATTATTTGAACAACACCATTATCTGTTTCTAGACCTAAGCCTCCCACCATTACTAGTGGTCGTGGTAGCCGAGTGGTATAGGTATCGGACCATGGCTTGCCTTGTCGCGAGTTCGAGCCCAGTACCACTAAAGACCCGCCGTGTAGGCCAGCGATGCACGTTAAACCTGTCGAGAGCTGAAACGTCCTCCCGTTGGTGTGGTGTGGTAGTTAGGAGAGGGGGTTGCCAGCTCAGGTGTCATCCACGTCACTTGACCATGGTTCAAAATTACGTGGTCCGTCGCCAAAAGCCCTCGTGTAGCTGAACAGTGCGACGTTAATATTCAATCAAACCCACCATCACTATCATTGCTCATTTAGTCGAAAGGTGGTTGTCAGTCAAGTCCGTTGTACATAGGTTTTTGAGATTCTGAGTTACGCACATTTATTTGTTACGAGTTACCATTTTTAAAAGTGTTTGGCAGCATGTGTATATACTGTCTGCTTAAGAAGGTCACAAGTTAGGGTCATGGCTTCGAGAAGTCTTAAAACGTCATTGGTCAAGTGATATCTTCAAAAACAATATGAACTTCAGCCCAGAGCCAACTGGGTGGCCTAGTTCGTTTATCGCTGACCTTTTACGCCTAAGGCTGCGGGCTCGACACTAGCCAGGGTCGGTGGATTTTCATGATGGAGGAAATCTTCAAGGCCATGTCGTATAATTATGCAGAGGGTTAAAGATTCCTAGAGTGCCTGTTTGGTTTGGGCGCTGTCGGCAATATTAAAAATTCCTTGAACGATTTCGCATCGTCAGAGCTCAGGTGCCCCCCTTAGGGAGGAAACTGGTCATCAAAATTACATTGCGGTGACTGATAATCCACCTGTATGGTGCGGCACGAAAAAGTAATAGCAACTCCTGGGGAATGTACTTGGTCCGCAAAGTTAAATACCAATCTGCAATCCTATTGGAATTTAAAAAATGCTTCTGCACGCGAATAGTGTCCAGCTTACTTCACACGAAATTAAATGTAACGTTTGGTAAATAATTTATCCCCCTTTTTTCAGCCTTAGAAAAAAATAAGAACCCTAAAAGTTCTGTCCTCTGTAGAAAAAATGAAAAACGGCGTATAAATGTGTGAGATATCCTAACCCCGGTTTGTTTTTGTTTAAAATTTTGTATTGGATTTTACAATGATGTACTCTAACTTCTGCTTCTCATTGCAAAGTACATATTATTTCTACAATTTAAACAATTCCATATAACTTTGTATTCTTCATATTTCTACTTAGTCCAAAGAATTCTAATTCCCTGGGGAGGGGAGGAGGCTGTTAGGATTTCTCTTTAATAAGGAAAAACGTTTATTTTCAAATTTTTTTTAAAAAAATTCTTTGTTATTCTAAAAATAAACTATTTAAATAAAATCACGTTTTTCTAAAAATCAGTTTACACTGCCATCTTTGAAACAGAAGATAATGTAATTTAAATAAAGCGTATCTAATTTTGACACACTGGAATTTTATTTATCTTTACTTTAGCACAAATAGTGTTTTATACCACACACCTCAGGAAATGCATTTCATTGACTGTAGTTACTGGCTAAAAAAGCGAGGTATTACAAAACTATGGGATGTTACAATGAATTCTAAGAATAGATTATATATACAGTTATGAAGCAATTGCGATACCTAAGTTTTTTTTAGTTTAAGCTGGCAATAATAACTTATTTTATAAATAAATTATTGTTAAAAAAATGAATAACTTCAAAAGATTTCAATTTGCAATGTTCCAAGAAAATGAAGGATGAAAAAATACTTTTGCTACTGTGAGTTTTGCGAAATACAGGATATGTTTTATCCGGTAAACATAGTTTTTTAGTGATTAATGTGGATTTATATCCTTTAAAAAATTTTGTCACATTATTTCCTCTGTTTGTTGTATAAGCTCATTATTATTTTTAGTACGATAATGAAATATCATTAGATTTCAATAATAGAAAAAGGAACTAGAAATCACACTCAAAATGGAATGATGGCGAAATATGGTGTTCTGCTCTATAATTACCAATGGAAATTGATTTCACTAAAAACAAATTCATTTTTCAAAATTGTTAATTTCACAATAAGTATACGTATTTCATTTTACATATTACTTTTCGAAAAGATTATGATTGTGAGAAACACCAATTGATAAAAACATTAAACTAATTTGCTTATGTATCGTTAAAAGCATTAACAATTTCTGGATGTGAGTTGCATCATATTTAGGGAAATCATTTTACTTATTTATTTTCTTTTCTTGAAATCATGATCAAAGGAAGCAGTTATAAAACATTGACAATGTAAAATTGTTCATTTTGCATATTAAGTTATAAGAAATTTGAAAATATGACTGAATGATTTCTTCATTTCTAGAAATATCAGATTTCTAGAATTTCGAAATTATAGAAAAATTTATTTGGCTACAAAACATTACAGAAATAGAACAAAAAGATTTTCAAAAATATCAACGTTGTGAAAATGAAATGCATTAAGTCATTATAAGTTATTTCATTCCAATGTTTTAATTATGTTAATTTTATGTGCAATAGTGTTTCTCTTTTTTTAAGCGGAAGTCCTTGGGATGATGTAACTACCACTAAAATTTCGAAATTCTAAGTAAACATTTCTTTCGTCTGTATTCTGTAATAATAAAAATTTTCATAAGGTTTTCATTAGCGTACCTTAGATCATTAACAATAAATAAAAAAGTACTTTATCACGTACAGTCTTTGTCGTTCACAAACTTAAAGCATATTTGATAGAAATCTTTTTTATTTTTATTTCTTTTCTTCATTCATTTTTCGTTCTAACATTCTTCATTAAGATAATATCAATTGATTATGTATAAACTCGGAGAATGATAATATATTTCTACTAAAATTCAGTCATGTGGAAATGGTATCACTTTAATAAATTTAAATTAAGAGTGATTTAAAATAATAAATTGGAGTATTTCTTAAAAGGATTGTTTTTTGTGTGATTTTACACATTCTTAAGAATTCTCCGTATATCAGGAAATATATTAGTATAAGTTGCATGCGTATGTATGCTAATCATTCTATTTGCTTCAGAATATATTGCGGATTGAAGTGTGAAAAAAAATTGTTTCTGTCCAATTTCTGGATTATTTTTATTTTTAAATGTTAATTAGTTTGCATTCAGAGTCCTTCACTTTTTTTTTCCAAAAAGTAAAAAACATTTGTGATTTAATCAAATTTAAAACCATTTATAAAAAGAAATTTTAAGCGTTAAATACAAAAAAAGATGTATAAATAATTTAAGACTGGGTAATGTGTTATTGCCACAAGTTTGATATCGCATTGGCTATAGGATTTTATAAGAGAAAGTAGTAGCAGGTGGCATCAGTGCTTCGACGTGTTGTATAAGAATTCAGCAACAAATTGGTGCTAGTGTTTGGGTGAGGTCGATAGCTCTGATTTTAACCACAAATGGTGTGGTTATTCTAGAAATGTCTAGAACGGATTATGAGCAGACTTTGAGTTATGTATAACTTGACTGCTCAAGCAAAAGGCGTGGACTGTATATTTTAAAAATGTTTGTTTATTGAGGACGGTAGGTACGTCCGCTCCGTGGATGTATTACAAGCATACTGAACGAAATGTAAACAAAGAGGACTACTAGCGCCCTCTGCACATGCGGGTCGTAACAGAGTCCCCGCCATTGAAATGAAATTTCAATACAAATACATAATGCAATTCACGATACTTACATACAAAATACACAATATTTACAAAGCAAAAAGGCATGCACAATATTAAATGCAAATACACAATATTTACAGTACTTAAATGAAAAATACACAATACATTTTATGATACTTAAATACGATTGAAGTTAATTTATACACACACAATAATTACTAATAACAAAATTCATACAGGTAATATACAAAGATTTCTGATTGTCCTTTTTAATATATTTCCGTTTGGCATACGCAGGTTCACAACTAGGACCTTACCATCGGTACCAGGAAAAATTTCAGTTATTCTTCCGGTACTCCATTTCGTACTAGGAAGATTTTCATCTTTGATTAAAACTAAGGTTTCTACAGAAACATTATTTTTGTTAAATTTCCACTTGTGACGTTCTTGTAAATTATTCAAATAATCGCGTTTCCAAAGCTTATATATATGTTTGGGTAATTTTTTTTTACTTTTTCCCATCTCGACAACTGATTCTCGTTTATATTAGTTATTTGCGCTTCAACTATGGATGTTAGGGGTCTACCTACTAAGAAGTGTCCGGGGGTCAGTGTTTCGAAATCATCGAAATTTGACGTCAAAGGAGTGAGTGGTCGGGAATCTAGCACAGCCTCAATTTCACAAAGTATGGTGATGTACTCTTCGAGAGTTAAATGTGCGTTCCCCACGACTCTTTTTAAGTGGAATTTAAATGTCTTTACTCCTGCTTCCCATAGCCCTCCATGGTTTGGGGACCTGGGTGGGATAAAGTTCCACTCTATCGATTCATTTGTCAAAAATTCTGCTAATGTGTGATCAGGTAATTTAATCATTTTGAATAATTTTTAATTTCGGAATATAACAAATGTTTTAGCGTTGTCGGTGGTGATTTTTGCACACTTTCCTCTCCTACCAAAAAAACGTTTTAAACTTGCAATGAATGCTTGGGATGTGAGATCTGTCACAAAATCTAAAGGAATTGCTTTTGTACATAAACATACATAGACTACTACATAAATTTTATTTAATGCCCCTTTTCTTTGATTTTTAAACTTAATGAAGAATGGGCCTGCAAAATCAACGCCCGTGACATTAAAAGGATAATTCGGTGTTACACGATCTCTCGGTAGGTTAGCCATGATTTGATTCATAGTGATGGGCTTGTTCTTAAAGCAATTCACACATTCATGAATAATTCTACGACAGTTGTTTCTGCCATTGAGTGGCCAGAATGTTTGACGAACAAGATATAAAAGTGAGTGGGGTCCTGCATGCAAATATTTTTTATGATAATGGCTCAATATAATATCAGTTAAAACGTTTCTACTAGGTAAAATCATGGGAAATTTAGCCTTCTCATTTAAAATTGAATTGGCAAGTCTGCCTCCTACTCTAATGATGTTGCTCTCATCAAGAAAAACATTAAGTGGAGTTAATTTGCTTTTCATAGGAATAGGCTCACCTGCCAACAATTTGCGCATTTCTTCATAGAACTCCCTTTCATGCAATGAGTGGATCAGCCAGTTCTCAGCCTGACTTACCTCCTGTGAAGTAAGGGGTCCCTTTATCTTTGTAATTCTGGTTCTGCAGTTGTGTATGAATCTGTAAAGAAAACTTACAACACGAATTAATTTTACATAGTTGTTTGAAATATCAATAATGTTTTCAAGGAAATTGTTTTTAGTCACTGTCAATGTCAAGGAAATGTCCTCTTTTGGATTTGAGTTCTTTTTCATTTCCATTAAATACACCCTTTCTGGGATCGCTTCATCTAGTCCTTTGGTCTGGAAGTCAATTTGACGTAGAAACGAGGATCCATTCCACCACTTGGAGTTGGTTGTAAGAGCGTCTACGCTGATTCCTCTAGTAAGTAGATTTGCTGGGTTGTCCTTGCCGGAACAGTGGAACCACGAGTTAGGATCGGTGAGGAATTGGATTTCACGAACCCTGTTCGCAACAAAGGGTTTCCATCTATGGCTTGGACCTTTGATCCAATGTAAGGTGACCTGAGAGTCCGTCCAGAAAAAGGCTCTGGTTGAACACTTCTGATCAAGGATTTTCTTGACTTCCTTCGCTAAGCGTGCAGCAAGCAGAGCGCCTATCAGTTCCAATCTAGGCAGGGATAACCTTTTCAGAGGTGCAACACGGCTCTTGGATGTTACAAGATCAACGCTGACTCTGTCCTTGTGCTTGACACTCAAGAAGGTGGCTGCACCATATGCCTTTTGACTGGCATCGGAAAAGGTATGGATTTGGACTTCACTTGAATCTCCACTGGAATCGAGGATCTTTCGCGGAATCTTCAACTCTGATAGAAATGGAAGTTCTAACCACCATTGTGACCATACTGCATGAATATCTGGCGGTAGCTCGTCATCCCAGGATAACTTCCGTAGCCAAAGCCAGTATACTAAGTTGGTCACCGTAATACGGAGGTTCTTACTGGCTTATATAGATAACACCATCACATTACCTTGGATTTATAACGATGGTCAAGAGTATCTATAAAATTAAAGGATATTCGTAAGTAGTACACATAGGTTTCTGTAATTTGGTAGTTTTTATTTATTGTTTTTGAACTGTTCGCATTATAACTCCTAGAAAAGGCTTCAAGGGTTTGGAATCAATGATTTTATCTCAGGAACAAGACAAATCATGAACTTTCTTTATAAATACAACAAAACAATCGTTTTTCAATGGATTCCTTACCATGTGGGTATCGACGGTAACGAAATGGCAGCTTTACTAGGCTTTGCCACACTTGAACACTTGAGCCACAAGACGACAAACCTCTTACTCCAGAGACACTTAAAACATATTTTTGAGAAATTAATGGATACTCTTAAATATGACCAGGCTGCAAAAGCAACAGGTAAATTCTAAGCTAACATTCAAGGCGGAAAAAGTTTTGTCAAAAGCCCTGTAAAGAAGTTGTGGCAAACTTCAGACTGCATGGAACATTATCTTAATAAAATATGCATACTTCCATCTAGTATATGCCAAATTTGTAATTTGGGCATCGTGAATGCAGAGTATCTTCTTATATGCGCAGAACTAGATAAAAAGTCCCCAAAACGTGGTGCGACAAGCAAACTATGCTGGAATACCAGAAATCTCATGAAGTCCTTGTAAAGACCCCATTTCTTATGTTCCTTTTCTTGTTGTTTAAATTTTTATCTTTTTCTTTGTTCCCATGTTAATTTGTTTTGGTTCTTACTTTAAATGCTTGTTTATTTTTATTATTTATCGTTGTTCTTATGTGATGAGCTGTTTTATATGTTTGGATTAATTCAATCTTATATAGACTTTCACACTTTCTCCAGCACTCTGACACAACTATCAGAGTCAATAAAAACAAATGCGTAATGATTAAGATTATTCGCGAGCACTCGCTCGATCATTGCAACTAATCTCCAGCCGACTCCTCAACGGTCAAAAAAATACTGACCCAATTTCAGCGAGTGACTCCTCTTTATAGACTGCTCAGATCTTTCTCGAAATATCCACTTCATCCTAGATCGTGATGTTAATAGGTTTTTCCGGTAGTTTCCAAAAGCATACGATAGCCAAATCGCCAAAAGCTCGCCAACCCGAGAAAGTGGTCGCCAATTCGCTAAATCTAGTCTCCAAAAATTATGCGAACTTAGCTGAATCGCCAATATTTCGTCAAGTTTCATTGAAATGCCATTATAACGAATGGGCAGCGTTGCTTGCGAATATTACAATTTTAGCAAAAAATAAATATAATATAATGTAATATTAAAGTATTACTCATCCAAATATAAATTATTTGCACTATCTATTTTAGGCATTAATTACGCAAAATTCGTAACAGTATTACTTGTAGCTACATTAACTGTAGGGAGCTATGAAGGCGACAAAGAAAAATGTTACAAAAACTCGCAGCTTCTTTTTTATACGTTGCTAGTTACGCTGTGAAAATTTTGTTATCGTTGTTGACATTAGCCTCGGAAAATTTTACCATTTGTTAAAAAGGACTAATGTACAAAGCCTTTTTAGTAAGTAATTTTTTAAGTGATTAATGTCTGAATTTATAACATCTAAAGCTAATACTAAACATAATAAAACAAGTAATACGTAATTTTCTATATAAAACAATGTTTAATGCAATCGTAAATTAGCATTGAGCAATTATACAGTACATGAAATAAATTAATGATTTGTCTGAAAATATAAATCTTTGTTATACTAGTATTGAAATCATTCAAGCTTTCTTTCTGATTATCCATCACCTTTTCTAGATATAGAACTCATTTAGAACACACCCGTTGATAAAAAAATGGAATAAAAGAAATAATTTTTCCTAGGTGTAGTCTTGGCTTAGCATTTACATCCTGTTGCTAATTAGTATAAATATTACAATCAGCAATCAAACAACCATTTAAAAAAATTAGCTTTTCTCTTTTAATACTTATTTTTTATGTCCTCGTTCATCTATTTCATATCTTTACTTTTAAGTAATTGAAATTTTTAAATCTAAAAATAAAGCTGTTGACTTAACTTTAGTTTTTTATTCAAATCAGTGAATATCTAACAAATTGAAGGGCTCAAGCAAATAAATAAAAACTGTTTCTTATAAATGGACTTCCTGAAAAAAGTCCAGGGGGAAGGAAACTTGCCAAGACATCTTCCGGAGAAAGCTTTTGGAATTCTTGGAAACTTTCCCACGTTTTGCTAACTTTTTATTGGACATTCTTTTTTTCGACGGATAACATAATGGGCGAATCATTTGTCCAATCCGTAGTGCTAGTATCTTCTGTCTAAGTGTTTGTACTTTAATTTGACTATGATTTGGAGATAGAGGAAAGTACTTAAATATTGTTCACAAATAAAAAATTTTAATTATATTGAATTCGTGTTAAATCTTGTGTATTATATAGCATTAATGCAAAATGTTTTAACACGTTATTCAATTAAGGTATCCGACTACGTTCGGAACCGTGATTTTGCAAAAGCGCATAAATAGATAATTTTCATGATATTTAGTGTCACTCAGATTAGAATACATGCATAAAATTGTTTTAAAAACATTTTGACAAAAAAAATTTATTTAAATATAATATTTTGGCAAAAGATTAACTTAGAATAATCTTCTTTCCAAATGTTCTACTTTTGTGAAAAATGCTTCTATTATAATAATATTTTGCCTGTATATAGCTCAGACCTCCCTACAGAGGCTCAACTAGAATTTTTGAGAAATTCACATTATTTTCAGAGCTACCACAAATTGAAATAATTATTCGCGTTTTTTTCTTAAAATTGCTCCCCTCTGTTGTCGTTGATTGATTGATTTATTTATTTATTGATTGAATATTAACGTCGCACTATTCAGCTACACGAGGGCTTTTGGCGACGGACCACGTAATTTTGAACCATGGTCAAGTGACGTGGACGACACCTGAGCTGGCACCGCCTCTCCTAACTACCACACCACACCAACGGGAGGACGTTTCAGCTCTCGACAGATTTAACGTGCATCGCTGCCCTACACGGTGGGTCTTTGGTGGTACTGGGCTCGAACTCGTGACGAGCCAAGCCACGGTCCGATACCTATACCACTCGGCTACCGCGGCCACCCCTATGTTGTCGTAAAATATGAATAAACCCACTTCTAAGTTATAAATTTCAAAAATTCTAGTTGAGCCTCTGAAAAGAGGTCTGAGCTATATACAGGCAAAATATTATTCTAATAAAAGCATTTTTCGCAAAAGGTGAATAATTTGAAAATTGGTTATTCTATGTTCATTTTTTGTCAAAATATTATACTTAAATAATTTTTTATTGTAATACTATTCTTAAAACAATTTTATGCATATATTCTATTCTAAGTGACACTAAATATCATGGAAATTATCCATTTATGCACTTTTGAAAATCACGGTTCCGAAAGTAGTCGGATACCTTAAAGTCATTCTATTTTTTTCACCCATTAATAACGATATACTTGTAGAATACTAATGAGAGTGAGTTCAAATTTTCAAAACTTTCAATAAAATTACAGCCTGGCCTGGAATGATTTTAAGGCTTGGACCCGAGTCCAAAGCTTGTGTATGAGACCTTGTCCCATTCTCAACTCGACCTCACCTACATGATTATTCGAATAATTTTAAGCGCCAAATATTATTCTAGGATATATTCTCCGAAAACTGGAGATTTCAAATAATATGACAACTGGCAACAGTGGCAAAACTGAATTAGTATGCCATTTCCGCACTTAGGTCTAGGCCTACCACCCTAAACTGTCATTTAAGCAAACGGCTGTAGTTGATCGAGTCGGTATGTGAGATCATGTGTTATGCACATTTATTTGTTATCATTTGTATAAATATTTAACAATGTTTGCTACATACAGTCTACATAAAAGGGTCTTCAATTTTACGTAGGGGCAGAAGGCTTCAAGAAATCTTAATACGACCATGAGCCTGATAAGCAGAAAGTGGTTAATTTGGGTTAGGGTGAGTGAGAGTTTAATGTTCAAAAAATGTCGTTATGACGAAAGAGTCGAGATGGAGTGATGTGGAAATTTAGAGGAAAATCATTTTTTTTTCAGAAATTTATCACTAAGCTATTGGTCTAAAAACTGAAAATGTTAATACACTTCACGAGCTCTATCATAAAAAAATCGAATCGTGGGTTCGAATCCTCATTCCAATCAAAGTCTTCTTGTTGAATTATAATAGCTACTTCATTTTAAATTTAATTAGGTTTCCAAGTCTATGCGTGGCTGGAAAATAGAAGAGTTGGAAACCAGGTCAGGTGTTGTCTTCGTCGTTAACAATTGCTGAAAATTATGAAATTCCTCGTTTGTTCTGAGTTTAGCTCTGGAACGGTGTTGATTCATTTTTTTAATGCTGAATGTTCAGCTTAGTTATATTCTAGTGATGATATGATGAAATAATTTAGAGAATAAGGTCTCTCTCTCTCTCGGATGTTGGTGTTGTTCTTTGATCCTGATGCTATATCTGCCATTGAGTACTAAATGGGGCTGTTTTGTAGCCAAATGGATGACTTCGAACGTGGTCCGATAGTCAACAAATGTGAATCTGGCTAATCATACCGAGCAATAACTATCACTTGTACGGTATAGATACAGCTGTGCAAAAATATCCTTTGTAATGGTTGCTGCAATGAGACTGCATTGGCGTAATGTCGGGCAAGATTGGATGAATTGTGCAACACATCCCAACTGCATCATTGTTGTCTATCGAATAAGCTACAGTTTCTTCAGTGATCCTGGTACTTTCTGCCATCCCATGACGCTTGGTTGGGTATTGGTATGTTAATTGCTTCCTTTTGACCATCTACTTTTAATCCCATTACATCGGCAGTTAGGGTTGCCGATCGTCATGGTTGCTTGCAGAATGGCATCACAAAGTGTTCTGCGATGTATCCCCTTTCAGTGCTGCAGCAGATGATCATCAGAAATCAGTGGCGCACACAAGGGGGGGCTGAGGGTCCGGAGCCCCCAAAGCCCTCGATTTTTTTCCGATTGATTATAATTCCAAATATATAGTACGTAAAATTTAATTGAGTATTTGTTATTACTGATTAATTTTATTAATTAATGCTAATTATTTATTCAATAATTAGTTTTTTACTGTGTTTTGTTCCCGAAAATCCACAAAATCAAAGGAGCATGATACAAGAATGGTAAACTTTCAACCCCGGACCCCACCCCTTGAAAAATTCTTGGGTGCGCTACTGTCAGAAATATAAAGGATATAGAAAAATAAAACGACTTGGACAATTACAAAACTAGAAGAAAATCGAATCTTTTGAGAGAAAAATATTTCAGAGTATATTTGGAGGTGTAAACGAAAACAATAGCTGGAGAAGTAGATATAATTTTGAATTATATACAGAATTTATAAACAACCTGACATCTCTAAATGCATAAAAATAAATAGAATAATTTTAATGGCTCATATAATTCGAATGTCAGATGATAATATTGTCAAAAAGGCATAACACACACAGTTCAGAGTCACTGAGATTCGGAAGCGTGGAACACCTAGGCTGATATGAGTAAACAAGAGGTCATATATATATATATATATATATATATATATATATATATATATATATATATATATATATATATATATATATATATATATATATATATGGAGTAATTTTCAAAGGAAGGCACTGGTCTACGAGGGGCTTTCTTGCCAGATATGATGAGGAGGAGGAAAACAAAAATGTTCGATAGAAGATTATTTGCTCATTAATTTCTCTTATTTCATTCGATCTGTTTAATAATAACAGGCTATTTGACAAAATTCCATCTTATGGACAATATTTTGTTGAAATTTGGTCTTGTCTCAAAATCCTATCGTGGTCTGAAATAATACAGACAAAACAATCTCTCTCTCGTCCTCACCACACACGCCCTAACCATTTTGTGTATAAAAGAGTTTAATATCTTTTAAAGTCTTTTCGGTTTGATAAAAAAAAACTTTTATGTTCTTTAAAATTATATTTTTTGGTGTATTAATAAAAATGGGGCTTTCATAATTCAACATTTTTTGGCAATCCTCAACGTTTTAAAATGATGTTTATTATATAGTAAATAAAACCACATACATATAAAATTTTAGATTATTTTAATTATTTATTCAAATTTTTTACAAAGTAAAAAGAAAAAAATTATTCGCAGCAATGGGTTTTTTTCCGGAAAAATATAGCATTTCCCATAAAATTTAAATATTCTCTTTTCTCTTAAATAGATAGCTCAAAAACTCCATTTCTTATTTTATGTGTAAAAGTTAGTTGATATTTATGCAAAGCATTGTATATATTGGTAAAGTTAGTTTTTTTTAAAAGTTCTAAATATATTCTAAATAAATTTTGCTAATGAAATCAATTTATATTTAAACCTTTTCATGCTACGTTTAAAGTCTAAAAAAATCAGAAATATAACTATTTGAGAGTTCAACGTGCTTCAAAAACACTTTCAACGAACATTCTAGTCGTTTCACAATCATTTAACTCGAATAATTTGAAACTTTTTGTGTCCTCTACTAAACTCTACCAACTATTTAGTAGGTCATTCTTGACCATTGTGTTTTGTTTCGAGTGTAGGTGAAATCGACTTGTACCTTAAAAAATGATAATCAGTTCGCTTGGAAACAGGTTTAATCATGCGACTTTTAGGACTCATTTTTTGTGAGTGGAAGAGGGAGGTGGTATGTAGGACGATTTAAAAATGAACTTGTTGTAGGTAAAATATCGCTTGGCTCAAATATGAGTTTTTTGTCTTGATTTTTGGATCGTTTATGTTATCTTGAACCAATTCCATTTATGACTTGCGCACGACGTTAGAACTAGAACGTTTTCGTGGTTCGGAAGATGTATCAAATGTTGCTCTAGATTTGTTCGGTTAAGATTCTAGATTTGGTATTTATATAAAATATTCGTTTATGGTTTTAGTGCTCATATGGTAATTCGTGTATTTTAATTATTTTGAAATTAATTTAAATAAAATTAATTAAAAGCAAACTTATAGGTATATAAAATCTTGAGGAACAACCATGTTTTTAAAAAATTTGAATCGCTTAGTAATATTCTTTTTTAAAATTAATGTTAGGCTAAAAAATGCATGGAAGTGTTTGAAAGTATTTTGAAATTAATTTAAATAATATTAATTTAAAGCAAACATATATATAAAATTTTGAGGAACATCTGTGGTTTTTAGAAATTTGAATGGCTTATAGTAATATTATTTTTTAAAATTAATGTTAGGCTTAAAAAGTATGAAAGTCTAAAAAAAATCTGATGTTTTGGGCTTGATTTATTGATTTTCGGCAATAATTAATCGCGCGATTCATATGATAAAGATGATTTAAAAATGAAGTATTCAATCAGAATTATAAGAAGGGAAATTCGAGAAGCTATTGATATTGAATTTTTATAACTGTAAAGCAGCGTTTTTCAAACTGTGGGGCACGCTCCCCTAGAGGGGCGTGACAACACTACATGGGGGCACAAGCATTTCGAAAAGTCAAAAATAGAAGATTATTTTTAAAAAATTATCAATTTACCTAAAAGTAGCAAAACAAAATGCATTCTGGCATATTTCTATTGATGTAATATACTCATAAATGCATCAGTACTGCACAACGTAGTTGATAGCTAATTTTTTTTATCAATACTAAGTTAAGAACAGGTTTTTAACTTACTAGTGACTTCCAGGGGCTTGTCATAGACAAAATTTAATACTATATTATTCATTTGTGTCGTTTATAATTAAAGTCGTAATGTAGCATTATTAAACATAGTACATTATTGTTACATTCTACAGTACATTATTGTTACATTCTATTATACAGTACATTATTGTTACATTCTATTATACATTATTGTTACATTCTATTATACATTATTGTACATTATTGTTACATTCTAAAATACATTATTGTTATTCTATATATTTACATATATAATATTGTTATACATTATTGTTACATTTTATAGTACATTATTGTTACATTCTATAATACATTATTGTACATTATTGTTACATTCTACAGTACATTATTGTTACATTCTATTATACATTATTGTTACATTCTATTATACATTATTGTTACATTCTATAGTACATTATTGTTACATTCTATTATTACATTATTGTTACATAATACATTATTGTTGTACATTATTGTTACATTTTATAGTACATTATTGTTACATTCTATTATATACATTATTGTTACATTCTACAGTACATTATTGTTACATTCTACAGTACATTATTGTTACATTCTATTATACATTATTGTTACATTCTATTATACATTATTGTACATTATTGTTACATTCTACAGTACATTATTGTTACATTCTATTATACATTATTGTACATTATTGTTACATTCTATAATACATTATTGTACATTATTGTTACATTCTATATATTATTACATATATAATATTGTTGTACATTATTGTTACATTTTATAGTACATTATTGTTACATTCTATTATATACATTATTGTTACATTCTAAATACATTATTGTTACATTCTATATATTGTTACATTCTATAATACATTATTGTTACATTCTATAATACATTATTGTACATTATTGTTACATTATTGTTACATTCTATTATACATTATTGTACATTATTGTTACATTCTATAATACATTATTGTACATTATTGTTACATTCTATATATTATTACATACATAATATTGTTGTACATTATTGTTACATTCTATATATTATTACATACATAATATTGTTGTACATTATTGTTACATTCTATATATTGTTACATTCTATTATAATATTGTACATTATTGTATACTACTGTTACATTCATAATATTGTACATTATTGTTACATTCTATAATATATAATTGCTACATTCATGATATTGTTGTACATTATAGTTACATTATATATATTTTTTACTATATATTGTACGGAAGGGGGGTTACATCTATATATTATTACATACATAATATTGTTGTACATTATTGTTACATTCTATATATTGTTACATTCCTAATATTGTTGTATACTACTGTTAAATTCATAATATTGTTGTATATAAAATTGGGTCATTATATATATTTTTACTGTACGGAAGGGGGGGGCGATTAAATTATGATTGAAAATTGGGTCGCAAGCATTCAAAGTTTGAAAAGCACTGCTGTAAAGTATGAAAAAATTAAATTGTATTTAAAAAAAACTTCAATTCAAAAATAAATAAAAATTTGGTAGTATCAGACATTCTATTCTTTATTAATGAGCAAAGGATATGGAGTAAATTAGTATTTATAAAAATACATTATATAGATTTGAACTTCAAACCACATTTAAGGTATTTTTAATGCCTTTTTCAAGGAATACAATAAACCAACTGTGAAAACAGAATATTTCGTGGACGCTGGTATTCAAATTAAGTTATAGCGTCATGTCTCTGATAACATCCAAAACCAACCACCGAGATAGCTGAGTCTTCAGTATCACAAAATGATATCCGGGGTTAAATTTGTCCATTTGTGAGTTCAAATTCTGATGTCTCTAAGGACCCGTCTTGCAGATAAATTTATACTCGTTAAATCTATTGGGTCTCTTAAGTCTTCACGTTGGCAAGGTATGGTAGTTTAGAGAGTGAGATACCTTCTTCGTCACTTGCCTGCGGCTCAGAATTGTAAGATTCATCGCTAGTAACAACCTGAGTTACTTATTAGTGTGATGTTAATAAACAATCAATTGATCAAGGCACCCGAGATTCTTTATGAGGAACTATTGAGAACTGTTTGTTGCGAATAATAGGGTACCAGTTTAAGTGTCGATCTCGTCATATTCACTGTTGTGAATTAAAATAAACTTAGGTTCCACTCCAACCAAGCTTTATTGTAAAGAATAAAATCAGTTGGAACAGCATTGTAGTAATACGTGGAGTTTTGAAAAGGTATTCTTTAAAAAGGCTGTGTTAATCTAAAACTGAGCTCTTCAACGTTACCGGGTGCTGTGGATTTTCAAATTTAAAATCATGATCTTGGCTTCATTAATACTAAGTGTGCCGTTCTAGGATTTTCTCCTGAATATTACAATTTTTGTATGGCATATTTTCAGTCTAATAATTTACTTGGTTATTTAATTTGGTTAATATTATTAAGATTATTGCTTTATTAAAGTTTATAGCATGTTTCAATAAAACCTGGAAAATACCAATTTGATCGAATCATTGAATGGCTCACACACATTATACCAGTATCTACTACTCTTTTACACCACTGTTACACCATAAATCGAATTGACTCTATAAATTGTTGACTTATGAACAAAATTATAAACGCATTGTCAATAATTGCAATATATTTATGAATGTGGGGAAAACCTGTGGTTCTCTTTATTTGGTATTCTAAGAAAATAGTTTGTTGCTCTCCTACAAACTAACAAAGGAAAACTTGTTTTGATCATTTTAACTCACCACAATAAGAAAACTGGCGAAGTCCCCTGTAAGGTTTTTAAATTCGAAATTATAACTTTTTATAATCTTTCTAAAGACAGTACAGATACTACCGATGCTAAAAAAGCCGCCTATTCTGTGTCTGCAATACGTTGTCGATTGGCTTTTGACAGTTTTCCCCTCTGTTAAATATTGGAAGAATAAACTGTCAAATTATTTTCAAGCTGAACACAGGGATTATACGAGGGGGTACCAAAAGAAACCGAACTCATTTTTTAAAATCTTATGTATTCAATTCTGAAGCACAAACCTTCGACCCTCCTTTCAAGGTACTTCTCCACTTGCACTGATACACTAATCTAATCTTTTATTCCATTTTTCAAAACATTTTTTAAATTTATCAATTATGGTGCTTGACAGTGATTCCGTCGTTTATTTCTCAACCTTTGTGACTAAGGATTGCAATATCAGACCAAAAGTTCAATACCGGTATTCGATATTTTTTTAGATTTTAATACCGGTAGTAGAAATTTTCGAAAAGGAAAGAAAACACAGGTGTTTCTTTGTTTTATTTGTCTGTTTTATTGGAGAGTGTAAATATAAAAAAAATTGTTTTCACCGTTTACTTTTAATTGTATTAGCTCGTGTTTCAAAGAATTGCCAACACCTTTACTGTAGTTTATAACACAGTACTCCTTATAGTATTCATCGATTTTGGTAGGTTTTTAAAACCTCTGGTGGATAGCGATTTTTTATATTCAATAGAAGTGCAAAACACTCGAAAGGGCAAACCATCCTAATGCTATCATTTTATTTATAATTTCATCTAAATTATCTTTTTTTTTTCTAAATAATCTAAACTCCCACATGGCTTGGGCTTAGAAACTAGGCTTAAATTTGTATCTTCATCGCAATTAGATTATATCCTCTTTAACCAATTTGCATCATGTTTCGTTTTTAAAAGTGTATGGAGTCCGCTCTTGTACTTCCTCCATTCACTTTAATAACTCTTGAATATTTTTACACTCAGCCACCATATTCTTTTCATCATATAAGTAATGAAACCAAACCGAAAAGCATTATCAACAGATTTTTGTATGTTCTGTGAGGTTATTTTTATTCAATATTTTGGGTTATTATTTATAAGTATATATGCAATGGATCTGAAAAATATTTTGAACCCTAAGGTATGATATGGAAATACAATATGAATAAAAAAACTCACCAATTTAAAAATATCAAAATATTACGCACTTTCTTCACAACTGCAACTTTGTTTTCACATATACGGATATCCCACTACAAATCCTGCGCGTATGCAGTATCGCTCTGAACTGCAATAGGACAGTTTTGGTCCACCTCCTTGGATGATTCACATAATTTATCACTTCTCTTGATTATACGATGCAACTTTATATTCTCAGTCTAATTAATTTTGCCCGTTAGGGAGACATACAGGTAAAAACAAAAACCTATACTATTTTGCTTTGTTGGCAATCCTTGAACATATAGTGTGTGAAGACAGTTTAAAAAATTTCTAGTAAATACCGGAAGAACGGTATTTAAGCTTGTGAATATCAGTATTACAAAATTATGCAAATGACTAAAAATACCGGTATTGCAATCCCTATTTGTGACAATAGCAGAACGCTTTCCTTTCTTACCTGTTTTAATTTGAGGAAACAAAAAAGGGTCGCACGGAGTAAGGTCGGGCGAGTGTGGAGGATGAGAAACAAGGGTCAAACCATTTTTTTTATCAAAAATTGTCGTACAGACAGGAAGGACTCTGTGAGCAGGGGCATTGTGAAAATTCGCTGCTGAAATGAGCTCCAAGTCACTCCCAACAGCTCCACGATTTCTTTATCGGTCCATCGTCGATTCTTAATGATTTCATGAACTTTTTCATCATTTTTACGGGTTCAGACCTTAAAAGGTTGACCAGTGACATTTCAATAGTTTTGAAAAGGGAAAACTACTCAAACACTTGAGTTTTTATATAGTATCGTCCTTGTACGCCGTTTTTAACATTTCAAGAGTTTCTGTTCCAGTTCTTCCAAGCAAAATGCTGAATTTCCCTGCCGTTCCCTACTTGCCCATTGCAAAACCGACGATCACACGAAACAGTTGTCACTATAAAGTCTTCCGGAACTACTTTTTATATTCTAAATTGTCGTTACTCGGCTCACTGATTCAGGAATATTAGCTCCATGAGATCTTAGCGACAAAACGCAGCACTACAAAAACTCTGCCTACCAAAAAAATTCGTTCGGTTTCTTTAGGTACTTTGCTTTTAACCACTCGCAGAAGAAAGAAGGTTATATTCCTAAAGCAAATGGCTCTAGACGAATGATATATCCATTTATTTTCCAGACATCAGATTCATCCAATTCTAGAAGAAGAGAGATGATGAAATAGAGCTTGTGCTAGAGTACAAAACAGTGGGTAAACTGGCTCGAAAACCGGTGTTTAGTAATTCAGGAAGAAAAAAAAATTCTGTGTAAAGTGTAACAAAATTTATCTTTCCTAATCACACCGTATATATTTATAAGTTCTGTGTTGATTTAGGTGAGTGGTCAAAAATATATATAGTTTTTATGAAATATGTAAGTTTTCTCTCACCATTATTTAATAAATATTTTTAATTTTTATGTTTATCGTCAGCTCTCTACTACTATATATGTAATAATTCTTCAATTATTTGGAAAATACACTGTCAATTATACAATAAACATTTCGATTGAAGTTAAAAATATTAAAAATACATATAGTAAAAAGATAATTATTTTAAGCGAAATCTAATGGGCGTATAAGAAAATCTCACTCACTATTTCTCAAGTTATGGAATGGGCTCAATTCATTTGACGTCATAGTCACATGATAGTGAAAAAGCCACGTTATTCTAGCCAATCAATTCAAAAACTCATGCGACGTCATAGTCACACGATAAAAACTATTTAGTGTTTCCAGCTAATCAGTTCACGCGCTCCGGTTGTGCAAAGTTTTGCTCTTTACAGAAACTTTCTCTTAAAAAGAGTACATATATATACAAAATTCATTTTATTTAAAAGTATTAACATAAAGTATGATTAAAAAAATCTTTTCGAAGCATTTTTTTTCTTAACATTTAAACATCTTTACAACAAATTTTATCTAAGTTTTACAAATAAAACAACAAGTACATTAAGTTTAATATTTGTTTTCCATTGAATTCAAAACAAACATTAAACTAATTGTACTTGTTGTTCTATTTGTAAAACTCAACTAAAATTTCAAATTTCATATTTGGATAAAGATGTTTAAATGTTAGGGAAAAAATTTCTTCAAAAGATTTTTTTAAATTAAAAAAAAATCATATTTTGTGTTTACACTTTTAAATAAAATTCATTTTGTATACATATGTACTTTTTAAAAGAAAGTTTCTGCGAAGAGCAAAACTTGGCAACATCGGAGCACGTGAACTGATTAGCTACACTAGATGAGCGGTCGCCAAACTTTTTGATCTTACGGACCAGTAAATTCATAATTTAAATTCCGCGGATCACTAATAGGACTTTTTGAGTGTTAAATTATTGTTATGAATCGAGTTATGTTTCAATGCATCTTAAAACATAGCATAATATGCTGAGTAAATATATTCCACATATTTCTGAGGACCAGCGAAATTTTCTCGTGGACCATCACTTTGGCGACCTCTGCACTAAATAGTTTTTATCGTGTGACTATGAAGTCGCATGAGTTTTTGAATTGATTGGCTAGAATCACGTGGCTTTCACTATAATGTGACTATGACGTCACATGAATTGAGTCCATTAATCACGAGTTCGTGCATGTTAACTTTAATGGAAAATATTATAATTGAAAATTTGTGAAAGTCATAAATTTCTTTTTAAAATTTTTTCACTGCACATTTTACTGCAAACCAAGGGTCTCAAACTCAGAGACTGACTGGCGCGAAATAAACAAGGTTTAATTTAATGTGGGCTGCCAAGAAAATTAAAATTCATGGAAACATTGGTTTATTTAGAATAATACATTACAATAAACATCTATAAAAGAACAAGAAAAATTTAATATGTCTGCTACCATCTTTTCTATTTAGGGAGAAATTCTGATATTTTATTATATATATTATTGTGCGCCAAGATATTGACTAGGTCGCAAAAACACTCGTTGTGGGCCAAATGTGGCCCGCGGTTCCACACTTGTGAAGGTCCCTCGAGACCTCACTTTGAGAACGAGAATAATTTTGAGTCACAAAAGAACCAGTAGCCATTTTTATAAATAACTTTCTTTATTTGGTTATCTTTCCCAAATAGAATCAAAGACTTATTAACAATAATAATACTAATATTATGAGGTTTTAAAGATAATATCTTTTAAATTAACTCAATTAATTAATGATCTAATTAATTAATTTATTAAATAACGATCACGCAGAAATTACCACGATAAGAGATCCCAGAATTATATTTAATAATGTTCTTATTGAACATTTAACTTTAATCTGACTCTTAAAACTTTAATGAGACTTTAAATTCAAAATAATATTTACCACTCGGAATCTCAATTCTTTATGAGATTAAATTATCAACCACAATAAGACTTCAATTCAAATTCACTATAACTCTATGTTTCAATATCTATCTCCTACTGCTCCAACTTTACTATTTCGTTTGACTTAAATACTGAATCTAATCTGCATAACAAGGAATCCTGTCCGCTTTTTGGAGTTGATTGGAAATAGGTAGGGAATTAAATTTCCCTAAAAAGGTCGGTTCAGAAGGTTAGTGATAAAGTTCCGTATAGATTCGTCACACACTCCTGCTGCATTACTGATTGAAAACTCTTAAGACTCTTAAAAAAGAAATGTTTTAAGGTATCCAACTACGTTCGGAACCGTGATTTTGCAAAAGCGTATAAATGGATAATATTTTTGGTATTTAGTGTCACTTAGATTAGAAAAAGTACATAAAATTGCTTTAAGAATAGTATTACAATAAAAAATTAGTGAAGTACAATATTTTGACAAAAAATGACCAATAGTTCATACCTCTGTACAGAGGCTGAACTAGAATTTATAAAATATATAACTTATAGAGGTGGACTTATCCACACATTTTAATACAACAGAGGAGATAAATTTTAAGAAAAAAACGCCGATAATTATTTCAATTGGTTATAACTCTAAAAATAATGTGAATTTTTCAAAAAAAAAATACTTCAGACTCTCTGGAGAAGTCTTTACTTTATATAAGTAAAATATTATTATTTTAGAAGCATTTTTTATAAAAGTAGAACATTTTGAAAAAAGGTTATTCTAAGTTCATTTTTTGCCAAAATATTGTATTTAAATATTTTTTTTTGTCAAAATGTCTTTAAAGCAATTTTATACATGTATTCTAATCTAAGTGATACTAAATATCATGAAAGTTATCCATTTATGCGCTTTTTTTAAAATCACGGTTCCGAACGTAGTCGGATACCTTAAGAGTTATAACACACCCCTAATTCAAAGCAAATATTTTTTTAATTAGGAATCTGGATTATTATTTTTTGCAAAATAGTTATGTATGTGCAATTTTCTTGCATTTTATGAAATCAGATATTCATGTTGATGCTGTTTGTAAAAGGCAAAGGAGTATGAAACTAATATTTTCGAACGATTTGACAGTTAACGGTAAAATAAGCTTTCAGATGTTAATTGATTTTATTCAGAAATAAGAAAAGAAAAGAAAAAAATCTGAGATTAAATGCTTTTGCATAAAAAAACGCACCTATAATAGTATCTTCTGCGTAGATGCTTAGCCAAGACTCTTCATACAGGAAACGTTAGAAAAGACATTCCTAATTAAACATTTGGATATTTTAAAAACAATTGGGAAAAGTATATGTGAGCAAGTGTAATGAAATTTATCAACATCAAAAGAGACTTTCAATTCGAATAAAAAATATCCCGTATACCTGAGGGAAAGAATAGTAAAAATATATTTTCCTTACGAAAAAAATAGCTTTTATTTTTATTCAATTCAAAAATGGAATGTATCATTTAGCTCAGTGATTCTCAGCATTTTTTTGTGGTACGTTTTTAGCAGTTTTAAAATTTGGCTGCACACTAACAATAAAATAAGTTTAAAAGAATTTTTTACTTATCTTTAATACATCATGTAAAGTAGTTTCAATTTTAAATAAAATAATATGTACGACAATGCCAACAAAATGTTTATTGAGTAACTAATTACAAATTAATAATAATAATACATTTAATCCAAAATTTCAGCTTGATGAGTTTTGATAATTTCGTTTATATTGGGCCATAAAAATGACCATACCACTCTAATTTCGTCTTCTACATTTAAAAGTTTTGATCTTTTTTTTAATTTTTATATTTATTAATACTGAAAATCTGAATTCAAACACAAATAAAATGTAGAAAATTGTAACAATATTTTGAAGTGTTTTGGCTATTATTGGATATGTCTCTAATTTTAATTCAAAATGAATTAATTGACTCTTCCGAATATTTGAAACTAAATCTCTCTCTCGATTATGATAAAGTGAAATTAATTCTTCCTCTTCATTCAAAGTTAACTCATATACAGATGTATCCGTTATCAGAAATGGATTACCACCTAATCAATTTTTTTTACATCTAAATTTGGAAAGTAATGAATTGCTCTCTCTCTCTTCTCTAGTGATGTCAAATGGTCAATAAGAATTTTATGAATGGTTTATTTCTATAAAACAACCCAATGTTTCTTTTCTAGAATTTTATTTTTTCAATTCCTACTAATAGCTCACGCTCTCTATATATTTATATATTTATCTTGGTGGAATTTTCAATTGTTAATAAAATACATTTTAAAGCGCTCAATTGAGCTGAAATTTTATATACATGATTATTTTGGATGACGATTCAGTAATTTAATAAAAATTAATGAAAAATAATTTATTAAAACAAATTATTTAAAGATATACAAATACAGCCACGTTGGCATCATTTTTGGCGACTTGTGTCAAAACTTGAAAAGGTTTTGAACTGAAATTTTATATAAACGATTGTTTTGGATGACAATATGATACATTAGTGATAATTAATAAAAATTAATTACTACTTAATGCTGTGATTCTGGCATATGTATATACATATTTATATTAATTGTAACTATTTAATAAAAAGTAGCTAAAATAAAATTTATCTTTGTTGATCTAAGTAGGAATTGACTTAATTTTTCTTTATATTACTTGTGTGTGTGTGTGTGTGTGTTTTAATCATAGTTTTAGTATAATGAATAATTTTTTAAAAAAATTTGGTGGCACACCAAAGAGCCTCGTCACCATAGTTGTGAATCACTGTTTCGGGTAATAAGTATATTAATCTAGGTCAGTAGTTTCCAAACTTACTGGGCCCGTGAAATCGCTTTTATGCCAAAAAAATAGCCATGAACCTCCTAGTGAAATAACTCTATTGCAATGCATAACAGAAAAAAATACGAAAATTTTAAATTGGTGTCCTGAAAATGTTATTGGTACTTTTTATATAATGAGACTATTTCATAAATTAATTTAAATAAAAGTATAACTTTGGTTAAAATAAATTTATGTACAAGTAAATATCAGTTGCTTTAGAACAGGGGTGGGCACACTTTTCCAGGGTCAGATCTGCTTCTAATTTTTCAAGGTGTTGAGGTCCACTCAGTGTCAGTGACAAACACAATGGGGGGGAGGGTCCACGGAGCCACACCCTCCCTATAGCCCCTGATTTCTTTCCCAATTTATTATAATCATATGTACATATAATCCATAAAAGTTAATTTAGTATTTGTTACTAATATTTTTTTATTAATTAATACTAATTATTTATTCAGTAACTTATTTTTTACTGCCCCTTCCCGAGATAATCTTCAATAGGCCAATGTCGGGTTTGAAAAACTTACATTCAAATTTAAGTAAGTAATAAATAAAAATTGAGCGAACTCTTTACCATCGCATAAGGATTTGTGGGTAAATAATCCTATTTAAAGGTCGAGCGAGCGCTGACGAATGAGAACGCATACTCGAAAAAACTTAGCTGGTGACTCCTCGCCGAATTGTTGTCTATTGCTCTACTCGGTTGCGCGCCAAAGGGCCGCCATGTTGGATTTTATGTGATTGAAGCAAAATGAAGACGTTATTATATAGATGATGCCCTCCTCATTTTACCAGCAGGCCTTGGGCCTGGCGTGTGTGTGTGTGTGTGTGTGTGTGTGTGTGTGTGTGTGTGTGTGTGTGTGTGTGTGTGTGTGTGTGTGTGTGTGTGTGTGTGTGTGTGTGTGTGTGTGTGTGTGTGTGTGTGTGTGTGTGTGTGTGTGTGTGTGAATAAATGACATGTTTTGAGCCAGAATCGAACTTAATTTTAAAAAGGAACTTTATTCAAGTAATTCTCGACATCATCTGACGCTAAGAGGCAGAGAGAAAAAATAAATGCCAAAGTGAAAACTAAGTGTGTTATCACAAAAAACCAGATGTTATAAGTATCTCAGATTTTATTAGTGTACATGAAAGTTAATGCTGACATATAGGGCTATTGAACATAATGATCTGGAATCAGAAATGTTTAATAGTTAGGACATATGTTTCGGAGAAATAATTGGGTGATTAATTTGATAATTGTAGGTGTTATGAAAAATAAAGTTGAGTGCTAGATAAGGAATTTAATTTTAAAATTTTTTATTTAATTATCCTTACATATATATATATATATATATATATATATATATATATATATATATATATATATATATATATATATATATATATATATATATATATATATATATATATATATATATATACTATATTGCTGCGTATTGGGGTATGATACGAGATTGATAGACTTTCGATCCTCGCCTCCCCCACCTCTTGAAAAATTCCTGTGTGCGCCACTGCCCAGTGTCATAGGTGTGGTGATGTAAGGAAAAAGTCTACAATATTTATTATAACTAAAGAATAAGTACGGAATATATGTTCTTACCTACAAAACTAAAATAAAAAAACTAACAATTTTAAACCGCGTTTAAAGCAAAATGCAAGATACAAACATAATAATAATAGCCACAAAAATAATATCAAATGATGCATTTATTATCAAGCAATTCAAAGTACATTAAAAAATAAAGCATTTATATCTAAAGTTAGTTTTCGTTGTTATATTCAGCAGAAGACTTAGTCTGCATACTGTCCGCCAATCTTGAATATTTCCGTATACAATTACTGACAGCTAATCCTCGAGTGGTCATCCCGAAATGTCTTTGCGGTCCACCAGTCGATCGCGATCGACATTATATTTACGCAAGCCTTAGAAATATGTACGTAACGTACTCTATCTTCGTAAGCTATACAAAGAATAATTATACTGCTTTTTTCTGTTGAAAACTAAGGAATTTTTTTTGCATCCACTTTACATCCCAGGATCCTCCACGAAACAGAACTAAGCTGTTGACTAGGGGCACGAATTTTTCATACTGCTATATTTTAGACAATTTATTGCATGTAGTGGCGAGATTTTGTTTCTATTCAATCCTACATTAACGGCCGCATCCTCGATAAGCCTGACTTCCCCCATTTGAGAGACGCTTGTAATAACTTATACTATTTTACTTGCCCATCTAAAATTTTTGACTTTGAAATTTTTAGTTTGTAGTCAAAATTTTTTACCCCCAAAATCAGCGCTGATTTATTTTAACTTTCATAATAATGGAAATAGGTCACAACCATTTTATTTTATATTAAACCTTTCACTCAGTGGCGCATACAAGGGGGTGGGCTGTGGGAGGGGGTCCCAGGGATCGCCCTCCCCCTCTCACAACCCTTGAATTCTTTTTTCGATTTATTACAACCCTACGTATGTAGTGCGTAAAATTTTTGAAGTATTTGTTTCTTATGATTAATTTTATTAATTAGTGCTAATTATTTATTCAATAATGAATTTTTTACTGTTTTTGTTTCCTTAAATTGACAAAATTAAAAGAATGTATTAGTCGACGTATTGGAGTAAATTCTTTATTGATATATATTTATAAATTTAAAGAACTGATATCCATCCAATATTATTTTATGATTTACTAAAATCTGTTTGACAATACAAATTCTAGAGTTAAAAAACAGAGAGATAATTAACTTTTTTAAAAATAAATATACCTATTTTTAAAAAAAAAGTATTAATTTTCTTTTAAATAATAAAAATAAAATGGTGGTAAAAGTAGCTGACACATAATTAAGTATTTATCTACAATTCGAATTACGCAATTAAATATTTACGGACAGCAAGAAAAAAAAAGGGCAATGACGCTTGTTCGTTTTTACACGAGCTTTTATTACACAAAACATACACAAAAAATAAGTCATAACAATATGCTAATTACACATTCCGTTTAAAAAGACAATTGTCCGAGTCTATCACCTGTCTTTATACCATCTTTCACACCCTAAAACAACTCAACCCAACTCCTATTTTTTATTGCATCAACCTTGAGCAGTTTGTTGCGTTCGCTTTGCCCTTTTTGAGAGCAGACACAAAATAAAATCAAAACACAGACGGCATTTTTAACCTTCCGACTCGTTAATTTTAAAAAAGGAAATGGGAAAAGAAAAGCAACGAACATTCTATCACACCGACCTTCTATGACTGTTTGAACACTGCAGGGCAATATTTTAAAAATCATCATCGAGCGTTTTTGATTTGCGTTTTATTTATTCCCCCTTATATATATATATATATTAGACAGTCTATTTTTATTTGTTTATTTCTATAAATGAATGTCGGTTGTTGCATTTGAATTGTTTTAAGCTTTGAGTTTTCATTGCACTTTGCCGAAGTAAAATGTGGTGCAATCAATTGGTGAATGAGATTATGCATTCAATTGAAATTTTAAGTATCTACAGTATAGCCTGTTTTTATGCGGTCTTTTTTTACGCGATTTGTTTTGTGCATTTTTATGTCCGATTTTTTTATGCGATGCAATCTTTTTTTTTTGAAATTTCAATGACTTTGGCGCCACTGTATTGTTTTATATCTACTTACTAGTGGAGTAAAGGAGAATGTTGGACCTCCCCCCCATCTGAAAGTCATGTTTCACCTTTAATATTTTATAAATTGGGTAAATACTTATTTAGCGTTAGTCAAGCCTTGGGCCCCTAGAGTCCTGCGCCCCTCCGTGGCAGGACTCAATGGCGTTGGCGCCACTGTAATGTTTTCTATTTACTAGTTGCGTAACGAAGAATGTTAGGACCCCCTCCCCCTTAAAGTCAGGTTTTGCCTTAAATATTTTATAAATTGGGTAAATATATATTTAGCGTTAGTCAGGCCTTGGACCCCTAGAGTCCTGCACGTTAGAGTCCTGTGGGTGTACGTTACGCCACTGAAATGTAGTCACTTCAAGACGCTCTGTTCATTTGTTATAAACAATCTCCCGACAATGCGCATTCAGTAGCTTTCTCTCAACTCTCCAGCAGCCCGCGCTTGATTGAAGACGAAACTTTCAATGACAGTGATATTATCAATAATTTGATAAATTATGAAGACGGACAAGAAGAACCTGATTCTTTGAGAGTGGATAAAAATATGCAGGGATCCAGCTTTCCAACCAATTGGAAAAGCATTTTCTTAAAATAGATACATATTAAGAAAGGAATATAAAATTCCAAAAAGGGCTTCAATCATGTATATCTGGTTATTGTGACATTTACAAGCAACTAACCACACGACCTTCGTCACAAAAACTCACCTCTTACTTTATGTGCCAAAAAAATTAATTAATTAAAGTAGTACTTTCAAGTGAAGAAAGCGATTTTGAACTTATTTCTTACAGGGCTTTGGATTACGATGAGTAGTAATGAATTATGCATGTGCATTTTGAAAACTTATCCGTGTATACAATGAGAAACTATATGTTTTTAATATGATTCCTTTTGTAATATTTAATTATTTATTTGGTTATGGAAGTACACTCTTACATAAATTTCGTAAATAATTGCCATATTTTATAAATGCGACTTTTTTATGCGGTCCCTATATCCACTGCATAAAAAAAAATTTCTGTAGTATTTCCACGAATTAGTTTGTTTTATGTAAGAATTTATGAAATTTTTGAGTATTTTTTGTGCATTTTTATTCAACTGTACGTTGATACTGAAGTCCTTATACTATTCAAGAAATTTCGCTGGTTTGAGTCATTTTATAATTTAATTCATACCACGTGTACCTTCCTCTTCAACTAAAAAAATCCATTTTAATTGCTATATGTTTTGTAAATTGTAACACTTGAGTTGAGCAAAAAATTGTACGATTGATAATTAATTCTTCTTTTTGTATTGAAAACATTTATAAAATCCCCGTGCACCATGAAATATCACATGGGGCTCACAGAAGTAAGTATAAATCATATATTACAAGGAAAGGGGGAAAATTGAGGTTATGAAGAATTACAAACATTTGCAACAAATTCAAAAAAAACTTTTTAAAAGCACTTCTGGTGGAAAGAAGTAATGAAAATTCGAAGACCAATTCATATGAAGTACCTTGAGAGAGTCAGTCTTAGGATCTTTCATTCTCTGACAAACTTGGAACAAACATACCAAATTTGTATAGAGGGAGCACATATTCTAGATTGTATTCGCCACCAATATTATAATCACAGAAAGTGATTGAACTCATCAGAGCTGGCATCCTAATCTTCAAACATCCACAACAAGCCAGCATGGACTTGGAGTCTTGACAGGTTTAAAGTACGTCAACCACTTTACACGGAAGGTCTTCAGTGTCTTCAAAACTGGAACTATAGTTCTACCAAAACAATGACGACCATGAGTTCACGACTATGACCACCTGGCCGCCATGACCACTTATATAAAATAACACGCACGTAAATTATAATTTTATATTCTTAATGGAAGCACATTTCAAAGGAAAAGACGGTGGGAAGCCATAAATAGTAAAATTCTTCTCTTATCTACCTTTTTGCAAAAGATTTTTGACTGAAACATTGTCCTTAATATCAACAATTCAGTTTTCTTCCTTAATTATGAGTTCATTCATTTTATATATTCGTTTTTAAATATTCTCTGAAGACAGTGAAGTTAGCTAGCCACTCAAGTATCTATCCCTTTATTTGACTTTTGATTTAAAATTATGAGACTCTCTGCCAGTAGTTAATGTAAAAGAATCTTTATTATAACCTAATGAAATGTAGCTTCCTATGGGCTAAATTTATGACGGTCACGTGATAAATACAATCACGTGTTCTTCATTGATTTCCAAGTTTTCATTCGTCTTGTATGTGTTGTTCTTGTAAAATCAAATACAACTTCAAATTTGATAGTTTAGTAACAAAGTTTTCAAGTATTAAGGTTTTCCAATTTTTTTCTTTCCAAATTAAAAATAAAATCTGTACTTTTCCGTTTGAGCCGTAGCTAATCTCGCCAAGTTGGCGTTATTGGCAACAACACACAATATACACATAAAAAATATTAATAAATATTAGTTATCATTGGTTTTTCATCCATTTTTAATGTATTATGAAAAAGACGTTACAGATAAGAAAAAACCGCTTCTTGTTTTGAAATCTGTTGTGAAAGGTTGCCAGTGGGAGTATTCCGTTTGACGTCGGTTGTATCATTTTTGGCGACTTAATCATCCACGCCGGCGAAACAGAAAAGTACCAAATAATCTTATATTACATGTGTACCCTTAAATCAAACACATTTTGTTTACAATTATGTTCACAGCCATCATTTTTTTAAAAGAAAGTTTCAGTAAAAAGAAAAAGAGGTGGCAACAGTGTAGCGAGTGAACTGATTAGCTGGAAACATGTGTTGCCAATTGCTTTCCATGGCTAGATTGCTCGCGGTAGGCCAAGTAGTCATGTTGTAAATTTTTAGTCTACGCTGTCGAGTCACGTTCTCGAAATCTAATCTTACTGAAGACTCGTACGTAGAGAATGTGATGGACTTTAAAATGTCGAGGCTCAAAGTAGTCCGCTAGCGAGGGCAGGAAGTTCGGAGAAGAGTTGCCAACTCAAGTGCAATTCTCTTCATCGTTATAATCATCCATGTTGCTTCAAAGAGTGCTACGTCAATTAAAATTAAATCAAATCCATCGAAACATAAGAGGGGTTGCCAGATGAAATATTTTTATAACCTTAATTTAAATAAGTGTTCTGGTTCCACCATTTGTTTTTTGACACAGTAATTGGTTTAAGCATTTTTTATGAGGCAAATCCTGGTTTCCTTGTTATTTCCTTCTCTTGAACCCTAGTATGTCCACAAAACTCTTTCAAGAGGGGGCTCTATTGTCAAAAGTCCACCATTTTGGTATCATACTCCAATACGCCGCCCAACATATTCTTTTGATTTGGTCGTTTTTCGGGAACAAAAACAATACAAAATTAATTATTGAATAAATAATTAGCACCAATTAATAAAATTAATTATTAATAATAAATACATAATTAAATTTTACGTAATATGTACATAGGATTATAGCCAATCAGAAAAATATTCAAGAGCTATGGAGGTGGGGACTCCGGACCCCTAGGTCACCCCCCCCCTTGTGTGCGCCACTGACCCTAGTATAACACATAATGTAATAAAAATCCAAATAAATCGTACAAACTTAATCGTTTATCGTTTAAATTTAAATTAATGATTATAATTCGAGTGTGCGACGGATTGTCAACTCTTGATAAAGTGTTTGCTCTATCTAAAAGCTCTGAAACGGAACTTGCCAAGTCGTTAAAGAGAGATTAATGATTAAACTAATACATCCAACTCTCCTTAAACTATTCTTAGTCAGTAAAGATATTATTTAATATTAAACAGGCTATAAATGTGTGTCTTGTTTTCAGTTATGCATAAATTACTTGATTCGTGTAAAAGTAGGAGGTGGAAATTTCTTAATGATATGTATTACACGTAACTTTTTTTACACGATAAGGTTGTTGGAAAATCGTGTAAAGGAAATAATGTGCAAAAAAATAAAAGAAAAAAAAAGAGACACTGGTTTTCCCGTTATGCAAAACCATGCAAAATAAACTCAATCACTTTGCTTGTAAAGAAACATGTGAAAAGTAATGGAAACTCAACTAGATAAGTTTTTAGATAGGAGTATTTGTATGCATGTGTTTATTTTAACAGTTACATACACTTAACATTGTAACATTTAGAAACTTAATATTTATATATTTAAAGTTGCATACTTATTTATTTTACATTGCTATTAAATTCATTCATATTTCGATCAATAATAAAAATAAAATTAAGAGCGCATACATATCATCTGAAAGACAAATAGCAAAAATCAATGATGCTAGATCAGAGGGCCATATGTGGCCGGCCGGCCCATCGAGCCTTTTTAAATGGCCCGGATATGATCCATTGCTCTGAGAAATTTAACTATTTAAGAACATTGTTTTAAAAATTTAGTGGGAAATTCTTTGTCAAGAAATCAAATATTTCACTTTGCTTTTTGCTGTGGGTATCGTACGGGTTCGAATTGATAGCATCAATTTTATGAGTGGAACTAGTAATTTTTAACTATCTTGCAATCGAAAAATATTCGAAGAAAATATATCGTTTCAAGAAGATAGGGAGGTTGACTATTTTGTAGAGAAAAACAAATATGGATCAGTAATTGTTTCAATTGTCATGAAAGTGCTGTATTTAAAAAATACCGATAAATAGGAACCATTCAATTGCACTTTTCCTCGAAGATCTCTTTCAAGAGGTGATAAATAGGCTTTCTTGAATAATCTTTGCAACAGCAACTAAGTGTTTTGTCAGTGGCTATATCACAGCGGGGTAACAAAGACATCCTATGAAGTTATGTTATTAGCATTCATATGAAACCGTTTACTGATGCATAAATTGTGAAGGCGTGTTTCTTAAATGCTTCTAATTTAGTGTTAGTGACAAAAATAAAAACATAAAAAAATGATAATTAAAAAAGGCAAAACAAGAGTTATAATATTTTGATCAATTTTCCACATTTTAAATTTCCAATGTTATCTTGGTTTTAAAAAGCATTTATTTTTTCTCCCCCCTCCTCACCCTTTATCCTCTTGTTGCGGCCCGTATGAAATAATTAAGATATGTATGCGACCCCGTGAAATAACTAAAATATTATATGTGTGCGGCTCAGCAGAAAAAAAGGTTAAGTACCCCTGTGGTAGAATAAACTAGACGTGTAGAAAAAAATCGCACTTTTTCTAGGACTGTGTTATTTCAAATTTGCGTAAAAAAGAGTTGCATACAATATTTATACTTAAGATATGAATTAAGATATGAATATTTAAATATAATCTATTTTTGCAATATATTCCCCTCCCCCTTTTCTGTTTAACTAATAGCAACATGAGCAATATAATAAATTATATCATCTCTGCTTTCCTTTATTATTTGTCAATTATTCATCGGCAAAAGGGATAAAATGTATTTTTCGAGAGATTTTAGCAATTTATAATCAATTAATTTATAAAATATCTTTGAAATTGTTCATTTTTCTCTTTTATGGTCTATCCATATTTATTTCATAGAATAACTTGGCAAAGTATGAAGTTTTTCATTTATTATACACTTAAACTGACTTGTCCAGTTATTTCATGAAATTCCTATTTATTCTATGAAATAACTGAATTATACACTTTAACGGTAACATATACGTGCCCCCACTGACAGTTAAAGAACATTTGTCTATGATTTGAAAAGTAATTAATTTTATTTTAATGCTTTAATTATATATAATTTTCTTTTTAAATTTTTTACTAATAAATTTACTAATAAATTTAAATACATGTTTTTATTAATAAATTGTGGGATTTATTGAGCACACATTCTCTCCGCATAAATAAATCTACAGTGTAATAAATAAAAGGCCTTAATATACATATATTTTTATTATTTCATTAAAACGTTGAATTTTGTTCTTTTTGTATAATTATTTAAAGAATATTTCTCTATTATATCAAAGTTTGAGCGTAACACTAATTAAAATCTTTCAATGTATACTTCTGTGATTTAATATTTTTATGTTTCAACCTACGCTCGGAAAATCTTTAAATATCGAGAAAGCTCTCGATTTAACGATTCATAACGATTTAACGATTTCATTATGATTTAAGCGAATTCTATTCAAAATCAAAAAAGATTTTTTTTCTGAGCAGCGGTAACATGCGCCTGTGTTTGGGGTTTTCCTTTTTGTTATGAGGATTCCCCATTTCGATGCAGTAAAGCCGAATAAAAGGGGTTTTTTTCAATTCCCTCCCTATATATATATATTTATTTATTTTGTAAGGGCACCCCCTGGGATGCCCTTCTCCTAGATTATCAGTGTAAGCTAGAGGTGTAGGAATAAATGAAGAACTAGAAGCTGCCATAATCTTAATATTACTTTATTAAGATCTTATCTTAAACCAATAACAGATTAGATAATATGATATGTGAGAGAATCTACGGTGGCTAAACACGCAATATCTAATACCGAAATAACGTAACTCGGTCCACTATCAATAACTAATTCGCCTAAGCTCTATTTCAATGTAAACACAGATCCGAATCTTTAAATGGTAACTCCTACCTTAATGTCCGACGAAACGGCAATCTATCTGATCCTAGCTGAAGTTGCGGTTCACTGGCATTCAATGATATGCACCTTGACTAAAGACTCTCTGCCACGGGTGACCTCTCTTGACTGTCACTTAACTTCTCGAAATACTCTTCACACTTAAAACACGGCTGTTATATAACACTCCCCAAATGCCACACCGCTTACTCTAAACTTCTGTTATTTAAAAGCTTCCTAATTTTCGCCTTTCCTTCACGTTTTACTTCTCGGGTTGGTTGGAAAAGAATTGTCATTTATTCTGGCCCCAAAGAAACCAAAAGGACATGTTAATGAAAAAACGCGTGGACCCGTCACAATTTATTTATATAAATATCTTGTTCAAATTTTCAATCGTCAATAAAATACTTTTTATTCACTCATTGAATTTTAAATGCATTTTTTAAACTTGTAGTAGATGGTACTTGATGTTGATACAGTTTTTTCAAATATTAATTAATTAACAAAAGTTTATTTTTTAATTTTAAACTTATTTTGCGTTATTTCTGACGAAATTAGATTTATCTGCAACAGATGGTGCTAATAAGTTTTTCTAAAAAAGTAGATATTGACTTTTAAAAAAAAATTTATATTACTTTTTTATTATTTTGTTTACTTCGGAGAAGGGCAGCAGTAAGCAAAGCCTTTATATTCTTAAAAACGAAGTGAAGGTAAGTTGTTTTTTGCGTTTTTTACTGTCCACATATATCAATAAATGTAATACAAACTAATTGAAAAAAAGTTTTAGCCATAAAAATGCCAATTGAAAATAAAAGATCGTTCGGTAAAAAGGAAATTTATGGAACAAAGAGAAATTTTGGATTGAATTAAAAATCAAAAGAGAATTGCTTATATTGATAGGCATTATAATTTAAATGAATCAATTATTCGGTCGATTAAACAATCAGAAGAAAAGATTAGGAATTAATTCGCTTTACCGGGTCATCTCTCTCTCTCTCTCTATATTCTCGCGAAAATTACTTCTTGTCTGAGAGTAACTATAACTGATGACGAGGAACTAATTAGTTAGAATATTTAAAACGTTAAGTTTACTTTTTATTTTTAATTATTAAACTTGAAATCGCAATCTCTTAAGGCTGTCTTTGGTTAATGTTAAAGAATAGGACCAGGATTTGGAACGTTTTTTCAGATATAAAAAAAATGAAACATTAATATGATATTCTGGCTTTACTATCCTTTAGAGAGCAACATTTTGTATCGTATTTTTAGTTTTCAACCGAATTTATTAATTTTGTTCTGGTATAAAATGTGTTTCGCGTTTTTTCTCCTATATCGTAATGTTAAATGGGCTATGTCTTCGCTTATTATAATAAAAAAGAAAATATTCATGAAATATTTTGGCATTTTTAAAAACACTATATTGTTAACAGAGGTATGAATTATAATATTGCAAATTTTCATGGAAATTGAGGCATTTTTTTCTGTCTGAAAGTGTGCTTTGTGTTTAGTTCAAGCTCTCGTACTTTTACCGAAGACAGAAGTTTTTACAAGATGTTGAATTTTAAGTTTACTATGGATGTTTTATGAATAGTTGTTATTTTTTAAAAAAAAAAAAATATCGCAATATATAGGTTAAAAATGCATTTATTCTTTTTAAATTAAAAATTTCAATTTTTTATTAAATTAGTGTGTTTACGAAGGCGATATTTTTAAGTACCGCATTTACCGCATTTTTGGAGGTTTAAGTGTATTTTTCAATACACTTCGTGCTCTCCCTGTATATATTTATGTATATATATCATGTTTGGAGCCAGAATCAGACTTAATTTTAAAAAGGAACTTTATTCAATGAGAGAGATTTCTCGACATCATGCTAAGAGGCAGAGAGGAAAAAACACGCCACGGTGTGTTTTAAGTGGGTTAGCACTTAAAACACCTATCGCAGATTTTATGATTTTACTTGAAAGTTAATGCTGACATATAGGGCTATTAAATCCAACGATCTGGAATTAGACATGTTTATTGGCTAGTCCATATGTTCGGAATAAATAAATGGGTGATTAGTTAGATACTTGAAGAAGAAATGAAAAAGATGAGTTAAGTGCTATATAGGGAGTTTAATTTTTAATCTAATTTAATTATCCTTACATTTATATATCTTGTTCAAATTTTCAATCGTTGATAAAATATTTTTTATTCATCCACTCAAGTTCAAATACATTTTTTTAAACTTGTATTGGATGACACTTGATTTTAATACAGTTTTTTTCAGATATTAATTCATTAATTAAACTTAATTAATTATAGTTTAAGATATATATATATATATATATATATATATATATATATATATATATATATATATTCCAGTCGATATTATTCCTGCAGATGGCAGCATCATTGGATAAAACAGCTTTTGTTAAATTTGTGGAGAAGATTTAACTTAATATAAATTATCATATGCTAGTTAGACGTCAGCATTCCTTGAGCACTGGTTTTAGGATAAATTCTTACCTATTATATTCAATTTTAATTTAAAAATGTAATTACAAATTTAACGTGTTTAAAAAGTTTTTAATGTTAATTTAAAAGGTGTTTTGCCACTTAAAATTGTGATTCTGTCATATGTATGTACATATTTATATTAATTGTAATTATTCAATAAAAAGTAACTAAAGTAAAAAAAATTTCTTTGTTGACCTAGGTAGGAATTGACTTAATTTTTTATATTACTTGTTTATATATTTGTTTAACAATAAAACAAGAGAGTAATATATATAAAAAAAATTAAGTCAATTCCTACTTAGATCAACAAAGAAAAATTTTATTCTAGCTACTTTTTATTAAACAGTTACAATGAATATAAATATGTAAATACATATGACAGAATTACAACATTAAGTGGTAATTCATATTTATTAATTATCATTAATGTATTGTATTGTCATTTAAATAATCGAATATGTAAAATTTCAATTCAACTGAATTCTTTGAAACGTGTGAAGAAAATCTTTTCAAGTTTTGACACAAGTCGCCAAAATGATCGCTCAGTCATCAAAAATGATGCCACCGTGGCTGTATTTGTAATTCTTTAAATAATTAGTTTTTATCAATTAATTTTTAATAATTATAATTAAATTATTGTATTGTCATCCAAAAAATCATGTATATAAAATTTACGCTCAATTGAGCGCTTTAAAAGGTATTTTATTAACGATTGAAAATCCCACCAAGATAAATAAATATATAGAGAGAGTGAGCTAATAGTAGGAATTGAAAAACGGGATGTTATTTCGCTGCCAATTTTTAATAAAAAACTTAATTTTCTACGAACATTTTAAAATAAAGTGATGCTGGCAGACGATTTTTATTTTCTTTCATTGTTTTTTTTTTATTTTCCGAGATAAATTCATAAAAATATTTTTAGAATATGAATGGTGTAACATTTGGTGATAATTGATGCGTAGCGTGAGACTTAAAAACTAAATTATTGGTTTTTGTTACGTCCACAGCTGTTAATTCCATATTTATATTTGGTTACAAGTTATTCAAACTACGGAGTATTTGAATCCAACAAAATGTATTATTTGTGAAGGAGGAGGCAAACACAACATTTCTTTTCGAGTATTTCAAAACGGACTGTCTCTCCACTCTCTTGAAGTGGGGTCAGTCACTTCTCACACCTCGAGATTCTGGCTCCCAGATGGAATTCAGCTTTGGTTTTCTCACGGCCATTGGTTGTCGGTCTAATGTTAGATGAAAGGACCTCGTAATATTTTAGGGGTGCACGTGTGAATATGAAAGGCGTATGCTATCTGCATAGGCCAGCTGATTTTGTAGCTGCGGGGCCGGAAAACGTTACAATGGATTACGTTTATATGATGTCTTAGTCACATGATAAATGGAATCACAAGTTTCCAACCAATCAGTTATATTGACCCTCTGTTTCCATATTTTGAATTTTGGATTAACTTTCTTTTAAAAAATGCATATTTATTGCAAATAACAACGCAGATATGCAAATAAATTGCACTTGGTTTTAAAAATGAGTGTGACAAAATTTATTATTTTTATTATTATAAACTTTTTGGAAACTTTTTAATACTCAGACATGATTGCTAAGATATCAAGTTTAAAATTGTATCTGGATGTTAGAAGTAAAAAAAGATAATAAAGTCTCTAAGATTTGTTTTGAATTTTCAATGGAAAACATTCTTGATTGCATTTACTATTTGACTGTCTTGAATTTAGACCATTGCAATGAAGAAGAATTTTTTACAGAAAGTGTAATGCAAATATGTATTATTATCCAGTATATGTCTCACTTAATTAAAAACATATGTATTTTTTTTTCTTGCTTTAAAAATTAATATTATCTCACTATAAATATTCTAAACTTTGAAAAAAAATCCATCTGAATATTAATCAACGCATCGACTTAAGTCGCAACTTTTTTGTCAGCAAGTTTTATGGAACAAATTACGTAAAAAAATATTCCATATAAAAATTCTAAATTCTTTTTCAGAAAAAAAAAATTGTGAAACAGAAAATGATTAAGGGAGAAAAAACCAACAAAAAAGAAGCAGACAGACAGAATAAAATCGATTTTGTTAGAATCGAAATGAAATATACTTTCATTTGGTTCTCTTCTAGAAAATAGTTTCCCTCTTCATTATTTCCAATGCAATATCTGAGATTAAAATGGCTCCCGAAGTAGGCTTCAAAATTGATAATAAGCAACACCTCCGCGTTTTATTTGCTCCAGAATTCATCTCCTAATTGCCAGATTGTCTGAAATATTGTCTTTTCCCTTCGTTCCGATAAAAGGGAAGAAATAAATACTGTTTTCCTTTCTTGCTTATACTTAATTCAGAAAGGCGGTGAAATAATTGAAAGACGATTTGGAAGGCCTTTTCTTTTCTGTGTTTTATTGGCGAAATCTTTTGAATGAGATAGAAACTGTTATGTGTAGTGACGTTGTTTTAGTTTTTTATATTTCCTTTTAGCCAAAATTTGGCGAGGGTAAATGATGAAGATAATCACCGTTGGCTTAGGAAGAGGGGTTAGTAAAGTAATTGATGTGCAATTGCGAAAATTAGTGGTTGGTAGACCACTAATAATGACCACTGGTGTAAAAGTATATAACATCTTATTCTTTTGTTGATTAACAGAAATGTTCGCTAAAAATGTTTTGGAAGAATTAACTTAAAATCGAAATTGATTTGGAAATAGCACAAATAAATAAACTAAGGTTGAAGTTTAAGGGAAAAAAGCGTAAGGAGTTAAAACTAAGGTTACAATGCAATGGGCTAAATTCATGTGACGTCATAGTCAATGATAGATGCAATCAAGTGTCTCCAGCCGATCAGTTTATAAATTTATGTGACATCATAGTCACATAATAGATGTAATCACATGTTTCCAGCCAATCAGTTCATAAATTAGTGACGTCATAATAACATAATTGATGCAATCGCGTGTCTGCAGCCAATCAGTTCATGTGCTTCCCTGTTCCCAACCCTTTGTTTTTGCAGAAACTTTTAAAAATATTCATCAAAAATAATAACGCACATGGGTAAAAAATAGTATTGTTACGAATTTTGTGTAAATAGAGTAAATAATTTGTATTTGGATGTTTAATGCATTTATATTACTTTATGTTACATTTATTTTCTGTTAAAATTGTACTGTTCACAAGCAATGCCGCCCCTTACGTTGTAATGGCGATTCAATGAGAACTTGGCGAAATCTTGGCAGTAGAGCCAAGTTGGCATCATTTTTGGTGACCAAGTTGGCGGCCAATTAGGAAACTATTTTGGTGAGTTCGGAACCCTCTGGATTCTTCTAGAAATTTGTGAAAACTAGTGGATCTCGTCACTAATGCCACGCTCTATGACACGAGCAGTTATATTTCCGGAAGTTTCCGCCACGCCTATAAATAGATAGCTTCCCGATATTAGAATTAGTCTGATTTAATCAGCAAAAAGTGAGGATTATTTTGACTTGGGATTAGCTCGGCAGTGCTTGTGAATAATCTTTTACATACGTGTATTTTTAAGCACTAACACAATTGTGTTTGAGTGCTTTTGAAGATGTGAAGACCTTCGGAGATTTACTCTGTGAATATTGCTGCTGAATCCTGTATTTAAAGGATTGGATTTTTGATAATAAATTCGCATCGCTCTTAAAGAACTGTTTATTTTCTTTGTGATTGCTTTGCACAAAATCCACGAACCTGGATCTTCGTAACAGTGTAAGATTTTTTTAATTGTAAAAAAACTTTTTGAAGAATGTAATGCTTAATCTTAACACGCGTTTACCTCAATTATCACATTCGGAACCTTATCTAAATTTTACAAAGAGAACAGCAAGTACAAATCTCATGCCAGTTTTGAATTCAATAAAGAACATGGATTGAATTTATTACGTGACCATCATAAAAATAGCTCATTGAAAGCCTGAAAGTTGTTTTTTTTTAATTTTTAATATTATTTTCGTGATTTTAAAAACTATCTACTGTAAGTTGAGCCTTAAAATAGATGTTTTTTACGTAAAATAAGTTTCTGTTTTTTAAAACAGTTTTGAATCCCTATCATTTTGTTTCAAAGTGCAGTTAATAATCTATTAATAAATTCTGAATTCCTTAACATATTTTAAATCTATTGAATTTCTACTTTCCTACACAACTATCATGATTATTCGAATGAAATGATGTATATTTTAAAAAGTTTTTTCTCATTTTCTGAAATATTCGTTTATTTGTTACTTACGTACTATCGTCACCTATTTGCGACATTATATGAAGCGAAGCACATGATTGCCAATTCAGCACAAACGTCACATGCAAAATTGTGGTTGCCAACTTAGCAAGTTATCTTTAACGTTGGCGATTGTTATGATAATACTTAAGTACCCTTTATTTTAATAAACTGTTTTGTAGAATTTTTATATTTTTAAAAATATATATAATAAAATGAAATCATAATAATGTTCGAATGTTTTTTCTATTTCGAAAAAATGTTCCCAGTGTGTCATATTCTTTATCATGATGCGAGGGAGACCTTTGAAGACATTTTATAAAAGAATCTCCATGCGAATTGAACTTTCAAATTACCGGAAGCGTTTTATTTCCTCTCTTTACAATCAAAGAAAGGAATTCAGACCTTGACAAGCACATGTATGAACTTTTTCTTAAATTAAATCCAATTAAATTGTAATTTCATCGAAAAACCTTGATCTGGTTTTTTTTTCAGAAACGTGTTCGAGAGAAAGGTCTTCAGGACAAACTAGTCAAAATGTGTGTTCTTACAATAATTTTAAAATACTTACTTTCATTTTTTCATTTATGCTGCTTAAAAATTAAAATACTTCATTCTAATGCTATACATAGTCAAACCTCTATATTGCGAATTTTTCTATATAGCGAACTTTTTGAACATTTCACGGTTTTCTTCGCAAGATAACCTCTCTACAGCGAAGTGCATTTTCTATGTAACAAACTTTTTCTTTTGTAATTCAATTTTTGTTCTCCTTTTTTTTAAAATTATTTCTGAAAAAAAAATTTCAAGTTATTCTCTCTCTAACACATTTTATGGGGGTCATAAATCTTGAACTGGTTTTATTAGATCCTAACTTGCCGAGAGCATAGAATTTTGTACATTTCATCCAAGAAATGCAACCTTTAACCTCCATTGCCTAGTTCACTAGAAACATCTTCGATATCCTCTTTCACCCTCAGTGGAGTTGTACCGTATCCCCGTGTTCTAATTATAAAATAATGTATCGTAAATATTACTTGTAGCTTTAAATTATAAGATGTCATTAAATTCATTAATTTTAGTATAAAATTATTTTCTTAACATTAAAAATACAGTGAATTCTTCGACAGTCTTTTTTCTTGTTTTCCTTGAAAGTTTTCTTTTTTTATTTCTTTTTTGATGGTTTAGATATATAAAAAATCATATATTAATTTTAAAAAAGGAGTGAATAATTACTTTTTTAACATATAGAGTTTATGAATTTAAAATTTGTTTTACGTGGTTTATAAATTATATTAAAAGATGAACCTCTATACAACGAATTTTCCATATAATGAGCTTTTTTTCGGGATTTAGCAACTTCGTTATGTACAGGTCCGACTGTATTTAATTTTCGGTGTAAAATTTAGTTCAAACGAACGAAACATGTTAAAGATTTAGTTTATAAACGAAACACATGATTGATAAGGGTGACATTACAAAATATTTTTGCAACAAATTGTTACAAATCTTAGAATTTTATCGAACTATAATTATCTTATCGTATCGAACTTTTTTTTTACTCCATAGAACTGTAATTATATTGGGAACACGTTCCTTGCCAAAATTAGGAACTGTAGTCTTTTTTTTTTACCTGTTACCTGTTTTGCTTCTTTTTTCGTTCATTTGACCCTCTATTTCTCATATACTTGACAATTTTTCCTGTTTTTTTAATTACGAGGAAGAAAATAAATTAATTATTTTTATTTATTCTTTTCATTCTAGTGATAACTATCAAAAACGTTCTGAATTTTGATTTCAATTTTCCCTAAAAACTATTCAAATAAAAATTATTTTGTAACAATAGAACTCTTAAATCATCAAAGTAAGACGATAAAAAAGTATACAGTAGATTAAAACAATAGAAATTAGGTTTATTAAAAGATAAATTGATTAAGAAATTCATTAAAATATTAAATCTTGATAAACTAACTATAAAGATTGTATGAAATATACACACATATATAGTTCAAAAGTACAACCTACATTGGATACTTAATGACTGTTTAACTCGTTTTTTTATAACTTTTTGACTGAAACAAACATCTAAAGCAAATTTATCAATTTAAGAAAACAACTAGCTGATCGCATATTCTTTTTCCTAAATTACCACATATTGCATTTAGGTTAAATTGGTATTTAATTTAAGAGCGTTAATCTATTATAAAAAAATATCTACAATTTAACACTTTATAAATAAAAGAATTAATTTAAGTCATTAAAATAAGTCGTGGTAAATTTAATTTTCTACAGTTACGGAAATAATGTTATTAAAATAACTTTCTCCATTAAAATGTTTAGTACGTCCAATATATTAATCCAATGTAATAAATAGTAAAATAAATTTCACCTTTTAATAAATTTATTAAATTCATCACACATTATTTCCTTCAAGTAAATGCGAAATATATTCAAAAGTAAACTCACTCAAAAGGATGACATGTAACTTTAAGACCCCATTGGTCTTCGATAATATATTTATTCCAACTTCCATTAAGTTCAAAAAAATTAATCAGAAAAACTCGCGCAATTTTTTTTTAATAAAATGAATTAATTGTAAGGCTAAGTAGTTCAAAAAATTACTTTAAATATTGAAGTTTAATTGTTGATTATCAAGAATCACATGGAAAATCGTGGATCAATGTCAATTATTATGGGAAATGCATTCATCAAAATAACGTACTCTATTCGAATAACTAGTAATTATAAAAATTTAATGATCCTAACATAAAGATAAATATTAAATTTACTTTCTTTTACGCTATGAGTCTCAAGCTGTGTGTTTTACCTTTATCTCTTTCATAGAGATATCACCCTCTTAAAGGTATATCCGAAATAAATATGTCAGTTTTGCAAATTAATCTGAGATGGCTAAAATTTTATTACGAAGAAAAAATATGTGAAAAAATTAAAGAGCTCTCTTTAAACGATCGATGAAATAATATTTTCAAGATAACAATTTTCTAAATTTTCCCTAAATAAGATCTATAAACTTTCCTCTTCAAGATGTAAATTAACGACAGCGATTTTATGTGAATTCTGCAGCACTCGAAGTACTTTAATCACAATCATGTTCCTCCAACATATCCAAAACAACAACGTTTTCGAAAATCAATTTTTAAAAGCTCATAAGTGATTGAGTGAATATCAACGTCACTGTTCAACCACACGAGGGCTTTTGGCGACGGACCTCATAATTTTGAACCATGATCAAGTGATGAGGACGGCACCTGAGCTGGCACTCCCAATTGTGAAGGTCTCCTTGGACCTCACTTTGAGAACGAGAATAAATAGGAGTCATGTAAGAACCAGAAGCCCTTTTTATAAACAACTTTCTTTATTTGGTTATCTTATCCAAATAGAATCAAAGACTTATTAACAAATATATCTAACTAGTATTATGAGGTTTTAAAGGTAATATCCTTTAAATTAACTTAATTAATGATGCAATTAATTAACAATTAAATAACGATCACGCAGAGATTACCACGATAAGAGATCCCAGAATTATATTTAATAATGTTCCTATTGAACATTTAACTTTAATCTCACTCTTAAAACTTTAATGAGACTTTAATTATAAATCAATAATTACCAACGGAATCTCAACTCTTCTTGAGGTTAAATTATCTCCAACAAGAAATCTTCAATTTAACTTCACTATAACTTTCTGTTTCAATCTCTATCTCCTACTGCTCTAACTTTACTATTCCGTTTGACTTAAATACTTTATCTAATCTGCATATAACAAGGAATCCTGTCCGCTTTTTGGAGTTGATTGGAAATAGGTAGGGAATTAAATTTCCCTAAAAAGGACGACTCAGAAGGTTAGTGATAAAGTTCCGTATAGATTTGTCACACAATTGCCACACCACACCAACGGGAGGACGTTTGCGCTTTCTACAGATTTAACGTGCATCGCTCCCTTACACGGCGAGTCTTTAATATGTACTAGGCTCGAACTCATGACATACCCGCCATGATCCGATACCTTGACCACTGGGCTACCGCAGCCCTTTTTAAAATGCTCAGAAGTTTTCTTTCAGATCTACATTAAATTTCCAAATATAGTTCATTAGATTTCAAAACCAAAATCAATTTAATGTCAAGTTTTTGAACCACAGGTTTTGTACATTTAATCCCTTTACCATTCGAGAGCAAATTATTTCTCTGAAAACTTTCTCTTTAATCTTTTAAACAGTTGTAAAAAGATGCATTATGTAGCTAAAGACTAAAAAGTATGATTATGGATTATGAAGCATGTGAATAATTATGTGTTCATCCAGGAAATGGAAGAAAATCTGTTGTAGGATAGGTTAGGGAGGGCAGTCTTAGATTAATCGAAAAATCGATTTCTCGGGCCAAAAAAATCGTTTTTTTTTAAATCGATATGTACACTGAATCGATTCAGTCAATCGATTTTTCCTCCTAGAAAATCAAAATTCGATTTTTTTCTGTTTTGGTAAAAACCTCAAAATTATTTACAATTAGTTGAATGTACTATCTTTAAAACCCGTAATATTACAGTTTTGGTGGTTAAAGGGTTAATTTACTGGCAAGAACAAAAAAAAACTGTTTTTGTCATCATGTTCACTCAATAGCCATGATGTATATGAATATCGTTGGATCATCTGTTCCTTGTGAGCGTCTTTTTTCGATTGCTGGTAACATCACAAGTGATGAACGGGTTTGAATCCCAGTAGACATGTCAGCCTGTTTTTAAAAAGCTTATATATAAAGCATTGGGAACTATAAGCTGTATTATCTATTTTCTAAACTTTTTAATGTTACAAATACATTTAGAAAATAAATTTCTTCTTTTATACCTGATACTCTTTGATATGGTAATAAAAATAATTGTAACTGTCGAACGCCCTGAACTAAAAATTTCGCTGATTTTACTGATAAGAGATCGTTTATATATATATATATATATATATATATATATATAATGGTATATTTCTTGTTTTTCATAAAATGTACTTATATTTACATTGTAAATGCAGATTTGAAAAAAAAACCGATTTTATAGAAATCGATCTTTTAGGCCTCGATTTTTTCGTGAATCGATTCACATCAGGTTACCATTTGAATCAATTTAAAAATTGATCTTTTTCGTAAAGAATCGTCATCCCTAGGGCAAGTAGCGGATGTTGTTGAAAAACAAATGGAGAAAGAGAAGATGCCATGTTTCATGAACAATATTAGTGTGTAGTATATTGAAGAACTTATTGACCAACCTGCCTTAAATCCTAGTTTATTTTAAGTGATCTTTTCCCAATTGATTCGCAGTTTAGAAAACATATCTTATGAAGCAGATTTATACATTGATGCAGTTTTTTAATTATTAAAACTAGGTCTTCAATTAAAATAAAAAAGATTAAATCTCGTGAAATATATCATATATAGCATGGCCATTTTCAATATAATACTTAATCATGTTTTAAATTCATTTATCCTAACCTAAAAATTTAATATTGAATAGATTTATGTATTCCTTATCTTAAAACGTTACTGAATTTTCTTAAAATATAAAGGCACAAAATATACTCGAAAAACTACACTCTCTCAGCAAACGCTACATTACCTTAAACCCTAGTTGATCTTTGGCAACCTTCTTAGTCCAATTGGCATTAAGAGGTGTTGGAAAGCTAAAATCTTATTTTTTGACAATTTCAAATTTTATAGAATTTAACCTTTCTAAAAACACCTTCCTTTAACCTCTGGGGTAATTAGAAGCACTTAAAGGCAATTTTTAAGTAATTGTTGAAACAGGGTCACGACTATTTGAATGGCGAAAAATGTAAACAAAGTACTTCGTTTTTGCTTAAAAGTTGAACGTCAAAACATTTATCTTTTATTGTAAATTGAGTTTCTTATTTTTTTATTTCCTTGCCGATTAGAAGCCTCAATGTATACATTAAAATCAATTTATCTCAAAATGTAAATTTTGATGGTCAACGTACCTTTTCTGAGTAACTACTGTTCACAGGTGTGTAAATTTTTTATGATATATTTATAATGATGGCTAATATATACTGAAATGATCTTATTGTAAAAAAATCAAAAATTTATTTTTTACAAATTTTTTATGTGAAAAATGGGTCCAATTTCGCAATATTTGATAATATGTTTCATAAATTATTAAAAAATTTAAAATTAGCTAAAAGCTTATTTCAGTATAATGATAAAGATGTATTTTAATTGTATGAAAATTTTCAAGCATGTGCATTTTGAGATTTTGAGAAAAGGTACATCGAAAATAGTTAATTTAACATTGTTAGTATAGAGAGAGAGGGGGGTTTCCAACTTCCCTTATAATCACGTTTTAAATTTATTTATCCTAATCTAAAAATGTAATGCTGAATAGATTTATGTATTTCTTAACTTAAACTTTTACTTAATTCCCTTAAAATATAAAGGCACAAAATATACTCGAAACTATAAACTCTCCCAGCAAACGCTACATTACCTTAAACCCTAGTTGATCTCCGGCAACCTTCTTGCTCCAATTGGCATTAAGTTCGAAAAAGATCACCCATTAAGAAGATTCACCCAACCACACGCACATATCAATAAGATCCATTAACTTCCTAATTCCAAGAGAACATTTATTTTCCTGGCTCCCTAACAAGCACCATTCATTCCCTAACAAACGATTCCTTTCAATTTTCAGTTCCCCGTCCAGCTCACAAAGTATCAGTGTCTTCGGTATGAATTGGAGTTAATTAATGAAGGACCAAAAGTCTACCAATAATTATTATCAGGATTTTAAAATGGGTCCAAGAAGTAAATATTGCTCCAGCCAGCGTCTCCTTTCCACCTTTATCTCTAGCGACTAAAAATTGTTTAATGATTTTGTCATTAGTTGTCGCTGACTTGTGTGTCTTGAAAGTTTGTCCCCCATCCTATGCTTATTAATTCTCATTACCCATCCGCCAGGCTTAGCATCATTAATAATTCTCGCTTATTAACATTTCATGCCCATGTCCGCGTTTAATGCCAATAAGCTGGCGTTCGCTCTGGTAATAGATGAGACTTGACGGGTATTTTTCAGTAGAATTTTTGCCGACATGCTGGAGAATTGTTCTTTTTTGGGAATTAGGGTTTTCCGAATTATTTTCCCTGGAAATGGCGTTTCTGTGTACCTTAGAATTCGCTGTGGTTTCTTTTCTGCGGGTTGATTAATTCTGCTCGGACGAGGTAGATTTTTCCAACGTTCGTGCATTTCAGCATTCGTACTGAGGGAGAGTTAGAAATTCATTTACATTTTGACTATTTTCTGTTATTTAGTGTGAGTGTATTATATTAAGCCTAATTTTTTGATGGGAAAATTCGGAATAACTAGGAATGCACGGCTAATTTTTTAGAGTTGTTAACATTTTATATATAAACTATAATATTAAAATTGATAGTAATATAAGGAAGTAATCAGAAAAATTTGTTAAGAAATATAAAATATTTAAGTTAATATTAAAAATTTTGAAACATTTTCGAGTTTGTTTTTAATAACAGTTTTGTTAAAGACGTCGTACTTCTTTATTTTAAGGTACGCAGCAGCCCCACTTCTAATGATTGGTTTGTTAATTTTCTACAGGTGAAGCAGTTTTCTTACATATCATCGAGGAAAATGATTATTAAATGTTTTAGCAATTAATGTTAACTATGTTTGTCAGGATTAGACCTTATTCCTGGTCTTGATTGAGAAAATATGCAATATGTAGCAATATTTCAGTTGTAATTATGTAAGATTGGGGAGGGGTTAGGTTTTAAAACTAGATGCTGTCAGTCAAACTCTAATTATTATTATTAAAAAAAAAAGAAATTAGATTTCGAAATGGAAATTAGTAAATATAAAAAATTATTATACTCACCCTTAAGAACATGAAATTTAAATTCATTTAATTTACAAATTGGAGATATGAATACCTTTTCTTCAAAAATATTTTTTGTATAATGTAACTAAAAAGTTTGTATTCAGTTTTCGAATTAACGTTGCTGTAGAACTAAAAGAGAGAACTAATAACTGCAGATTTCATCATTTTGAACCCTAGAATGATATATTTGAGATGCTACATTTCTCTCTTATCTTTCACAGCGTATGATGACTATAATGTTTAGTTCTTCAAATACCACAATGAGTTCAAGGGGTGTTGGAAAGCTAAAATCTTATTTTTTTGACAATTTGAGATTTTTACATTTTCAAATTGTATAGATTTTAACCTTTCTAAAAATACCTTACTTGAACCCCTCTGGGGTATTTAGAAGCCTTTAAAATGTATTTTTAAATATTCGTTGAATTTGGGCCACGCCCATTTTAATGGCGAAAATTGTAAACAAATTACTTTTTTTTTGCTTAAAAGTGTAACGATTGATATAAACCAAACCATGTATCTTTTATTTTAAATTGAGCCTTTTATTTTTTTATTTCCCAGACGTTTAGAAGTCTAACTGTATACATTAAGAGAACAGGGACATCATATACTTTCAAATAATCGATTTTTCAATTTTAGTTCTAAAAAATAGTGCTTATTTTTCTGAATCTAAAAATGTATAATACTTATATGTTTGTTGATAAAATAGCCCTAAAATATGAAAAATAAAAATGTAAATAAATGACCACGCCCCTTTTGACACGCCCCTTTGAACTTTAAATATGTAGTTTCCCCTGTGTTTTATCTATATTAACTTTTGATTGTTTTTTTCGTTTGAATGTTAACCCCGCTACTTTTTAGCCACGCTTGTGCGTGAGCTATTGTTCCAAGCTGTGTGACAAAATTTCTTACTTTAAATTTCGGTTTATGGCAATGTTTTGAACCGAGTTCGTCTATTCCGAAGTTTCTTGTGGCATACAACTACTTAATTTTACATTAATTTTCGTAAGAAATATTTATTTTTTACTTATAATTATTAATATTCATAAGATTTTAAAAGTACCTTAACTTTTTTAAACGAGTAATTATGCCAAGAATAAAAAAATTTGGCAGAAGGAAGTATAGTAGCAATCAACATAAAAAGTCTAAATCGACTGAAGAATTGCTTTTGAATTCCGTGGAAAGTGCTTCTAGGAGAAAAATTAAAATACCGGATTTACTAAAAGAACAAGATTCTCAAAATGTAAACATAATCGTTGAACTGGATTTATTATCTTCCCTTATGAAAAATCTCTTATGTTGTAAATATTGCTGTTCTTCAGAGAAAATTGAGCTGAGAGAAGATTTAAAAGTCGTAGAGGTTTAGCTGTGAGTTTGGAAATAATTTGTCACAACTGTGGAGAATCGACGAGCACAATGTCATCAAAAATATCAAATAAATGTTATGATGTTAACCTAAGATTGACATATGGAATGAGAGCTATTGGAAAAGGTGGAGCTGCTGCTCGAATATTCTGTGGGCTCATGAATTTGCCTCCACCACCTGCAAAGTTTGAACGCCATAATTCTTTGTTTTTAAATGTTTTAAAAACAATTAGTGAAGACTCCATGAATGCAGCTGTTCACGAAGCAGTCATAGCGAATGATAATAATTCAAATATAGCTGTGGCTGTGGATGGCACATGGCATAAAAGAGGCTATTCTTCATTGAATGGAGTTGTATGTGCTACGTCTCTCTGTTGAGAACGGAAAGGTTATCGACTTCGAAGCTCTCACAAAATATTGTTCTTCATGTAAGGGTAAAAAAAAAACCATGTGAAAATTGTGCTAAAAATTACGAAGGATTCAGTGGGAGAATGGAATGTCGGGGGTATTAAGTATATTTCAGCGATCTGAAACATCACGAAAAGCATGTTATACGCAGTATCTTGGTGATGGGGACTCAAAAGGATTTCTTACTATAAAAGAAGCAAAAGTATATGGTGACACAGAAGTTGAAAAATTAGAATGTGTTGGCCATGTGCAAAAGCGTATGGGCACAAGGCTGAGAAACACTCTAAAAATGAGCAAAGGCATTAAGCTATCAGATGGGAAAAATATTTCGGGACGTGGACGGCTAACGCTTAAAGAAGTGGACTCAATCCAACATTCTTATGGGCTAACAATCCGTAAAAATTTGTCATCTGTGGAGGACATGAAAAGAGCCATATGGGCTATTTATTTTCATAAACTAAGTACTGAGGATAATCCTCAACACGCTTTGTGTCCTCTTGGTGAGGATAGCTGGTGCGGTTATAACCGTAGCATTGTTACGGGGAATTTTATATTCACAAGCATTCTTTACCTGAGTCAATTTTATTGAAAGTGAAAAAAGTGTTTCGGGATCTCACAGAGAAGGACTTATTGAAAAAGTGCCTTCATGGAAGAACACAAAATCCCAATGAAAGTTTTAACAAATGTATTTGGGAGCGAATTCCTAAAACAGTTTTTGTTGGCATTGAAACTTTGAAATTTGGAGTTATGGATGCTGTAATTTGTTTTAACGATGGATATGTAAGTAGGATAAAAGTCTTTGAAGCTCTGGGCATTAAACCAGGATACAACACGGAACGTGCCTTACTTATAATTGATAACAAACGAATTTTTGAGGCTGAACGTATAGTAAATAATGTGTCATTGGAAGCCAGAAATATAAAAGGTCTTTAAAAAGGAAAATGGATAAACAGAATTTAGATGAAGAAAATGAATACCAAGCAGGGAAATATTAATCAAATCTATAATGTAAGGAGAAATTTTTTTGTTAAGTTTTATTATATTTTTTTTCTCGAATGTTTAATATTTTTAAATTTAGGTACACTTTAAAAAACTATTGTAGCATATATATTGTTTGAAACCTTTTATATATCTAAACAGGATACATGTGCATACAGTGAACAAAATGTCTTTTAGTATGTGTCTAATTTTTTTTGAAAATTGATTTTATATGTAAAAAAAGAAAATTAAGATTTTCATAATTTTAAGGTTTTATGATTATTTTTAAGAAATTATGCAATTATATAAATATAATTATTTAAAAAACAGATTCATTATGTTTAATATGTTACTTTATATATATTTGTAAATTTTTTTGTATATACAAAGAATATTTTTGTAAGAAATGGTACCTATACATGAAAATATGTATTACAAGATCTCGAAAATTATGTTCATGTTAACTAAAACAAAGGGAAGAAAAACATATGAATTTAAAATTACTTTTGTAACTCTAGAAAATGGTTAAGGATTATTATTAGTCATATAAAAATAGGCAAGGAAATACTAATTAAGTGTATAATATGTGAAAATATTGTTTTTTTTTTTAGTTTTTTCACTTTTTCTCAAAAGCATATTTTTTTGCATTTAGGTACATTTTTAAAAAAAAAAAACTATTGCACTGTATGATTCCTGATTTTTTATACTTCTATACAAGATGCCTATGCATATAGTGAACCTAATTTTTTTTTTTTATTAAAATAGTGCCTAATTTTTTAAAAATTGTTTTATGCATAAAAAAAAAAGCAGAAAAATAAAAAATTTCAAATTTCAAAGTTTCATAATTTTTTAAAGAAACTATACTAAAATTTTACTAAAAAAGGGTTTCACTGTATTTTATGTATTGTTTTATATATGTGTAAAAAATATTTTGCATAAAAAAAGGATACTTTTTAAAAAATGGTACCTAAACATAAGTATATATTACGAGTTCTCAAAAATTATGTATTACTTAAATTAAGTAGTAAAAAAAAACTTTTGGAGTAAAAAGTTATTTTTGTAGTTCTACAGAATAATTAAATTATCTTTATTATAGACATAAAAAATCTAAGCTCTATTGGAAATTTTAAATGATATATGTCTCATAAACAAAGGGTCTTAATTTTGGCATTTTACTCTTTCGAGCATGTCCTGGTTCCCTTAAAATCAATTTATCTCAAAATGTAAATTTTAATGTGCGATGTACCTTTTCTGAGAAACTACTGTTCACAGGTATATAAATTTTTTACGAATTATTTATAATGATGTCTAATATATACTAAAATGAGCTATTTTTAAAACATTAAAAAATTTAATTTTTACAAATTTTTTAAGTAAAAAATGGATCAAATTTCGCAATGTTTGATAAAATATTTCATAAATTCTTAAAAAAATCAAAATTAGCTAAAAGCTCATTTTAGTATAATAAGAGATGTACTTTAATAGTATGAAAAATTTCAAGCATGTACATGAAACAGATTTTGAGAAAAGGTACATCGAAAACAGCCAATTTAACATTGTCAGTATAGAGAGAGAGAGAGGTTTCCAACACCCCTCAGTAGCTTCTAAGTCTGCACGATGGTGTTTTGAAGGAAAAACTGAACTTAAACCCATGAATTTTTACTGAAAAACGCAGAAAAGATGCTTATAATTTTAATTATTGGGCATTTGCGGCTTACATAAGTTAGAAATAAATAACATTTTTTCATCTTATAAGCAATTATTTATAGTTTTACGCTAATTCTTACGATTCAAAATGCAACATCAAGAAAGAGATGAAAGAGGCATCTAATAGACTTGAAATTGGCGCGTGGACCTCAATAAAGACGTGCAATTAATTAGTTATTGAGCGTATACAAATCTTATATATGTACATGTCGCAGGAAAATGATGAAATTAGGACTTTCATCCAACCCCTAAGGGCGATGGTCAATTTCCGCAAGATGTTAAAATAACGTCTCTTTGAGGTCATTTCCTTTATGTAAGTGATTTGATCAAATCCCCGAACTGTTTCAGTGAAATGATGAAATGAACAAGTCTGCCATTTTTTGTAAAGACAAGGGATTGGGGTGTTTAGGAGATCGATAGCACTACCTGTATGGTTAGGAAGTACAAGGACTCGATCCCCCCAGGTCTCTCCCCCTGGACCCCATTTTGCCAATGCAAATCCTGATTAGTTCATTTCATTATTTCACTGAAACAGTTCAGGGTTTGATAAAATTACATACTTTTATCATTGAAATGACCTTGAAGAGAGAAGTTATTTTAACATATCCCGTCGATAGATCATATCTCTTAGGGATGATGTGAAATCCCTAAGAGATAGGGAGGAGTCACCTGTGGGGGGGTGAGTTCTTGTATCTCCTAAACATACAGGTAGTACTATCGATCCCCTAAATATCAACCCCATATCTTTAAAAAAAATGGCTGACTTGTTCATTTCATCATTTCACTAAAACAATTCGGGGATTTGATCAAATCACTTACATAAGGGAAATGACCTCAAAGAGACGTTATTTTAACATCTTGCGTGAATTGATCATCTCCGTTAGAGATTCGATGAGTCCTAATTTCATCATTTCCCTGCGACATACATATGCTTTAAAAAGATCCATTGACAAACACTATATAAAGAGACAACAGAAAACTTTTTCTAAATTCCGAAACTGTGTTTTTCTGTTGTTGTTTGTATGTGTGTGAGAGAGGGAGGAAGAGGTTTCAGTACATCCTATCGAAAAATATGAATATCAGTTAAGCATTTCTAAGTTTTAAGTTTGATGTAGTAAGAATTGGGACTTTTGGAGATTGTGGATTATCCTTCCTAGAGATCGATGTTTATATTCATCAAAATGGAGCCACAGGGATGGCTAATAAGGAATCTATGGTCACAAGAGAGAGGGTTGGACATAGGGAAAAGATTGTCCCATATTCGTCACACTAAACACATAAGTCAACATGCTGTGTGCACGAGAATAATGGATCAAAGAGCAACTTCGACAACCGCAGCGCAAAAATTAGGCTCTAATGCACATCATTCTATATGTCAACCGTTATCTTCAAAGTTTGTCTGCCATCATGTTTTAAAATGATAATACAAGATTTCACGTGACACAACTTTCAACAATTCTCCATTGTCCACCAAATTACATTGTTGCTTTAGCTCCTCCGTTTTCCTGATATTTTTCCTATCAAGCACATGTGGTCAATTGGTCAATAATTGGCAAACGATGGCCTCAGAATACACCTCCCTCAACTATACCAGATGAACTTTGACAGCATGTGAAGCATGGATTCATATATCCCAAGAATACATCCTAGGTATCTTTCTTTAAATGCTGAAACATGTTATAGTGCTTTTATTGCATCCATGGCTACTATACGAAACACTAATTCCTTAGTTTTAGTCTTTAGTTTCAGCTATTTCACCTTTGTTGTTGTTGTTAGTCCTCAGTCAGTCTGTAGGAGTTAGACAAGTCCCAAAAGCCCATTGACCCTTAAGAAATCCAATACCAGGAGGGGAGAGGAAAGATGGTCCTTCGTCGAAAGTCCCAAGCAGTCCAAGATGTGATTTGGAGAGGCTTTGCTGAGTCTTGCACTTGGTGCATAGAACAAAAGTCTTTCTGCATCCACAAAAGGAAAGACTCTTTATGTGGCCACTTTTCAATCTAGAGACTGCAGTCTGACAGGTTCTGCGTGGCCGCGGTAGCCGAGTGGTATGGGTATCGGACTGTGGCTTGCTTTGTCACAGGTTCGAGCCCAGTACCACTAAAGACCCGCCGTGTAGGGCAGCGATGCACGTTAAATCTGTCGAGAGCTGAAACGTCCTCCCGTTGGTGTGGTGTGGTAGTTAGGAGAGGGGGGTGCCAGCTCAGGTGTCGTCCACGTCACTTGACCATGGTTCAAAATTACGTGGTCCGTCGCCAAAAGCCCTCGTGTTGCTGAACAGTGCGACGTTAATATTCAATCAATCAATCAATCTGACAGGTTCTGCCACATTTAAGTGGGAATGAGGATCCTGGATGTTTGCTTTCATACCAGTGATGGTTGAGCGGAGCCCACTGCTCCTTTAAAATTTCAGATTTAACCCTAGATTGATGTTCAGAGTAGGTGAGGGTTGAAGAGATAGGTGGAGAAGCGTTACAACCCTCTTTAGCCAGGAGATTTCCAGGAGCCAGGATTTCACCTTTGTGTCATATGTTATATGTCCTCTAATAATTGATTTTGATATCTCTTGTCCTTCATAATAGTGCATTTTGGATGACCAGCAATGTACTTTATGTGAAAGATGCAATTTAGATTTAATTTCTTTCCAATGGGTACCGGCACATAGTGACATTACTGGGAATGAGCATGCTGACTTTTTTTTTCATTAAGAAAGGGGCCCTCGTGATCCATAGACCCCATAAGAATTTCAACTTTTAATTCTTTAAAGCTTTTTACTAATATGACCTTTAAGTATAATTTTAAAACGAAAGCTGCGGAGATGTTGAAGGACAAGAGCTGGGCGATTTTGAACAAGAACCCATCCTGTGTTCTTAAGGCTCCTAGAAAACCTACTGTAGTTCGTTTTAGACTTTTGACAGGGCATGACTGTATGAGGTCCCATCTCTATCACCCTCGTCTGACTGTGACTCTGGTCAGCCTATGACCACTGAACATTCGGACGTGTGCCCTGCACTAAAAAGTTTTAATTGTACTGTCGAAAAATAATGGAGAGCACGTGCAATAATGGCATAGGGTCTATTTGCAATATGTGGTATTTGTAAAATAAGTAAATAAGATTTAGTATCAAATTTGTTTAAAAAAATAAACAGACACATATCAGACTTTATGCCCATATAATGTAAACCACGTGTTATTGGATTGTTTAATTTTAAATTTTATTTTACCATATTTCTAATTTTAAAAAAATAAAAAAATATGCGCAGAAGTTTTATCTGATGATTTTACTTAGTATAGCAGTTGGCATTGGCTGTTTGCTGTATTAGTGAAATTGTAAAGTAAAAAAAAATGGCCATTTTTACCATATGTTTTAAAACCATCTTATAGAAAACCATGTTTCAATTGTTTCTAAAATGGATTTTCATGCATAATAAGCAAAAGAAGGGGGTTTTTTTTATTTTTCTACACTATAAAAATTTAATATGAAATATTACTGAATATAAGAAGCAATTGATTTTATTCTGAAAATCTCTTAATTCTACCCCTTCCCCTCCCCCGAAATCAGAAATTTTGAAAATTAACTGCCTGCATTCGTATCAAAATATAGCAACAAATTTTCTCATTTGAAGTTGTTTTTTTTTAGATTTATACACCGCTGGCTAACTTGACGAGTTATTATAGATGAACCTTAATTAATACATCTCAATTCCCTGTTCTTTGCTAATTAACTACATTTGAAAGGCATATATATCATTAATTAGAGTCGTTTTATGTTTGTTGAGTACTTTGACTAATTAGGAGTAGAAAAAAGGATGTGTTCTATTTAAATAAGTACTTTTTTAAATGTTTTTAGGAACATATTCACGTAGAATATTCAGAATTCAAATTCTCAATATAGGCGTGTAATATGATTTTTTAAGTACTGCAATTTAAATAAAAAGTAGTCTACAACAAATACTAGTTAAAGTATTTAATTTAAAAAATGAAGTTTTTCTTTCAGGGTGTTACGTATAAAAATAACTGTTACAATTCCTTCGTACGTAACAAATAATTTGAGCAAATTGTCAGCAACAGCTATTTGTTATTCGTTATTAATTTTATTGAATTACTAATGAAAACCCCGCGAAGAACGAAAGTATATTGTTACAATTGGGAATGTTTTTTGGCCGATAACGACATTTGGCGAGTTATCGTATTTGTCCAACTAAACAAACAGTACCAAATAAATCTTCTTTATATGTTTCACTAATTTCTCAATATAAAAATTTAGAATTTCGCGTTAAACTATTAATATAAGTAGTTTAAAATAGAATGTTTTTATCGGTTATAGCTTTTTAACAATTATTGTTTGAAGCAAACTATTGACATATTTTGCTGCATTTTAGCTTAAAAATAACAAAGAAAGAAATCACGATATTAACACTGATTCTTGTTGAAAACTATGTGAAACATAAAATATAGGCTTAGCTTTGGAGGAGTTAAGTTACAAAAAGTGTAATTTATAAAAATTTGAAAAAAACAGGAAAATTAGAAATAAAATTACAAATTTTTGTGAAATTGATTCATATAATCCTTGGAATAAAAAGCTTTTCCACATGCGTTACATAAGTTTATTGTTATTTTTCTTCCATTTCTTCATCTTCTTCACCACAAATAGATAGATCCGTTTCAGAGTCACTGTCGTATTCATCGATTATTTACAAAAATTCTGATTCAGAATCGCTTTCGTTAAAACCAACGACAATGCCCGATTGGCAAGAAAAACTAAAAATAACTACACATAGAGTTATACAAACTTAAGAATGCGAAACGAAACACACGAACGAACATGAGCCTTAGTCAGCGAAAAAAGGAAAAATGAAATGTGAGTCGTAACGTGTCAAGGTTAGTATCCCCAGAAATCTGGGATTTGCATGTGCGCGAAGAAGCGCAGTTGGGTCGCAAGGGGGTAATAATTTTTTTTTTTTTTTTGCCTCATGCTAATTTTTTATTTTTTATATTTTTTTTCCTTCTTTTGGTCTAGACAATCAATGAAATAAAAAAAAATAATACATACGTTTGGCGGCGTATTGGGGTATGATGCGAGAATAGTGGACTTCCGGCCCTGGTCTCCCTCCCTTGAAAAATTCTTGTGCATGCCACTAGACTAGTGGTTTCTAAACAGTGTTCCGTGGAGCCCTTGGTTTCCATGAGGCATACCCAGGGGTTCCAAGAGTCACAATGAAAAACTCGATAAGAAATAAATATGTATTCAAAATGGATTCACGTTCTCTATCAACTTTATATAGTTACAAGTATCTATAGCTCGTCCTACTCATTAAAACTGAAAATTTTATTTATATATAATAACTTCGTTATGCAACACTTTTTAAACTTTTATTGTAATATTATAAATTAATATTAAAACGCTTTATCTTTATACATATATATTATACTAGCCGTTACCCAACCGCTTCACTGGGTATTTCACGATGTTGTATATATGTATACTGTTTACATATATATTAATTATTGATATCTAACATTAAGAATTCGATTGTATCGAAAAATATATTTATAGCTGTTACACTCTCGCCTCTTGGTATAAAAAGAACATAAATTATAATATCTAATTTCTATTTATATCTAAAATAGAGTAGAAAGATTTTTTTCGCTCACTTAACCTAATAATCAAGTGGATTTCCACCAAAGCAACTTTCAGTGGATCTCTACTCCATAAAATAAACATGCGTGCTAAATTTCAAGTCTAAAACTAACAGAGCAAAAACGGAATTTTTATCATCAATACCTCGTTGACAGCATTCTTAGCGGATTCCAATTCAACAAAAGAAGCATGCAAACCAAATTTTATTATTATAGTCTTAGCAGTGCAAAAACGGGAATTTTGTCTATCAATACGCCCCAATAACTCTCCCCGCTTCCCCCTGGAGTTGATTTCCGTAAAATCCGTTCTTAGTGGAACTCTATTCAACCAAAGAAAAGTGCTCAACAAATTTCAAGTAAATGAGTAAAATTCAAAAACAGGAATTTTTCTATAACACGCCTTAATCCCTCGCAACCCCACTCCTTTGGGGGTCCGTTTTCCCAAAAACCTTTGTAAAAGGAACTTTATTCCATGAACGGAACATACCTTCTAATTTTCAAGCAGGTGGTTCTATTAGTTGAAAAGCGGAAATATTTTTCTATAACGCCCCTTAATCCCCCTCAGTGACCCTTGGGGATGAATTTTACTCAAAACTAAAGGGTGTTTTTTTAGAGGTATAGAACTTTAAATTGCAATAAAACAACGATGTATTATTCGATTGACATGAATTTTTTTTATTCGAAAGATAATCTTGTGGCATTACATTTTAAATATGAGTTCTGGCATAGGACTGCCACGGATGGCTCGGATGTAGTCCAATCTGGACGTCCAATTTTCGATGACTTTTTCCAACATTTGTGGCCGTATATCGGCAATAACACGGCGAATGTTGTCTTCCAAATGGTCAAGCGTTTGTGGCTTATCCGCATAGACCAATGACTTTACATAGCCCCACATAAAATAGTCTAGCGGTGTTAAATCACAAGATCTTGGAGGTCAATTCATAGGTCCAAAATGTGAAATTAGGCGGTCACCAATCGTGTCTTTTAATAAATCGATTGTGGCACGAGCTGTGTGACATGTTGCGCCGTCTTGTTCGAACCACAGCTCCTGGACATCATGATTGTTCAATTCAGGAATGAAAAAGTTAGTAATCATGGCTCTATACCGATCACCATTGACTGTAACGTTGTGGCCTTCATCGTTTTTGAAGAAGGATTCCACCAGCCCATAAAGCGCAGCAAACAGTCAGTTTTTCTGGATGTAACGGTGTTTCGACATACACTTGTGGATTAGCTTCACTCCAAATGCGGCAGTTTTGTTTGTTGACGTAGCCATTCAACAAGAAGTGCGCTTCATCGCTAAACAAATTTCGCTTATGAAAATCGACCATTATTTTCGAAATAAAATTGCACAATTTGAAAGCGTTGTTCAGGCATGAGTCTATTCATGAAGAATTGCCAAACCAAACTGAGAATAAATCACTTGACAGCTGTTAAATCGGTCGCCATCTTGGAAAGTAATGCCAACTTAAACTTCTATACCTGGAAAAAAAACACTCTGTATTTTGTAGCGGATCTCTGCACCATGAAAGGAATTCGCCTACCAAATTTTAAGACTGTACGTCTAATAGTTTAAAAATGGAAATAATTATGTATAACGCCCCTTAAGCGCCCTCAACGCCCCTTGGAGGTCGATTTTTGTAAAAATCATTATGTAGGGATCTCTACTTTATGAGAGAGAGAAAGATATCTGTGTACCAAGTTTCACGACTGTACATCTAATAGTTTAGTAATGGAAATAATTATCTATAATGCCCCTTAAACCCCCGTAACGCCCCTTGGGTTTCGAACTTTACAAAATCCGTTCTTGGCTGACGTCTACTCCATGAAGGGAACCTACCTACCAAATTTCAAGTCTGTATGTTAAATAGTTCCGGAGATATCGTGATTAGTCAGTGAGTGATTGAGTCGCTTTTCTGCTTTATATATATATATATATATATATATATATATATATATATATATATATATATATATATATATATATATATATATATATATATATATATATATATATATATATATATATATATATACACTTCCTACTAGATTGAAAATATTCTACTGTTTACTATCTGAAGTTCCACGAGATAATTTCTACTCATTGATTACAAAATGCCTTGCAAAACTAAATAGTTTTTTGATGGAAAATTCACCCTTTTGTATTTGTGGCTAAAACACCTATAATGAAGGAGACGAAACAACTTATCAACATGTCAACAGATTTGATGCTATAATCTAAATTTAACAAGAACAGCATCTAAATTTTAGGTTTCCACGGGTTTTCTCAAACAGCTATAAACATTTTAAGCATTGTGTTTAAGTGTTATATAGTTCTCAACGTGTGAGTGGCTACAAAAACAAAGTATAAAACAAGCTAAATAATCATGCGATTGCAATTAATCTCAATAGACCTAGACATCGACAGTCTGTGTGAAAAAAGTAAGTACGTTTCCTAATTATTAAATAATGCATGAATAAGTGACACTTGGATCACAAATTAATATTATTAAAAAGTAAAGTTATATAAAAAATTAGACTATAATTTTTTAATAATAAATGCAATAGTTTTTTTAATTGCCCTTACATAAAGTGCTCATAACGTGTTGATCTACTTTAAATATTATTTTGAGATATATCCTTCGAAGTATGTGTATGGAATGGGATTCCACGAAAACGCTTTCTAGTTCTAGGGATTCCACGAAAGCTCCTTCAAGTTCTGTGGGTTTTATGAGGTGAAAAACTTTGAGAACCACTGCTCTAGACCATACCCCGAAATTACGTAGCCTGCTGAAAATCGTTCTTGTGAAGGTATATGGTTAATTTTTTTTCAAATCTTTTTTAAAGAATAAATTTTAAATAATTGAATGCCTCTTGATATCTTACGACTTCGAACTATTAAATTCTTTTCTTTATTCCGGTTTTATTCTTTCTTTTCATGAAAGTTATTTTTTAAAAAAACAGAATAAATTTCGGTGTTTAAAAAAGAAGTTATACAAATTTAGTTTTTCCTTTTGCTCATTATTCAGATCATTTAAGAAATAATTATTTAGAGTAAAACAGTTTTTGATAAATAGTCCAAGAAAACTAGAACGTTAGCTAAATAAGTTTTAAGTTATTTTGAAATCCATTAAATTATTGATAGAAAATAAGTGTGTCGGGTTTAATTGAAATAAAAAAAATGGTATAAAATCATGAAAATATTAGACTCTCATTGATGACTTTTTAAACTAATTCAAATAATATTTTCATTCTTCGATCGGTTGCTGGGTCCTGAAAATCTTGATATAATTTATGAATAAATCTTTTATTTACATCACGGTTAATTCATTTCTAACAGTTATGACTGTAATTAAGATCATGGATATTATTATTTATACAAGTACTTGTAATTGATTTGTTACTAAACTTTTGGAATTCATTAATGATTGAGAATAGGTATGCGAATCCCAAAGTATTTATAAATAGATTACACATTACTTATTTAAATACAATTATTAAAATATTTTTTTAAATACAGTAATTTCTCTTTTTAACAAACAGATAAAATAAGATTTCCGGTGCTGGTTAACAGTTAACTATTTAGTGTCGCATTTATAAATGTGAATGAATTACGAAAATTTGTTCATTAGGGATAAGATATTTTTTGCTGCGATATTATTTATTGGTTTTTGTTACAAAAAGTAAATGCGTGGTTGTATAATTAACATTAATGTGTAAATATATACATTGGTATAGAACGCGTAAAATCATATATATATATACGTTGGCAACAAAGTTCCTGTCACTTTTTTTTTTCTCAATTTTGACTTTCAAAAATCGTTTGTTGTTAAAGTAATGTTGCAAAGTTGACATCTTTTGTAATTGTTTTCGTTGAAGAAAATATTTGTAATGCATAATCGACGCTAGTTAAACTTAATATGCGGTATTACGGAGGGACTCAGGGTTCTAGGGGGTCCAAATTTTAACTGACGCCAAGTATATACCCTTTGTAAGATCCGGCTTGGGGCCCGAAACCTGACTTTGCAGGAGGGCCCTAATCATCTCCTTTACGCCACTGACTATTAACCACACTTATTCTTAATTTCTGAGGGGGTTTTCGTATTTAATGAAAATGAATTAAATTTAGGAATAATATTAAAACGTGTACAGTAATATGTATATATTTGACACGTTTATATCTAACATTGGTAACGGAACCATCCTGTATGTATGATGTCCTTGTGTAAAATGGTGTTACTTAGCTGTATTGAAGTATGCTGATTACTTTAGTACTACTTAATTACATAGCAATCGCTTACGCTTTAAACAAGTTATTCTTTAATATGCAAGTATTATTTTTTGATTAGGGGCAATATTTTTAAATATGATATAATGAAAAAAATTTACAAATAAAACCTCCGTTCAAAACCTTTGGTGAAGGACCAGTTACGTCTTAGAATTTCTTGAGGTTCTGGATGTCTATGGAAAAATAGGCCCCAGCTACCACCCCTTTAAGGCTGTTTTCGCCGTATGCACAAGAGTGTGAACTTAACTCGGAGCACATTTTCAAACAGAAAAAAGGCCTCAATTTTTATAAAAATCTGTGACATTGTATTTCATGGATTTATTTAAAATGCAGTGTTTTTAAAATCTGAAAATATTTCATAAATAATTCGCTTTTCCTTTTAACATGTAAAGGGATACCTCATTTAGCATTGCGGTATGGGAGAAAAAATGCGAAACACATTTTATAAAAGAAAAATGTTTCAACTCGGATAAAAATGAGTAGTGTGACGAAATATATGATTATCTACCGGATAGTGAGGCCAGAATATAATATTAATGTTTGAGTACTTTTATATCTGAAAAATATTCCGAATTTGGGTCCTATTCTTTAACATTAGACGAAAACAGCCTTAAGGTATCCGACTACGTTCGGAACTGTGATTTTATAAAAGTGCATAAATGGATAATTTTCATGATATTTTAATGTCCCTTAGATTAGAATACGTATATAAAATTGTTTTAAGCACATTTTAACAAAAAAAATTATTTAAATTCAATATTTCGGCAAAAAATTAACTTAACCTTTATAACCTTTTATAGAATAAACCTTTTTCAAAATGTTCTCCTTTTGCGAAAAATGCTTCTATTATAATAATATTTTTCCTGTATATAGCTCAGACCTCTGTGTAGAAGCTCAACTACGATTTTTGAAGAATTCACATTATTTTCAGAGTTACAACTCATTAAAATAATTATCGGCGTTTTTTTCTTAAAATTTCTCCCCTCTGTTGTCGTGCAACATGAATAAACCCACTTCTAAGTTATATATTTCAAAAATTCTAATTGAACCTCTATACAGAGGTCTAAGATGTATACAGGCAAAATATTATTATAATAGAAGCATTTTTCACAAAAGGAGAATATTTTGAAAATGGGTCATTCTATGTTCATCTTTTGTCAAAATATTGTACTTAAATAATTTTTTATTGTAATACACTATTCTTAAAACAGTTTTATATACATTTTCTAATCTAAGTGACACTAAATATCATAAATATTATCCATTTATACGATTTTGCAAAATCACGGTTCCGAACGTAGTCGGATACCTTAAGTAGACAGTACATCGCATATGTTGTATATAGCATACTTGCAGTAGCGGTAACCCAAAAGAAATGAATATGCGTGGCTTACAATCTTGTAAACTTATGCACAAATTGAATACTGCCTTTTGCCTAAATGATGTTGTATGGTGGTAGGTCCAGGCCTGGACACGGACGATGGAGACGACATAGCAATAAAGTCACTGTTTCCAGCTGGCATTCGAAATTCTCAGTTTTTCGGAGAATATGGCCGGGAATAACATTTGATGATTACAATTACTTGAATTGTGACGTTAGGGAAAATTAATGGTGGCGTGGAGAGTTAAGAAATTAAATGCAGTCGAACCTCTATATTACGAACATCTTATATTGCAAAGTTTTCTAAATAGCGAACTTCTTCCTAGAACCAAGAACATTTCTCGATTTTCTTCGTAAAATGACCTCCCTATAGCGAACTTTGTTTTCATATAATTTTTTCATATAACGAAATTTTTCTCTTGTGATTCAATTTGTTCTCCCTCTATTTTTAAAGTATTTGGGGACAATTCAAGTTATTCTCCCTTTTAACACATTTTATGGTGGTCATAAATCTTGAACCGGTTTATTATGTGCCTAAATCATCAAAAGCAGTAGAATTCTGGGAGTTTCAACAAAAAAGTGTAACCTTTAACCCAAATTGTCCAGACATCTTCGATATCTCCTTGCCCCCTCAGCGGAGTTGTCTCGTGTCCCTGAGTAATGTCCATCGATCAGTCGTACATCTTGTGGCTCGAAAACGTGAAAACATAAGTGCTTGAGCATCATAGAAAAAAATGAATTCTTCTAGAAGTGGATAAAGGCGTCAAGAAACTTTCCTTGCACATATTTTTCTTTCTTTCTTTTCTTTTTTTTAAAGAAAATATATAAAATAAATATGTATTAATTTACAAAAAGGTGTTAATAACTATTTTTTTTTATATATATTGTTTATGAGCTAAAAATTTGTTTTATGTGGTTTACAAAGAAAATAGAAAGATGAACCTTTATGTAACGAATTTTCCATATATCGAACTTCTTTTCAGGATTTAGCGACTTCGCTATAAGAGGTCCGACTGTGATAGATTTATTTACGTCACAGCTATTGATTACAGTATATACATTAACATAGAAGTTATACATACTCTATTGATTACTTCATTAGTTCAGAATTTGTTATTTGTGAGGGTAGAGGCAACAGAACCGTTCTCTTTGGTGTTTTCAACGGACTGACTTCTCCAATGGTGGGGTGGGAAGGTTCGTTTCTGACACCTCAAATCACATTCGGGGCTCTGTCTTGCAAGTGTGTCAAGTCGTTTTGTTTCTCATGGTCATTGGTTTCGGCGTGTTGTCAGATGAAAGGATCCCAGAGTATTTAGGGGTGCATGTGTGTATAGGAATGGTGTTATGCAATCCGCAAAAAAAAGCCAATTTTTAAGCTTGTGGGAACCCCCTGGGTTCCACCCTGAACACTAAGATTAATTTGAGGCAAAGAATGACCAGACGTCGTTTGTATAATAATAACTTATATTTATTAACTTGATTCAAATGTAAAAAAACGCTAATGACAAATAGTATCTATATGTCTACGCCAAACGAAAGGGATTTACCTTTAATATTAAATTAAATTACGAAATATGAAATTAATCAATAACTACGATCAATATTAAAAGGGTTAACCGGAGTAGGAGGTCTGAGATATACTCGCAACTTGAATTATTAGCTTTCATTAACTTAAACTAATTTTATTAAAATAACACTTCTTTTAAGCGGTATTAAACTTGTGACGAATCTGTATGGAACCTTTCCACTAATCTTATTAGGCGTCTTTTTGGGGAATATAAATTCGCGTTTATTTCCAATCAACTCCAAAAAGATGAACGGGATATGCAAAATAGATAAGGTATTTAAGTCGAGCGTTGTAAGCTAGCAATGTAGACGATGGAAGGCTATTCAGCCAGCAACTTTAACCGCAATATTAGAGGATTCCAGGATATTCGAATCGTGAAGACGTCGTGCTGCTATTCGACGATAGTACCAGAAAGCTGATATAGCCAGCGGTAAATATAATTTACGTACGCTTAAAATAAGCGTCAGTTTAGTCGAATTAGTTAAAGTTAATGAAAGTTAAGAATTCGAGTACGTGTATTTCTCGGACCTCCTATTTCGGTAGACCTTACTTGATCTTGAGCGTAATTATTAATTAGTTGCATCGTTCGTAATTTAATTTAGTATAAAGGTAAATCCCTGTATTGGACGTAACGTAAAAAGTATTATATGTTATTAGAGTTTTTTGAGAAATTGAAAATAATAAATAAATATTATTATTAAACCAAAATGGCTCTTAGTGGTTCTTTGCCTCAAATTAATCTTGGTGTCCAAGGTGAGACCCAGGGGGGTCTCCACAAACTAGAATATATCACCTGGTAGTACTTATGATCTCTTCAGGTATATGAACTTCCTAAGGTTCCTTCGTTGAGTACTAATAGCAATGCTTCACTATTGTAATCCAATTTAATCCTATGAACTTTGTCATTGCTGCTGCTGGCTCAATAGCCTTCATCTCCGCTAACTTACGACGCTCTCCTTAAATTCCCTATCTATTTTGCATATCCTGTTTTCTCCTTTTAGAGTTGATTGGAAATATACGCGAATTTACAATCCCCAAAGACGCCTAAGAATATTTGTGGAAAGGTGCCGTACAGATTCGTCACAAGCTGTGTGATGCAAAAATTTAATAGGGTCATGATCTTATTGATACTGATGCCCGAGCCCAGTTTGCCCATGGCTTAAAACGTCCCTGTGAATGAGTTTCGCACGCTGGCGAAAGTTGATACACACACTAAAATTATCATGAAACTCACCTGTGTTTGTACGTAGTTGTTTGTAAGCAGTGTTTGATTCAGACAATTTATTTTATTTGAAGTGTAGCATAGTGCAGTGGCTTGGTAAAGATCGGAAAATAAGCAAAATATCGTCATCAGATGCTGTGATACCCCCTCACCGGGGGTAACATCTCTTCATCTACGCGACCTAGATTTGTAGGAGGAAATGACTGATCACCCAAATTCGCCATAATAAATCTAATTTATTATTGTCTACATATATTGATCAACGCAACACAAGTCTTACTATAGAGATTCAATCAGAAGTGATGCAACGTAATCCTAAATTCTAAGTAAATAGCGCCTGAAATCTTAATCGCTATCTTTATGAGAAGTTATCCTAAAAACCTTTATCTACCTCAGATTCCTTAACACACTAAAGTCCGTTCTGTAATTACACTTCTATATTTAATATCTCACCAATAGCTTACAGCGATCAGCATCTCAGTTCTCTGTCTCCTTCTTCTATTCTATTCTTATACTATTCTACTATTATTCTACCACCACTCGAATACTAAAGCTCCATTTTATAACTATTAACTAATCTGCATATCGCGGTTTCTTCTTGAGAGGATTAGATTGAAATAACTCTTTTCTGGCCCCAAAGATTCCCTAAGAGGATTAGTGTGAAGCCGAGATAAAGCCCCGTCACAATGCTTTTCAGCGATTTATGAGCAAGGTTTACATCTTCGAAATGTCTACGAATGACATCGACGATGGTTTCGTGAAGGACAAAGATTTTAAGGGATTGAGGAAATATTTAATAAAACGTGACTATACTGAATTGAAGTGCATCTCAAGGGTATCTTCTCGTACAGTTTCAGATCCTTGTACACATGATGTCAAACGTGTATAAAATCGGACGATTATTGTTTTGAACCTTGTTTGCAGATATGTGTAAAATACATTTCTCGCCAAACTGATTGTACAGAAGTTGTATATACGTCGATAAAAAGATTTGAACAAATTCTACTGAAAGAACTGAAAACTAGTAAATTTGATTCCTTAAGAAATAAAAATAGTACATTTAAACAGGAAAATGTGTGCTTTAACTTTTCTTTCTTTTTAAATTTTCTTTACTGAGTCGCATCTTTATTCTTGGCTTGTTTTAGCAACATAGCAAAGAGCGCTTCTCGCTTTTTCTCTCGTGGTAATGGGGCGCATACTGGAATTACTTAATGCGATGGCATGAAATAGTTTTCGCTCTATATCACAGAATGTTAATCAATCTAATGTCTTCATAACATTTAACTTGAGGAAAGCTGCATAAAGTGAATAGGGGAAGTTTACTTTATCAAACACGATAATTAAATTAAATGTGTGCGCTTATCTTGCTTCTTTGAGTTGGTAAAGAAACAATGGTTCGTGTTACACAATGCATGTTTTGACCTCAGTTAAAATTCTTGACGACATTTAATAAAGTAAATATATTTTTGAAAATTTCCTTTGTTTTTGGAAAATGTGTTTCATTTATTTATATTTTTTCAATTCTCAGGAATTGAAAAAAATAAAATATGAGATATTTTTTACTGTATATTCTCTGCTGAATATTTGACATATATTGTATTCATATCTACATATATGAAAATGGATGTTTGTATATATGACCTCACTACATTCCAACACCGTTCAACCGTTCACTATGAAAATTGGCATGTGCATGTATTTTTTTGTGTAGAAGGTCTTCGTGCTAGTCTCTTTGTTGAAGCTTGCCACCAGGTGGCGCTATAGCATATCGACTTCTGCACAGTTCAACCATTCGCCAAGTTGCCAACAGGGTCGCCAAAAATGATGCCAACTTGGCCCTATAGCCAATATTTCGCTATGTTTCTATTGAATCGTCATTATAATGTACGGAACGGCGTTGCTTACGAATATTACAATTTTAACATAAAACAAATACAACAGAAAATAATATTAACTTAATACACCTCCAGATATAAATTATATGCACTGTTTTAAGCATTCATTACACAAAATTTATAACAGTATATTACTTTTGCTAAGCAGAAATCAGCTTAGGAAGTTGTTTTCAAAAATCGACTCACAAGAGGGCGTTAAAAATCCTTTTTACGAACTTAAAATTTAACAAATATGATATTTTGCTCAGCTGAGATATGCAAAAAGTTTTTTTTTCTTTTTAAACTTGCAATTTACGTAAATTTAACTCATTAAAACTTCTTTATCCTTTAATCTGTGTATTGTTTAATTTTTCAATTCACCCGTGTGAAGAATGGGTACACCAGCTAGTAATACATATATTTGCATGGATAATCTTTAATATAGCAGTTTTAAAAATAATACAATTACTTGCAAATGCTTAATATTTTATGTATAAAATATTCCAGAAGCTAACGAAGAGTTATGAGCTGTAAAAAAACCTATACGTATAAATATAGTTGAAAGACCATCAAATATATTTTTAGTGCATATTCTCCTTTTGCTTTCTTTTAAAAATATGAGAGTTAAGTTGTATCTTAGGAAAAGAAATGTTTTTTCTTCCAGTAAACATTTTTAAAAGTGATTTATTCTAAGCAGTTATTATTCAACCTTGTTTTTATATGTGTTTCAATTAGAAAAATGTAAACAGTCAAATATGCATCTAAACAATAATTTTTTAAATATGCTACAATTATTGTGAATATGTTTTCAATATGTAAAATTCAAAATATTAGAATATACTGATCACCTAACTATTCTAAAAAACTATTAGTTGACTATGTATAAAAGGATGAAATATTTCAAATTAACTCTCTGACCGGAAGATCCGTCTCTGAGACATGGATGATTTGCTTTGATGAATGTAGATAACGCTGTGGTGGGATTTTTGGGGTGAGTGCCTTGACATATTCAGTTGAACTATACCCAGTTAGAGGATCACGTGGTGGTACATGGAAATTGTTTCAAACTCCCGATATGTGCGATTTTTCTTATCTATCACAGTCTATCAGACGGATATTCCTATAGTTTTTTTCGTGTTTGGTATTATTATTTTTAATTACTTTTACATGATTATAAATTATTTCTTTTCAGTTTTTATAAAAATACTAGTCACAGTTCTAGTGATAAAAATATATTGTTGTGCTTGATTTAACCCCACACATCTTATTTTAGCCATACTCAATTTCATGAGCTATAAGGACATTTAAAACAGTCCTTATGGTATTAAAATTCAAAAAAAATTACGTACCAGTCTGTCAGAAGGATGTTCCTCAGTGCGGCAAAAAAATTGATGTTCTTACCAGAGGGTTAATTAAAATTATGTTGTTAAATTTACTTTGATTGTAAAATGTGTGATGTGTGATGTTTTTAAGAAATTTTTTATTAAAGTTTAAATTTTTAATATTAGTTAAATGTTTTGAATTTCTAAGTTAAAAATATGGCAAACGAAAGCAGTTTTACATCTATATACAATAATTATACATATATATATATATATTTCGAGTGTGGTACTTAACAGATAGTGCAACTTTATAAGATGTCCATGTTGTGTGTGTGTGTAAAAGTGTTTTACAAAAATTCTGAAATATTTTAAGAAAAACAGAGAAAATTATGAATATGTATGAAATATATCATCATTCTGATTTCTGTGTTTTAAAAAACGCAGTTTTAAATCGTAGTATATTTGTCCTTTAATACAAAAACAAGTCTGATACATATTAAATTCACAAAATTTAAGCCAAAAAAGGTGTTGAGATATTATCAATATTTTACTTTAATTCGATTTTTTTATAGTAGATGATTTCCAAGAAAAATATTTATAAGCATAATATATTTAAATGTAAATACGTCATCTTTTGTTAAGTATTGCATACGTATTTTTCTAAAATTCATTAATCATTGTATTGAACATTTTCAAGATCAAATCACCTGCAAGTAATAATATGAATTAATTTTTATTACCGTGTGTAAAATCTAGCGCAAAACGTGCACCTTTTCTTTCAAGCTGCATTTTTTAATTTTTAGGTATATTCGCCTCATAACACACACACCCCCCCCCCCTTTTTTTGTTACGAAGAAACCTGAAAGGTATGAGTACAATGATCTTATGTTTTGAAAACATTTATTCGAGGTATTATCCCAAGCTTTCAATAGAAAGTGTGCTTTTATAACTATAAACATTCATAGGGAAAATCATTTCTTTTAAATAAACAGTATTTCGATATATATGGAAGTCTAATTTTCTTTATGTGTGCTCATCTCTTTTATTATTTTTCAATTCCTACTACAAGTTCGCTCTTTACCAATATATATATATATATATATATATATATATATATATATATATATATATATATATATATATATATATATATATATATATATATATTGGTAACACTTAATGTTAATACAGTTTTTTCAAGTATTGGTTCATTAATTAAACTTAATATATAAATTAATATTAGTTTTGAATGGGAGAAAAAAATTAAATTTGTTCCGAATGAAGGCAATATTTGGCGACTGGATGCATTGATTATCCAACTACCACGTATGAAAAGCTTTATTTGTTTTTCAAGTAGGAATTGACTCAAAAAAATTGTTTATATTACTTTTGTTAAGGCTATAATTTTTATACTCGGCGTATAACGCGCACAGATAAATTTCAATCTCTTTTGTGTTTGTGTGTCTGTTAAAAGTGCACGTTTTACGCTGGATTTTACGGTATAAAGTGAAAAAAAAGAAATTAGTTTGCAACAAAATAAGGATAAACCCAAAATGGATAATTACTCTTTTGATTTTAAAACCGTTAAAATTTCTTTTTCACCAGGTTATAGAATTACGAATAATCGAAACCTACTTTTAGATAATAATTGAAAAACTGAAGCTTGTTCACAAAATTGAAATAATCAAATAGTAAGCAACTTTTAAGGAGTTAAAAGCCTCAACTACCTACCCAAAATCTTCCCACGCTATCTTATGAGAGAAAAAAACACTCTTACCCATAAACCTTTCACTGAGAAAAAACTAAATAACTCAAATCAAACCGTTTAATTCGGTATTAAGTAGGTGAAGCAATATCTGTGAGGCAGAGGAAGAATGGAAAACACAATTTGTGGCCTTAATCGTTGTAAATTAAATCGGGTATTGCACAGTTTATTGAATGAATCAGAAAACCAGAAGAGAGAAAAGCGTGCAGCTCTAGTTTAACAGTTAGGAAAATGTTACATTCTAAATAGGAATCTGGGACAGCTAGTTTTTCGCAGCTAGAACAATGCATCAAGGTGATTCATTGAACTTATTTTTTGTGAAGTAATTCGAATTTCTGTAATTTATTTAGAATAAAAAAGTATCACAAAGCAGATTGCCGAAAGTGGGGCAGTTGTGGGAAATGAGTGACCGCTGAGTGGACATTTACTCACGTATTTTGTAAATGGAAGCTGTAATTACAATATATTTTATTCTTGATTGACGGGCATCTCAAAAAGTATGAAAATTGGATTGTATTTTGCAAAATTTTGAATTTTTTTTAAATAATTAGAATAAGAGTAAGATTGGTGTGTGGTTAAACGAGTGCGCGGAAAAATGAATAAAAGAATACTATGATTAAAGATTTTTAAAAAAAATTGTGGAAATTTATTTAAAAGACGTTTTTTTTTTATGAAATAATAATTTTCTTTAGTTCTGTAGAATCTATTTCATTATTTTTATTTATTTTTGCATTTTTGCAAGACGTATAATTTACTGTCAAGCATAGAAAAGTTTTTCAGAAACTAAATTAATATAAAATTATTGTTCCTGTGTAATGGAAAAATAAATTATTTATGGCGAATGGTAATCCAACTTCTGATCTGATGCATCATCCTCTTAATTTTCACCTGTTTTTTATTTATTTATTTATTATTTTTTTTACAAAACAACGAAAAAAAACTTTGCATATTTTATGATTTTTTTTCTAAAGTGAATCCAAAACGATGCGTTTAAATGAAAATGATTTTTTAGAATCGGTGGTTTTAAAAATAAAATGCCGAAAACTTTTTTTTAGTAATTTTTAAATAATACTCAAGATTTAAATCAAACATTTAATAACTTCTTCATTCATAAAAATAATTGCATGAAACTTTTTTTCTCGTGTATTGAACATTTCAAGAAATGCTCACAATTTTAATTCAACATTCAGTATGTGGTTGTGGAATTTCGTAAATTAAAAAACTTCTACTTTTTCTGTATTTCTTCAATATACAACTATTTTTTAAAAGGATACATTTTCGTTTCCAGGGGCTAAACAATTGCAAAGTGAGTGAGTGTGTGAATTTTAAAGTCGCGCTGTTTACCTACTCAAGAGCTTTTGGCGACGCACCTTGAAATTTTGAGCCATTGTCAAGTGGCGAGGACGACACTTCGAAAAAGAATATTGAAAGTGGTGATTTTGTGAAGGAAAATTTATAAAAATAGAGAAGGCCCGTGCAACGCCAGGCCATGCAGCTAGTCATTCTCTTACTTTTCACTTCATACTATATCAGAACATTTGAGAGGTCTTGTTAAAGGACTCAGTTTAATTTAACAAGCAACAAGTTCTATTTTATTCCGTTTTTTTTAAAGTGAACATCAAAAGTATAGTCATATGGTCATTCTAAAGCCGACCACAAAAGGACCAATAATTCAACTTGTGACTGGCTCATCGCGATTTCAACGAATTATCCTCCAGGGTTTCTTTGGGGACAAAATAGCAATTCTTTCCAAGCAATTCGAGAAGAAAAGCGTGGATATTCAAATTAGGAATCTTATAAACTGTAGAAGTTTAGCGTTCGTGGGGTGGCTATGAGAAGTAAATATACGAGGTCTATGTTTATGACTAAACGCGATTAAGTTAAAGTGAGAGGAAATCCAGAGTTAAAGATTTAAGCTATCCGTATCTGTGCGATCAAGTTAAAGGTGGATACCATTCCACAAGTATAACAGCCACGCCAGTTAGAATCAAGCGAATTGCTGTTTACCCTAGATATAGCGGTAAGACTGTTAAATTAAGTTATTAAGAACTGTGTAGTTACTGAAGTTAGAAATAGTCGGTAGAGATAGATATAGTGGTCGATTTGCGATTATTTGGTAATACGAATTGTGTACGAATCCAGATTCACTGTAACCAGTATACTGGTTAAGTTAAGATCTTAATAAAGTGATATTAAGATCAATGCTATAACTGCTTCTTCGTTCCTTCCCACAGATCTACGTCGCGAGGATAATGTAGAAGTGGGGCATCCCCGATCGAGTGCTTTACAAACTTTTTCGATAGTCTTTTTTTCAACTACAATCTAACTTTTATGATATAATATTTGGTAGATTTTCGATTAACCTGGCAACCTCCTTTTCTCACATTTCTGCTCAAGCTTATAAAAGAGAGCAATAATGATTTACTTGCATTTTGGAAGAATCTCACAATGTTTAACACTATTCACGACATTACTTCTGTTTGGAAATCAATAATATCATCCACTGTAAGTCAATAGTTGTGTAAAACATTACTGGAAAATGATAAAGGATTTCCTGATTTTAAATCAATGCTTGTGAAACAATGCATTCAATTTAGAATGTCTTACAAGGTATAGATAAATTTGAAATTGTTGACGGAAGATCAATGCGTGATTGATTAAATTAAAGAATAATTTAGTTTATATAGAAAGTTAAGTAATGATGAAATTATATAACGATTTAAAGAACTGTTCCAAACGAACTAATTTCTAGCAAAAGGAAATAAGAAAAGCATACTGAGCTATAGTATAAGTCATGATTATGCGCTAATACACTCATTTAAGCTCTTTTCAAATAATTAAAATATAAAAAAGCTTATAAATGCGCAGAACAATTATTTTTCAGAAATCTACGCCACACCATTCGGTGAACGGCCATTGAAAGGAAGAACCAGCGAGAGTTTATTGTTTTATTTAATCACTTATGTAAATTAAGCAAGCGCTATTGATTTAAATACTGTAGCGTTTATTAGTTTCATACATACTGTCATAACGGTTAATCAGGATTTCTATTATCCTTTGAACGATGAAATATATTGTATAGAGTTTTTCTTTTTCATTTCTGAATGACTTTTAAAAGAATTGTTTCTGTGTTTAACTTTCTTTAATATGAATCAATATAACTGTGTTAAGGAATTAGTGTAAGACAGGGATGTGCATTAAATCGATCGCGATCAACCGGTGAACCACCGAGACATATTTTAGGGTGACCACCTTTAATTAGATTTAAGACCCGTATACTAAAAGAAATATTTTGGAATACCGACACAAGCTAGACAGGAGAATTGGTTTTTTACAATCGATGAGATTGTGCTTACTTAGCAAATAATTCGATAAATGTGTAGATGAGCCGTGTACCTTCATTAGACCGCTTAACACATTCATTGCCGCTGTAGAGGGGGAAAAAGCGATCATTGCGATGCCAGCCATAAACATGAAGTTTTCCCACACGCGGATTGAAGGGAAAAATGAATGTTGATGATCAGCTCTTCCTGCGATAGCACGGGATTGGCTATTGAGACATTCCGAGCTTTCACGGGTTTGCGTTCTTGTGTCTCCCGCAATGACGCGGGACTCGTCAGAAAACAGATTAAGTTTTGCGTTCGGTTTTAGATTCATCGGATCACGTATGTCCTCTGCTCTGTGCAATGAATACGTCCACAGTCTAGCATTCACCGATAGTTGTTCAAGCATTCAATTTGGCAATTTTGTGTTGCTTGTATTTTAGAGTAAAAAAATCTCATATTTAAAATAAAAGGTACAATATCGAAAACAAATGTTAAGAAAAAAACATACCGTTTTAATACAAAATGGCTACACCTACCCCGACAGGAGGACCGCAACTCCTTAAAATCATTTAAAGCAGCCCGTATCCTAGAAATGTATGCCCACACCTTGCGTAAGACATGCAAATAAGGAGGAATCAAGTTTTACCATATTGATATTGGACTAAATGGGATTCATTTAAATACTGCGTTATTCCTCAATTTATTCGCGGCAACATCCATATTTAAATATTTCTCTAAGCTGCACAAATATACGTTAAATGTAATTATGAAAACTATATCTAAAAATATCACACTTAGATAGATATATAACCAAACATTATTAAAATTGTCTTATAATTAAAATTTTTTTTTTTTTTCCTTACCTGTTTCGTTTTTAGATGTTCTAATACTTTCCTTTACTAAAACTTTACTCGCCATCTTTGGAACTTCAACATTGTCATCATGATAATTTGAATTAAACTATCATTTTGTTGCCTGTAAGAAAATTTTCTTTTAAGCCAATATAATTAGTATTCACTTTAATTATAGAAATTCTACAGAGAGTATACTTAAATTCTTAGAGGAGATATTTCTCTGCCACCATACGTTTTAATAGCTATTGATTATTAGCTAGAGATTTATATATGTAAGGAGATCAATCATTCTCCTTTAGAGAGGACAGTCCTTCTTTATAGATTATGTCCTTCCTCCGGAAGTGTCCTACTACTTGTCCTCCTTTTCAATATTTTAACAATAATCTGTTAATCTCGATATTCAGAGATGCCAGGCCGAACTGTTGCGCGGCAGTATGAATTGTCGGAGATATTAATGTATTTGGTATATAATTGGGTATATATTTTTCACAAAACGATTCAAAAGATTGATGGTGAACATATTTCGACTGCAGAAGTTATTCTTATTTTGAAAGACTTTGTCCTTTTCAATAAAAATCACGGTATAAAGGAAAGTTTATTCCATTTTATAATAAAAAAAAATTGTCAAACTTAAAAGAATCATATCCAAGCATAACAGAACAGTTTACAAACGAAGTGCAGAATTTTTACTAAACATGTTTCCAATATGTCGAAGAAGGTTCTGAAACAAATATTATAGGAAAGAACAGTTTTTATAGCGTTTTTGACTTCCTCCGCAAGTAAATTGGTCTGATATAGAAATTTGTGTTCAGTTTTTATAATAAAGAATGCCTGATAATAAAATCGATGATAATTGTTGTTAGAATTAGAAGACTGAATGTATGTTTAAATTCTAAGATCAATTAGAACTATGGGACAACATCTTGAAATAGATAAAAGATGGGTGGAAATATTTACCCATTTGAAAATGACTACATTAAATATAAATATATAGTTATTCTTGTTGAATTTACGTTGTGCTGTCCTGGAACTACTGCAGCAGTTGAAAGAGTTTTTTCAAATGGTATTGATTTTTGGACAATTGTGTGTGTGGGAAATCAATATTGATAGTTCATACTTTAACGGTAACATACAGTAAAGCTCAATATGAAGGATATTCCTTGTTCCAAAATTTCCAATACAGTAGAACCTGTTTTTATGCGGTCTTTTTTTATGCGATTTTTGTGTGCGATCTTTTTTGGGCGTTGTATGAATTTCAATGGCGTTGGCGCCTTTGTAATATTTTCTATCAATTTACTAGTTACGTAACGGAGAAATGTTAGGACCCCTCTCTCCCCCCTTAAAGTCAGGTTTTGCCTTAAATATTTTATAAATTGGGTAAATACATATTTAGCGTTAGTCAGGCCTTGGCCCCCTAGAGTCCTGTGGGTGCACGTTACGCCACTGAAATGTAGGCACTTCAAGACGCTCTGTTAATTTGTTATAAGCAATCTTCCGACAATGCGCATTCAACTGCTATCTCTCAACGCTCCAGCAGCCCGTGCTTGATTGAAGACAAAACTTTCAATGACAGTGATAATATATCAATAATTTGATGGAATATGAAGACGGAAAAGAAGAACCGGATTCTTTGAGAGCGGATAAAAATATGCATGGATCCAGCTTTCCAACAAATTTGAAAAGCATTTTCTTCAAATAGATACCAATTAAGAAAGGAGTGTAAAATTCCAAAAAGGGCTTCAATCATATATATCTGGTTATAGTTACATTTACAAGCAACTGAGCACCCGACCTTCGTCACAAAAACTTATCTCTTACTTTACGTTGCCAAAAATTAAATCAATTGAAATTGTACCTTCAAGTGACGAAAGCGATTTTGAACTTATTTATTGCAGGACTTGGGATTACGATGAGTAGCAATGAATTATGTGTGTGCATTTTGAAAACTTAGCCGTGTATACAATGAGAAACTATATGTTTTTAAAATGTTTCCATGTGTAACATTTAATTATTTATTTGGTTATGGACTCTCTTACATAAGTACTTAACTCTTACATAAGTTTCGTAAATAATTGCCATAAATTGTTAACTATTGAAAAATCAATATCTTATCATTATTTCTATAATTTAAAGAAAAACAATCGAGTTTTCCTCATTATTCATAGAAATACCAGCATCTGTAATTCTTTTTTATAGTTATAGTTTGAATTACATCACTTATTAAATATAAAGAAAAATGTTTTTATAAAATCTTTGATTATCAGCGCTATCATCATTTAGTCGATTAAAAATTAATATTTCATCATTATCCACCGAGAAGTTAAATTCTGTATTCATTTTAAACGTATTCACACGTCAAAGCGAAATCCAGAGTTTAATTATACAAAATGCTTGATCGTTGTCACCATTATTCATGAAGAGAGAGAAGTCAGTGTGTGTGTTTCATCATTCTCATCATTATATACTGAGAATCCAATGTGTTTATATTAAGAGTCACTTAAATAAAATCTTCCCTTGTACATTCACTTACTAAGCAGAATTGAATTCCTAAATTTAAACCAGTATCTCAGTTAAAGAAAAATATCTATATTTATAATATCAAATCTTGTGCCTATATCTTCTTTTTATCGATTCAAAGAAGGGTGCTTTCTGAATCTCCTCTATTCTAAACAAAATCGGAGCAAAACCGTAGTGATTTTTTCTCCACCCTATGCTCTTCTAAAAAGGGTGGGTTTTTTTTCATCTTTCCCTCCTAAAACTCCCTCACTCTCCTCCCCTATAAGGCTGCTGGTTCCCATGAGGGTTAAAAGGGAAGGACTTCTCCACCATCTTCCTCCCCCCTAGCCAACCCTCCTTGAGATAGAGGAAAGAGAAACTTTTGACGTTTTGAAAAAGGAAACTAGCACATCTCATACTCGTCTTCAAATATTACTGTATGCAGGGGCGAGTATCGAGGAAAGATTTCTCTGAGAAGGGCAAAAAGCTAGATGTCAACGTTAAAATTCTTAGGAACTGCTGCAGAGGAGACGTCGTTTAGCGACGTTGTTTAACGAATGGCTGTTTTTAGCAATTTTGCCTTACGGCCCCTTAGAAAGTACTCTAGGAATAATAAAAACATCTGTATGTTCAAAGATTATTTCTTCTGAATTTGAAGGTAAATTTAAATGTTAACATAACAGATTTTTTTAAAAATTACAGTGAAATGCGTTTAACACGAAAACGCTTAAGTAAACACTTAACCCTAAAATCGTGAACTTTTTCAAAAATTGTCAACTATTTTTATGATTTTCTTTTATAGACCGTCTTATGAGCTTTGTAAAAATGCCCAGTTTTTTCATTTTGCCTTCACTAGAACAAAAGTCATAATTTTAAACGAGATGTCAAACTTTAAAATACGTTTACTCGAAATGTTTGTTTTTTTTTTTGAAAAAGTCAAACGGGGACAGCGATTGCTCAAAAAGTTTTAAGAACAAACTGAAATTTTTTGTGTATGTTCTGTGTAATAGTAGAAGTATTTTAACCTTTTTTTTATCAATCGCTGATTTATTTTTAAAAAATACAGTCCCCCTAATGTAAATATAATCACTGTTGTTTATTTAAAGAAATTTCATATAACTAAGAAAAAGTGCTCTAGTTTTAAAGAAATTAAAATATCTCTTATCCTGAAGGGGTTAGTTCAAAATGGAATACCAAAATAGCACATCAATATTGAAAAATTGAGAATTTTTTCATAAACTTTTTGTACATGGTGGCCCCGTTTATGTAATTTTTCGTAAATTTTTACCGATTTTTTTCCCATTTTAGTAATAATTTAGTAGTTTTTCACTTCTTAATTTTTGTATTTTTTTCTTAAGGCGACTTGGTACCCTTTAAGCTACTTTCTTTTTTTATGTATTTAAAAAGTATACTTTAACTTATTACATAGTGTTTCTATTCCAGAATGTGATACGAGATGAAATGTTTCACATATTATTCACACAATTTTAAAAATTTAAATTTTTTGAAGAAAACTTGGAAATTTTAAAATTCTACTCCTTCTGTAATTATTAATTTTTTAACCTGAAATTTTTTTGTAATATTCTTATGGATGTTATAAACAACTTTAGCAATCGATTTTACAATAACTTAATTCGTTTTTGAGAAAAAAAAATAAAATGTTGATATACATGCTAAAAATCAACGAAAAAGCCAATATCTCTTACGTTTTAATTTTTTTTAAAAAAAGTATTCAGTTTACTGCAAAATGGATAACTAATTTTGTTACATGCTTTATATGCAACACACAGCAAAGAAATGGAAATGATTGGTAAATAATTGTGGAAGGAGTAGCATTTTGAATGCACTAATGTTTCGAAAAACACAAACTGAGAAAAACCACTTTAAAGTTTATCATTCTGAAAAAAATTATAATAAGCTTAAAATATAACTTTAAGATATTAGTTATATATTTTTCTTGAAAATAATTGCATTTTCGTAATTTTTTCAACCAATACATTTTTATTAAATGATCAATTTTAAGAAGGTATTCATTGCACACACACACACAAGAAAATTCAAGAAAAATGTTTAAAAAAAATTTTTTTTGTCACGACAGAAAGTTTAGTTTTTTTCTTCTCATAATATTGAAGTATTACATTTGTATGAAAAACATATCAGAAATAAGAACTGAAATTATTAATATAAAATGCCTTAATTAAAAAAATTTACATGCCCACATTTCACAAAGAAACAAATAATTGTATGTATTGCCTCGGAAATATTCTGCTTTATATATTGCACATTCTTTTTTTATAGTTATTATTTCTCTTTATAAAATATATTTTTTGTCATAACGCTTTTTTTTAGCTTTTTTTTTCTAAAAAGGGGGCGTGGCCGAATTGCCTAATTTGTTTTCAAATGAAATTTTCTTCAACTTCTAACTTTCCGACTTGCACAAATGTTATATCAATCGAAAGATAATAATGCAAGGAATAAGATTAAATAAAAATAAAAAAAAACGGCAGGTGATCATTTTTGGGGTACCAAGTCGCCTTAAAAAATGTGCTAAGTAAATATAAAAACCACAACAAAAATTTCCATATCTCCCTTTTTTTTAAAAGTTGTCGCAAGTAATCGGATACCTTATGACGAAATATCGGTTAACACAAAATAATACAGTGGTTCCGACAAATTACTATGTATTTTCATGCATTTTTTTTCTTAACACGAAACGAACATCGCTTTACATTAAAAGATTGCCCTTCTAGGAATGAAAAAAATACAGAAAACAAAAGTCACTTAAGGAAATGTTTGAGAACGTTTTTGTATTATTGGACTGACCTAATGTATCATCGGAATAATTCTCTGAAATAGATGATGATAATGCGTCTACAGTTCCAGTTATAGAAAAAGCATTTTAGAGTTTGTTCAAAGCTCAAAAAATATCATTGATGTAGATTCCGACGACGAAAATGAAATAAATAATTCAGCTCCTGATCCCACATCATCCGAAATGACAAACATGATGAAAAGTATGCACAGTTATTTAGACACACATTCCAATAGTGAAGTGAATAAAATAAAGGGCTGATGTCGAACAATTTGTAAACAATTTGGTTCTAAAAAAGACAATTCAAAGAAAAGTATCAGAATATTTTCCAATCCTTACTAATATTATAAACGTGAAAGTTTGTATAGAGATGTTTATTATTCTTTCACGGAAAAACAACTGAATGGATTTTAATGAAACTTTACAATAATATAGCTTATACATCAGAATAACACATAGGCTATAATTTATTACTATGTTGTGTGATGTTTCCAAAATATTACGATAATTGTGAAGACAGTAGGAAGAAAATCTGTCATCTGCAAAAAGTTCACGACAGCATATATCTATCTTTTTTGTGTGAAGCAAAATTTTCCCTGTTTGTTTGTCTACGCCATACCTTAATGCGTGCTCGCTTTTAATTTATTCCTTTGATCGGTGTAATCACTATTTTTTTATTTCATAATAAATCTGTATTTCGAAGGGAGAGGTAGTGGCAAGATTTTAACATAAAATAAATACAACAGAAAGTAATATTAACGTATTACACTTCCAGATATAAATTATTTATACTATTTTCAGCTTTCATTACGTAAAATTTGTAACAATGTGTTACTTTTGCTGAGCAGAGATTAGCTTAGAAAAATGTTTTCAAAATTCGACTGACAAGAGAGTTACGGGAAGTTAAAAATAAATAAAAAAATCTCTTTTATCAGCTATTAGATCTACAGATTTAAAATTTAACAAACATGTGGGGTTTTTTTTTTTTATGTTCAGCTGAGATATGCAAAAAGCTTTTTTTCTTTTGTTTAATTTGCAATTCACGTAAAATTAACTCATTAAAAACTTCTTTATCCTTCAATATATATTGTTTAATTTTTAATTTACCCATGCGAAGAACGGATATACCATCTAATAACTAATAAATGTTTTATTTTTTTAAAAAAAACTTTAAAATTTTGTATTAAATTTCACTAAGCCATTGCGAATATTTTGTTTCATTGATTTTTACTAAATACATGCATATATACACATCTATGTAAGTAAAATGCACTCTTATGTACTTAATTTTGTTGAATATACGTTTTATTTTTGCAATATCCTTTAACATGAAAAAATATCCGAGTTCCCTCAGTTTCGTGCTAACTTTGGTAGCAGAAGTAATAAGTGCTAAGACAGCGTATAAGAAGTACCACGTGATTATTAGTAACTCTAGCATTGTGATATCTTTGAAGTTCAAAGAATAGAAAAGTTAATTGTGCCAGTAACAAATATAAAACATATTCTCCCCCCTTCTGTTTAACTAATATTAGCAATATGAGCAATATCCTTTCTTTCTTTTATCCTAGATTGGCGCGGTAGCCTAGTGGTCAAGGTATCGGATCGTGGCTGGCGTGTCACGAGTTCGAGCCCAGTACCACTAAAGACCCGCCGTGTAGGGGAGCGATGCACGTTAAATCCGTCGAAAGCTCAAACGTCCTTCCGTTGGTGTGGTATTTAGGATAGAGGGTGTCAGTCCAGGTGTCGTTCTCGTCACACTTGACCATGGTTCAAAATTACGTGGTCCATCGCCAAAAGCCCTCGTGTAGCTGAACAGTGCGAGACGTTAATATTCACTCACTAGTTCTTTTATCCTAGCTTTTCTTTACTATTTACCAATTAATCCTCCGCAATAGGGATACAATTTATTTTGGGAAGGTTTCAGCTATTTATGATCAATTAATTTAGAAAATAATAACTTTGAAATTGTTTATTTTTCACTTTAACTGTCTATCAAGAGTTATTTTAAAGAATCTCTAGGTAAAGTACGAAATTTTTCATCTATTATATATTTTAACTGACTTGTCTATTTATTTTATGAAATACCTAGTTATTCTTTGAAATAACTGAATTACACACTTTAAGGGTAAGATATGCACTTTCTTTGAATCTCTTGAACATCACAGATATTTGACAAGTTCACTATGATACAAGAATGAAAAGGAAGGTATTTTATATCCAAAAGAAAAAGAAAATGGAAACAGAGCAGTGGCCAGAAAATTTGATACAGATGAAACAAATATACGTCGATGGCGTAAACAACGTCAAACAAAGTCTTTCTTGGTGGCCAAAAAAAGAACTGGATGGCACCCAAGACGACACCATGTGGAAAAATGACGACGCCGTACCAGTTCCAAAAGCTGTGACAGTGAGAGTGACAAATCATTTTAGGAACAAGATAATGACGGTTAGAGCAATTATAGGTTGACGTATGCTTTTAATACTCGTTTTATAAATTAATTATTGACTTCTTACTAGTTCACATTTAAAAATTTTTTAATTTTTTCATAAAAAATTACGGAGAGTTTCGGGTGAGGCTTAGAATCGATTACAACATTTTTTCGCAAAAACATGTTGAGAATTTGGGGTGTGGCATAGAATCGATGATGGCTTAGATTCAAATAAATATAGTACATACTAGAAGACCCGACAGACGTTGTCCTGTACACACATCTTAAATTAAAAAATTCCAAATTTTTATGAATAAGCTTTAACAATCTGGACCGTTTTGAGTAAAATTTGTATTAAAAAGTTGTTACAATGTCTAACGTCATTACATGTACGGTTATCACAATTCAATCAATCGATAGCGGGTGAGTATGTGTATACTATGAGCGAAGTTAAATGTAAAGGCTGTGTGAATAAAAACTTAAACTTGTTTTAATTAAAGGTGAAAAAGTTGAGACTCAAACTATTTTATAACAGGTATATTTGTTAAATTGTACATAAAATGTATAGTTTTTTATGCACACTTCAAAACTCTTCAAACACTAATTACATCTGAATGTAATAATTTAATTAACACACGATTTATTTCAACAAAATAATTACACGAAGTGACAAAATATTTTCCTGAAATGATCACAGTACCAACTGTCGGGACCAACTTGAATTATAATAAAAAAAATTTGAATATTCGATACTGCGATCTTAGCGCAGTCTGCCGGATCCAATGTAAAACATTTCAAGATCAACAATTTATAAATAAAAAATTAATTAAATAAACATTTCGAAACCGAATTATAAATCTAAACCATTCTCGAGTCCACTCTCGAGTAACTTTCGAAGAGACCTGACACTTCATTCTGCCAAACTGGAAATTAAAAGGATTTTTAGGGAATCATTTCGCCTTACAGCTTCTCGTGTTGCTCGTGATAAGCCTTGGAGTACACTATGTAAGAAATCCCACGGTATTCCAAGTTCTCCTCGTGTTGCTGCTGTGGATAAATTTAGACTTTTAACCGGACATGACTGCCTTTGTGCTCATCTGTTTCGTTTTAATTTAGTGACTTCACCTATCTGCGTTTTGTGTGACACTGGACAAGACATGACTGCCGCTCATTTGGACGAGTGCTCTGCACTGAATGATCTTAACTGCATTGTAAAAAGGTATTGGAGAGCCCGTTGCCTAATGACCTGATGGTCAATGGCCTGGCATTTGTAAAATAAATTCTCGAGTCCACTGGAACAGACAAAAACTTTCATCAAAATCGGTCCAGCCGTTTAGGAGGAGTTCAGTTACATACACATGCACAGAAGAATTACATATATAAAGATTATTTGAAAAGTTATTAATTAAAAACGCTAAAAAGCGTGAATCGTCTGCATTTTCGTAACAATAAAGACCGGGTTTGGCCAGTTTGGCTGAAAATCAATTTCCGACGCCAACTTACGTCTTTTTCAATTCCTACTATTAGCTCACGATCTCTATACATATTTTATTTGTTTGTTTGTTTATTTATTTATTTATCTTGGTGAAGTTTTCAATCGTTTATAAAATACATTTTAAAGCGCTCGATTGAGCTGAAATGTAATGTACCTGATTATTTTGGATGACAATACAATAATTTAATTATAATTAATAAAAATTAATTGATTAAAACTAATTATTTAAAAAATTACAAATACAGCCACATTGGTGACTTAGCGACCCTTCTGGTGACTTATGTCAAAATTTGAAAAAGTTTTTTTCTGACGTGTTAAATAAAGCATTCAGTTGAAAGGAAATTTTATATACACGATTGTTTTGGATGACAATACGAAACTTTAATGATAATTAATAAAAATTAATTACCACTTAATGTTGTGATTCTGTCATATTTATATTAATTGCAACCATTTAATAAAAAGTAGCTAAAATAAATTTTTTCTTGGTTTAAATCTAAGTAGGAATTGATTTAAAAATGTTTTTTATATTACTTGTTTATAACAATAGCGTTGTTACAACAATGCAGGTGAATGTTGAGTTGTATTTTTTGAATGTTTTTAATTAATATCTTTTTAACTAATTGCGATATTGGACCGAATTGTGAATCTAAACCATTCTCGAATTTACTTGAACCCTCACAAAAAATTTCATCGAAATCGGTCCAGCCGTTTAGGAGGAGTTTAGTGACAAACACACACACAGGAGATTTTTATATATAAAGATATTTATCCGTCTCTCACTGTCTGTTTAAAAAAATTTGTACATTTTAAAGCAGTCATGAAATTTCAAAACTAATCATGAGCTCACTGTTCTGTTAAAGCAATCTAGAAGAACAAGTTATTTGAAACTTTTTTTTTAAAAAAAGATGAAGTAATAAATCAAAAATTTTATTTATTAAAAATTCTTCTTGAGATTGCATTAAGTTGATACTAATTTTAAAAAGTATTAAGTTTGACTGAAATATATTACTTTTTCATTGAATAAAATTATCTTTAATTCTTACATGCATATATACAGGGTGATCCCGAATTCATGGTGCTAATTTTAAAGATAGGTAGAGGACATTGTAACAATCATTTATTGCATAGGAATGTAAAAGCGCAAATTACGCGGTGAGGCACAAACACAAAAAATAAGAGACATTTTATTGAAAGCATTGTTAACAAGTATAATGTTTACGATAACTGTTCAAAATTGCGTCCACCAGTAACGATACATGCTTGACAGTGTCGGTGGAGCGATTGGCATACACGTTCAAAGATGCCACGTATTTTACGCACAAGTGCAGCAGTTTCGGATATTCGAGCAACGAGATTCTTATCTGAGTCAAGGGGAGTCGCATAAATAAGATTCTTCAGATGTCCCAATAAAAAGTAATCGAGGATTCAAAAATCGGAAGATCGGGGTGGCTAAGAGACAGGTCAAACACGGCCAATCCATCGCTCCCCAAACGTGGCATTCAGGTAAGTTCCCACATTACTGAAAAATTCTGTGATCCGACATTAATCGATCAGGAAACTGCGAGTAATACATTCGTAACGCAGCTCTGTCATTACCATTTGCACGTCTGTGCATCTAATTCATGTCTGCTTTTTCGGCATACTCTAAGTCCCACATCGATAGGAATCGTAGGTTTTTTTGTTCGGTTCGAATGAAAGTTTCAAAGAATATCCAGATACAATAAAGTCACTACTTCTCTTTTGTGGCTTTAGATTTATTTTCGAGTTATAGCCACACACACACAACACAAAACAACATAAAATGAAACTAAGTATGATACATTTGATTAGTTAACACTATTTTCTTCTATCCTCGCGAAAGTTCCCCATTCCGCTCTTTCGCCATTTTTTCGTCCCCAGTATTCACTATCCCGCTCATTCTGCCATGTTGTTTACTATCTTTTTCTCTTTTCGTTTTTTCCCTCTCTTCTCCCTCGATGGCCGCGCCACCTATAAAGTTTTTAAACTGCAGGGCGAATCTTACAGTAGACATCCATGTACAGCAAACAGATCCCCTGGTCTCAGAAAGATAAATATCTCGATTATAATTTTCGATACACACCTAACATGGAAACAACATATTTTATACACTCGCGATAAGTTCCGGAAAATTATGTTTAAACTCTACCCATTAATAGGCCGGAACTCTCATTTAAGTATTGATGCGACGCTAATGATAACTTATTTACTTTGTATGATGAAAACCCAGATTCTTAATTTTACATCGCATCATGACTTAAGTTAAAATTAAACACTAATATATATTCAATAGACAAATTACTGTACACTAAATTAAAAATCCGATCGTATAAAGTGACAATTAATTTTATTGAATAACAATTTTTAAGTAACTGTAAATATACTGCATAACAAAATTAAGATTTAAGCTTTGAGAGAGATAGGAGGTGGGATGGAGTGGGGACATGGTTGCCTCCCGGAGTCCCGCGGAGTCTAGATTCAAGGTCTGGATCTGCTCAGTCTGTCTCTGTCTATGTCCGTCTCCGAGTCCGTGTGTCTCCAAATCGGGGTGCATCCCGTTTTATTTGACGTCCTTTTCACGCGAAAATCCTAGAGCGGACTATTTGCTTTGTCCACTTAATTACCTCTGAATGGTCCGGAACCAGCGCAGAGTTACCGCACAAAGGTCGTTGCCTTATTGAAGCGCGGGAAAATTCTATGACGCACCCCAATATTTATGAGTGTAATGATCCCCCAGGCGTGGGAATGTTAGGCACCCTTTGCTGAGGAATTCACCCCTCAGTGATGGGGAAAGAAAAACGAACTCCACTTAACTGAGTTCGAAATTTTGAAGTTCTGTTGAATATTCCTGATTAATCCGCGCCTCCCATCACTCCTCCCCTCTCTCAAATACACAGCACACAAAAAAATTTTTTACAATAGCGTGTCGACAGAATTGTCCCATCAGGAGAACGGGAACCGATGAGTTCCTTCCAATCTTTGGGCTAAGTCATGCACTGGAGTCTTGTACTGTAGGGATAAGGGGAGGCAGTTCTTTCCAATCTTTGGACGAAGTCATGCACTGGAGTCTTGTACTGTAGGGATAAGGGGAGGCAGTTCTTTCCAATCTTTGGACGAAGTCATGCACTGGAGTCTTGTACTGTAGGGATAAGGGGAGGCAGTTCTTTCCAATCTTTGGACGAAGTCATGCACTGGAGTCTTGTACTGTAGGGATAAGGGGAGGCAGTTCTTTCCAATCTTTGGACGAAGTCATGCACTGGAGTCTTGTACTGTAGGGATAAGGGGAGGCAGTTCTTTCCAATCTTTGGACGAAGTCATGCACTGGAGTCTTGTACTGTAGGGATAAGGGGAGGCAGTTCTTTCCAATCTTTGGACGAAGTCATGCACTGGAGTCTTGTACTGTAGGGATAAGGGGAGGCAGTTCTTTCCAATCTTTGGACGAAGTCATGCACTGGAGTCTTGTACTGTAGGGATAAGGGGAGGCAGTTCTTTCCAATCTTTGGACGAAGTCATGCACTGGAGTCTTGTACTGTAGGGATAAGGGGAGGCAGTTCTTTCCAATCTTTGGACGAAGTCATGCACTGGAGTCTTGTACTGTAGGGATAAGGGGAGGCAGTTCTTTCCAATCTTTGGACGAAGTCATGCACTGGAGTCTTGTACTGTAGGGATAAGGGGAGGCAGTTCTTTCCAATCTTTGGACGAAGTCATGCACTGGAGTCTTGTACTGTAGGGATAAGGGGAGGCAGTTCTTTCCAATCTTTGGACGAAGTCATGCACTGGAGTCTTGTACTGTAGGGATAAGGGGAGGCAGTTCTTTCCAATCTTTGGACGAAGTCATGCACTGGAGTCTTGTACTGTAGGGATAAGGGGAGGCAGTTCTTTCCAATCTTTGGACGAAGTCATGCACTGGAGTCTTGTACTGTAGGGATAAGGGGAGGCAGTTCTTTCCAATCTTTGGACGAAGTCATGCACTGGAGTCTTGTACTGTAGGGATAAGGGGAGGCAGTTCTTTCCAATCTTTGGACGAAGTCATGCACTGGAGTCTTGTACTGTAGGGATAAGGGGAGGCAGTTCTTTCCAATCTTTGGACGAAGTCATGCACTGGAGTCTTGTACTGTAGGGATAAGGGGAGGCAGTTCTTTCCAATCTTTGGACGAAGTCATGCACTGGAGTCTTGTACTGTAGGGATAAGGGGAGGCAGTTCTTTCCAATCTTTGGACGAAGTCATGCACTGGAGTCTTGTACTGTAGGGATAAGGGGAGGCAGTTCTTTCCAATCTTTGGACGAAGTCATGCACTGGAGTCTTGTACTGTAGGGATAAGGGGAGGCAGTTCTTTCCAATCTTTGGACGAAGTCATGCACTGGAGTCTTGTACTGTAGGGATAAGGGGAGGCAGTTCTTTCCAATCTTTGGACGAAGTCATGCACTGGAGTCTTGTACTGTAGGGATAAGGGGAGGCAGTTCTTTCCAATCTTTGGACGAAGTCATGCACTGGAGTCTTGTACTGTAGGGATAAGGGGAGGCAGTTCTTTCCAATCTTTGGACGAAGTCATGCACTGGAGTCTTGTACTGTAGGGATAAGGGGAGGCAGTTCTTTCCAATCTTTGGACGAAGTCATGCACTGGAGTCTTGTACTGTAGGGATAAGGGGAGGCAGTTCTTTCCAATCTTTGGACGAAGTCATGCACTGGAGTCTTGTACTGTAGGGATAAGGGGAGGCAGTTCTTTCCAATCTTTGGACGAAGTCATGCACTGGAGTCTTGTACTGTAGGGATAAGGGGAGGCAGTTCTTTCCAATCTTTGGACGAAGTCATGCACTGGAGTCTTGTACTGTAGGGATAAGGGGAGGCAGTTCTTTCCAATCTTTGGACGAAGTCATGCACTGGAGTCTTGTACTGTAGGGATAAGGGGAGGCAGTTCTTTCCAATCTTTGGACGAAGTCATGCACTGGAGTCTTGTACTGTAGGGATAACTGGGGGAGGCAGTTCTTTCCAATCTTTGGACGAAGTCATGCACTGGAGTCTTGTACTGTAGGGATAGGGGAGGCAGTTCTTTCCAATCTTTGGACGAAGTCATGCACTGGAGTCTTGTACTGTAGGGATAAGGGGAGGCAGTTCTTTCCAATCTTTGGACGAAGTCATGCACTGGAGTCTTGTACTGTAGGGATAAGGGGAGGCAGTTCTTTCCAATCTTTGGACGAAGTCATGCACTGGAGTCTTGTACTGTAGGGATAAGGGGAGGCAGTTCTTTCCAATCTTTGGACGAAGTCATGCACTGGAGTCTTGTACTGTAGGGATAAGGGGAGGCAGTTCTTTCCAATCTTTGGACGAAGTCATGCACTGGAGTCTTGTACTGTAGGGATAAGGGGAGGCAGTTCTTTCCAATCTTTGGACGAAGTCATGCACTGGAGTCTTGTACTGTAGGGATAAGGGGAGGCAGTTCTTTCCAATCTTTGGACGAAGTCATGCACTGGAGTCTTGTACTGTAGGGATAAGGGGAGGCAGTTCTTTCCAATCTTTGGACGAAGTCATGCACTGGAGTCTTGTACTGTAGGGATAAGGGGAGGCAGTTCTTTCCAATCTTTGGACGAAGTCATGCACTGGAGTCTTGTACTGTAGGGATAAGGGGAGGCAGTTCTTTCCAATCTTTGGACGAAGTCATGCACTGGAGTCTTGTACTGTAGGGATAAGGGGAGGCAGTTCTTTCCAATCTTTGGACGAAGTCATGCACTGGAGTCTTGTACTGTAGGGATAAGGGGAGGCAGTTCTTTCCAATCTTTGGACGAAGTCATGCACTGGAGTCTTGTACTGTAGGGATAAGGGGAGGCAGTTCTTTCCAATCTTTGGACGAAGTCATGCACTGGAGTCTTGTACTGTAGGGATAAGGGGAGGCAGTTCTTTCCAATCTTTGGACGAAGTCATGCACTGGAGTCTTGTACTGTAGGGATAAGGGGAGGCAGTTCTTTCCAATCTTTGGACGAAGTCATGCACTGGAGTCTTGTACTGTAGGGATAAGGGGAGGCAGTTCTTTCCAATCTTTGGACGAAGTCATGCACTGGAGTCTTGTACTGTAGGGATAAGGGGAGGCAGTTCTTTCCAATCTTTGGACGAAGTCATGCACTGGAGTCTTGTACTGTAGGGATAAGGGGAGGCAGTTCTTTCCAATCTTTGGACGAAGTCATGCACTGGAGTCTTGTACTGTAGGGATAAGGGGAGGCAGTTCTTTCCAATCTTTGGACGAAGTCATGCACTGGAGTCTTGTACTGTAGGGATAAGGGGAGGCAGTTCTTTCCAATCTTTGGACGAAGTCATGCACTGGAGTCTTGTACTGTAGGGATAAGGGGAGGCAGTTCTTTCCAATCTTTGGACGAAGTCATGCACTGGAGTCTTGTACTGTAGGGATAAGGGGAGGCAGTTCTTTCCAATCTTTGGACGAAGTCATGCACTGGAGTCTTGTACTGTAGGGATAAGGGGAGGCAGTTCTTTCCAATCTTTGGACGAAGTCATGCACTGGAGTCTTGTACTGTAGGGATAAGGGGAGGCAGTTCTTTCCAATCTTTGGACGAAGTCATGCACTGGAGTCTTGCATACGATAGCTCGGTCATCTTTTGGCTCCGACAGGTGGTGAACAAGTAGCTGATGCATGCTGTAAGAGAAAAAAAACTGTCTCCCAGGGAAACCATATTAGTCATGAAACCAAAACCAGTGTGAAAAAGAAAAACTTGACCCCATTTGACCTCCGCCGTAGACTCCAAGCACCAACCTTCCACTCCCATCACCTCTCATAACTTAAAATAAAAAATGTAAAAAAAAATTATAAGCAATTTCCAAAATTCAGTCCCAATTCCGTTAGCGGTGAGAGGGAAAAACAAATTAACTACTAACAACTACAATTAAGTTCATGTACGAAGAAAAAAAATTGCTGAATGGGTCACCAAACAATTCACAAGGACAACATACATAAAATGACAAATAGAAATAATTGAATAATCACAAAGAATCGTGTGCCATTAAATAATAAAAAATTAAGACGAGTAACACATAATAAATTCAAAAATTGCATATCTAACAGCTGCGCTACTCACAATAACTACACATATGGGCATTGAACTAAATACTTTGTGATAAGAAATAAGTACAATTGAAAAAATATATAATCAATACAAACGTGGCACCCAGAAACAAACACCTCATAATCGTTTAACATCGAAATCCTGACACGATTAATGTGATGTGCATGTCCCAGACCACCAAAAAAAAATTACTAATTTAACCCTCAACATACTCAAAGCGTAAGAAATTGCAATGGTTCACTAAGAGCATTGATAACAATCTTTCGTAAAATTAATTAATTTAAAGTGAAAAATTAGAAATTGAAACGATTGGTGTGCATAGGTGAAAAAAAAATATAAAGGTTTGACTTCAGAGTTAGGATATTTTTGTTCTAAAACTGCCCCTATGCCGCGAGATGAAACGTCCGTCGTGATTTGTAATTCTGCGTCTGGATCGGGTAATGCTAAGACCGGTGGGTTCAATATGGCTTTCTTAATATCATCAAATGCCTCCTGCGTTTCAGATGTCCACTCAAATGGAGTGTCTTTTCTCAATAGATTCGTTAATGGAAGTGTTCGTTTTGCGAAATTTTTAATATATCTTCTATAAAAATTACAACACCCTAAGAAAGATTTAATTTGCTTTTGATCCGTTGGAACTGGAAACTCGTTAATTGAAACGGACTTATCTTTATTTATAAGGATACCTTCCGGCGTTACTACGAACCCCAAAAATTTACAACTCTTTGTTAAAAATTGACATTTACTCGAATTAAATTTTAAGTGAATTCTTTCAAAGCGTTCAAAAACCTTACCCAGTAATTCAAAATGTTCATCTATAGTTTTAGTAAATAAAATAATGTCGTCTATATAAACCAAGGCTCCGTTGTGTAATAAATCTCCCAAGACCTCCTGTGCGATTGATTGAAAAGCTTTAGGCGAGTTTTTTAAACCGAAACAAAGTCTATTAAATTCATACTTGTCACCGTCGGGAGTAGAGAATGCCGTCTTATGCCTGTCTGCAAAGTGAAGTGGAATTTGATTAAATGCTGACTTCATGTCTAAAGCCGAAAAATAGTTTGAACCCGAAATTTCATGCAAAATGTCGTCCAATGTTGGAATAACGAAGTCTTGAGTCAAAGTATTTCGTTTAGTTTCCGAAAATCTAAAACAAGGCGCCATTTTTCTCTTTGCTTGACAAACAAGGCCGGAGTATTGTACTGAGAATTAGATTTCGAAATAATCACTGCCTTCTCTAAATCTGCTATCTCTGACGTCGAAATTCGTTTCTTAAATTAAATGGAATCTTGTAAATCGGACATTTAATGGGATAGTCATGTTGCAGACTGATTCTATGATGATCCGTAGCGGCCGCAGATAATTCTACCGTAGAGTGAGCGAAAGCACTTTTGTGCGAAATTAAAGGTTGAAATAATCTATTTTTTATTTTGCTGTCCAGACCTGAAAGGTTAAAATCCTTCTCCGTGAGTGGGGGTAAAATATCTTGAGAAACGGGAAAATCGGAAGAAAAGTCTTCGTAATTATTGACAGTAATTATTTTCATGTTTTTGTTAAGGGTGATTATGTTATCAGAATCGTTTCTAATTTTTAGAATGGTGTCATTTGTTTGTGGATCAATATTAATTTGCGAAGTAGTTAAATGAATGTTTTTTGTTTTTAACTTAGCTGAACTCTGAATAGTGGCCGAAGACATAGAATTAGGTAATGTTGAGACATGGATACGAACATTTGTGACCGAATGGGGACCCACACACGTTTTGTGTTTTAAAAATCCATGGATAAAGTTACTCTGAACGACACGCTGAGGGAGCGAATAATGGATAAGCGGAATGGAAAATTTATTAATTAATAAACGGTTTCTACCCATATCTAAGACTGCATTCCTTAATTTCAGAAAATCGTATCACAAAATAGCACAATAATTCTCGTTAATCTCTTGCTTAGTTATAAAAAAAATATGTTGAAATTGAAATTCCCCCAATGACAATTGTATTTCATAACAACCGATAATTTCTACCGTATCTCCACTCACTGCTTTAATTTGAATTGAAACATTAAATTCCTTTAAGTTTTCGTTTTTTATTTTAGTAAAAAAAGAAATAGACATTAATGAAACGGACGCACCTGTGTCGATTAAAATTCTAAATCTGTGATCCTGCACACTAGCGTTTATTATTGGTAGATCAAAAATATTATCTCTAGATTTAATAGGAGAAAACCGTTCTTCTAGCAATTGTATAACATCTAAATTCGGCTTTCTCCGCGGAAGTTTAAATTGTCGTTTCTATTATTGCGTTGAAAACCTCTATTCCTAGAAGTCGTATGTGACCCGCTCGCCGAATGCCTGGGGGCTGCGTAATTATCGCGAAAAGCCGATTCTTGGAAACGGACATGTCGCCGATTGAAAGAATGAGTGCTTGGGTGACGGAAAACAGAAAATTCGCTCGCAGCGTCTTTCCTGGGGGCTGGTAATTGGCTCTACGTTCGTCCATCCGCTTTTTCCGACACTCCGCCTGCCTATGTCCTTGAAAGCCACAATAAAAACATTTGAAAACAGTCTCCCTTCTGCTGAGGAATTCACCCCTCAGTGATGGGGAAAGAGAAAAACGAATTCCACTTAACTGAGTTCGAAATTTTGAAGTTCTGTTGAATATTCCTGATTAATCCGCGCCTCCCATCAGAATAGAAAAGAAAGTGCTTCTCTATACAGCCGTTATGCGTCAAATCTTAGCTTACGCAAGTCCAGTATGGGGTTATGCCGCTAAAACAAATATTAATATATACTGGATACTCTGCAAAATTCTTTAACACGTATGATTGTCAAAGCTACAAGGTACATGCGCAATGACGATATACGTAATGCATTAAAAATTACTAGTTTTAAATCTCATATTCAGAAAATAGCAATTAACTTTTTCAACGATCTACCTGCAACCAATAATTCTAATATGCAGAACTTAATTCCTTATATTCCTAATGATAATTCTAAAAGACCAAGAAGAATTCTTCTTGATTCATATAATCCTCCTTAAATTTATTTTTCGGGCAATATTTTTATTGCACTTTAATTTGCTAAAATTGTACTTTCTTTTAATATTTTAATATTTTTGTCATTATTTTTCTCTTGCTTTCCCCACTGGACTTGCGCCTCCCCATTTCCTTAATCCCAGCCCCCAGGGCAGCCAATTGGAGTCACTGTTCACTATACCCAGCATCCAATCAGAGAGCAGCCTCTAAGCTCTCAGACAAGCCAAAAACTCTAAAAAATTTTCCACCCAGAAGAAGCACCGTAGCCACGCCTCCCGGATTCCATCGTCCAACCAATCGCCGTCATGCCACTCAGCAGAAAGAAAAACCCCACTCTCGTAATGCCCCGCATAAAAGACTTGTTCTGATATGGAATTGAGGACTGTTTTTACAGTCCAGATGCCTAAATAGAAACGCCTATTCAACGTCTATTACAGTAAACATCAGGATAATTGCAAATAGCGCTTTCCCCCTCTGAGATGCATCATGCTGAACGGTGGCTAGATATCTACTGCCCCTTACCGGCAATGCAACCAATCGATTACTCTATTTCTCTTTTCTTTTAATTCCCCTGTATGCACTTCACCGCGCCACTTGAGTCCATACATTCCTGTGCAACAAAGGATTGTTATACACTGCTGGACAATTGCTAAGGACGGATAACACTATCATCCATAGCAACCACAAAATGAAGTGAAGCAAAATGTGGAAAATTAGAATAAGTGCGGGATATTAGTAAGAAGAAGTATGAGTATGCAAATTTTTTTTCCACGTCTGTTCATCACGTGATAGCGTTCATAAGAGCTTTAAAGGTTTTGACGCGTGTGGACAGTTGTTGTTTCAAGTCAAAGTTTTACAGGAAAGATTTAATAGACGAACTTAAATTTTTGGCATGTCTTCCCGACATCACATAGATGATTTTATGCGTGGCCGAATTATTGGAAAGATCGAAGAGAAGATCGAAAAATAACAGATGTTGCCAGGGAGTTCGACATCGCTCACAGCGTTGTTTCACGGCTGTGGAAGTCATTTAAAACTACTGGAATGTGTAGTAGACGGCACGGGGGAGGTCGTGTTAGAAGTACGACGTCTGCAGAAGACAGATATATCATCCTATCAGCAAAAAGAAACAGGCGCAACACAGCTCAGCAGGTGGCAAATCAGTTTCTTGCTGCCTCAGGAAAGCAGATCTCCCGAAAAACTGTTGCCAGACGTTTGAGGGGAGGAGGACTATACGCACGCAGACCTGTTGTGTGTGTCCCATTGACCAGACAGCACCGTACTGCCCGTTTACAATGGTGTCGTGAGCATCACAATTGGACTGAACAGGACTGGGCATGCGTACTATTCTCAGATGAGAGTAGGTTCAGTCTGTCATCGGATTGTAGACGCCAACTGATCTGGCGCGAGAATGGTACTGCTTATCGTCCAGAAAATATCCAGGAAAAGGACCGATATCCGACATGCAGTATCATGGTGTGGGCCGGCATCATGATCAATGACCGCACGCGCCTACATGTGGTTGCGAATGGGACTATGACGGGCCAACGATACATTGATGAAGTTCTACTTCCTCATGTTCGTCTTTTCCGTGGTGCTGTTGGTGATAAATTTGTTTTTATGGACGACAACGCAACATGTCATCGAACACTCGCTGTTCAGGATTGTCTAGACAGCGAGGGTACTCAACGTCTCGTATGGCCAGCGCGTTTTCCAGATCTAAACCCCATTGAAAATGTATGGGATGCTTTGGGGAGGCAAGTTGCTGGTCGAAACTATCCTCCGACAAACAAGAACACCCTCATCCGTGCACTCACAGAGGAATGGGATAATTTGCCTCAACAGCTGCTGGATAATGTTGTGCAAAGTATGGTACGACGTGTGGAATGTTGCATCATACTCCACGGTGGACATATCCCGTACTGATACCTTTCTTTAAGGTGCCTGCTGACTTTTAGATGCATTGTTCCATTTCTCCGTATGCAGATCAAATGAACATTTTTTTTTCTTTCAGATGTTTCACAGCTTTTGTACTTTCCAGAACAATAAATATTCTTTATTCTAATGTCTGAACAGTGTGGCAACTATATTTTATCCTACTAGGCCTCATGTCTCGCTTAATGTTATGCTACATAGCAATTTGTGATCCGTCCTTAGCAATTGTCCAGCAGTGTATATATTGCCCTGTATCTACCTTTAAAGTTTGTACCATGAATTCATGACCACCATGTAATGTATCCTTTAAGTTGTATCATCTTACTGAGCATACTTTAATAAAATTACCCCAAAATACAAATTGTAGAAATTTAAAAACTCAGTTCTACCGATCGAAATGCAATGTAAACAATTACTGACTATACTTAAATAAAAAGCAAAAAGTAGAACGAACGAGTACCAGATGTTTCCTTATTATATGCCATCCTCTCTTTCTATCACAATAAAAAATATTTTAAGCCGTCTTTAAGGGTCCTTCTGGACCACATATGAAGTGCGTTGAAATGCACCCTTAATAAGCAGAATTTGCGTTTCGGTATCTTTCTACCTGAGACAATATTTTGCTTCTAATGATTCACCTTTAGCTGTATGTATTTGTTTTAAAAGTAACATAACTTTAACAGCTTTCAACCTAAGAAATAAAAAAAACATCGCCGTCGTCGTGTTACGATAAATTTTCTACAAATACCATGTCTTTTTACTGATTTGAATTTTGTTGTTGTTGTTGTAGAGCTTTCTTTTTGATCATTAAATGATCTTTAACAAGCTGGAGAGACGGAACAACAGCTGAAATAAACTATTGTTATGTCATTTGGTTATGCCGTGGAAAAAGTGGAAAAGGTTTCGTCATATTTAATGGATGAAAAGAATAAAGATTACAAGAGAAAAAAATAAGTAACAGAAATGGCAATCAGTTGAATGAAATTTTTTTATCAAAATTTTATTTTAGTAAATATTTCTATCTTTAAGGAAAAAATGTCCATGACAATGTAATTGCATTGACGTCTTAAAGCATGGGCCAACTGGCCCAGGCCCATGGACTCGGCTGCAATAGAGGCATCGTCTCTTTCTCGACTCAACCTTAATAAGATCATAATTCAAATAATATCAACGGTCAAATATTATTTCTGGATGTATTCTCCGAAAAACTGAGAATTTTGGACAATATGCCAACTGGCCACATGTGATGGCCGTCGTCCACGTACAGGCCTTGACCTACGACTATACACCATCATTACTGATGCAGTCAAAAGGCAGTAATCAGTTTGTGCGATTGTAAGTCATGCACATGTATTTGTTTCGAGTTATTGTTAGTACGAGTATTTTTCAATTTATGCTATGTACTGTCTTTTTTAAAGGGTCACAGGTGGGGCCAGTGGCGTAATGTACACCTCCGCAGCCCCCGAATTGCGGGGAGCTCAAATGTTTGTGGCGGTGTGATATCAATATGAACTAGTACCAACATCAACGCGAAGACGATCGTCTTGGCGTGATCGGTAAAGTACTCGCATTCGTTCGGAACGTAAGGTACCCAGAACGAACCTTCCTTCCTTCATTGGTGACCCTGGTCGTGATATGAACCACACCCTTCACGCACCGCGTCGTGGCGCCATCTATCCACCGCAAAAGCAACCAAGCTGTCACATGAATGACGCAGTTCTCCAGCCGTCTCACACAAATGACGCAATTCACAAAAGCCGTCTAACACAAATGACGCATTTCTCAAGCCATCACGCACGATGACGCAACCCACCAAGTGACGCAACTGCTTACATGCTCCCCACGAATATGGTATCGTTCGTTCGCCTGTTCACCAAAACACTGACAGGGGAGTATGTGGCGGTGTGATATCTATATGAACTAGTACCAACATCATGTGAAGACGATCGTCTTGGCGTGATCAGTAAAGTACTCGCATTCACACACATTCGGAAGGTACCCAGAACGAACCTTCCTTCCTTCCTGTTCTCCGTTACGCCTCTGGGTGGGGCATACTTTTGTTTAGGCATCCAGGGCTTTTGCTTAGGGGCCCAGAGCTGCAAGAAGTCTTAAGATGTCCCTCTGCAGATTCATGGTTTAGCAGCAACTCTACAATAAATGGACAGCAGGTTCTAGCCTAGATTCCGTCGAAGTCTGTCATATGTGATAGAACGGAACATGCATTAATATAGCTTCCCAGCTCTATCCTGACATGAAAGTTAGCAGAATAAAGATGCCGGTCTTAGATGTTAAACTCGTCGTAATACCATTTTACTTATAAATTTCCAAATGGGACTGCGCGAATTGGTATTTTACCTTTGCAGATATCTAGTACATTCCCCGGGAGCTGATATCACTTTTTAGTGTGGCACCTTATAGGTGAATATTAATTGCCACAATGTAATTTTTATACCCAGTTTCCTGTCCATAGAGAATCATCTAAGCTCTTACTATACGAAATCGTACCAGGAATTTTTAAAATTTTTCCAAGAGCACCCAAGCCAAACAGGCTCTCCAGGGATCTTTAACATGCCATATCATCATACGACATGGGCGCTGTCGATTTTCTGCATCATGGAAAAAATCTACTGACTTCGGCTCGGGTCGAACCCAATAGATTGGGTGTACAAGGTCAACGACAAGTCAACTACGCCATCCAACCGGCCAGAGACGTCTCAAGGTGTGAGCCAATTGGGCCCGGGCCTGGGGTCTCGCTCTCGGGGGGGGACCATGTTTCGTCCACGAATTAGTCTTAATAAGATCATGATCCGGATAATTTTAAAATCAAATATCATTCCCGTACATTTTCTCCATAAAACAGTTAATTGGTCTCTCATTGGTCCATGGCAAATGAGAAGAATGACTCTCATTGGCTACCCAATGATTGATTGAATATTAACGTCGCACTGTTCAGCTACACGAGGGCTTTTGACGACGGACCACGTAATTTTGAACCATGGTCAAGTGACGTGGACGACACCTGAGCTGGCACCCCCTCTCCTAACTACCACACCACACCAACGGGAGGACGTTTCAGCTCTCGACAGATTTAACGTGCATCGCTGCCCTACACGGCGGGTCTTTAGTGGTACTGGGCTCGTGACAAGGCAAGCCACGATCCGATACCTATACCACTCGGCTACCGCGGCCACCATTGGCTACCCAAAGGGGTTTAGAAAATTACTATATATAGAAAAGGGAGGGACTTGTTCTGTAGTGTGATAGCGGAGTGGGAAAAAAATGGGAAAAAGTAAGATGAAATGAAATTTGGTAATTAGATGTTGTTGTGTACCTCGCCGCTTGTAAAAAGTTGTGATCGCTTCGCAAATGCAACGAAGTGAAATGATTAGCGGTTGCGCGTGCCGACGCTAAGACATAACAGAGTAAACAAATGGCCATGATCCTTTGGAATAAACAGAGTGAGAAAAACTATTGTCCATTCTTGTGTATGAGTTGATTAAAATAGAGCTATCGATGGGCCAAAACAGATGCGCATTAAAATATTGCACTCGAATTTAATTTTAAGGTGGATTATAGGATACAAAAAGAATTTTCTTGGCCTTTTAGAATTGCTATCAGCATTGTAATTAGGTAGATTTGATATATTAGTATTATTGGTAAGTGGGAGTAGAGATTAAGGAAGTTTTTAGCTATTTCATGGACGTGCGATTTGAAACTTTTAATTTTAAGAGCCTTTCGAATGTCAGACTACTTCATGAAGGTCCTCTATCTGCCCATCTTCTTGAACGTTGCATCTAACGCTATGCTTAACGGGCCTTTAAACCCTGCATTGTTTAAAGGGGTGTTTTTTAAAGGTATAGAACTTTAAATTGCAATAAAACAACGATGTATTATTCGATTGACATGAATTTTTTTTATTCGAAAGATAATCTTGTGGCATTACATTTTAAATATGATTTCTGGCATATGACTGCCACGGCTGGCTCAGATGTAGTCCAATCTGGACGTCCAATTTTCGATGACTTTTTCCAACATTTGTGGCCGTATATCGGCAATAACACGGTGAGTGCTGTCTTACAAATTGTCAAGCGTTTGTGGCTTATCCCCATAGACCAATGACTTTACTTAGCCCCACAGAAAATAGTCTAGCGGTGTTAAATCACAAGATCTTGGAGGCCAATTCACAGGTCCAAAACGGGAAATTAGGCGGTCACCAAACGTGTCTTTCAATAAATCGATTGTGGCATGAGCTGTGGGACATGTTGCGCCGTCTTGTTGGAACAACAGCTCCTGGACATCATGATTTTTCAATTCAGGAATGAAAAAGTTAGTAATCATGGCTCTATACCGATCACCATTGACTGTAACGTTGTGGCCTTCATCGTTTTTGAAGAAGGATTCCACCAGTCCATAAAGCGCACCAAACAGTCAGTTTTTCTGGATGTAACGGCGTTTCGACATACACTTGTGGATTAGCTTCACTCCAAACGCGGCAGTTTTGTTTGTTGACGTAGCCATTCAACCGGAAGTGCGCTTCATCGTTAAACAAAATTCGCTTATGAAAATCGGGAACAACGGCAATCTCGTTTTGGGCCCATTCGACGAATCTACGCCTTGCTTGATCATATTTAAAATGTAATGCCACAAGATTATCTTTCGATTAAAAAAAAATTCATGTCAATCGAATAATACATCGTTGTTTTATTTCAATTTAAAGTTCTGTACCTCTAAAAAAACACCCTTTATTTACTATAAAACCATTTGAATATAAAATAGTACATTAAAAATACATTTATTAATCTTATTTTTCATGTTTTAAAACTGGAAGTTTGCTGTTTAGTTGTACATTTTCAAAATTTCATTTTGTGGGAATTCCCCTGGGTTCCACCGTGGACACCAAGATTGAATTGGGGCTAAGAATTACCAGACTACATTTTTACAATAACAAATAATATTTATTCACTTGAATCAATTATCAACTTTCTAAATACAAAAATGAATCAATATGTCTGCGTCAAAGGGATGGAACTTTACTATTAAATTAAATCACGAAATATGATACTAATCAACTATTGAACTCAATATCGAACGGGTTTACCGGAATAAGAGGACCGAGAGATATAAGCAATTTGAATTACTATTAATCATTAACTTTCCACTAACTCTATTCATTTACTCTTACTATCCGATAAATGAAGTTTAAATATCACCTGACTTTTACTACACTCCTTTCCAGTCGGCTCAACTTTCCGAATGTAGATCGCTGCCTGATAATCAGCTAGAAACTAATCACGCAATCAACTTGAATCTTCATAGCGTTCCGTCTATGTATCTCTTGGCTCAATAGCCTTCTCCGCTAACCTACAACACTCTCCTTATATACTTTGATTCAATTGCATATCCTGTTTCCTCCTTTTAGAGCTGGTTGAAAATATACGCGAATTTACAATCCCCAAAGACGCCCAACAGTATAAGTGATAAAGTGCCGTATAGATTTGTCACAATTTTTTATTCTATTCTATTACCGTACTAACTTTTTCAACGAGCCTACTTTAATGTGCTGAATTACGTATGTTTTACTGTTGTGTAAAAAGAAAAAATAAAAGGGTAATTTCTGTTTCGGTTTTTAACAACATACCTGAATTCAGTTTTGAGAAAAGATTGCCATATTGTCATTCTAATTCACCTATTACTTCAAGAGGAATATCATCAACAACCATTGTGTCTGGCATATTGATCTAATTTCAAATAGATTTGAGCCAATCTCCTAAGTTTTGATTTCTTCAGCTGCACTCACAATTCTCATGATCCTTCTTCTGTAGAGTGTAAATGTCCTGTAACGTTAACTCCATTATTTCTTTCATGAGAGTCTGTGTGTTTTAATAATTTTTTCCAATAACAATGAAATCTGTAATGGAAAATAATAATATAAACCAAGGTTTGGCAACCTTTGGCACGCGGGCCACATGTGGCATACTTTACGATTCTCAGTGTCACTCTGCACTACTCAACAAACTTGTCAGTTTTTGAGTGGATGAAAGTTTATAAATTTGTAATAGACCTTTTATTACACATTTTCAAAATTATGTCCATTTACGCAATTACAAAAAATTCTGAAAGATAACTCTAAAGGTATATATATAAATTTCAAGCTATTTTATAAATTGAATATTATTACTGGAGAGGTTTAAATTATATGGAGAGAGAAAATTGTGCTTTTTGGGTTTTACATATATTCGTAAAAATATATTCGTTACATATATTCGTTTACATATATTTCCTCGTATGAAAAATGTTTCGTGTCCGCAAAGAAATTGTTTGACAGCTGAATGCTTAAAATCATGTCAAATGGAAAGTCACACATTATATCCCTGGTTTTGCGATATGAAAGTAGAGCGGTGCTAGGTTCGCATTAAAATTTCTATTTATCTATAATAAAGGGAAATTTTTTATATTTTGTGTGTTGTCCATTTCTTAATTTAATAAATATGTTTAAAAATACATAACATGTGTACAATTTTAATTTTTTTAAATTTTCGTTCAAGAAATAGTTATATTTTATATTTTATGATACTTATTTTTATGTTAAGGAATATCTTTAAATGTTGCAAAATTAATATGAAATAAAATTGTAAATCTCTATATAATTGACCTCTATTCTTTAACTCTGCATACATTATCGTGGGAATCGAATTGTTTCAAAAATTTCCCAATCTGTGTCACGCTGAATCGAATTGGTAGAATGGTTTGGCTTGACACAGCTAAAAGGTTGCCGATCCCTGATATAAATCATTAGATGTAAATATATTCGATACATTAATGAAGAATTTTAAAGAATCCTAAAACGCACATATCTAGACTTTTCCATACCAAGAACAAAAAAAGAGAAATTAATATCGTCATACAAGAATAATACCATGTTTTGCCAAGATCCTTATTACTAGTGGCGTAACATACACCCCGCAATCTCCGCATTGCGGGAGGGGGGCAGGCTTCTAGGAGGATCAAAGCCTTTGTTATATTATGGTTTTGCTGTCTTTTCTGTGATCCGGCTTGGGGGCCCCAAACATGACTTTGCAAGGGGGTAGGGCTAATATTCTTCATTACGCTACTGCTTATTACAATTCATGACATCAAATTCTAAAGATTATAGTTTAAAAAAACTAAAAAACACCCTTTTTATTTTTAATCGAACTAAGTTGTAACTTAATCTTTTATTCGCCAAATCTGGAAAAGATCTGAAATTAGTCACCAAATGCGGTATGCGATCAGAAAATGGGAAATCGTTAATCCTGATCAGGACAATGGAGCAAAATTATTGTATTGTCATCGGTTCTGGAGAAGCTAGCAAAATTTCGAATTAATCTGACCTTTTAAAGTGGGTAAAAATTGAATTCAAAGATTCCGTTACATACAAGTGAAGTTTATAAAAGGGTGTTAAAAATAGAACATTAATTTAACTCTTATGCAAATAAGATCACATGACATTGCAATATGCAATTCACGAGCAATTGTGATGACTCATTGCTACCCCCCCAAAACACGGCTCAAAATAATTAACATGAAATTACCATTTTTGTTATGTTAAATTCCTTATTTCACTCCCAAGTTGATGATTTGTTTTATTTTACCTTTCAAGCCGAGAATCTGTAAAATCATGAGAATAAGGAAGTAAAATAATTATTCTCTTTCTTCATTCTTGAATCAATTTGTCCTCCTAATAACTCAAGAACTGTATAAGCAATTTAAAAATAAAAAGTACGAGAACTCTCATAAAATTATCTAACAATTTACTAAGATATTTTTAAATTTATAGATATTTTTAGCTATTTAATCCAGTATAATTTGTGGTTTTGCCCATAGAAATTTACTTTTATAAAACATTTACATTTTTTTCAAAGACTTCATGAAATAGGCACTCTTATTTGATGCATATTTAACTGTTTAGCATCTACATACCGTAAAATCCGGCGTATAACGCACACTTTAAACACAAGACCCAAATTTACGGGTGCGCGTTATACGCCGGGTATAAAAATGTCAGCTTTGAAAAAAGAAACAAAGATGAGTATAGAAAAAATTTAGACCTCAACATATATCGATATACTGTTTCTTTAAAAGAAATAGCATTTCTTGTCAATTTAAAGGGTTGTATTTCTAGAAGTATAATATTTTTTTTTCTAAAGCTTGGAATAATACCTCGAATTAATTTTAGAACATAAGAGCATTGCGCACGTACATTTCAGGCTGTTTCGTAAAAAACGTGTTTAGCGTTATACGGCAAATATACCTAAAAACTAAAAATTGCCTCTTGAAAGCATAGATGTGCGTTATACGCCGGATTTTACGGTAAGTGGCGCACAAGCCGTTGGTTACGCCTGTTTTAGGGGTTGTGAAGAGAGAATTTTGTGGATTGCCTAAGTCAAAGAAATTTATGTCATAGTAAAAAAATATATAGTTTTTCTTCAAGTATCAGTAAAATAGTGTAGATGCTGTTTATAAAATCGAACTACATTTCTTATGAAAATTATTTTCTGCATCATAAATACTTCGGAAACCGGCAGATGGACAATAATAACAATGGACAGAAAAGATGGACAAAAAATAATTATCTATTTCAGATGACATTTATTTGTTCTTTGTTATTTTTGCAATTTAAGTGCAAATACAAATTTAAGGTCATATGAAGGTCAGTTTTGAAAAGTAAATATTAATTGCAATTTTTTTAATATTTATTTCTCCTTTTTGTGGAGTTTTTTTTTTATTGTTATTTTTTTTATGTTTTTAATGTTATTTTTAATGTTTAATGTGGAGTTGTATTTAAGTAATGTTATTTTTTTATTTATAATGGGACTGCGAATTGATGTTTTACCATTGTAGACCTAGTACATTCCCCGGGAGTTGGTATCTCTTTTTAGGGCGCAATACTATAATTTATTTTGTACTCATTATGTACACATTTTAAAATAAGCTCCATTATTTGAAAGTTATGATTCACTGTAACCTCAGTGTGTATTATAGATAAGTGTTCTATCTTTTTTTTTCTTTTTTTTTTTTTTTTTTTGCTACACCTGTGTGTTCAGATATTTGTTCGTGTAACATCGCTTCTCCGAACATCAACAGCGATCGGCGTCATTGTTGGACCCGACACCCACACGTGCATCTTGCAGCTGCAGCGCAACCCCTTTTGACCCCCCCGAGGAATCGAACACCGTCGACCAGAAGATGAGAGAGGAGAGATGCTTTGAACTTACTTACACGGGAGCGGTAGCCAACGGTTCCTCCTCTCACAAAATATTGGACTCTAACAATCTTTAATTAAGTTTAATAACTTTAATGTATCATTCAGAAAATAATATTCATTAGTTGTGACGTAAATAAACTCCATATTTAAATTAACCAAGAATACGCTACTGTTATTCTTTCAAACGTTACAGTTCGCCTCGATCGCCATAAGTAAATTTGTTTTGGAGAGTTGTATACCTTCATTTCATTTTAACCTAAAGGGCAAAATATCTACAAAATCAATTTATAGAAAAAACATTACTGGGGGAGTGTTGACGAAATGCTCAATTTTATAGTTCATTAAAAACATAAAAAAATAACTTGTTGCTAAGTAATTAAAATCAATCAAGCCATTAGCACAGTCTTGAATGCGTATGCTTGCTAATGAATTTCATTAATTAAAAATTGCTCACTGCATTATTAGACATAGAGTAAAACAAGGAATAGCTATTCAGACATTGAAAAAAGGTAATTAAGTTTCTTAATTCAATTATTCTAGAATGAAATTTAGTATCTAAAAAAATACGTAATTGTTTAAATATTTCACAAGCTGTTCACAAGGACCTTTCAAAAAATACATATAGTGTCATAGGTTACTAAAATGAACCATTAATTAAACCAGTTCAATATAACGAAAACTAAATCTTCCAGAATCATTCTTAACCCCCTTGTGGAGAGCCATCACAGAATTTAACCAATTTTCTTAATGCGAGTCCCTGGAGAAAGTCCTCGATAAGTCGACAGGAAAAGTGACCTTTTTGTTTCACCAATGGTCAAGGCTCCTTTATTTTTAGTCTCCGGTATTTGTCACCTCCTTGTCGCTATCCGATCGCTCGGTGACACCATTTCGCCAATGCATGCATTGATATGCATTGGGTGTGGCGACTAATGGCGAGAAAAAAAAAAGGGGACAGAACGTCTCTTTTGCTTTTTTTCCTTTTTGCTTTTTTTCCTTTTTGCTTTTCTTCTTTTTTCCCTGCATTTTTTTTTTTTTTTTTTTTTTTTACCTTGCACACTTGATAATGGAAGCAGCCTGGATGGATCTATCTTTTAGTAGATGTTTCGAACCTCTAGATTGGTAGAATATTTTTTTTTTTTCTTTTTTTTCCTATCTTGGTGGCGGGAAAATTTTGTGGTGACTTTTTTATTTTCGCGTGGACTGACGAAGTACTAGTTGATCGTAACAGGAACGGCTCTAGGGCCGGACAATCCGGACCCCTGCCCGGGGCGGCATTTGGATCAAATTTGATTTTTGTTGTTGTTGCAAAAAATTTGGTATATTTTCTGAAATATTATTGGGTGTGAATTTGGTATTGCATTTAACGTATCTTATTTTTTTTATTATTTTGTTCTTTGTATATTTAAGGATACTTTTCTTTTGTGTTTAAACTTAAAGGGTTTGAGGTGGGAGTGTATACTAAAACATGAAATTTAATAAGTTTACACATCTTTTACTTGTAAATTCCTCCCCAACCCTGAGTGAAGTCACAACGGACATTCCTTTCACCCTTACGATGTCCGGTGTCAGGCATCCAAAAGAGGACAAGGGTAATAAGAGGTTCTGATGGATAGAGAACTACAGGAGATGTTTTATTTTAGTCCTGAGTGTAGTTACTGTAAATTAAAACAAGCGCTTGTGATCCCCACCATCAGTAGACAATTTTTCGAAGAAATTGGCCTGCTAAAATTGATGATTCCTTCTCTTACGTTTCACTCCTTTGATATAATAACAAGCAATTATGTCCTTAATTTCGAATTGTTTTGAATCTTTTATGTCTTAAAATAATATATAAAGAAAGAGAGAGAAAGGCGGCATTGGTGAGAGGGGCGACATTTTCGATTTTTGTCCGGGGCGGCAAAACTGCTAAAGCCGGCCTTGATCGTAACGTAAAAAAAAAAGATTGTTATTTATGGCAATAAGTATAAATAATTATTCCGAATATTTCAATGTTTGGTTTGTGTATAGTCATTTCTATTACAAGATGACCTGTTAGCAGAATTAATAATTTAGATGTACTTTTATAGAGGTTTGAAATTCTTTTATATACGTTTGACAAAATTTGAAAAGAAATATATATAGTAGTACCCCCAAAATTATGTGATGATCATTTTTAATTATCAATTTAATTTTTATGGTTCTTTGTAAAATATGTTGTGAGAAAAAATAATTTGTTATTTGTTTCCGGAAACTATAAACTCTAAATTAATTAAAATCATAATATTTTTAGTAGATATAATTATAATTAACTTTTTTCACACAGTTTCACAAATAGGAAATTGACTGTTACTGCATTAATAACTAATCATTCTTTAAAATAAGCTATAAATTACATTAATTTTTTATCATAATGTAATTATTTATTAACTGTTATATTAAAAACTACTAATAATGTACTATATTAGTTGCATATTACAAATTGATCCTAATAATAAGCTTTCAATTGCATTGATTATTTTTCATAATATATTGATTGATAATCAATATTACATTGATTATTATACATTGATTATGAAAAAATAAATAATCACAATTACATTGATAACTATTAATAATATTAACCCATTGAAAATCGATCATAATAATAAGCTACTAATTGCATCGACAGTATCAATATAATAAACGATGACGTATCAATATACTAAACGCATTAATAATTAATCATAATAATCAAAGTAATCAGCCGCTCCTCCGGCGTAACAGTTAGTGGCGCTGACTGTTGAGCCATTTGGCATGGATTCGAATCCCGGAGAAAGCATGGATGTTTATTAATGCGTAGTGCCTTTGCGATATGGGGGTACTCTAAATAGCCGTGGCTAACAACATGCGTAAATGTAACCCTTTGCCGCGATAAGTAAGATAACAACAAAGTAATCAAAAACAAAACATATTAATTACATGAAGAAATAAGATGTTTACAGATCCTTCAAACTTTTGGATTGATTATTTTTTTATTATCTCATATAAAAGAAAGAAACTTTAGTACTTTTCCGTTTTGCCGGCGCAATCTCGCCAAACAGGCTTTATTGGTGACAACAAACAATATACTCATAAAAAATCTTAATAAATGTTGTTCTCGTTTTTTCATCTATTTTTGATATATTATGAAAAAGATGTCACTCATAAAGAAATACCGTGGCTTATTTTGAAAATGTAATGGTAAAAGTTACCAGCAGTAACAGTCCATTTGGCGTCGGCTGTATCATTTTTGGCGACTTTATCGCCTGCACCGTCGAAATGGAAAAGCACCGAAACTTTTTATTCATACAGATTTTAATTAAAAATAATTCATACAGATATTAATTAAAAACATTAAAAAAAATACAACTCAACATTCACCTGCATTGTCGTAACAACGCTATTGTTATAAAATAAAATTTCCTTTCAAATGAATTCTTTAACACGTGAGAAAAAAACCTTTTCAAATCTTGACATAAATCGCCAAAAAGGTCGCTAAGTCGCCAACGTGGCTGTATTTGTAATTTTCTAAATAATTAGTTTTAATCAATTAATTTTTATTAATTATAATTAAATTATTGTATTGTCATCGAAAATAATCATGTACATTACATTTCAGCTCAATCGAGCGCTTTAAAATGTATTTTATTAACGATTGAAAATTCCACCAAGATAAATAAACAAACAAACAAATAAAATATGTATAGAGATCGTGAGCTAATAATAGGAATTGAAAAAGACGTAAGTTAGCGTCGAAAATTGTTTTTTCAGCCAAACTGGCTAAACCCGGTATTTATTCTTACGAAAATGCAGACGATTCACGCTTTTTAGCATTTTTAATTAATATCTTTTCAAATAAACTTTATATGTGTAATTCTTCTGTGCGTGTGTATGTAACTGAACTCCTCCTAAACGGCTGGACCGATTTTGATGAAAGTTTTTGTCTGTTCCAGTGGGCTCGAGAATGGTTTAGATTTATAATTCGGTTTAGAAATGTTTATTTAATTAATTCTTTATTTATAAATTGTTGATCTTGGAATGTTTTACATTGGATCCGGCAGACTGCGCTACGATCGCAGTATCAAATATTCAAAAACCTTTTATTTTGAATTTAAGATGTGTGTACAGGACAACGTCTGTCGGGTCCTCTAGTATATATATAAGTTTTGCAATATGATGGATTTAAGAGGTAAAGCGATTGGTACAGCAATACTTCCCTTACAAAAATACCAATACTTGTTTGATCACCAATAAACAATACTTAATTCAAGACGTGAAAGAAAACTCTATTAAAACATACTTTATTCCGCGCCTATCAACATTAACCTTGCTTTTCTGCCTCACTCCCTTCAAATGAACAAATCCCAAATGACGAGACAGCAAATAATTACCGATACGCAACTCCTTCTCCAGAGTTGTTTTGATACACGAAAAGCAATATTTACGAGAAAACAGCAACCAGCTGCGAAACTCACCCACGTTTTCTCCTACGCCTAGTTATTAAAACACATTCTTTTTTTTTTGAGAAATGCCCTTAAAAGAACATCCATAAATATTTCCTCAGTGTTCAAATATCACTTCGGAATTGTTCATCAAAGCGAGCACAAACATAATCGATTGCCCTCTTCGCAATTATTAGCATCTATCTTAATGTATTATTCATGTAATGTTAGAATTAATGCTCTTGTGTGTCGCGAGGCTGTATTTCCCGCCCCAAATTCGGTAAACGCTTTGTTTATTGCATGTGTTCGGAATATGGTGAAATCAGACGATTTGTTCGGAGCCAATGTTATTGTTCGTGAATAAGTTGATGACAAACTGTGTCATTATTTGGTTTTTTATCCTTTTTTGTCTTTTTTTCTCTTTGTAGAACGGAATAAAATTTAAATTCATTTGTTGAGAAAAGGTGATTCTTAAACCTAAATTTTCGAAAAAGAAAAAAAACCCCGATCTAATTGGCTTTTTTTACTCCTTTTAATATTTGTTTGAATTTGAAGATAGCCATTTAAGTTAATTTTATGTATATGAAGTATTGCGGATTTGATTTAAAAGCATTTAATTATTAAGAAATGATTAATGTTTGTTCTCGTGGTACAATTGAGGAGGGAACATCTTGTTAATTATAAATCCACTTTTACTTAGCTTTGTAAAAAACACAACACGAAACAAGCAGCAATATGAAAAACATAGCACTCACAGTTTACAGGACGCTCACAAAAGCATTCCTTGTGCGCTCAGATCTCACCTATTTATAACTTTTGTCAACCGGAAACTTCAGAATCATATTATTTCCGATGAGGTCTTCTCTGATTGGTTCGAATACAAGAGATGTACATCATCCTGATTTAAAAATGCTAACGTTTCAGTTTTGGGGAGATCAAGTTGTGATTATTTCCCGTTAGCAGGTAAACTACAAATTAATAATCCTGCGAATTCTTGGAGGGTTCAAGACCATCATGGATTAAAATCCCTCCAGAGAAAATTTATGTGAATTTATATACGAGGGTAACTGTGAATTTTTTTTAGATGCGTGCAGACAAGAAGTTACAAAAGTAAAATTAACAGTTTAATTTTAAAATATAAAGTATTTTAACAAAGATGATGATTTTTACTGACTTACTTCAAGTTGTTTAGCGTATAATAATAATTAGACTGAAGGAAAAAGGGAGTTGATGCGAGAACAGTATCGTGGTATGACTTTCTATGATTTTAAAGCAAGATCCAATCAAGACTAATACTTTCAACGGCTGCAATTAGAATTTGATGATGAATCTCCATACAGTGCTACTGTATTCAGATGGTTTAAAGAATTTTGCAGAGGTTGCAATTCTCTTCAGGATGAAGAACACACAGGTAGCCCGCGGTTGGCAGTAATCCCGGATAATGTGTCTTCCATACGAAAAATGTAAAAGGATGATTATCACTATACCTACCAAATGATATACAAAGAACTTAACATTGGATCCGCAGCCATACACAAAATTATGCATGAAGAATTACATATTAAAAAAGTAGTTTGCCGTTTGGTTCCACATCATCTAACTGAGCACCAAAAAGAGGAGCGTGTCAGAATCAGCAAAGAAACGCTTAAATTGCTAAATTATAAAGGTCATCACATCATTTCTAAAATTGTAACGGGTGATGAAACGTACATATTATTTTCTGACGTTCCAACACTTTAAGAAAGCAAATAATGGGTTTTTGAAATGATCCCACACCGACAATGGTGAAAAGATAATGAGCATTGTGTGTGTGTGTGTGAAAAAAGTTATGTATGCCGTTTTCTTCAGAAGTAAGGGGTTGGTTAAAGTCATAAAGTTGAAAGGACAGAAAACAGTAACAGCAAACTGATATACCACTAAATGTCTTCCAGAAATTCTCCGAGAAGTAAATATTAAGGAACTAATGCTTCACCATGAAATGCATCTTCCCGTAAAGTCGGATTAACGAATTTCTTAAGCAAAAACAAACCAAAGTGATAAAACATTCACCGTATTCTCCGGATCCAGTTATGTGTGCCGAGCAAAACTGTACTGTCACTTCAAGAACCTTTAAGACGCTTCGAATTGGGATGCCGTTGTTGTCATACCTTCGCCACTGCTACTGACTGGAATTTTCAGTCGAGAGAATTTAAATCCCGACAACTGGAAGGCCAGTCCTTGTGCTTTGAAAATTCCGATGCATTCTGTTTCAAAAACCACTGGGTCACCTTTGCGTTGTGAGCTTGAGCAAAGTTCTGTTGAAAAGTCCAATCATTTTCTTTAATCAGGTATATATTCAGGGACTTCCTTGGTTTTAGGACAGTATCTTGACAACTTTTGCCGTAGTTTTCCCTCCTAAATGGCAAAAAGAGTCTCTTAGCCGTCTTCATAGCTGACACCTCTCCAAACCATTACGGAAGCCTGATGATGAGCGCTGTTCAAGCATTTTTTTCTTTTCAGTTTATTGGGCACTCCTTGCGTACACACTGTCATTCTGATGGTAGATAGATTCTTCAATATCAAACATTTTCTCGTTGATAAGAATAATTCGTCTTCGTTATAAGCGTGTAGCCGTAACAGTGTTTTTACTTTAAGGTACCTCTGGCTCTCTAACCACTTTGCAAGAAAATGGCCAGTTATTTTTCGATAACCTCTTGGTCTAAGGTCTTTGTTTTCTATGCGACACACTGTTCCTTTTGACATAATCATCTGTTTAGCAAGAAGAGTCTTCTTTTACCAAGGATTTTGACAAATTCTCTCCCTGACTGCTTTAATGAAAGCTGGTGTTTTCACTACGGTGTTCCTACTACGGTTTGCAATACTTTTGGTCTCAGGTCTCTTATTAGTTCGAATAGTTGAATAAATAACCCCTTTCGTTGTCTAAATGTTAGAGCCTTAAAATTTCGCCTCGGATTTTTTTTTTTTTTTTTTTGCAGAGATATATTTGCTGCACAATTCTGTTTAAAGTATTAAAACTCTAATTTAGAGCAACATGAGTGATAGATAACAATTATCTGAAAAAAATATTGCAGACGATCTCTAACAACAAAGTTTAAAATTATATATATATATATATATATATATATATATAAAAACAATCACAATTATATATATATATATATATATATATATATATATATATATATATATATATATATATATATATATATATATATAGGTATCTACTTTCTACTAACGTTTTTCAGTTTCAAAAAGGAAGGAGATCTTCAAGAAGAAGAAATTTTCTGCTTCATCGCAAAGGCTATTGGATACTGGATTTTTCAATATGATATTTTGTTAATTTCTGATATTTTCATTTTCAAACTTGAAAAAAAATTCCATAAAAATATTTATCAAGGATAAAATTTATGGTGTAGTATATTTTTAGCCTTGTAATTTCTTCCTCACAACGAAAGACTGAAACTAGTATGCCAAATAATTAAACTCTTTATTCAACGCACGTCATGTTTGTATTTTTGTTCAGATCTTATAAATTAGTAAACCGTGTATGTGTGTGCTTTTTAAGAGGTCTGTCACCAAAATCTTCCTAGTGTATCTTCAAAGTGCGACGTAAATATGCAATCAATCATCAAAATTTAACATGTTCAAATCCAAAATTAAAAAAAAATCATTTGCTGCTGGAAAATTATACATGTTACCAAAAATGCAGCAGTTCAAACAGGGAATTGCAGCCTCATTAAATGACCTCGAGATACAAAGCAAGGAGCTTTTTTGTGAATACTTATGCTGTGTGTATGCAATCTGACAACATTGCCTTACATGAAAACTTTTTGAATTAATTATGTTAATAAAACATAAGTCAATTGAATATCTGATTCCGTCTACCTTGCGATAGCTTTGATGATCAGGATGGTAATATACGAGCTATGTATCATAAGTTGGAGCTTAATTTCATCCGAACCTTTCTTGTAGAATAACTGGAGCTTTGACACTGAAAATGCAACACCAATTAGGGACCAGAAAAATGATACAAATTTTAGAGTAGGCAAGCGCGTGCGCATCACTCAGTTGTCAAAATGATTTTAAAAATGCAGCTCTCTGATACATGTTGATTAGGATGTATGGGAAATAACCTGCAGAATGTTTAATATCCATGTCGGTATTTCTGCGAGGGAAATCATTGCGGTAAATACACTGGTGTAGCAAATCCTAAGTGGGTCCTGTATCAAATTTTCAAGAATGCTCTTTTTTGAGGTGTCTTAACATGTTACGATTCGTTTGTACATGTAACATATGGGCTGAAACGTTCGTAGGCTAGCATAGAAAAAAAATTTTTGATAGAATTTGATTTTTTTTATTCAATATAGTTCCCTTCGAGGGCGATTCGAGTGATAGCGGCCATACAATTTTTCGATACCATTTTTATAATACGATTTGTCTTTAGCCTCAAAATAGGCTTCAGTTTCGGCGATTACCTCTTCATCGGTGCGAAATTTCTGTCCAGCGAGCATCTTCTTGAGGTCTGAGAACAGAAAAAAGTCGCTGGGGGCCAGATTTGGAGTGTACGGTGGATGCGGAAGCAATTCGAAGCCCAATTCATGCAATTTTGCCATCGATTTCATTGATTTGTGACATGGTGCATTGTCTTGATGAAACAGCACTTTCTTTTTCTTCAAATGAGGCCGCTTTTCCGCGATTTCGCATTTTAAACGCTCCAATAATGCTACGTAATAGTCTCTTTTTTTCCCTTTTTTAAGATAGTCAATGAATATTATACCATGAGTATCCCAGAATGCTGATGTCATAACCTTGCCAGCCGACTTTTGCGTCTTTCCACGCTTTGGAGTCGGTTCATCACGTGCAGTCCACTCGGCTGACTGTCGATTGGACTCCGGTGTGAAATGATGGAGCCATGTTTCATCCATCGTCACATATCGACGCAAAAATTCGGATTTATTACGATTGAACGGCTCCAAACACTGTTTAGAATTATCGATTCATTGTTGTTTTGGGTCGATTGTGAGCTCGCGCGGCACCCACTTTGAACAGAGCTTTCGCATATACAAATATTCATTCACGATATGACCAACACGTTTCTTTATATCTTTAGGGTCTCAGCTATCTCACTCAACTTCATTTTACGGTTATCAAAAATTATTTTGTGGACTTGTTTGATGTTTTCGTCGGTAACAGTCTCTTTGGAGCGTCCACTGCGTGCATTATCCTCGGTGCTCATTTCGCCTCGTTTAAATTTAGCGAACCACTTCTCTACGGTTGATTTTCCTGGTGCAAAGTCCGAATAATGTTTATCAAGCTATAAGTCTTGGTTTCAACAGTATTTTTTTTCTCCAAAAAGCAATGCTTTATTAACACACGAAATTCCTTTTTATCCATTTTTTCAAAGTAACAAAAGTTCTTTCGCTAAAAATGCTATAACTCAGATACTAATAGTGCAACAACAGCTGTCAAATATATACACGCGTCTTTTGAAGGTTAGGGATAACTAAAACGCATATGGATTTGATACTATTAGCACCATCTATGTGTCAGCCTACGAACTTTCCAGCCCGCCTGTTATGTTGGGGCTCCTGTAGCTTAGGGGCCCCGTATTTTCATACGGAGGTAACTACGCCCCTAGGTAAATATTTTCTTGTCTCAAAGGGCACGTGTAATAGCAGAGAATTTCCGGCCATCAACGGGGCAAATGATTTTAAGGGGTGACTTTGGAATAACCCACCGAGACGCGCCCGAAATGCACTGGCTGTGGAAAGGACGGTTGCAGATAATTCTTTCGTGGATTCCTGATGTGTTGTGGATGTTATACGCTGCTAAAAATTTTTGGTCACTAGTATCTCACGCTATAATGTCTTATATTCTGGAGAAAAAAAGCTGTGAGGACTAAGACCTAGTAATCACAACGGGCCAAACTATATTCCTTCAGAGAAGGTGCTGATATTTTATCGAAGAGTATTTTTTCTATTTATACTGAAATTGTGGAACTTCTAAATTTGTTTATCATTTTTTCTCTATTTCGAGGTTACAGAATATATGTAACTATTTCTTTAATAAAAATGAATGTGATCTTGATTTTTTTTCTAAATCTAAAATGTATTGTTGCTCCATTTTTATAAAAAAGCTTCAACCCTTTACGAGTGTGAAACAGCAAAAATTTTAGTGAATTCTTGGCATTTCAGAAAAATGAAGGGTGAAAAAGAAAATACAAATGTCTGAAAAGTATGTCCATTCTCTCAATGTTTGCGATTTGTCAGCCTTAATGATGCGAAACTAAATAGTTATGTTATAATGATGATAGATTATAACATGTGTTCCACTGCTGCGGACTTATATTTATATAGTACAGGCAAAATGGAATACAGGGTCTGTCCCACAAATTCCCGGAATAATTTTTTATTGGTTGCAACACTGGATGGAGCGGTGAAGCTACGGGTAGAAAACTTAGTAGGGGATCTAAGCTTCAAAACAAGACCGGTGTCAGTCGCCTGCGGGCAGATGTGGAAACAGCGTCACGCTCCAAGCAGAGGTATCTACTGCACCCTCGTTGGGCAAGCAAGAGACTACCTGTAACTGCCATCGTCCCACGTAGAGTTCTTTTTAGGGTTCTTTTGATCCTTGAGGAAAATAAATGACAGTTTAAAAAAAACTAAAAAACACGCTTTTATAGTAAATCGAACTAAAAAGTAAAAAATATATATCTTAATATAAGAATAAAATGACTAATGAGAAAATTAATGTCATGTCGGGACTCATACGAGGCCCTGTAAACGGAAATAAAGACACGTTAATTGATATCCATTGAAGAGCAAGAACAGTCGAGTGACAGTTTTTTGTAGTTTAGAAGTTCAAGATTGCGTTTGTGATTGGATTTGTGACTTTACCCTGCTTCTAAGGGCATAGCAATTTCGTTTAAAGCATTCACTTAGTCACTCCTGCAGATATTTCCCTGCAAAGAGGTTGTGAAAGTTGGTTTATATTTGGTTGGGGAAAAAGAAATCCATTATTTTTTCGGTAGATGGCTGTCGTGTCGATTTCTCGAGAAGTATCGATCAAGCAAATTCAAATTTATGCTCGCTATCAAGGTGAAATTTCACACTAAAAAAAATTTTGTTTGGTCCATTCAGTTGTGAGTTATAAGTTGTTAAAAATGGAAGTTAACAAAGAGAAAAGTCGGTGCATTTTACAATTTTTCTTCGATAAAGGTGAAACTGCAAGCCAGGCGGCTGAAATTGTGATTGGTGTTTATGGTGCTAGTACTGTAACAGCTAATTACGTGCAATTTTGGTTTCATCGATTCCGTTCAGGCATTTTTAATGTTAAAGTTGCCCCGAGCCCGTCACCGAAAATGTCGATAAAATCCCAGAAATAATCGAAGATGACCGGCATGTTAGAATTCGTAGCATCGCCCAAGAACTAAAGATCGACCATAAAGCAGTTTTAAGCCATTTGAGCAAAGTTGGATTCAAACAGAAGCTCGATGTTTGAGTGCCCCACCAAATAACATCAAAAAACATGATACATCGAATTTCCATCTGCAAAATCCTGACCAAATGGAATGAAATCGAACCCATTTTTTAAGCGGATGGTGACTGGGGATGAGAAATGGGTCACATACGACAATATTGTGCGAAAACGAATGTAGGTAAAGGGCTGTGAAGCAGCTCAAACGGTGGTTGATTGATTGAATATTAACGTCGCACTGTTCAGCTACACGAGGGCTTTTGGCGACGGACCACGTAATTTTGAACCATGGTCAAGTGACGTGGACGACACCTAAGCTGGAACCCCCTCTCCTAACTACCACACCCCACCAAAGCTCAAACGGTGGCCAAACCCGAACTAACATCGAGGAAAGTTCTACTGTGTATTTGGAAAGGAATAAAATTATTATATGAGTTGCTTCCGTAGGGCCAAACACTAAATTCAGATACCTACTGTCAACAACTGGACCGTGTGAAGCTAGTGACTGACCAGAATTGGCCAACAGAAGAGGTGTTGTGTTTCAACAGGACAACTCCACACAACTCTGGGAGCTTGATTGGAAAGTTTTAAAGCATCCACTATATAGTCCAGACCTGGCACCAAACAATTACCACCTTTTTCTCGCATTGCAAAACATCCAGAGTGATAAGAAATTGGGATGAAGAGAAGATTGTGTGTGTGTGTGTGTGTGAAAATCGATATTACTAGAGTTTTTTGCCAATAAAAGCCTCGACTTCTATGAAAGATGAAGCTACCTTTAAAATGGTAACAAATTATACAACACGGTACATATTTGACCCAAATCGGACAATCCAAAACATATTAAATAGAGTTTTGAATTTCATGCAAAAATAATGAATTTCTTTTCCCCCAACCTAATATTTCAACCAGGCATAAATGGGTTAAATATAGAATTTGATATATCATGAATTCAAAAAAAATTAATTTTTATAAATATGCGCTCGACTCGAGAGAAGAAATGGAATAAAAAAAAAAGAAAATTTAAATGATTTTGCATTTTTTCCCCCTCTTTTGAAATTTGACCTATATCTGTTTTTATTTACTTTAGTAAAACAGGTAATGAACAAGTTCGTTTCAGTTTTGTGATGCTATTTTCTTTATTATTAATTAAAAAGTGGACGATGTGTGTGTAAGTAGAACATAAGAGAATCAGAAGAGAGAAAAGAAATTTTTTGGAGGAGGGAAAAAATTATTTCTTGTGTGTGTGTGTGGATTTTAAACGTGTAGTTGAATAAAAATATCTAGATGTGTGTGTTATCTACCGTAAAATCCGGCATTGCATGCGCACTTTTACCCCCAGAATAAGATCAAAATTTACTGATGTGCGGTGTACGCCGGGTATAAAAATGTCAGCTGTAAAAATAAAAAAAGAGATGAACGTAAAAAAAAAAATGATTTCTACTTAAATCGAAATATTATTTATTTATAAAAAATGAGACTTACTTTAAGAATCTAAGGAGTTGTAATTCCAATACTACTTTTAGTATACTACTTTTTTCAAAAGCCTGGGATAATATCTCTAATAAATGACTTAAGGTATTCGACTACGTTCGGAACCGTGATTTTAAAAAAGCGCATAAATGGATAATTTTCATATTTAGTGTCACTTAGATTAGAATACATGTATACAATTGTTTTAAGGACATTTTGACAAAAAAATTTATTTTAATATAATATTTTGGCAAAAAATTAACTTAGAATAATCTTTTTTCCAAATGTTCTCCTTTTGTGAAAAATGGTTCTATAATAATAATATTTTGCCTGTATATAGCTCAGACCTCTCTACAGAGACTCAACTAGAATTTTTGAAAAACTCACATTATTTTCAGAGTTACCACCAATTGAAATAATTATTGGCGTTTTTTTTCTTAAAATTGCTCCCCTCTGTTGCCGTAAAATATGAATAAACCCACTTCTAAGTTATATATTTCAAAAATTCTAGTTGAGCTTCAGTAGAGAGGTCTGAGTTAAATACAGGCAAAATATTATTATAATTTTTTCACAAAAGGAGAATATTTGGAAAGAAAGTTTATTCTAAGTTAATTTGTTGCCAAAATATATTGTATTTAAATAGCTTTTTTTGTCAAAATGCCCTTAAAACAATGTTATGCATATATATTGTATTCTAAGTGACACTAAATATCATGAAAATTATCGATTTAAGCGCTTTTGCAAAATCACGGTTCCGAACTTAGTCGGATACCTTAAAAACACATACAGTGACTCCCAAAATTGAGAGTACACTTAATTCCGAATTCACCATCGGATCACCAGGTGTAGAAATTGATACGCTATGTTAACGCACTTTTGTACATTCAAAATGCATACATTACTCTTCCAAATAACATTAAATGTAAGACATGGAAATTGGTTGAAACAAAAATATGAAGGTTTGAAAGAAAAACTACACCATTTTAATGTCACAAAATTGAGGGTACACTTCTTTAATCACTATGCAAAACTACCAGTAATTTTTTAAATATAAATTTGATAATAGATCTATAATAAAGGAAGGCTTTCACACACACACACACACAAAGGCTATCTGATAACACAAATTTATGTTTGTAATTTGATGTCTTGATTAAAATGGAGAATCGGAAGGAAACGACGATCGAAGAGAGAAAACTTGTTATTAAACTGTCAAATGAAGGTAAATCCCAGCTGAATATTGCTAAAGTAGTTGGACGAAGTGTTAACTGTATCCAAAAAATCCTGCAAAAATTTAAGAAGACTGGTATGCTGGCAAATAACGAAGGAAGAGGGAGAAAGAAAATTATGAACTCCATAACCGAGCGAAGAGTTATACATCAAGTGAAGATTGATCCTAAAATTAGTGCTCCTAAAATTGCAGCCAGTACCTCTAATACTTTAGGTCGATCGGTTTCTGCAGAAACGGTACGAAGAGTCCTAAGAAAGGCTGGCTATAATGGTAGAGTAGGTCGAAAAAAGCCCTTAATTGGTAAGAGGAATAGAGTCAAGCGATTGAAATTTGCCAAAGAACACATTTTAAAGCCTCAACAGTTTTAGAACGAAGTCATTTTCAGCGATGAGAGAGTAAGTTCAACATCTTCGGCAGTGACGGTCGTCGTATGGTGTCGCGTAAACCAAATACCTCACATCACCCAAAACACACAATTCCTACTGTGAAGCACGGAGGTGGGTCAGTGATGGTTTGGGGGTGTATGGCTGTGTCGAGGGTGGGAAAGCTAGTATTAATTGATGGAATCATGCACAAGATGGCTTATCTTAATATACTGCAAAATAATTTAAAAGAAAGTGCTGATAAATTGGGACTGGGGTCGAATTTCATATTCCAGCAAGACAATGACCCAAAGCACACTGCGTTTGTTGTAAAAGAATGGCTGCTTTACCATTATCGGAATCAACTTAATACACTTCCACAGTCTCCCGACTTAAATGTTATCGAGAATCTGTGGTCCCACCTTGAGAGAGCTGTGCAAAAACATCAAATTACAAGGAAGGAACAATTGAAATCGGTATTGCAAGAAGAATGGCTGAATATTGCTCCCGAGACCACTAGACATCTTGTGGAATCGATGCCTCGGCGATTGGAAGCTGTCATATCAGCAAAAGGTTATGCTACTAAATATTAACTCTTTATTATTCATGATTTATGCAGGAAAATAGATGCATGTACTCTCAATTTTGTGGCTATTAATTTCTGTTAATTTTCTTTATAAGTTATTATATGTATGTTTAAACTAACAAATATTTTGTTTATCATTCAAAATAATGAATTATGATCTAATAAACGCACCTATGCTTAAAGGTTTTAATTATTTCCCTCATTTAATATAATTTTTTCATTGTAAACATTGATTCCCGTTTTAAAAGTAGGTGTACCCTCAATTTTGGGAGTAACTGTATATACATTTCAAGTTTTTTCGTAAAGAAGGAGGTGTGTGTTAAACGACAAATCTACCTAAAAATTAAAAAATGAAGCTTGAAAGTATAAATGCGCGTCATACGCCGGATTTTATGGTATATATCATATATAACTAATCAAAATTTAAATACTATTTTGTAATTTTTTTTTTTGAAAATGACCATAAGTATGTCTTGAGAGAATCCAACTTAAACATTGTTGTTGTTGAAGTGTGTTTTTATGCTGGGATACAAATGAAATACTAGTAGAAGAAAAGGAAACATACAATTACAAACAGAAGAATATATACATTTATTTCATATGATGATCCCAGCATATAACATAAAGGGTGCACTGCTTCCATTCGAGACGGGAATCTATTACAGGCAAAGTCCGACGACTTCTTTTTCCGAAGAAGTTACAACCATGCCTTACTCGGGATTCGAACCCGAATCCACTTGGTTACAAGCCGAGGGTCATATCCACCATACTGGATGGTCGGCAACTTAAACATTCTTTTAAGAAATAAACTAATTATATAGTTTCTTAAAATTCAAATAGGTATATAATTAAAAATATGTATATTCATTAAAAAGTATGAGAAACCATACAATACGCAAATTGAAATTCCTGCCTTTAAATGGACCTAAGACTGTCATGAGGAAAAATGAAAACCGTCATATTCCTAAAGCACATCAGAGACCTCGCGAGGCAAAGTGTGTCAATTACGAGAATAAAAAACCATCTCAAGCGCCTACTTCGTCATCTTCGTCGTTAATGAAGAATATCATCATTATCTCATTACGTAATTCTAATCCCATGTTAATTTAAAGAAATCAAATCAGTTAATTTAAAATTCAAAGAACGATTGAGATCAATTTTATTTTATCAATTAAGTATTTCGATTTGGCAATATGAATGTAAGGCAAGAATCATTTTAATAAACTTCTATCTTATTAACCTCTTCTAGAAAATAAATGGAATAAAGATAAAGAACATTTTTAAACGATTCAGCACTTATACTCTTGTTTATTTGTCCTACTTTTTTATTGAGTCTGTTATTATTTGAATAAAGGCGATAATGATTAAGGCTGTTTTTATTCTTTTCATCATATCTTTTTTTTAAGTGGAAAAGCAGAACTGTTAAATAAATAAAAAAAATTTTGAGTCGAAATTTTGGAAGAAGTTCAATAACAACAAAAAAAACTTTATTTTTTTAGAAAAAAAATTCTTTGAAAGCTCAAAAGAATGATTTATATTTATTTTTCTCAAACATTCTTTGCACTTATCCTATCTTTTCTTTTAAAACATTTTCGAACGTAGACCATTTTATGAAAAGGGATGTTTTCGCGTTTTTTAAATCATGATTTCTGAATTAAAATGTTTTTGTAAAACATTTTTAAATGTAAAAACTTTTCTTGATCAAATATTTTAAAATAATTCAATCCTTTGAAATAACAACACGTTTCTTTTTAAAATAAAATTTACAATAAATTTAGTTTAAAAAGAGTAATTTCAAACCAATGCTTACAAAATAAAAGTTACAAGATTTTATTCGATTTTACTAACGTCCTTTGAATCAGTACGTTTTTTTTTCCTTTGAAAAAATTCTTTATTTCAAATCGTCGGCTAATAATGATAGAGGCATTAATTTATTTTAGTTTTTTTTTTATAAAACAACCATATTAAAATTTTTTAAAATATATTTAATTGAAGCTTTCATAATGTTCATTCGGAGAGAGACAGAGAACTATAGGCTTCAAACAGACAACAATTCATGAGTTGAAATTCTTGGAATTGACCGGCTTGTGATTCTGCTTTGTTTATTGGAAAGTTTTCAACTCCCAATATAACACAAGGTTCCGTAACTATAACCAATCTTCGTTATAAATTAGGCGGCAATAGCAAAGGGGTTATAGTCACAAACTTGAGACCAGGGTGTCATGAGTTCAAACCTCAGTACCACTGAAGATCCACTGTGCAGAACAAGGATGGGCATTAAGTAGATCGCGATCGACCACTAAGACATTTTGAGGGGCCCGCCTTTACTAAGACTTAAGACGTGCATACACTAAAAGAAACATATTTGTGGAATACCGATGCCAACTAGATATGAGTAAGTGAATATTAACGTCGCACTGTTTAGCTACACGAGGACTTTGGACGACGGACCACGTAATTTTGAACCATGGTCAAGTGACGTGGACGACACCTGAGCTGGCACCACTCTCTCCGAGCTACCACACCACACCAACTAGATTGGAGACTGGGTGGACTGCATCACCTTGAAAAAGTTAGAAGTTGTTCGTAATCTGGAAGAATCAGCCCACCCCTGGTATAAAAGAACTGATGAACGTTAAGTCTGTCGAGGCTGAAGCCCTCCCGGTGGTGTGGTAGTTTAACCAGGGGATTCCAGCTCAGGTGTCAAAATCCTCTTCACTTGACCGTGGTCCGTCACCAATAGCCCTCGCATAACTTTCTAGAACAACGTTAACAAACACTTGCCTCGTGAATTTTAACAAAGATCAGATGACGAGGTCGACACCAGAACTGTTACCCTTCTGTCCGCATCTACTCGCAAAGTGAGGCCTTTAAACCTGACTTATTCAACGTGTATCAGCTTCTCTGCACGACGGGTTCTTGGTGGAAATAACGTGAAACGATTTTGCTTTTAATATATATACAATCCGTGTAAGCAAAATATTCAGAAGCCTTTGCTGATAACAGACGACATCTGGAAAATTTGTAACTGACAAATTAGGTCATTTTAACCGGTGTTAGTCTTTCCGTTTTGTAGAATAAATGTGCATCTGGTGAAGATTTTTTGTGATGATCTTACATTACCATTCGAATTTTAACGGTAGGTAAGAAGAAATAAATCTAAGCTGCCACAAGAATGACCTAACACAGTGTTTCTCAAACTGTGGGGCGTGATAACTTTGTGGGGGGGGCGAGTCTGTTGAAAAGTCGAAAACAAAAGACTAAAAAATTATTAATTTACTTAAGGTAAACAAAATACTTTCTAATATAATAAAATGCAAAATACGCTTTTACACTGATGTAATCTAATATATATTATAAATGTGAAGGTTTGTGAAAATCTTTGTTAGTCTTTCACGCAAAAACTACTGAATGGATTTTAATGAAACTTTACAGTAATATAGCTTATACATCAGAATAGCACATAGGCTATAATTTATAAAGATTTGCGAAAAGTGTCAAAAATATAACGATACTTGTCAAGTAAGTAGGAAAAAATTCTGTCTTCTGCTAGCAATTCTGGCATGCGCTGCAAAAAAAACCCACGTCTGCATATATCTATCTTTTGTTGTGAAAACCTTTTTTTTGTTTTGGCTACGCAAGGTGCTCGCTTCTAATTAATTCCTCTGATATAATGCCTATTTTTTTTTATTTCAGAATCAAACTAAGTTTTGAAGGAAGAGGTTGTTATAAATCTCTCTTTATTTTAATGTTTTTTTAACATCTTATTATATGTATATTTGGTAGTAAGAAATTGATCTTTTTTCCAAATAAATGCTTTTATCAGTTCTTATACTTAAAGTAAATAAGCTTTCTCTTTCACACTGCATCATTTGGACAAATTTTCAAAATTTACTTGTGGTTAGTAGTTAATTATAACGCTATAATTTTAATTGAATATGCAGGTATAATTATTTTTACACTTAAAAACGCAATAACTATTGTTCTGTATTTCTTGGAGTGTGAGAGTGAGTGAATATTAATGTTGCACTGTTCAGCTACACGAGGGCTTTTGGCAATGGATCACGTAATTTTGAACCATAGTCAAGTAACGTGGACGACATCTGAGCTGGCACCCCTTTCTCCTAACTACCACACCACACCAACTTAGAAGGAATATTCTACCAATACTTAGCAGGAATATTCTTTGAAATCCACTCTTCCAAGATATATGGCTTGATTGATTGATTGAATATTAACGTCGCACTGTTCAGCTACACGAGGGCTTTTGGCGACGGACCACGTAATTTTGAACCATGGTCAAGTGACGTGGACGACACCTGAGCTGGCACCCCCCTCTCCTAACTACCACACCACACCAACGGGAGGACGTTTCAGCTCTCGACAGATTTTACGTGCATCGCTGCCCTACACGGCGGGTCTTTAGTGGTACAGGATTCGAACCCGTGACAAAGCAAGCCACGGTCCGATACCTATACCACTCGGCTACCGCGGCCCCAAGATATATGGCAGCACGGGTTCCATGATGAGTATTTTAGCGGAAAAAATAGTTGGTCAAAATTTAAGTGTCTTATGTTTTTGTATGTTAATGAAGACCTTAGAAAATGATTTGACTACTTATTTTAAGTGAACGGTATATATAATTAATTTAACAGTGGAATATCTTTATTTAATTTATTAGCTCTAACGGATTAAATTTCCCAAAGTGGAGTATTTTGTTTATGTATATCCCTTAATTTTCAATGTAGTGATCCAAAAAAATATTGTATGAAAAAAACTGCAGTAAATCATTATGCGGTGGATAAAGTATTAACGGGCATCGCTCCCCTACAGGGTGAGTCTTACAAAGCTCTAATAAAGCTCGAGTTATGAAAGTAGCTAGGCATTTGCCAACTTGACTCTATCGTTAACATTTCGCTATGTTTTTCATTGGATCGTCATTATAATTTAAGAAACGGCGTTGCTTGCGAATATTACAATTTTAACATAAAATAAATACTACAGAAAGTAATATTAATGTATTATACTTTCAGATAAAAATTATTTACACTATTTTAAGCGTTCATTACACAAAACTTTTAACAATGTGTTACTTTTGCTGAGCAGAGATCAGCTTAGGAAGGTATTTTCAAAAATCAACCCTCAAGAGTGTTACGGGGAGTTATAAAAAAAAAAGTCCTTTTATCAGCTATTAGACCTACACACTTAAAATTTAACAAAGGTGTTTTATTTCTCTCTTTTTTTTTTTTGTTACCTGAGTTACGCCAAAAGCTTTTTTGTTTAATTTGCAATTCACGTAAAAATTAACTCATCAAAAACTTCTTTATCCTTCAATCTGTGTTGTTTAATTTTTCAGTTCACCCGTGCGAAGAACGGGTATACCAGCGAGTACACTTATAAAAGTATTTTCTAATTAATTTAACAATACTAAGTTAAGAACAAGTTTGATAATTATCAGTAGCCCCCCCACGGGCTCGTATATATTAACACTTATCTTGATAATTTGTACGGTTTATAGCTAATCCCTTAATTTTCGGTTAAAAGTTATACGATTTGCTTCCCAGTGCCACCATTTTCCACGTAGACGTACGTATTTCGATGTTTTTGGGGGGAGGAGGGGGAGGTGAAAAGGAATAAATATATATAAGCCAATCCTCTGAATCAAGAAAATCCTTCGCAAGCACTGCCATGGTCCTTTTATTGCATTCCAAAGCCTTCGGAATTATTTTATGGATAGCAGTGCACAGAAGAGATCGTACTTCGGAAAGACGTATAAATACGCCCAGGAAATTAATGTTTTTGGTTGAGAGAGACACTTATATACGTCGGTGGCATGTCAGAGGTTAAAGTAGTATTGTAACTTATTGAATTCAAATCATGTTATTGTATGGTGGGGGGCGATGAAAATGATTGAATATTGGGTCGCGAATATTGAAAGTTTGAGAAACACTGACCTGATAACAAGAAATAGAAGAAACCAACGAACAGCTAAACTCAATTGTTTTCATTTTAATGAAATGGATCATCTGTCAATCGTATTCAATTTGGATTTCGTCCCCTTGTTGGTCCGCCATTTTGTATCCAAGACAGCTGTATATTTATTAGAGGCGTCAGTCGATGAAAGTTATAAGGGGTGGCGGAGGGATGGACTAGGTGGGTAGAGGAAACCAAAGAGATGAACGGGAGTGTTTAGTCTTTCGGCTGCGAAGGTCAGATCGGGAGGCGAAAAGGGGACCTCTTCTCACATGAAGAAAAAAAAATATTCTTTTTTTTTTATTCCTGACCAAATTTGGAGATAAAACGGGACTTCTACGTCAAACACATCCGATTAGAAGGTGACGAATCAGATCAGAATTAGGGGTATGCCATCGCAACATGTGTTGGAAAGTCGAAAATACTTTTTTGAGTTATTTATTTTTAAACATGAACAAAGCCAGGAGTTTGTTTAGATTGTGTGTGTGTGCAACAACCATCTGGTGGTCTTAACTTTTTTTTTTATAGCGTTGAATTCAATTCCATAATTAATTTCATGAAAAAGCCACAACAAAAGTTTTATTCTATATTAATTGACGCTTTAATGCCGTTAGAAATAGTTTTCATTAGATTAAATATCGGGGATATTTTCAAAACAATTTATCAAAAAGAAAAATATTTTTTCGTCAACTTCAGTTACTCAATAAAAGGTGCGTAGCAAAATGTTTTAAGATCGAATGCACACATAATGGATATGAAACTATCACAAATGCAGTAGTTTTCACACAATACATTTATTATACATTTGATATTTTTTCCAAAGCAGTTTTGTTGAAAATTATCATAATATAGTTACCTCGATTTTTCTCGGGTGGGGGGCATTAAACTTAACTGAATCTCCAAGTCTTCAAATACCGTGTGAGTGATTGAATATTAACGTCGCACTGTTCAGCTACACGAGGGCTTTTGGCGACGGACCACGTAATTTTAAACCATGGTCAAGTGACGTCGTGGACGACACCTGAGCTGGCACCCCCTCTCCTAACAGGAGGACGTTTCAGCTCTCGACTGATTTAACGTGCATCACTGCCCTACACGGCGGGTCTTTAGTGGTACTGGGCTGGAACTCGTGACAAGGCAAGCCACGATCCGATACCTATACCACTCGGCTACCGCGGCCACTCAAATATCGTGTAATAGAAGTAAAAGAAAAATCCCCCAGCTCAGATAACCTTTTACATACGATTCCAATTCAAAAATACAAATTTTCGTATCGAGTTTCTGACTTCAACAAAAGCCTAAACCTCGATTTAGGGAATTTCATAAAACACTCCCTAAAAATATTACAGTGGTGGCCAAAATTGTGGACACTTTTTTTAAATTGCTATGTTTTATAAGTTTGTATGCTTATAGAAAATTTTACGTTCCACAAAATGCAAAGTATTTCATATCATTTTATAGAGAATTTAATACTGAATTCAAACAAAATGACATAATTCTTAAATTTGCAACATAAAAAAATTATGCTGCAATAACTATCGATATACATTACATTCGATACTGCTGATAGCAGTGAGTTATCAGAATTTTGTGGGGTAGTCTTTTTTTTTAATTACAGCTTCACATCGATCCTTTATTGAGCTAAAAACTGTTTTAAGCTCTTTATTCTGTATTGCATGATGCCAGTAAACAGTTATATCCTCAATTAGCTCATTTTTATTTCATGGGTGCATCATTCGGACTAGAGTTTTCAAACGGTGCAACAAGTTTTCGATAGGATTGAGGTCAGAACTGTTTCTTGCCGAGAGCAACAATTATATTTAGTACAAAAGGATTGACATCAAGTAAAAGAATAGATTGGACACATGTGAGACGAGAAAGTGGCATTTCCTATGTTAAAATTACATAATAGGTGGGTAGATCAGTGACTAAATCTGGAGACAGAAAGTTTTGGTCAGTCAGAAAGTCAGGAGATAAATTTAATAAATGAAAAAGTAGGAAAAGACCAAAGAAAGTTGCACCACATCTGTTGATGACAGAAGAACACAAATACTAAAGAGTGTTTTTTTCCAGGTATAGAAGTTTAAGTTGGCATTACTTTCCAAGATGGTGACCGATTTAACAGCTGTCAAGTGATTTATTCTCAGTTTGGTTTGGCAATTCTTCAAAACGATCATCAAGCAAGACGTAGATTCGTCGAATGGGCCCAAAACGAGATTGCCGTTGTTCCCGATTTTCATAAGCGAATTTTGTTTAGCGATGAAGCGCACTTCTGGTTGAATGGCTACGTCAACAAACAAAACTGCCGCATTTGGAGTGAAGCTAATCCACAAGTGTATGTCGAAACACCGTTACATCCAGAAAAACTGACTGTTTGGTGCGCTTTATGGGCTGGTGGAATCCTTCTTCAAAAACGATGAAGGCCACAACGTTACAGTCAATGGTGATCGGTATAGAGCCATGATTACTAACTTTTTCATTCCTGAATTGAACAATCATGATGTCCAGGAGCTGTGGTTCCAACAAGACGGCGCAACATGTCCCACAGCTCGTGCCACAATCGATTAATTGAAAGACACGTTTGGTGACCGCCTAATTTCACGTTTTGGACCTGTGAATTGGCCTCCAAGATCTTGTGATTTAACACCGCTAGACTATTTTCTGTGGGGCTATGTAAAGTCATTGGTCTATGCGGATAAGCCACAAACGCTTGACCATTTGGAAGACAACATTCGCCGTGTTATTGCCGATATACGGCCACAAATGTTGGAAAAAGTCATCGAAAATTGGACGTCCAGATTGGACTACATCCGAGCCAGCCGTGGCAGTCCTATGCCAGAAATCATATTTAAAATGTAATGCCACAAGATTATCTTTCGAATAAAAAAAAATTCATGTCAATCGAATAATACATCATTGTTTTATTGCAATTTAAAGTTCTATACCTCTAAAAAAACACCCTTTATATCTTGGAGATAAAAAATTTCATGGACAGCCAGCAGAAGTGATCTGATTGATGCTGGTGTTTCGGTCAGTTCAAAAACAATCAGGAGTTGATAAGCAGCAGATGTAAGACTAAAAGATAGAATTCCACGAAAAAAGCCGTATCTCAGTTCACAGCAGCGCTATAAAAGGACTACAGTGGGCAATGGAACACATTAATCGGACAAATGATTATTAGTTCGGAGTTATATGGAGGGACGAAACTAAAATACCATTATTCGGAAGTGATAGCCTAAAATACGTAAGACGTAAAATAGGAGAAATGCTACTTCCTGACTGCATTCAGGCAACTGTGAAGTACCCACACAGTTTTATCACTTAGTAATGCATATCAGAAGATGGTATCGGTCGCCTTTTTTTCATATCATCAATGGGACACGGAATGTCATAAAATACATTGACACCATTCTAGAACTCAAACTTCTGCTTTGCATCAGGGATCTATTAACTAACAATGCTTCATTTATTTTTCAGCAAGATTCTGCTCCTTGCACACAGTAAAATAATTGAATGACTGGTAACGTTCTAAGATCATTGAATCATTGTCCTGGACAGGAAACAGTCCTTACCTATATCATATCGAAAACTTGTGGCACCGTTTGAAAACTAGTCCGAATGAGGTAGCCATGACATAAAAATGAAATACATAATTGACCATATAATTTATTCCGGGCATCATGTAATAACGAATAAAGAGCTTAAAACTGTTTTTAGCCTTATAAAACATCGATGTGAAGCTGTAGTTAAAAATAAAGACTACCCCACTAAATTTTGATAACTCGCTGCTATCATCAGTATCTAATGTATATCGATAGTTATTGCAGCATAACTTTTTTTACGTTGTCAAAATATGAATTATGTTTTTTTTTTTATTTGAGAGAATTTGGTATCAAATTTCTTTTAAGTGATCTAAAATACTTTGCATTTTGTGGAACATAAAATTTTCTATAAGAATACAAACTTAAAAAATATAGCAATTTAAAAAAGTGTCCCCAATTTTGGCCACCACTGTATAGTACCCCTCCGGGATTGGGATTGAACAGACAAGAAAGTATGAGGAGCAGGTTATGTCAGTCTAGAGCAGTGGTTTCACGGAATTCTTAGAATTATTAGTTGTCTTCAGGGAACCATATTCCACACTGAGAAGAATACATCTTAAAATAATATTTAAAGCAAATCACAACATGTTATAGGTATTTTATGTATTGCAAAACTATTGTGTATTTGTTATTAAAAAATTATTATAATGCTAATGTGATTTACTCGTGAATATTATTTTGTGCTCCAGTTGTCACCTATCATTGCATCGAAGTCTAAGTCTATTGAAATTTTTGTCGAATTTGTTTTTACTTTTTCTTTTGTTCTCACTTACCTTGTGAGGTATCTTTCATTAAAATACCTTGCTCTGATTTGTTTTAAAGTCGTTCTGATTAGTTTTACATTTTTAATTTAAGCTGAGTGAGAAATCCGGAATATATTTTGGATGAATTTTTAACTTATATATAAAATTTAGAAGCTGTTCTTGGTGGAATTTCAATTTTAACGTCCAATCTGTTGATAAATCTGTAAGTTGTTTCCTCTCCTTCATTACAGACGGGTTTTTTCCACAAATGGAAAAAAAGATGCATTTTTCGCTAGAAAATTATTTAGTTTCGCAAAACGTACCAGTAGCGAGTGTAAAATTATTTACTGGGACTCGGGATGGTAAACAATTGTAAATTCACAATTTTGTAGGTAATATACTTAAGAAAGAACGTTTTAATACTTTTTTATTATATTATAAGAGTTAAAAAAAGTATTACAAAATATAGTTATTATACATAAATAAAACTTTTAGTCTGACTGGGATGAGCTTTAGATACTTGTGGTTAGTCAAACTTCATAGAAAACGTGAAACCACATTTTGCGTACACATTTAAAATTTCCGTTTCGATTTGTTACTGAGACTTCTGGGACCCTAGGGCTCCACGGAACACAATTTGGAGACCACTGGTATAGAGTATGAGAACAAACATCGTAAGGAGAGAAAATTCTCGAATGGAAATTTAAAAAATCATTGGAAATCAGTAGCTACAAATTATTTAAAACATGAATTATGGTGATCTGTGAAAATCAGTTGGAGAAAATTTGCTCGCTCTTTTAAGATTAAATTTTGTACGAGAATGTTTTCAATGCCATTAAAAATAATTTTTTTGCATAATCTTTCACATACAAAACACACTTATCAACTAGCCTTAATATGATTTCCTAAACCTCTCAATTGTTTGACATACGAATGTAAGATCATTGCCCAGCCAGTTATGGTGGTTCTGACTCTCGTCTTGTAATCCAGTGGGCTCGGATTCGAATCCCGAATAAGGCTTGGATGTATTTGAGGGAAAAGAATTCGAGCATTCACCTGAAATGGATTCCCGTTTCGAATGGAAAGCAGCGCACCCTTTCTGTTCTATGCTGGTATCATCGTTTGTAATAAATGTATTCTTCTGTGATTGTATTGTACGTTTCTGTATGTATCCCAGGAGGAAACGCACGGCGATATCAAAAACAACATGTGTAAGATCCTCTGAGATAGCCAGTTTAAAACTGCCCAAAATACGAAAACTTCCCTTAGTGATTGTGAAATCCAGAGTTTGAGAACTAGAAGTCAGGTCAATCTACGAGGGTGAGTCGGAAAGTAAGTTTCCCTTGTAAACTGTAGTTAACGTTGAGTAGGAAAGTCAAAACATAGAATGAGACATTAAAAATAAGACATAACTTTATTTTTCCACATAATTACCTAGTACATTGAGACATTTGTCATACCGCTTGATAAGCTTCAAAAAACTCTCCAGGAAAAGATCAGGGCTTGTACATGGAAGAAGCGTTTACTTTTGAGTGGACTTTTTGGAGGTTGGAACCAGGGTGTCACAGTGCATTCGCGCTATTGTGACTCTCTGATCAAAATTGAATGAGGTGATTCGGAAAAAGCGGCTTGGGTTTCTCATATTTGGCGTTCCGTTGTTGGATGACCATGCGACACCACACTCGGTGATGGCAATGCAAAACCATATTGCAACTCTTGGTTGGGAGCGCCTACACTATCCCGCTAGTCCTGATCTCGCACCAAGTGACATTCACCTGCTTCTGGCTTTGAAGAAGAATCTCGCCTGAAGGCGCTTTGGAAGCCATGCTGAAGTCAAACAAGCCGTTAAACGCATCTTCCTTATGGAAAGCCCTGAATTTTTCATGGATTGATTTTTGAAGCTAATCAAGCGGTATGACAAATGTCACAATGTACTTGGTACTTATCTAAAAAATAAAGCAATGTCTTATCTTTAATGTCTCATTCTATGTTTTGACTTTCACAAACAACCCTGACCACAATTGAAAGGGAAAATTACTTTCCGACTAACCCTCGAATGACTACCGGTTGAATATCTTCTTGGAGAGTGACTTAACATGCTTTATCTTTAGTTATATGACACTTCTAAAAAAATAACATCCTGTGATAAAAATCACAATGGCGCATTTATATGCGGCAATTAGATCAACTAAAAATGTTAATAACCTAAACAAAAAAACATTCCAAATGACGCGCGATACATAGGGAGGTTGTATATCAGTTGTAGTAATGTGTGGCTGGAGAGAAGCAACCTTCTGTAAATATCATCCTAAGGAACTTTCCTCGGCAAAATGACTTTCCTCCCTAGTAGAAGTGTGGGGGGCGACTTTCTCGAGCCAATTGTAACTACCAACCATGTTGCTAACAAATACGAGGCTTCACACGGAGCAACTCAGTTAATTCTGAACAAAAAAAGTGGCCTTTTAACATTAAAAGAATATTAAGAAAACGTGTATGAAGCACAAGTGTTGCACCATTTTAAAATCTTAACTAAATGGGTCTTCTTTTGAAATATAACTTGCTTAGAGTATTATATAATATTTGTTTTTCTTTTTGTAGAGAGTTTTAGTTAGGTGACATCCTTTTCTTGAAGCTATATAAATTTTGCCTAAACTATAATTAAGTGTTTCGCTCGATTTGTGACTGTGATTAATAGTATAGCTATTTAAGATCACGTTAGTGAAAAAACCACTGTAATTTGTGAAATTGTGTGGTTACAGTGTCTAATGATGTGTTTAAGGGTGTCAACCAGTGACATAACGTACACCCCGCAACCCTCATGTCGCGAGGGGGGCAGGATTCCCGAGGCTTGACTGACGCCAAGTACATCTTGGGGCCCCAAACCTGACTTTGCAGAGGGTGCTATTACTCTCCGTTACGCCACTGGTTTTAACAGAGATGTTTTTTTAAAAAAAAGACGTGTTGCATGTGTGTGTGTGTGTAAAAAAATCGCTACGATTGCTTTGGATAGACAAGAACAAGCACCATTTTGGAATCTTACTAAAAAAGCTATCTTTTATAGAGCATGCCTGGGGTAGTATGCAATATTTTTCTCTTTTTAGGAAATAGTCCAAGATAGGCGACATCATTTTTTCTAACCCCGACTCAAACTAGAGCAATTTTAACAATACCAGCTAATTCTATTGATTGACTTGTGGTTATGCATGATTACGTTGGTGAAAAAATCATTGTAAAATTATGAAGTTTGTGGACTCGGTGTCTAATGATGTAATGGAGGGTGTCAAGTTGCTGCATTTTCAGCAATATGCTTGGCATCACTAAACTAAATTATATGGAACCACCTTAACCCCATACCCACTTGACATTGAGTTTCGGGTTAACCTGTATAAGTGAAACGAGTTTAATCCCATCTTATTTTTGTGCCCGTCGTGTAGAGGTGCAGAAGTACGTTAAATCTGTAGTTGCTCTAAGTCATGTGTGTGTGTGTGTGTGTGTGTGTGTGTGTGTGTGTGTGTGTGTGTGTGTGTGTGTGTGTGTGTGTGTGTGTGTGTGTGTGTGTGTGTGTGTGTGTGTGTGTGTGTGTGTGTGTGTGTGTGTGTGTGTGTGTGTGTGTGTGTGTGTGTGTGTGTGTGTGTGTGTGTGTGTGTGTGTGTGTGTGTGTGTGTGTGTGTGTGTGTGTGGATGGTTTGAAAGGTTTAAGAGTAGGGTGCCAGAGAGTTCAAGTGTCGTCCTAGTTACTTACGAGGTCCGTCGCTGGTAGCCCTTGTTGCTTTTTAGTGTGACATTAGTAAAAAATCCAATCAAACCAAATTGGGGTTCGCGTGCCCTACGGGATACGTAAAATTATATTTAGGGGTACGCGAAAAAAGTAGGTTCGCTATCATTTGTGAGTGTTTGATCTCATAACAAGTGAGTAAGAAATTCTCTTCCTGTCGCCGTCTGGTTGTGCAAGAATAAAACCTGTGAACATTCAGGAAGAAACTACTACACGTTTGATATCATAAAATTCTAATCGTAAAATACAAAATGTACAATCTAATTTAAAGTTATGTACTTCATTTAAATAAATAAATGATTTGATTTTTGACTACACACACATATGCCCATATAAATGGGGAACAATTTATAATTATTTGCCTTTTAGGGGTGCCTGATCAAAACGTTTTGAAAACCACTGGTGTAAAGCTTATATTTGAGGACCCTCAGATAAAGCTTTTTAATTAATTGCCTCAAATCTTCCTCAGATATCATCAAAGACAATGATAATAATAGTGAATTCTTTATCTGCGATTATATTAAGGTGTTTAATACATACCTTTTTTGGAGTAGATTGAATGATTAATTGGTAACAATTGATTAATGAAAATGATTAGTGTTCAAAACTCTCAAATTGTAGAAGTTGAAATGAAACGTCTCTCTCTGTTCCATTTGTATATTACTAATTCTACTAAATCAGATCAATTTAAAATACAATTTCTTATCCGTACGATACTCGTCAATTTCAAAGGGAAGTTGAACTGTATTTTATTACTTACTCAAAAGCGTCATCGTAAAAGGAGAGTAAGTAGAATAAATTACGTATAAATGTCTAAACTATTTCTTAATAGAAATTTCATCAAAAACAAATGCATGTCCTCTGACTACTTACTGAAAGGTAGTCTTTATTCACGTTGAAACCTATTATTAAACCGTCAAAAGAAGTGAGCAACACTTGTTATTGGTGATGGAGTACATTATGATTTCCTTTTAAATCTTGTTACAATCTTCATGGTGTGACGTAACAACTTCCTGAATGTTACTCATACACCGTTAAATCCTCGATTCATCTTTTAACACACGATTGCACAGTAAAAATGTGGTTTCCAGTGAGAAAATCTGGTGATAAACGACATGTTTCGAGTTTCTGGTTGGTTTGTAAGCAATGGCTTAGAACAAGAGATATCAAACGAAGAGGTGTTTTATACCCGCTAATAAAAAAATGCATATCATAACAATCGTGATTGATTAATCTTATGTTTTTGTTACTACGAACGTAATACTGGATAACATCGTAGTGTCTTTTCGTTGCGCTTAGTTTCTTCTCATAAAGATTGTACTTTATACAATGCAGTCTATCTAACCCAGTGATACTCAATCTGCGGTCCTCGGGCTGCATATGGCCCACCGGCTTTATATTTATGAGTGGCCCTGTCATTGCCCGTTGCACTTAGAAATTTAATTGTTTTAGAACAATGTACTAAAAATTTAGCGGAAAGTATATCCATAAGCAATTAAGTCTATCGATTAACTTTTTTTATAATAGAATGCCAGTAAAAAAAGACTTGGTCACACATGCATGGAAGGAAATCAAAACTATCCCGAAACTCAGTAAAAAAATGCATAAAAGTAAATATTTGTTTAGGTGTGTTTGATAGAAAGGTTAATATGGTATTATAAAACAAAAGCCAAAAATGAGTTTAAGTATTTTATTTAATTTTGCTTTGTCTAATGTTGTTGTGGTCTTATGGTATGTTTTTTCATTACTCTCATGTTGCGGCCAGCGTGAAATACCTGTCAAACGTGTGAGACCCACTAGAAATAATTATCATGTGTATGTGACCAGGCGGGAAAAAAAGGGTTGGTCTAATCGATTTACGCCCAAATCTTGAATGTGCCGCAAAAATTGTGTAAATATTTACTTTTCTTCGTAAAAAGTGCAATAGGTGTATATTTCTAATATAAACCATTTTTTAATGGTATAATATCAGTATATCTTTATTATAATAAATAAACAAGTTCTTTTAACTGATAACCATTTTGAATTCTTGTATTTAAATCATAATCTTGGGGAATTTCTATTAAAAATCAAATTTTTACTCTTGTTTACTTGAATGATACATTCGAAAAAAGTAATAAATAAATGTTTCGGCGAGTTTTTTTTTTATACTTTTAAGTTTATTTTAGTAATTCTTTAAGGGATTTTTGTATAATCTTTAAGAAATATTTCAAGTCTTATTCTAAAATTGAACTATAAAATTACAATATACTTTTTTTCCCCTTTTTTCGTCTTTTGTGGTTGGGGGAGCATTTTATTTTGGATTCCAATAAGAGTAATATTCTGAATTTAAAAAGTTTATTAGGTATTTCATGAGTTTTTTTAAAGATAAATGTAAATTCAAAGCTTTAAAACGTTATTATGATCCGAAATCAGATCAATTTAAGGTACGATTTCTGTGTCTCTCACCGTACTTATCAATTACTATTGCTACAATAAAATGTAACTTTTCAGTGCAAACTGAAATCTTGCAAATACCACAAATTGAGCAATATGTTATTCCAATATGCATTACGAATCTTAAAAACGGTTGGGTCCTATTTTAGAGCCCACCCTGAAGGCAAAAATTATTTGACACGAAAAGACCTAGTGTGCCAGATGTCCTGTCGAGAAATTGGTGGAAGGTAAAGAGAGGTGGAAGACCCCTCGACCATTTCTCTGGATGTTCTCCTTCAAAATTGGGTTGGAACGGAGCCAAAACGCGCTTACTGTCACCTGCATGGTGTTCAAAACTGCGGGTAACCACAGACGTAAACTAGCATGTTGCCTCGATGAGTTTCGTGGACCTCGATCTAGTACTATCGATCGGGTGGCATTACAAACAATAACAACAACAGAATCACCAAACTGGGGATTATAACTCTAAAGTATAACGTGAAAATTTATTATTATTCTTCCTTTGAAGCTCCGAATAATATTTAGATCTCTCTTTTTTTTAATATTTATTTACGATTTTTTTTCATCTAAAAGGAGAAAAATTATTAGCATATTGTTCGGCAATAAAAATCATTTAGTTCCTTTTTTACTCTAAACTTGAATTGTTATCAGAAAGGAGGAGATGATGTATGATATTTGCAATAAGTTTCACAGAGTGGTAAAACGATTAACGTAAATTTCCTTTCGTTCTTTTTTCAGTGAAACTGCAGTTGTCATGGGAGAAAAAAAATTTGCGTGGTGTTTTGAATAAGATCAGTAATTTTTTCACTATTTATTTTGATCTTTTTCAATGTATTTCTTTTGTAAAATTTGACTAGTATTTCACATGCCATGTTTCTCTTTACTTCAGCAATAGTGCTATCATTGATTTTTAGACGTGCTGCCATCTTGTTTCAGGCTGCAACGAGTTAAAATGTAAAAATCGTGTTTTGATGCCATCTTGGCGCAATTTTAAAATCATCGCCAAGAGACACTCACTGAAGTTCATACTTGAAACAAAAGTCAAAACCTTGCTTGAAAAATATCAAGATATATCTGATTCTTTTCTATCGTTTCTCTACAAGCGTTAAAAGAAGTGTTTTATATTATGACCATATCGATGTTTCAAATTTATTAAGCTTCCTTTTGAAGTATTTAGAGCTGAAGTATCTCCCAGAACTTGTCAATTTATCATTTCATTAATCAGTAAGCAAAAGTACTGGTAAAGAATTTAGCATTTTAATAAAGTATGAAGTGTAAAATATTCAATTTCAAGTTAAAATAACCTTCCCAGGCAAGAAAATGACCATAGAAAAAGAAATTACATATCTATTTCGTCTAGACACATATTTCATCGTTATCACTTTTACAGCAACGTGAGAAATTCGCAAAAACTACAAAAAAGGAAGCATTCTATACTCCCAAAAGATTCCAGAGTGGATGAATTTTGTCTATAAACTGGACTTTTTCGGACTAAAGTATATCTGAAACCACACATTCTTCGAAACATGTGATATTCGTCCATGAATTCATGTAAAATTTTACGAGCATATCCGCAATACACGTTGGAATGAATTTTATTGAGAAGATGTTCTTTGTATCTTACAAAATATTCATTTCTGACATTGTTTAAAAAAGAGGGAGCACATTACTTTACATAGCTGTCTTTATTTTATATGTTCGCTTACATGCAAAGCTTGGTTTGACAACAATTTGTAACACATGGAGTGAGACCTGGTACAGGATGATTCGAATTAATGTTCTTGAGAAATACACGAACGTTATTGGCGATGATGTCAGAATTCTAAACACCAATAATATATATATGACGAAAACGACGCACCTAAGCTTGGTATCTAGACGTTTTAACGATAATAAACGAAAACCACTCCTCTTGGTTTGGTATCTAGACCTTGTCGCATGAAAACAACAATCTAGTTAAATTTAACATGCAGCATTTTTCCACATTCCAATTGTTTTTGGTGGAATAAATATTAACAGTGGTCATGGTAGTTGGGTCAAATGGTCATGTTCATGAACTCGTGACCGGCATTATTTCTGTTTAGTCAGTGAGTTCGAGTATTGTTGTCAATAAGGACCGGTCGTAGTGAGCAGTGGTCGCCAACCTTTAGAACTTCCTCGGCAACTATTATACTTGGTGGACCACTATTTTGACTAACCACTATATGACGGACCCCCATAACTATATGTCAGTATAACTTTATGTCAGTATTTACTTTCCATATGACTAAAAGGAACATCACGAAAAGCAAAAACAGTACCGCAATATCGAGAAACTGTGAATTGTTGGGCCATAAATTTATCATAATTGCCAACTCTCACTTTTAAATGTCGCTAGATACAATTGAAAAAGTGTCTAAAATGTCGGTAAACTCGGAAAGAATTTCGCTAAAAGTAGTAAATAATTTTTTTTAAAAAAAATGTACAATCCATATTTTTTATAATACGTTTTACTCTTTATTTTTGAAACTAAATCTTCAGTAAAATATAAATAATGTCCCAATTTTGCCTGCGGACCATCAAAATTTTTTAACGAACTACTAATGGCCTGTGATCCGCCGTTTGGTGACCACTGGTAAAGAGACCTAATGCGTGTTAAAATTTTCGAGGCTCAAACTCTTCACGTTAGCGTAGTGAGGAGTTTAGAGAATGAGAGACCAACTCAGATTTGTAGTTCTCGAAATTTGACAGAAATTACAAAGGTACTGTGACGTTTGAGATAAATAACGGTAGCGTGATATTGATTAATTTAAATGTTTAATTTATTTACGCCACAGCTGTTACTTACCTACTATACATTGAAGTTATTAAAATTATTAAAAAGATTATTAGAGTTCAAATGATGTGGTTTGAGAAGGAGGAGTTTCTTAGGGGTCCGCTCTCAACGAAGGTTTTCAGATCTTCTCCCGTTCTCTCTAGCTGCCTCCTCTCACTACGGGGATCGGCGGCCGGCGACTTTTGCTTCCAATTACATCCGGCTAGTGGCGGGAAAATGATCCCTCGTGGCATCAAAGATTACCGGGGAGATCCCAGACGAGGCCACGCAATAATTTTAAAGTTGCAGATGCAAATGCACGTGTGGTGATCCACAAAGATGCCGATTCACACAGCTGTGGGGTGGGAAATTCACAGTTACTTCACAGTTCTTGGTTTCCACGCCGGGAATCGTCACAGTACATTGGCAAATTTCTCTTGTTAAATCGGCGTTAACTCATTCTAACCAACTTCAACCCCCCTCCCTCTCCCATTCTTTTATGTTAATGAAAAATTTCCTTACAAAAACTACGAGATAACTCGTAAGCGACTCTCAACACAGGAATTTTATACATTGACACCAGCTAAGAATTAGCTCGTAATGTTCCTTTCATTTTAAATTTTCTGTGTAAAATAATTCGTCTCTTTTATTCAAAAGTCTTTATCCTCGAAATTCGAGATCGTTACCACTCAATTACCGTGGCCTATTAAGTATACAAAATGTCTCATGCAAATTTTATATTTGGGAATAGTGCTTTCTTAATTTAATAAATTAACTGTTAATTAATTCATGATTAGTGTTGGAAATCTCTACATCACGGAAAATTTTAAGATTCTTTTTTTTTAACATCAACGTTTTTCATTGCTGTATTTGTTCCATATGGATTCATTTATAACAATTTAAAAACAGTAGCATAAACCCCCAATCAAACAGTATCCTAAACGCAAATGACCAAGTGTTATTTTGTTTTGTAAAATTTTTTTTGTGTGTTGCTACGATTGCTGTAAATGGAATAATACTTTCATTGTGATTTGATTTTCAGTTGAAGTTATACTAAAGCTATTGGCGACGGACCTCGTTATTTTCAACCTCGGTTAAATCACGAGCTGGATGGCACCTCTTCAAACTTCCCCACAACACCAACACGAGGACTTTCAGCCTCGAAACATCTAATGTCATTAGCCCCTCCATACGGCTTGATAACGTTGCACATAAATTCGCGACGACCACCCTCATCTATCGCGGACACATAATACTTTGTAAGTAATTTGTTCTACCTATGAAAATGAATATGCTTGGATTCGTTAAGGTATCCGACTACTTGCGACAGCTTTTTTTTTAAAATGGAGTTATGGGGATTTTTTTTTTGTAGTTTTTAGATTTATTTAGTATATTTTAAGAAAAATATGATAAAATTATGTATATATATAAGAAGAGAAAAAGAAATTATCATTACTAAAATGGGAAAAAATTTACAAAATTTACATAAATGGGGTCAATTCTGTACAAAAGATTTGTAAACAAATTATCAGTTTTGATGTGTTGCTTTGCTATTCATTTTTTAAATGTCCTTCAGGATGAGAGATATTTTAATTTTTACAAAAACTTGAGCACTTTCTTTTTTTTATCTTAGTTATATGATATTGCTTAAAAAACAATGTTTATATTCACATAAGAGATAGTAAATTTTGTAATAAAACAGTGATTGATAAATCTGAAGATTAAAACACTTTAAACATGCACAAAACATTTTAGTTAATTATTTTCAAAACTCTTTGAGAAATTGCTGTATCCGTTTGAACATTTTCAAAACACCGCATTTCGAGTAAAACGCATTTTAAAGTATGTCTTACTTAAAGTAGTGGCATCTGCTTTTACTAAAACATTTGTAGTTTTTTCTCTAGAGAATGGTAAATGATAAAAAGAGTATTTTTATAAAGCTAATAAGATGGCCTATGAAATAAAATCATAAGAAATTTGTCAATTTTTGGCAAAATTCACTATTTTAGGGTAGTAGAATACCTTTAAGGCAGCGTTTCTCAAACTGTGAGGCGCGCCCCCTGGGGGGTGGATAACTCTACAAGGAGGGCACGAGCGTATTGAAAAGTTGAAAACAAAAGAGTATTTAAAAAATATATTAATTTACTGAGAGTAAACAAACAAAATACATTCTGACATAATCAGAAATAAATACACATTTACACTTATAGAATACACTTATAAATGTATCAGTCCTGCGCGATGTATTTGATAATTAATTTAGTAACACTAAGTCAAGAACAAGCTTCATAATTACATTTGATCCCATGGACTTGTCATATAAAATTATATGCAAAAATTAACACATCTTGATAATTTGTGCGGTTTATTATATTAACTCCTTAACTGACGATTAAAATATACGTGATTCGTTCCCAAATACCACCGTTTTCCGCAAATGTAATGTAGTGGGGGGAGAAAAGGACTGTAAATAAGTAAATCCTCTGAAATAAGTAAATACTTCGCAAACCAAGGTTTTTTTGTTGCATTCGCAAGCCTTAGGAATAATTTTATAAATAGCAGTGCATAGAAAAGATCGTACTTCAGAAAGACGTAAATATACGTCCGGGGCAATGAACGCTTTGGTTAAGGGAAACGTTCATATACGCCGGTGGCATTCAAGAGGTTAAAGTCGCATATTATAGCTTTAGCGTCAAAGTATAGTGCTATTGAATTCGATACAATGTTATTGCATGGGAGAGGAGGGGGGCAATGAAAATTATTATTGAATATTGGATCGCAAATATTAAAAGTTTGAAAAGCACTGCCTTAAAGGTGTTTTGGCTAGAAATTGTTTCTTTAGTGTTTGGTTCTAAGAAATAGGCTTACTTTATGCTGATGAATAATCATTTTGAATAGTTTTCTATCTACAGGAGTCAGACATTTATTACTTTTAGCAAAAAGATTTCGGTAAAATCTCGGGTAATTCTTATAGTGTTCATCTTTTATAAAAATTTTAATTAATATCAAATTCCAATAGAAACTTTAAACAAAATGTTTGTTTTTTAAATCAAATTAAATTTTCTCAAGGATATAGGACCCGTATGTCTACACATTTAAATTTCAATGAAAGGATCTATTTTATTAATATTATATTATATTAAATTAATATCATTTGCAATTATTTAAATTTAAAACTAACTAAAAATAATCACATTCTATTCCTTTCATATTCGAGTCCTTTCCTTAATAATTTATTTAGATGTAGCAACTGCATCTCTCTGATATTGTATATTTTATAATATATTTATATAAATTCTAATATTTTTTGTGCTGTATTCATATGTATAACTGAATTTAGAAATTATTTTTCTGCATACAATTTGCCGTTTGCATACAGCTAAAATATGATATATTGTATGTAAATATTTTTTTCAAACACTTGTTAAGATAAATATATGCAATAATGAAACAAGTATTTCATTATTCAAATCATACTTCACATATGTTAAATAAAAGTTTCATTTTATTTAAGATAAACTTGCTTTTTTTTTTCATTTCTTACAGTTATATACTAAAAATTCTATTGTAATAATACTGGACTGCAAAAAATATCCTGTTGTGGTCTTTCTAAATTTTTGCAATTAAATTTTCTTTTACATTTTTCGGTTTGGGAATTTAATCCGTATTTGTTTTGCCTTTTTTTTTTTTGTTCTTTTGAGACGCAGCAGCTGAGTGAGTAATGGTTGCCCTACATTGGGGGAGTCTCGAGCAGTAGATACGAGTCCTGACACCAATGACCCCCGTCCTCCTGTGGAGAAGGATGTTTTTCCTTAAACCATTCGAGGCTCAAAGTCCTCATGTTGTTCAAGTGGGAAAGTTTGGAGAGTGGTATGTCAACTGAGATTTCATTTTCATCACTTAATCAAGTTTCCAATAGCCCTCGTGCTTTTCTATAGTGCTTCAATAACCCCTCAACTGCGTATTAAAAGGAACGTAGAACGTAATTCGCTTCTCAGTGCCGCCTTATTTTGCATTGTCACGCGTATGCGGTGTATTAGAGGGAAAAGTAAAGGCACGAATAAGCAAATTTTTCTCTAAAATAAGTAAATCCTTCACAAACACCATCAAAGCCAAGCCTTCGGAACTGTTTACTGGTAACAGCGCAAAGAAAAGAATCGTACTTTGAAAGAACGGATATATACGTCCAGGCACTCTACGCATCAGTTGAGCAAAACGGATATATACGCCGGTGGCCCTTAAGGGGTTAATAAACACATACTCAAAGAGAGAGAGAGAGAGAAATAATATAAAAAAAATTTTAAGACAATTCCTACTTAGATCAACACATAAAAATTTTATTGTAGAAACTTTTTATTAAATAGTCACAATTAATATAAATATGTACATAAATATGAGAGAATCACAACATTAAGTGTTAATTAACTTTTATTAATTATCATTAAAGTATCGTATTGTCATCCAAAACAATCGTGTATATAAATTTCTGTTCAACTGAATACCTCATAACACTTGAGAAAAAACCTTTTCAAGTTTTGATACAAGTCGCCTAATAGGTCGCTAAGTTGCAAAGAATGATGCCAACGTGGTTGTATTTGTAATTCTTTAAATAATTAGTTTTAATCAATTAATTTTTATTAATTATTATTATACTATTGTATTGTCATCCAAAATAATCCTGTACATAAAATTTCAGTTCAATTGAGCGAATTAAAATGTATTTTATTAACGATTGAAAATTCCAACAAGATAAATAAATAAATGTATAGAGATTGTGAGCTAATAGTAGGAATTGAAAAACTGATGTATTTCTTTCATTAAAAAACTATTAAATTTTCTTTTATTCTACTCTCAGCAATGATTTTAACTCAGAAATTTTCCAAAAAAAAAAAAAAAAAAATGTATGGATACTTAACAAGAGTTTTACTTTTTTTGTTTTGTTTTGGTTATTGTGGATCATATATTAGAAAAAATATTCTATTTTCTATTACTTCAAACATTTAAAAATTCATTTGAATATTTCATGAAAAATGTATAAGATTTTTCGGATAAAATATTCAAAACTATGTCTCATCTGCCTTTCCTTGTAGCTTTGTTCAAATCAGATCAAAAAAAGATAACAAGAATTTATAAAAATAATGTTACATAGAAATAACAAATTGTGTTATATTTCTCTAAAACTTTTCCTTTATTTTTTTTCATTTAAATATCCAACGACCAAAAATAAATGCTGGTAAAATGTAAAAAAAAAGTGATTCATTCAAATTTTTAAATGTTTTGTTTTATTTTTAGATACATTTCTTAAAATGTCATTTTTGATGTTATTTTTATTCGTATTATTTACACAATTTTTACATTAGAATTTTGATATTTGAACCAAGTGAATAAATATAAGTTATTATTATACAAATGGCGTCTGATCACTCTTTGCCTCAAATTAATCTTAGTGTCCAGGGTGAAACCCAGGGGGGTTCCTACAGGGTGCTGGCGAATTGCAGTTACTTTACCAAGTTATGGGATTCAAATTTAGAGATTTTTCTGACCACTTGATCTTCTGAATATCTTCAGTCTTGTGATATTAGTCGACTAGCCCAGTCATGGGTGGACGAGCTTTCTCCTCCACACAGATGAATTGAACGCTAACTGCCTCCTAGAAACCCTCATACAGAGGTCTGAAATCTCATTCCTATACTTCAGAGCAATCAAAGTGCCTCTCTGAAAGATGTGCAATTTTATACGTCCGCCCGGTCCTGAAGCTGGTCATAAAAACCTCTACTACCATAGTGGTCCCCTTTCTTTATATTGGATTGATAGGATACGGGTACCGGATGCTGTATGCTGTACATAGTCTATTTTTTTACTAGAGCTTGAGCATATTTCTCCTGTATATGAGTAAGTTAAACTAATTAAAAAAATAGTACACACATAGTACTATGCAAACAATCCTTTTCAAAATACTTAGCAATATCATGTAAGTGTATTCTCATTTGCATCTGTCAATGTATATAAAATAATAGACTTCCTTGTCATATGTTAGAAATGTTACATCTCCCTTAAAAAAAGTTCATTTTTTTTCTTGTTAACATGTATTTTATTCATACTGAGCAGAAGTGTTTTCATACAATTCCATTTATCAATTTCCTAATTTTAGTCTTTGGTTAGCCAGCTATTAAATCTGTTTTTGTTGGAAGAATGAAATAAATATTTAAAATATTTTCAACACGTTTTCATATTTTGTGATCATGAGATAATTCATAGAATTTCATTGGTTAAAATAAATTTCAAATTTTTATGGACAACCATCGTCTATGAAAATTTGGGGGGAAGAATTTCAGAGGGAAAAAAGAAAGAAACCCAACTTTTTAGTCACGAGTGATAAAAGACATCTGTATGTGATCAATGTTAGCTGTCCAGAATTATTTGACATGATTTACAAGCAAAACTCGCTGGTAAGACCGAAATTCATTACTGGATCTTAAACAAGCAATTGTAATATATGCACCCTGTCCTTCTGAACTGTGTAACATGATTTGCAGGATATAAGTTTTGAAGACAGTCTGATCGAATCCCCTTGAGGACTGCACAACAAAGACTTGACGCTTCCCTAGGTACTATATTGAAAATAATTAGGTTGGTCTAGCGAATCATTCTTCCAACTCTGTCAAGCAGTAGAAACTATTTCTATATGGTGCAAAATCAAAGAAACCTTGCAGAAACAAACGTATGCCTGTGTATGTCTACCATTCGTACTAATTGATTTTACTTGTTCCAGTAAATACACCTTCACGGAAGCATAGAAACCATGCATTTTGGTTTCAGAGGCATTCTCTTGAGCTCAAGGTTTGAGCATTTCCACCCAATTCTTCATATCTGAACGTAGTGAAGCACTGTATGACTCCTGTAAGACGCCGATGAACACATAATTGTATGAACTAGAAATACACCCTAATTATAGAACGCTTTACTAAAAATATGGTGTTCATATATTGTTAGCTAGAAAATTTCCAATTGTGAAGTTCGTGGTTTAATACATTTTTGGCTGTGCTCCAGTGGTGCACCTATTAAGAATTAAGCTTGTTACAGGCTACCTCGTGTAACGGCGTGGCACATAGTGCACTAGGAGGCTTGACACATAGCACACGATAGACTAGAAAGAGGGCGCTGCTGTGAACTGTTTTGGCCTTTGAGCGGGAAGGAGAAAAGAAGAAGGTGGTCTCGAACGTAAAAAAGGAGGAAGCTGCCTGTAGTTCCCGATGCGATTTATAATTGTAAATGGAATTGTAAATAAAGTGATGTGCTTTGAAGGAAATAATAAAAAGGGTAAATCCGGTTAATTTTAGTGATGATTAATTCAACACAAGACAATCTTACACTCGTTAGGTTTGCCTCTCAGAACTAGGAGCTGTGTGTTTTATTTCATGATTTGAACACGATTCGAAATTCTGAAATTTTTTATGTTTTGTTCATTGTGATGTTCAAGTTGCCCTATTAAAAAGTTTCTTAACTTTTGTTAATATATATTTCTAACCATTGAAATTAATTAATAAATTCATGTCTAATCCTGTTTTATGTCATTTTCGATGGAAAATATAGCACAGTTCATATAAATTTAGTACGTTCTATATGTGTACAAAACTTTTCTATGTTTAAAATTTAGCATATACAGGTTATTCCAGAAATAATGATCCATTTCCATGGGAAAACTAATGCATTGATTTCTTTCACTGGTGTTTGAAGAAATTCTCTCATTAGAAGAAAGAATAGGCATCATTTCCTGCAAACCGAGAGGTAAAACCTACGAAGAGGTGCGTCAGCTGTCAGTCGAAAAACCGCCTCTACAAAGCTACTTGTTAACAAATTCAGGTAAAGTCTCTTGAAGGCATCGTCAGATGTTAATGGTCGCCCAGGAAGTTTTTCATCCGCCACACTAACAATTCGTCTGAATTTGTTCACAAGTAGCCTGATATTGGCTCCTGTTGGTAGCTGTTTTCGGTATTTTCGCTGGTACTGCTGACAATCCTCTTCATACGTTTTACCATCCAGTTTCCATGAAATGATGGCTATTTTTTCTTCTAAGGAGAACATTTCTTCAAACACCCCTGTGAAAGAAATCAATGCATTAATGTTTTAATGAAAATGAATCGTTATTTTTGCTGTCAGTCGAAAAACCGCCACTACAAGGCTACTTGTTAACGAATTCAGGTAAAGTCTCTTGAAGGCATCGTCAGATGTTAATGGTCGCCCAGGAAGTTTTTCATCCGCCACACTACCAATTCGTCTGAATTTGTTCACAAGTAGCCTGATATTGGCTCCTGTTGGTATCTGTTTTCGGTATTTTCGCTGGTACTGCTGACAATCATCTTCATACGTTTTACCATCCAGTTTCCATGAAATGGTGGCTATTCTTTCTTCTAAGGAGAACATTTCTTCAAACACACCTGTGAAAGAAATCAATGTATTAATGTTTTAATGAAAATGAATCGTTATTTTTGCTGTCAGTCGAAAAACCGCCACTACAAGGCTACTTGTTAACAAATTCAGCTAAAGTCTCTTGAAGGCATCGTTAGATGTTAATGGTCGCCCAGGAAGTTTTTCATCCGCCACACTACCAATTCGTCTGAATTTGTTCACAAGTAGCCTGATATTGGCTCCTGTTGGTATCTGTTTTCGGTATTTTCGCTGGTACTGCTGACAATCATCTTCATACGTTTTACCATCCAGTTTCCATGAAATGGTGGCTATTCTTTCTTCTAAGGAGAACATTTCTTCAAACACCTGTGAAAGAAAGCAATGCATTAATGTTTTAATGAAAATGAATCGTTATTTTTGCTGTCAGTCGAAAAACCGCCACTACAAAGCTACTTGTTAACGAATTCAGGTAAAGTCTCTTGAAGGCATCGTCAGATGTTAATGGTCGCCCAGGAAGTTTTTCATCCGCCACACTACCAATTCGTCTGAATTTGTTCACAAGTAGCCTGATATTGGCTCTTGTTGGTATCTGTTTTCGGTATTTTCGCTGGTACTGCTGACAATCATCTTCATACGTTTTTACCATCCAGTTTCCATGAAATAGTGGCTATTCTTTCTTCTAAGGAGAACATTTCTTCAAACACCCCTGTGAAAGAAATCAATGCATTAATGTTTTAATGAAAATGAATCGTTATTTTTGCTGTCAGTCGAAAAACCGCCACTACAAGGCTACTTGTTAACGAATTCAGGTAAAGTCTCTTGAAGGCATCGTCAGATGTTAATGGTCGCAGGAAGTTTTTCATCCGCCACACTACCAATTCGTCTGAATTTGTTCACAAGTAGCCTGATATTGGCTCCTGTTGGTATCTGTTTTCGGTATTTTCGCTGGTACTGCTGACAATCATCTTCATACGTTTTACCATCCAGTTTCCATGAAATGGTGGCTATTCTTTTTCTTCTAAGGAGAACATTTCTTCAAACACACCTGTGAAAGAAATCAATGTATTAATGTTTTAATGAAAATGAATCGTTATTTTTGCTGTGAAAAAACTACAAGGCTACTTGTTAACGAATTCAGGTAAAGTCTCTTGAAGGCATCGTCAGATGTTAATGGTCGCCCAGGAAGTTTTCATCCGCCACACTTGAATTTGTTCACAAGTAGCCTGATATTGGCTCCTGTTGGTATCTGTTTTCGGTATTTTCGCTGGTACTGCTGACAATCATCTTCATACGTTTTACCATCCAGTTTCCATGAAATTTGGCTATTCTTTCTTCTAAGGAGAACATTTCTTCAAACACACCTGTGAAAGAAATCAATGTATTAATGTTTTAATGAAAATGAATCGTTATTTTTGCTGTCAGTCGAAAACCGCCACTACAAGGCTACTTGTTAACAAATTCAGCTAAAGTCTCTTGAAGGCATCGTTAGATGTTAATGGTCGCCCAGGAAGTTTTTCATCCGCCACACTACCAATTCGTCTCTAGCCTGATATTGGCTCCTGTTGGTATCTGTTTTCGGTATTTTCGCTGGTACTGCTGACAATCATCTTCATACGTTTTACCATCCAGTTTCCATGAAATGGTGGCTATTCTTTCTTCTAAGGAGAACATTTCTTCAAACACCTGTGAAAGAAAGCAATGCATTAATGTTTTAATGAAAATGAATCGTTATTTTTTTACTACAAATAACGAATTCAGGTAAAAGTCTCTTGAAGGCATCGTCAGAAATGGTCGCCCAGGAAGTTTTCATCCGCCACACTACCAATTCGTCTGAATTTATTAGCCTGATATTGGCTCTTGTTGGTATCTGTTTTCGGTATTTTCGCTGGTACTGCTGACAATCATCTTCATACGTTTTTACCATCCAGTTTCCATGAAATAGTGGCTATTCTTTCTTCTAAGGAGAACATTTCTTCAAACACCTGTGAAAGAAATCAATGCATTAATGTTTTAATGAAAATGAATCGTTATTTTTGCTGTCAGTCGAAAAACCGCCACTACAAGGCTACTTGTTAACAAATTCAGGTAAAATCTCTTGAAGGCATCGTCATCCAGTTTCCAGGAAATGATGGCTATTCTTTCTTCTAAGGAGAACATTTCTTCAAACACCTTTGAAAGAAAATCAATACATTAATGTTTTAATGAAAATGAATCGTTATTTTTGGAACATCTTGTATATAAACATCTATCTATCAACGAACTTGAATTCCTAAATACGCTGGCTTTATTATAAAAATGTTAATTATCTCTTAAACATAGACTGGCTACATATATTTGAGCTGAATAAATTCAAATTTTGCAGAAAATGCAAATTCTGCGGGCGTTTAAAATATTAACAATAAAAATATTTACTTTTGAATGGGGTACTTATCTAAGACTTCAATTCAAAAATAGTTTAAAACAATAAAACATTATTTAATTTGTCTTTATTGAACAAACACACAGTAAATAATCAGGAAAGTACGAAATAAAAGTTCTTTTTTTTTCAATTCCTACTATTACCTCACACTATGTATTTATCTTGTTCAAATTTTCAATCGTTAATAAAATACATTTTAAAGCGCTTAATTGAGATGAAATTTTATATACACGATTATTTTTGATGACAATACAGTAATTTAATTATAATTAATAAAAATTCATTGATTAAAACTAATTATTCAAAGAGTTACATATACAGCCACTTTAGCATCATTTTTAGCGATTTAGCAACCATTTTGGCGACTTGTGGGAAGACATGGAAAGGTTTTTTTTCACATATTTTAATGCTGTCATTTGAACTGAAATTTTCTATACATTATTGTTTTGGGTGACAATATGATAATTTAATTATAATTAATTAAAATTAATTGACTGAAACTACTATATAATTATTTAAAGAATTACAGATACTCCTACATCGGTTTCATTTTTGGTGACTTGGATCAAAACTTTAAAAGATTTTTTTTTCTCACGTTTTAAAGTATTCAGTTGGACTGAAATTTTATAGACACGATTGTTTTGAATGACAATACAATACTTTAATGATAATTAATAAAGATTAATTGCTACTTAATATTGTGATTCTGGCATATGTATATACATATGTATATTAATTGTAACTATTTAATAAAAAGTAACAAAAATAAAAAAAAAATTTGTTGACCTAAGTAGGAATTGACTTAAAATTTTTTTTTTTAATATTACTTGTTTAGTATTATCTCTCTCTCTATAGTACACTTCATCAGAATTTAATAAATACTGCAGTGTTTATTTTATATCAAGAATAAATTAATTTAATTTATGAATATTCCCTAAAAGTAACTCTAAGGTTGATTCAGATAACCCCTCTTAATAGTTTTAAAGTGTGCCTCACTCGAAAGTTCACTCAAAACCCGACGAGATCAGTGAACACTAGAGAATGCGATCAATAAAAGCTTCTGGAAAAACCCTGTTTTAATTCCTAGGAATATAGAAAACCGAGGTCTCTGTTCTATCACTTTTTAACTTTCTCTTTCCTGTGTCACGTGATTTCTAAACGAAACAGTTCACACAATCACGCACTGTTCCCTGCTACTAATACTATCCTCAGCCATCGATTGCGAAAAATATATTTATATGTCGAAGAAAAATAGTTTTTTCCCCGTTCTCTCTCCAGGAATTTCGATTGCAACCATAGCAACCTATTTATTTCGTTTATTGTAACTTTTAACTTCCTGATCAAGTGATTCACGCACATCGTATTTATATAGAGATAGATACTGTTTGATCAAACTGCAATAAATCTGTGAAAGTAATGGTTATTTAATTTTAATCAGCGCTTGAGGAATGATTAATATAATTGTAGCGCAGGAAATGATTATTTAACTGATAGGCTAGTGTTAAGGAAAAATTACTAGGTGTGTTATAAGTTTGTTAAGTGTTACATGAATGATGAATTACCCAAACCTATTTCATATTGTGTAATTTTTTATATTTATGATCAATTCATGCTTCTCTTACGTATTTACTGATTGAGGAAATTCGAAAGAAGTTATACAGAAAAAAGTTAACCTTTAATTTGTGTCTGCATTTAAAGCATAGTTAATATCATTAATAAAAGAAATGATTTTGAAATGAATTACTAGTGAAAAGTTTTACTTGATGGTAGTAAATTCACTTCCTATATTTTTCCTGTTGTTTAACTTCTGATTGAAGAATTTGTGCACACTATACTAATTGACTTTCGAACTTCCAAACGCTTGACAGATATCTTCCCTTTCGATGCCACTGAGTGGTACACTGTTGCGACTCGTGGTGGCCATTTATTGGACGGTCGAATGACGACTCCTTTTTAAGCGGGCGTTCTTATTATTTTGTTCTATACCCATATATGCACACACTAGCATGCAAAGCTTAAGTAACCTATGCATTTTTCACCATACAGGCAGGAAATTGTTAAAAAGTACTTTTATGACCTACATAATAAAAAGACAGTTTGGCAGAAAGATAATATATTTGAAAATATAATCATTATAGCATCAGAGGGGGCGCTACAATATGCAAATGCATGGAATGCGCGTTCAGAACAAAGACAACTAATTTAAAAGAAAGGAGGAAGGACGCATTTCCAGACATATCCTACAGGTGAAGGGAAAGTCGTATGTTTATAATGGCTACAAAAAAACCCTCAGGATGCCTGTACACGTGGAAGAATTATCGAAAAGCTTGAAAATAGCCGTAATTTGACGAGTATTGCTTGCACAAGAGTGAAATTGACAAAAGTGTAATTTCAAGATCTTGGAAAGCCTTCCAGGGGACATCGATAAGAAAGGTTGGCACTATATATAATTCTCCAGGTGACCAAAAAATGGAATTAGACTGTGACGAGCTTATCGCGCTTCCTATTAATTATCCTCTTGGGTTCTTTGGGACCGAAAAAGGCAAATTTTTTCCAACCAAATCCAGAAGCGAAGCGTGATTATGCAAATTAGGAACCTTTTAAATAGCAGAAGTTTAGCGTAAGCGGGGTGGCCTTTTGGGAAGTGATTATGCTAGTCTGAGTTAAAGCGTGTAAGCTGAAGTAATCCGATATCCCAGTGTTCAACTATCCGTGAGAGTGCGTTCAAACAAGGTGGATACCATTCCACGCGAGATAAAGAAATGACATTGAAGATTCGAGAGCGTTACTGATTACCTAGGATATAGAGGTAGGATCGTTCAAATTAATACTAGGAACTGCGTATATACTGAGATTAGGAATAGACGGTAAAGTTAAATATAGTGAGTAGGTCCCGCTTATTTGGTCGTACGTATTGTGTGTTTCTTCACCTCAGATCCTCTAAGTTAAAATATAAATATTATCATTGTATAGTGTTTAAGTTAAGATCTTAATAAAGAGATACTAAGATTATGGCAACGCCTGGTTCTTCATTCACTCCCACACCCCTAGGTCACGAAGATAACTTAGAAGTAAGGCATCACCCACGGGCGAATGCCTTACAAGACATCGGGGGATATTTTTAGCAGCTGCGCACGGCAACAACCTGACAACAGCTATCACGGTTTACTGTAGCCAGATGTCTGTATAAAGATGGCTTATTCGTCCGCGTATCATTAACAGCAAACATAAGTGGCACCGTTTATAGTGGTAATAAGAACTTGAACTAGACCTATCATCAATGGAGTCACGTTCTGTTTATTTATAACTGTGTTTCATTCTGAGAAACGATCCTCAGTTTCAATTGATATGGAAGGAGAGAGGGAGACGGTTTCATCCCACTGACATCAACGAAACAGACCTTTGGGATGGTCTTGGAGTGCTTGTGCATGGAAGTATGATGTTGGATGGAGGATTCGAGCTCCATATTTAGATCGTTACTACGATGAAATTATTCCCCCCACACGTGCATCTATTCCGCAAATCGTTGATCCAGACTTTAATTTAGTGCATGTCAATGCACATGCACACAGGACTGTCTACTGTTCACGTCTACCGTTGAGTAGCTCCTAAAAAATGAAGATGTCTGTAGAATGGATTGGTACTTACGTATTAACTTCAGCGCAGCAAAATTTGCATCACACATATCGCTCAATGATAACAAAACAACAAAGGTTCTTACGTGTTCTATTTGATGAAAAACTATTCTCGCGGCACAATTTTGGTTTCGGTGACACTAATATGTAAGTACCAATGGATTTACCAGCCTACTTTCCTGATCTAGATCCTTTCAAACATATGTGGGATGTTTTGGACCTAGTTGCAAGATCGTATCCTGCGAAGGACTACAGATGACTAAAACGAGTGCTACTTGAAGAAGCAACTCCTACCTCAAGAACTAATTAATCATTTGGTATCAAGCATGAACAGAAGATGTCATGCAGCCATTACAGCCCAGGATGTCACATACCTTTCTAGTTTTTCATAATTAATGTTTTTTTTCCTTTTAGGTTTGTATGCGTTGGTGTGTTTAAAATTTGTTGTATTTATGTTAGCGTCTCACAGTGAATCAGATTTATTCTTTATTTTATTAAAAACATCAAAAAAATCTCTTTTTGTTTTGTTTGTAAGTTGTAAAATAAATTTAATAACTTTAATTATTTTATAAAATAAAAAAAAAAACTGTGTTAAACGTATAAAACACCTTTTGTCCTCTACGTTTTTATGTAAATTACTGAATAGTATTTTAAGGGGCTGCATTTCAAATATTTAAATTCATTTTCTTTGTGTCTCTATGCATGTTTTAAGGAACTTTTTTCCTGCTACTCTCCCATTAAATTAGGAAACAATACATTTGTATGCATTCATAATCATAAAGTGCATTACAATCCACCGAAGTGTAACATCTCTATAGATAATATGGTATTAATTAATATTTAATTATGTTAGTAACGTAAACAAACAACCTTATAATTGCTATCTTCAATAATAAATTATACAACTCTAACGACTAGAAATCAGTATTAAGTATATGATGCGAAAATGTATATAGTCATAAATCATTACTATTTAGTGACATTGTAAGGGAAAATACAAGGCTTTTCATAATTCTACTGTCACAGATATCAGATCATAGATATCTAATGAAAGTCCTTTTTACATGTCTTCCAACTGACTGCCTTTTGTTGTCTCTAATAGCTGGTCGTTCCCATTCGTAAATAAAATGTTTACTTGAGTAGATAGATTTACTGAAGGGCATCTAGTGAATTGGATTTATCTAAAAGAAAAAATAAATAAATGGTATGGGAACAGCTAAGAGAATATCGATTTCTCCAACCGACTTCTCCAACTTCTTTTCCATTTTGTTGACGGAACCTGAATAAATGACTTACTGGAATTGTTGCTATTGAACTCTTCCGAAGAAGAACAATTCTTCCAGGCACTTGTTCCGGGATCAATAAGCGGATCTTTGATTTGTTAATTGTGTATTTTTATTTGAAGTAAAGTTTTTGGATTATGATTTGTTTCTTAATTATCTTCTTGTTTGAAATAGGAAATGTATGGTTGTGAGTATATTTGGATAATTTTTGTGCTTCTCTTAGTTATGAATTTTGTTAAATTATATTAGAAATTTTTCTTTCCGAAAGAAAAGAAATTATATTTCGTTATTCCGTCCATGCTTGTTTCATTGTTATGTTTATTGTTATTTATTACAAAATTTACACAACGAAAGTTTACTTAATTCAATAATTTTTTAAAAAAAAAAGAATCTTTTCTCATTTGTTTAGGAGGATTTATCCAACTATTATTACAGAAATAGGTTATCTATATGCTGAACGATTTAAGAAAATAATGATAAAGTTGAATCTCAGAGTAACAGTAACATAGTTGATTTTATAGAATTGCCAGCTGTTAATTACTTAAATATTTTTAATTTTTTGATGTTACACTCTTTTGAAAGTTTATTCTACAAATACGATCTCTCTCATATTACAAAAAAGAAGCAATTTTCTGAATTTTATTAATATTTTAATATAAATGAAAGTACATGAAATGCCCATTTCAAATACAGTAAAACCTGTTTTTGTGCGGTCGATAGGAACCGCATAAAAGAAATCGCACAAAAAATATTCGAAAATTTCATAAATACTTACATATAATAAACAATTTTGTCAACATACAACAAAAAACTTTTTTTTTATGCAGTGGAGAGGGAACGCATAAAAAAGTAGCAGTTAAAAATACGTCAATTTTTTACGAAATTTATGAGAAAGTACTTCCAAACAAAATAAATGATTAAATTCCACATGGAAAACATTTTTAAAACATTTAGCTTTTAATTGTATACACGGAGAAATTTTCACAAAATGCTCATACATAATTCACTGCTACCCATCGTAATCCAGAGCACGCATCTTCTTTGATGACTTAGTTCAAACTTACTTTCGTCACTTAAAGATTCAATTTCAGTTGATTTATTTTTTGGCACCATAAAGTAACCGATAAGTTTTTTGTGCTACGGTCAGTTGGTCAGTGTTGCTTGTGAAAGTCGCGATAACCAGATATACACTTGCCTCCGAAAGTTTGCGTACAGGTGGTCATCTTTCATATTCATGCAAAGATCGCTAATTAAATGAGTTCTTTCTGAATCAGTTCTATTTTTCATTGATTCCTCTAACATCGCAAATTCAAATATTATAAACAACAATCGCCTGATTATTACATAAATTAATATAAATATTTATAGCTTGAGAATGACACAAATCATGTACGTCAAAAGTCTACGTACACAGGAAAAAAACCTTTAAAATAGTGGAACGTAACTAAAAGTTAATACTTTTTGAGCTATTTCGTTCTTTCTATAACTCTCTCCACATACACTTGCCTCCGAAAGTCTGCGTACAGGCAATTATCTTACGTGTTTATGTTACTATTACTTTTAAAATCTCGCTTTAGAAAATCAAAATACTTGTCAGCAATTCTTCAAAATTTCCTTATTCAAACAACAGCAACAAAATTCACTTTAAGAAAAAAAAAACAAGAATTACCACCAAATAATCACAAACCATTCGCTCCAAAAGTCTGCGTACACTTACAAAATAGAGCTTTTAAAGACCTTTTATTGTAAAATAATTGCACTAAATTGTATTTTTAAGTCATTATAAGCTTCTTTTACGATTTATTTAGGATTTAGGATTTGAAAGAAGCTTCTGTGGTTTCATGACAGGCAACAGAATAGAGATCCATATATTATTGAAAGAAAAATCAACATAGATCTTTAAAAAAGGGGAGTTTTAAAGAAATTGATGAAACTTTTAATAGGTGACATTCATTGATAAAAAAAAGTGTTCATAAAACTACAAATCAACTAAAATTTTAACGTCCAAGTCAAGATCCGGCCATCCGTCTGCAGTATCACCTTGAGAATCTTGCTTTGTAATTCACTTTATAAAAATAAATCCAAGACTAAGCTTCAGAAATAGCACAAAAGTATTGCTGAGATATAGCAAAAAAAAGTATGACTTTAATTATACAATACAAAGAAAACTGAAAAATATGACTATCATGCCCAAGTTGCACTCAAGAAGCCACTCATTTTTCGAATGAACAGAGCTAAGAAAATGACCTTTGCCAAAAGACACCTAAATAGGACACATATTTTTTAGAAAAATGTAAAATATTCAATTGAAAGTAATTTTTGTAATGTAGCATCAAAAAGCACAAAAATATGCCTGCAAAAATTTCCTGATTTTAAAAAGATAATCCTTTTTCGACTATCAAGCATGAAGGAGGAGGCATAATGTTTAGGGGAGCATTGGAAGCCTTTCAGCTGGTAATTTGGAATTAATTTAATCAAAAATATACAAAATTGGTTACTTGAACTTATTGAAGTAAAATATCAGGGCATATGCCGAGAAATTTGCGGTGAATAATGATTTTTACTTTTAGCGGCACAAAGGTTCAAAGCAAATGGCTCACATTGTCAAGCCATGGCTGTTCTGACATGTCTCAAACCATTTACAAAAGTCAACCTAGTACCCAGACCTAAGCACAATACAGCATTTTGGGGGTATACTCCAGTGAATAATAAGGGAGAATGTAATAACATCCAAGGAAATTCTCAAATTTGTCAGTGTAGAAGAAAGGAACAAAATATCCACAGATGAAACAACTAAGCTAGTTAAATATTTGCCAAATAAGTTGAAAGAGTTATAGAAAGAACGAAATAGCTTAAAAAGTATTAATTTTTACATACAATCCATTATTGTAAATTTTTTTTTCAGAGTACGCAGACTTTGGCGCACACGATTTGTGTCGTTCTCAAGTTATAAATATTTGTATTATTTTATGTAATATTCAGATGATTGTTCCTTATACTATTTGAATTTAAGATGTTAGAGGAATCAATAAAAAATAGTATTGATTCAGAAGGACTTCATTAAATTAGCGATCTTTGCATGAATACGAAAGATGCTCGCCTGTACACAGACCTTCGGAGGCAAGTTTATTTGGGAGGGATTTAACTAGCTTAGTTGTTTCATCTGTGGATACTTAGTTCCATTCTTCTACTATGACAGGTTTGAGCAATTCCTTGGATGCTATTACGTTCTACCTGATTACTCACTCGAGTAAATACCACAAATGCTGTATTGTGCTTAGGTCTGGGGACTAGGTTGACTTTCGGAATTGGTTTGAGACATGTCAGAACAGGCTATGCCTTCACAATGAGAGCCATTTGCTTAGGACCTTCGTATCGTTGAAAGTAAAAACCATCACTCTCTGGCGGTTAGTTCCTCGGCATATGCCCTGATATTTTACTTCAATAACTTAAAGTGAACAATTTTGCACATTGTTGATTCAATTAATTCCAGATTACCAGCCGAAAGGCTTCCAATGCACCCCCAAACATTATGACCCATCCTTCATGTTTGATAGTCGAAAAAGGATTTTCTTTCTCAAGATCTATCCAGGAATTTTTGCATGCACATTTTGTACCTTTCGATGCTAAATTACAAAATTTACTTTTAATTGAAATTATTACATTTTTCTAAAAAATATGGTCCTATTTTTAGTTGTTTTTTGGCAAATGTCATTCTCTTAGCTATGTTCATTCGAAAAACGAATGGCTTCTTGAGTGCAACTCTGGTTATGAGAGTCATCCTTTTTCAATTTTCTTCGAATTGTAATTTAAAAAAGGCATACTTTTTTGCTATATCTCAGCAACACTTCTAGCTATTTGTGAAGCCTATAGTCTTGGATTTATTTTTATAGATCGTATTAGAAAGCAAGATTCTCGAGGTAGCACTGCAAATGGGTGACTTGATCTTGACTTGGACGTTAAAATTTTAGTTGATTTGTAGTTTATGAACACTTTTTGAATCAATGAATGTCTCCTATTAGCATATCAGCAATTTCTTTAAAAATTTCCCCCTTTTCTGAAGATCTATGATGATTTTTCTTTCAATGATATATCGATCCCTATTCTGTTGCATGCCATGGAACCACAAAAGCTTTTAAATCTCAAATCCTAATTAAATCGTAAAAGAAGCTTATAATTACTTACAAACACGATTTAGTGTAATTATTTTACAATAAAAGGTCTTTAAAAGCTCTATTTTGTAAGGATACGCAAACTTTTGGCGCGGGTGGTTGTTGATTATTTGGTGGTCATTTTTGTTTTTTCTTGTAAAGGTGTAAATTTTGTTGCTGATGTATGAAGAAGGAAATTTTAAAGAATTGCTGACTAGTATTTTGATTTTCTTAAGTGAGATTTTAATAGTAATTATAGCATAAACACGTACGATGATTGCCTGTACGTAGACTTTCGGAGGCAAGTGTACATGATTGAGTATCTTTTTGGAATTGCAAACTCCTTTCAGAATAGTATATATTTTAAGAAAATGCTTTTCCGATTTGTTGGAAAGCTGGATCGCAGCAAATTTTATATCCGCTGTCAAAGAATCCGGTTCTTCATATCCGTCTTCATAATCTATCAAATTATTGATAATCTCACTGTCATTGAAACCTACGTTTTCATTCAAGTGCGTGCTGCTAGTGCGTTGAGAGAAAGCAATGGAACATGCGTTGTCGAGAGACTGTTCATAACCAATGAGCCAAGTGTGTGGAAATGTGTGTGCATTGACAGAAAACATCACAGGGGTTCTAAAACCGTGTTGTAATTCATTTACCGCATAAGAATAAAAGATCGCACAAAAAAATCGTACAAAAATAAAATCGCATAAAAAAGGACCTCACAAAATCAGGTTCTACTGTACTGATTTCAGAATCCACGCATGTGTTTTAATATTATTCCATTATAGCACTTGAAATATTGCTTCTTATTTACTAATACTATTCATGTACTTTTTGTTTACTTATACAATGTATTGAGAAATCTTATAGGCGTTGAATAGGCGTTGCTTTTTTGGGCTTCTGGACTGTAAGAACAGTCCTCAATCCCATATCTGGACAAGTCATCGATGAGGGGTATGGCGAGAGTGGAGTTTTGCATTCTGCTAGGTGGCATGGCGGCGATTGGATGGTCGGTGGAATCCGGGAGGCGTGGCTTCTGTGCTTCGTCTGGATGGTGAATTTAGAAAAGTTTTTGACTTGGCTGAGAGCTTAGTGACTGCTCTCTGATTGGTTGCTGGGTGCAGTGAACAGAAATTTTATGTACCGAAGAATCTAATTTCTCTTCTGATCACTATTAAAAATGTCTTATAAAGCAGTTTTTACTCGGAAGAAAGAACAAAAAATGGAACATATTATATTCGATTGTGTTTACAAGAATTCATTTCAATAATGCAATTCAATGCATTACATACAACGCCAGTGCATACTTATAGAAAATTTTTTTAATATCGGTAACATATTGACAGAGATGCATTGAAAAATCTTAATTAAAATAAAGACGCCATGAATCGGAAAAGTTTTAAGAAACATTGACAGAGTGCTTGTATATTGAAATAAATTAAGTCTACGTGATTCTTGTTTATGTATACGTATATAAGCCAAAATTTTGTGTAATGGCAGTATATAAATAAAGAACCTAATATTATAAAGTTTTGATAAACATACTTTTGTTTTAGTTTTGATAACAATCATTAAAATAAATGGGTATCTAGGATAAAAGCAGAATTAATGGAAAAGAATATCCTCCTATTAACTTTAAAAAAGCAAAGTAATAAACTTTTGCGGGTCAACTGCATTTTTTATTGTTCATTTTGAAAGATTGTTACTCATAAATCGAAACAGGCGAATATTCTAAAAATGTTGCAAACAATACGAGTGATGTTTACTTAATTGAGGACAATTTTAATTATTATTGACAAAGGACTTCTGTTTCCAGTTATAAAAAACTTGAACTCTCAGCTAGAAATTTTTTTTTTTTTTTAAAATATACATTGTTAAGATTTCAAATGTATCTCGAAGGACTATTATATTTATTGTAGATGAGTAAGAGAGAGATTAGCATTGCAATTTTTTTTATTTGACGAATATTTTACTTAAAATGCTTATTTACCCTAGTAAACTACTTTAAATTTTACCTTTTAAATAGTTGCTTTGAATCTATTGTATTTAATGTAATAAAATTCATTTCATACGTTAATTTGTAAATGCGATTGATTGAGATGTTCTTAATCACTGAAGAATGGTGAGATTACCTGCCCGTGGTACAAACAGAACTTGACATATCCGAAAAGTGCTTCAGGTAAAAACGTCGTGATCTTCCTATTCGTATCGCTAACGTTTTTATATAATACCGAGTTAGCAAAAAATCATCTAAACTCTAAAAATTCATGAAAAAAATGGAAGAAATGGTGATAAAAATGCAGTTTACAAAATAGGACTCACTAGGAAATCGGACTTTTTTAACAGCAAAAATATATTTGTCGTCCTCGCATTAATCAAAGAGGCAAGTTATCTGTAATAAGCTTCATGCTCGCTTTACTTTTAACAAGAAATGAATGTCTTACAAAATCTTTTGATGTATATGTTATACTGTTAAAGTGTATAATTCAGTTATTTCATAGAATAACTAGACAAGTCAGTTAAAGTATACATTGGTGAACAATGTCACACTTTACCTAGTTATTCTATGAAATAACTAGGTATTCCATGAAATAATTAAGGATATACCGTTAAAGTAAAAAATAAACTATTTCAAAGATGTTTTATAAATTAATTTATCATAAATACACTGCTGGCCCCCGTAAATGCAACACCATGAATGAAACATGCAAATAACATGAAATTTACAACATGCATTAATGGAGGTGAGTTATGCAAATGATTAGAATTTCAGCGCAGACACACATCACGCGCAACTGTGGCGCCAACTCAAAGCGCTATTTAAGGAATGGAGATTTCGACGATTTCAAGTTCGGCAATTGAGTTTTTCTTGTGGTTTTTTCAAAAAAGGATCAGTTATGTCTCGTAGAAAACAGCGATCAGCTTTTGATCAAGTATCCGAGTTCGACAGAGGAAGGATAGTGGCGTACCGAGATTGTGGATTATCTTTCAGGTAAATCGGTAGTCGTTTCAGACGAAACCAAACAACTGTAATGCGGATATATGACCGTTGTATGCAGGAGGGTACGACGGACCAACGTGGTCGATCGCATCAACCTCAGTGCACTACTTCACGTGAGGACAGGCAAATTGTGCGCATGGCAGTGACGGATCACTCAAGCACATCACGAAACATAGCACAGCACACTGAGTCTGTAATGAATCATTCAATGTCTGCGCGTACCATTTGACGCCGTTTACAGCAGAGTGGTCTGTCCGCAAGACGTCCATTGCTTGGTCTACCCTTGACGCAGAACCACAGACATCTCCGCCACCAATGGTGCGATGAAAGAAAGATGTGGGTGGCAGAATGGAATGAAGTTGTCTTTACTGACGAGTCACGCATCTGTCTGCAACACCAAAATGGTCGGATTCGAGTCTGGAGATACCGTGGAGAGAGGATGCTGAACAGCTGCGTTATGCACCACCACACTGGTCCTGCACCAGGTATTATGGTATGGGGCGGTATTGGATATCACTCTCGCACTCCTCTAGTACGCATTGCCGGTACTTTAAACAGCCAGCGCTACATCTCCGGGGTGTTGGAGCCAGTTGTCCTTCCTTATCTTCAGGACTTGGCCACAACTATATTTCAACAGGATAATGCGCGACCACACGTGGTACGCATTGTCCAAAGGTTCTTCGTCAACCACCAGACTGAATTGCTTCCCTGGCCAGCTCGCTCTCCGGATCTTTCGCCGATAGAAAGCATGTGGTCCATGGTTGCTCAATGATTGTCCTAGATTACACCCCCAGCTGCCACTCAAGATCAACTTTGGAAACGTGTGGAAGCTGTTTGGACAGCAGTACTCCAAGACCACATCCAAAGTCTCTTTGAATCAATGCGAGGCGTGTGGCAGCGGTGATCTCCAACAATGGCGGCTACTCTGGTTACTGATTCTGGCAGGAACCAAATTTCACAGAAGTCTATAAATTTAATCATTTTATACTTGGTCAACATGCTATCTACAAAATAAATTTTGTCGTGCTATCTCTTGTCTTTCTTGGTGTTACATTTACGGTGACCAGCAGTGTAGCTAAAATCTCTCGAAAAATACATCCTATAACTTTTGCGGATGAATAATTGATAAATAATAAGGGAAAGCAGAGATAATATAATTTATTTTTTGCTCATATTGCTATTAGTTAAAATAGAAAAGGAGGGGGGGAATGTTGCAAAAATAGATTATATTTAAATATTATCAGCAAAAATACATGATGGTAAGAAAACTTCATAAAAAACATTATGTAAACTTTTTTAAACAAAAATGTTAGAGAATATTAATTTAAATTTTATGAGATATCTTTATTTTACTTTTCATTATTTATGAGAATAAGGATCGCTGTGATGACACTTCAGATTGGACTGCTTAGTATTTTTAAAACAATCACACTGTTTAGTATTACACGTTTTTTTTACACGAACAGTTTTGAAATCCTTGTCCAGTACCGCAACTTTAAGCTGTTGCAACAGATCGAAGCGTTGTGTCAATATTTGGAATTTCTTCAATAGTAATCAATTCTCGCTGACATACATTGAACTGATATCTAGAGTACATTTGTTTTATTCCGCCTAGTCGGAAAAAATCTTCCCAAAGCAACTAGAACCGGTTCAAAGAAATTTCGAGTGTCGTATTTCATACTTTAATGTTCAAGTAATCGCTATTCTATAGAATACCTTGTTAAATCATAGAGTTCAATAATTTTATATACTTTAACTGACTGATCTAGTTATTTCATGGAATAGCTAGTTATTCTATGAAATAACGGATTTCACGCTCTAACGATAACATATACATTTATAACTGAGTGCTGAACACTATCTTTGTATGCCATGTTTAAACATTCGAGAAATATTAAGGATTTTCTTCAAAATTTAAATCACTTCCTGGAACAGTGTGGATCTTATATAAATACAGTTTTAATTTTATACAGTTTTAATGCAGAAAATGACGCAAACGACACATCATCATGCACTCATTATGTTACTCTTCTATTCTATATGGCATTCCTTTGTCAATATATTTATAAACATTCAAAATACATTTAGCGAAACCTCAAATAAAAAAGAAAGTTGCATCAGCATTTGACTAGGGTTCTTTACAGAGAAAAACAATTCTCTGGTACTTCCCGGAAAATCGCAAAATTTTCTTGCCTTTTGTATTTCCGGAAATACCTGGTTCACGAGAATTACCAGGAAGGAAGAAAAGGGTGGAAAATCGAAAACCCCACTATTGATTTTAAGGAGCCTAGCTATAAACAATATGATTTCATTACAGCTCAGGTTTTAAATGAAATTTAGTTATACTCAGAATTACGTTGCAGCTTGACGCTTGATGAGTGTACATCGCTTAAAAATTGAGGACGTTTGTACATAAACTATTAATTTCACAATGAAGGTAAACGTTAATTTAGGATTGTTAAGAATTAGTAGATTTTTTCAGCGAAAATGGTGTTAAAGCAGTGGAGGCTGTAACAACCCAGAGGTTGTTGGTGTTTCGGGGCTCGAACAAAGATCAGCCATGGCACTTTAAAACACAATTTTATTACTATCTTCACTTAAATCAACCAACACAGTTAAAGGTAAGGAATGCACTCAATAATAAACCCGAGCAGTCGCATGGGTTTAATTCAACTAATATATAAATAAAAGTATTTAGATGAAGACTGGAGCACTCTTGGCACCTACGCTTGAACTCTCTTTAAATATCTTGCTTAAATTTTTGACCTCCGGTAGTAATATTGTTCACAATTCAGTCTCAACAATTAATCGTCAACTACCAACCATCGATCATCCTCGCGTACTCTAATGCCTGGGGTTAAATAGAACTACTCATTTGCCTCAATCTCGTCTTCTTCATCGGGAAAAGTTTTCAACTGAACTTACAGTTAAAAAGAATAATTTTACCCAAGATGATTAGTGAAAGATGAGAAGGCCGTTAGGCTAAAAAGGAATTCAAGCACATTGATGATGCTAATAAGAGATAGACACAAGGCCGTTACAACGGCTAAACTAGATTGTGACGTTTCGAAAATAAAGAATCGTCAATTTAAATATTTAGTTTATTTACGTCACAGCATTGATGGTGCTTATTAAACGATGGTTCAAGTTCTGTGGTTTTAGGAATAATCAGCCGTGAATACCAGATTGCATCCGGTTCGTGGGTGGAATAAACCTACGCTCTGCAGGTTGCAGATGTTTCATCATCCACAAAGCCGCAGCTGCTAGCCATTGTGACGTTTGAGAAAAATAAAGATAGCGTTATATTGATGAATTTTTAAATAAATTTAATTGTAATATTATTCATTTATCGTCAATGATACTTTACAAAATTATGGTTAAGTAGAATGGGGCTGTAAAAGATGGTTTGTTTGGACACTGAAATACACAGGAAAAGTTTGTTGGCAATGTCTGATAGATATTTAGAGATTATACACAAAGATTGAAGAACAACAATATTTTGCTATTAAACTTGAGACTTAAGATTGTTAGAGTTCAAGTTTTTCTGTGGTTTGTGTGTTATGGGTGAAGGAGACAAACACAACATCTCTCTCCGTGTGTGTTTCAGGCGGACTGATCAATTCACTCTATTTAAGTGTGCAGTTCCTTCTTGCACTTCTAATTTCACTCGGGGCCTGACTTTTTTCTCCCGGCTATCGGCTGTCGGCGCGATGTCAGATGAGAGAACCCCGCAATATTTTAACTGTGCGCGTGTGGATATGAACGGCGCAATGCTATCTGTATAGGGAGATTGATCTTGCAACTGCGAGTCGGGAAAATATTACACCAGTGCTTCTCAAACTTTCAATACTCGCGACCCACTATTCAATCATCATTTTCACCGCCCCCCTCCATACAATAACAATGGATTGAATTCAATAATACTATACTTTGACACTAAAGATACCATACGAATTTAACCTCTTACGTGCCACCGACGTATATAAACGTCTTGCTCAGCCAAAGCATTAATTTTCTGGACATGTATATAAGTCATTCCGAAGTACAACCTTTTCAGTACACTGCTATCCATAAAATTATTCCGAAGGCTGTGGAATGCAATAAAATGACCTTGACAGTGTTTGCGCGAAGGATTTATTTATTTCAGAAGATTTGCTTATTTATTTCTCTTCTATCCTCCCCTAAAAAAAACATCAAATTATGAGCGTCTACGTCGTAAGCTGTGGCATTGGGGAACGAATCGCGTAATTTTTAATCGGCAGTTAAGGAATTTAATCATAAACCGTACAAATTATCAAGATAAGTGTTAATACAAGCCCATGGGGGGTCACTGATAATTATTAAATTTGTTCTTAACTTAGTATTGTTAAATTAATAAAAAAATACATTCTATAGTACTGATACATTTATAAGTGCATTATATCCGTGTAAATGTGTTTTTTATATTTTATTATATCTGAAAGCATTTTGTTGTTTACTTTCAGTAAATTAATAATTTTTTGAATAATCTTTTGCTTTCGACATTTCAATCGGCTCGCCTCCCCTCGCACAGTTATCACGCCCCCACAAGGGGGGGCGCCCCACAGTTTGAGAAACGCTGCGTTTCACCCAGCAATAATGGAAACCTTGAAGCTAGCAAAAATTTGCCTATAAAAACTGTGCAGTCAAAACAAAACTTTGTTAACTGCCGAAGAAATGTTTGTTTTCATTATTGGAAAATTATAAATTTGCTAAGAATATAAAATGTTCTTTTCTCCAAAGAATTAGTACATGATGAAGTGTTAATTTAGTTGATAAACGCAATATCTAAATTTTAGGAGAAATCATGAAATCGTAATAATGATCTTTTTGGTTCACAAATGTAAACTCTTTTCATTCAGCAGGCTAAAATACTATGTATAGGCATTTTTGCGATATAGATGAATCGGTGTCCAGCCTTAAATACCAAGAAGAAAAGAGCAAGGAATTCTTGGTAGAGAAATCTTTAATGGTGAGTGAAAAATTTGAAAAGTAATCCACTGAAAGAGACAAAGATTTTACATTGCTCAACTAGCAAAAATTCTACTTTCAGCAAGGTAGTGCAATTATTTCACAAAAGAAAATCGATTTTTAAATATTATCAAACTGAGTGAGGCTTTGAAATCAATTATTCCTATATCAACTGAATCTGAACATTGTACAGAGGCTCAACTATGATTTTTGAAAAATTCACATTATTTTCAGAATTACAACCATTTAAAATAATTATCGGCGTTTTTTTTCTTAAAATTTCTCCCCTCTGTTATCGTAAAACATGCGAATATAAACCCACTTCTAATTTATATATTTTAATGCAGCCGACTCTAAGCAAAATTTTGTGATGAAATTTCAACTTTTTCAACATTTATAGGCAACATTTCTATTTACTTTTAAATTATCTAAAAAAAGATAAGAGGTGTTTTAGTTTTTATGCAGAAAAGAACACTTTTTATCATAGTCACTTTATAAGAAATCGTTTTTAAAACAAACTTATGTTTATATTAATCGCCGTAAATTTTTTAATAATGCAGTGATGTTTTTGAAAAAAAAAATGTAGGTTTAAACAATTCTAATGTTACACAAAACATACGCACACAAAATTCGGTTAATTATCTTCATAACCTTTTAGGCAATCCCTGTCCCCGTTTTAACATTTTCCGAAAAAACACATCTTGATAAAACATGTTTTCAAAAGTTGGTGACTACACACAGGAAGTCGCATACGCTGTTATTTAAACTGCCATAACTTCTTTTATACTAGTAAACGAAAAATATAAACCAAAAAATTGACATACGACATCAAACCATAAAACATTTGCCAATTTTTGACCAGGTAAATCCGTAATTTTAGAAGTTGAATACTAAAACTATAATCTTAAATCTCAAATTTAATTACAGTAGAACGTCTTTTCTCCGAACGTCAGTCATCCGGATCGTCAAATATCCGAACCAGTTTTTTTTTGTCAACTCTTGTCAATTTAGAATGCGAAAAAGACTACAATGACGACCACAGGGATGAAATGACCGACTTTGTCCAATCGATCCCAGGATTTCAAGAATGCGATGAAGGTATAGAAACCTGGATAGCAATCGATGCAGAAGACTCAGTGGATTTCAAATACTAAATGAGGACGAGATTGTGACTTCAGTGCAAGCAGAATCCGATCCTGCCGACGATGAAACGGATTAAGACGAGGACAACAACAACGAAAGTAGCAAGGGTCCATCAAATGCTGGCGCATTTTTTGTGTTAGAGACATCTATGGAGTGGTACGAGCAATAATCAGAGTGCTGTCCTACTCAACTACTGCTGCTCAAGAGAATTAGAGACCTTATAGCGAAAAAATGAAGGTGTACAATGATGCAGCGACCTTTATTTTCCACAATAAAGGTGTACAATGGTGCCTAGGTGCGACATTTTGCAACTATTTCGCTTTTTCTTCATGCACGTTTCCCGTATGGAATGATTTTCAATATTCGTATAGTGTCCGGTTTCATACACTGCATAGATGGCTTTCGGTTTTCGGTTATCCGAACAATCGCGTATCTGAATGGTGTCCGATCCCAATTGATTCCTATAACCCTTTAACGGTCACACAGCTAAAATACAATTTTCTGTGATAAAGTACTTGATAAATGTAATGTTCTCATCACATCTATCAACTTTATTTAGCCACAAAAGAATAGCTAATCGTGGGGGTTTTTTTCTTGGGTGGTGGCTAGACGTTATAGCCACTGCGCATTTAGGACATTTAACTTACTTTTCAAGACAGAGAAATAATGAACCATATTACAATAAACTTTTTATGAAAAATTAACATTTATGTAATAACTATTTCAATAACAATTAAATACAAAGTATAAGTATAATTTAATAATAATAGAGTAATTGAATAATAACATAGAATAGAATAGCAACATTGAACACTTACTTAATGAACTACTGCTGCTCAATAGAATCAGAGACGTTGCAGCGAAAAAACGAAGTTGTACAATAGTACAGCGAAAAATAAGTGATTATTTTCTACAATAAAGGTAAAATGGCAGCATTTTGCAACTATTTTTCTTTTTCTTCAAGCGCGTTTCCCGCATGGGATGATTTTCAATATTCGCATAATGTCCGATTTCATATACTGCATGAATCGCATTCGGTGGTCGGTTATCCGAACAATAGTTTATCCGAACGGTGTCTGGTCCCAATTGATTCGGATAAACAATGTTCTACTGTATGTTAAATTTGTGTGTATAAATATTAAGCATGAAAATGCAAATACACATATATAAATACTTATATAGTTGATATAGTACAGTTTCCCATTTACCAACCCCACACCAACGGGAAGACTTCGAGCTACGACATATTTAACGTGCATCAGCCCTTCTTACATGGTGGAGGTAAACAGTGTGACGTTAATATTCAATCAGTCAATCAATCTAACACTGTGAGTCTTCAATGGTACTAGGATTCGAACCCAAGACATGGCGGCCGCGAGCTCGTGATTAAGACTACTAGGATTTCCTTGAAAAAGTCTAGCAAATGTACAAATTGTGATTTTGGCACAAAATTGATATAAATTACTTTAAATACTTCATTCTAAAAAAGTTAATACGTTTCAAGTTCTTTTATAAATGTACCGTAAGAATCCGGCGTATAGCGTGCACTTTTAACACCAACAAGTAATATATATATATATATATATATATATATAGAGAGAGAGAGAGAGAGAGAGAGAGAGATAGATAGATATTAAGTCAAATTCCTACTTATATCATCAAAGAAAATTTTTATTTTAGCTAATTTTATTAAATAGTTATAATATAAATATGTATATAAAGGGTGTTTTTTTAGAGGTATAGAACTTTAAATTGCAATAAAACAACGATGTATTATTCGATTGACATGAATTTTTTTTATTCGAAAGATAATCTTGTGGCATTACATTTTAAATATGATTTCTGGCATATGACTGCCACGACTGGTTCGCATGTAGTCCAATCTGGACGTCCAATTTTCGATGACTTTTTCCAACATTTGTGGCCGTATATCGACAATAACACGGCGAATGTTGTCTTCCAAATGTTCAAGCGTTTGTGGCTTATCCGCATAGACCGCATAGACTTTACATAGCCCCACAGAAAATAGTTTAGCAGTGTTAAATCACAAGATCTTGGAGGCCAATTCACAGGTCCAAAACGTGAAATTAGGCGGTCACCCAACGTGTCTTTCAATAAATCGATTGTGGCGCGAGCTGTGTGACATGTTGCGCCGTCTTGTTGGAACCACAGCTCCTGGACATCATGATTGTTCAATTCAGGAATGAAAAAGTTAGTAATCATGGCTCTATACCGATCACCATTGACTGTAACGTTGTGGCCTTCATCGTTTTTGAAGAAGGATTCCACCAGCCCATAAAGCGCACCAAACAGTCAGTTTTTCTGGATGTAACGGTGTTTCGACATACACTTGTGGATTAGCTTCACTCCAAATGCGGCAGTTTTGTTTGTTGACGTAGCCATTCAACCAGAAGTGCGTTTCATCGCTAAACAAAATTCGCTTATGAAAATCGGGAACAACGGCAGTCTCGTTTTGGGCCCATTCGACGAATCTACGCCTTGCTTGATCATATTTAAAATGTAATGCCACAAGATTATCTTTCGAATAAAAAAAAATTCATGTCAATCAAATAATACATCGCTGTTTTATTGCAATTTAAAATTCTGTACCTCTAAAAAAACACCCTTTACATATGACAGAATCACAACATTAAGTGGTAATTAATTTTTCTTAATTATCATTAAAGTATGGTATTGCTGTCCAAAACAATCGTGTATAGAAAATTTCAGTTCTAATGAATGCTTTAAAACGTGAGAAAAAAAACATTTTCAAATTTTGACACAAGTCGCCAAAAGGGTCGCTAAGTCGCTAACATGCTTGTATTTGTGATTCTTTAAATAATTAGTTTTAATCAAAATAAATTTTTATTAATTATAATTAAATTATTGTATTGTCATCCAAAATAATCATGTATAAAAAAATTTCAGCTCAATTGAGCTCTTTAAAATGTATTTTATTAACGATTGAAAATTCCACCAAGATAAATAAATCTAGATATATATTATAAATACGAAAGTTTGTGAGGATGTTTGGGCGTCTTTCACTCAAAAACCTGTGAATGGATTTTAATGAAACTTTACAGTAATATAGCTTATATATCAGAATAACACATAGGCTGTGATTTATAGCATAGGCTATAATTGATAAAGATATTGTGAGAAGTGTCCAAAATATAGCGATATTTGTCAAGCAAGAGGAAAAAATTCTGCCATCTGCAAGCAATTCTGGCATGCGCTGCAAAAAAGCCCACGTCAGCATATATCTATATTTTGTTTGTGTGGAAGAACCCTTTTTGTTTTGTATACGGAAGGCGCTCGCTCCTAATTAATTCCTGTGATCAGCATAATCCCTAATTTTTTTTATTTCAGAATAAAACTAAATTTTGAAGGGAGAGGTTGTTATAAATCTCTCTTTATTTGAATTTTTTTAATTATTTTACTATGCACATTTGGTAGTAAGAAATTGATATTTTTTCTAAAAAAGTACTTTTATTGCTTCTGGTACTTACAGTAGATAGAAGGGAGAGGTTGTAAGAATCTCTCTTTATTTTCATGCTTTTATGATTTTATTATGCACATTTGGTAGTAAAAAATTGATCTTTTTTCAAAATAAATGCTTTTACCGGTTCTGGTACTTAAAGTAAATAAACTTTCTCTTTCACACTACATCATTTGGACATATTTGCATAGTTTGTTTGTGGTTAGTAGTTAATTATAACGCTATAATTTTAATTGAATGGGCGGATATTGCATTTTTAAGTATAAAAATAATTATAACTACTGTACTGTATTTTTTGGAGAGAGTAAATATTATCGTCGCACGGAACAGCTACACGAGGGCTTTTGGCAACGGACCACGTAATTTTGAACCATGGTCAAGTGACGTGGACGACACCTGAGCTGGCACCCCCTTCTCCTAACTACCACACCACACCAACTTAGAAGGAAAATATTCTACCAGTACTTAGTAGGAATATTCTTTGAAATCCACTCTTCCAAGATATATGGCAGCACGGGCTCTATGATGAGTATTTTAGCGTGGAAGGCGAACAGTTTTGCAGCAGATATGCGTTTTCAGCTGATAGCGTTTTCAGCGGATTGCAAAGATTATTATTTTTGTCCCGAAAAAATAGTTTATGCCAAAATTTAAGTGTCTTGTGTTTTTGTATGTTAATGAAGACCTTAGAAAACAATTTGACTATTTATTTTAAGTGAACGGTGTATATAATTAATTTTACATTGGAATATCTTTAATTAATTTATTATCTGTAACGGATTAAATTTCCCAAAGTGGAGTTTTTCGTTTATGTATATCCCTTAATTTTCAATGTAGTGATCCAAAAAAATATTGCATGAAAAAAACTGCAGTAAATCATAATGTGATAGATAAAGCATTAACGTGCATCGCACCCCTACACGGCTGGTCTTACAAAGCTCTAATATTGCTCGAGCTACGAAAGTAGCTAGACAATTGCCAATTTGACTCTATCGTTATAATTTCACTGTGTTTTTCATTGAATCGCCATTATAATTTAAGAAACGGCGTTGCTTGCGAATATTACAATTTTAACATAAAATAAATACAACAGAAAGTAATATTAATGTATTACACTTTCAGATATAAATTATTTACACTATTTTAAGCGTTCATTACGCAAAACTTTTAACAATGTGTTACTTTTGCTGAGAAGAGATCAGCTTAGGGAGGTATTTTCAAAAATCGACCCTCAAGAGTGTTACGGGGAATTATAAATAAAAAAAATCCTTTTTATCAGCTATTAGATCTACATACTTCAAATTTAGCAAAGGTGTTTTTTTTCTCTCTTTTTTGTTTAGCTGAAATATGCAAAAAGCTTTTTTTGTTTAATTTGCAATTCTCGTAAAATTAACTCATTAAAAACTTCTTTATCCTTCAATCTGTGTTGCTTAATTTTTCAGTTCCCCCGTGCGAAGAACGGGTATACCAGCTAGTAAATAAATAAATATAGAGAAAGTGTGAGCTAATAGTAAGAATTGAAAAATGAGATCGAAATTTATGGGTGCGCGTTGTACACCGGATATAAAAATGATAGCTTCAAACTTAAAAAGAGAGATGAGTATAGACACAAGTAACACAAGAAAAAATTTAAGTTAATTGCTACTTTGGTTAATAAAGAAATTTTTTTTATTTTAGTTACTTGTTATTAAACAGTTACAACTACTATAAATATATATACACATATGACATAATCACAATATTAGGTGACAAAATAGAAAGCGATTTTCCTTGGAATTTTCCATTTTGCTTTCTATATAGAGTGTTGGACTTTTTTTTGCTTGTTATTTTTATTTAAATTTAATTATTCTAATAAAATAGTGTATTAAAAAAGAAAACACATTCTCAGAAATTAGGCCATCTTGGGTGGGATTCGAACTCAAAACTTTGGATTAGAAGACCAACGCGCTATCCATTGCGCTACAGGGACACAACGAGCACCTTTTCTTTCTGTATATGCTGTTGGACTATTATTTTTGTTTGTTACTATTTATTCATTTTTTAATTTAATTAATGAATTAATATTTGAAAAAACTGTATAAACATCAAATGTCATCCACTACAGGCTTAAAAAAATATATTTGCACTTGAATGAATGAATATAGGAAGCATTTTATTAACTATTAAATATTTGAACAAGATATATATATATATAGGGAGAGAGTGAATTAATAGAGTAAGAATTGAAAAAAAGAATTAGACTTCTACATATACAGGAATACAGTTTATTTGAAAGAAATAACCTAGTACCCTAAGAAACTTAAAGGGTTATAATTCTAGAAGTATACTGTTTGTTTTTTTTTCAAAAGCCTGTGATAATACCTCCAATAAATGACTTCAGAACATAAAAGCATTGTACTTATACATTTCAGGTTCCCTTGTAAAAAAGAGGGTGCTCGTTATACGGCGAATATACTTAAAAATTAAAAAATATAGCTTTAAAGTATAGGTGCTAGGTATACGCCAGATTTTACGGTAGTAGCATTTTATCTCTATTTCCCCCCATCATTATTTTAAACTAAATCGATACAAAGTATGTATATTTTGTTTAATCCTTTTCATTTTCCAAAAAAACTTCACACTATTTAAATTTATTTTAAAACAATATTACTGGCGTAACTAGTCTTGAGTAAGCCCTGTATTAAAATTCCTTGGGGAGGGGCCAAACTCCTAAAGCGTTAGAGGCCCCTTAACACTTTAGGATTTTTTGCTTAGGCATGTTGGAGCCCTTGTAGTCAGTCGAAAGTCCACCATTCTTGTATCATGCTTCTTTTGATTTTCTCGATTTTCGGGAACAAAGAATAGTAAAAAACTAATTATTGAATAAATAACTAGCATTAATTAATAAAATTAATCATTAAAAACAAATATTTAACTAAATTTTATGTACTATATACTTAGAATTATAATCATTCGGTCAAAATATCATGGGCTTTGGGAGGGGGGAGGGTCCGGATCCCTAGGACAACCCCCTTGTTTGCGCTACTGCCCATGAATAATATCAATTTTAACGTTTGCAGCCTATTTCTGCTCTTATTAAATTTTGCCCCTCACCCCTTTTATGTGCCATCTAAGATCGGTATTTTGTATCAGACAGCAATATTAAAATACATTTGTAAACGGCCCCCGATTTTTTCGGTGTAGCCGATCTCTTGAGTTGAACAGCACGGTTTGCTCTCGGGAATAATGATTGATGGCTGTGTTGCTTTAATCATCATTTGATAAGTTTCTCCTGTCTATAATCGACTTTCGCTTTTACACGCATGTAGTTTGCTCAAGACCCGTTCAAATTGTGGCTAGATTAAGCTCGACCACTCTACTTAAGATGCCCCTGGCTTGATTGCGTTGCTGCCACTGAGAGACAGAGAAAAAAAGTTTTTTAACTCTCCCAAATCCTATTTTCAAACTGGTGCTAATTGAATCAAATGCGGTAGGACTTTTTATCAGATTGATTTTTTTATTATTATTAAAAGAAGGTAATTTTAGGATTTTCTCAGTGCCAAGTGTGAAGATCATTATTTGTTCCTTACGAATGTATTGATGTGGATGAAAACATCCTAATTTAATACGACGAATTTAATTCATGATAGCTCAATACTTTAAAATTGAAAAAAAAATTGTTTAGTAAAACATGATAAAAAAAAGACTTTTGATCAGGAAAAGAATTTGGTATTGTTCGGTTTGCGGGGTTCAAATCTAAACGATGAAATATTTTTGGCAATGATACACTAAATATGCACTGTTAAAAATTACGTGTTATTGATAACTAATTTTACTGAACTACTACTAAAAACCGCGCGGAGAACGCGATGAAAAGTTGCTTCAGTTGGCGAGAAATAGTCGGTGACTTGTGGCCACATTTTGTGATTATCCTCTGCTCACCGACTAATATAAAGAGCTCTATAAATATGTTTATAAAATTCTTGTAATAGAATTGAACAGTCTTGGGAGAATATTCTTAAAATTAAGTTATTTTGCAATATTTTCAGCACTTACTTGTTAGCCTATCGACTAATAAATTGGCGAAGATTTTAAAGCATGTGCGCCAAATTTTAAATTATATAAATATCTAAATATATATTAATTATGTTTTCTAGCAAAGAAAAAGCTCCAGAAAACAGGTAAAACTTAAATAAACCAAATTCAGGCAGTTGCTTCTCTGTTTTTTTTTTTTTCTTTTTTTAAAAAAATAGGATTTCTTAGAAGCTAGGTATCAAATTTAAACCATTATTAGACAATAATACTAGAAAAAAAATAGAACAGCCTATACTCAAGATTATTGTGTTCGAGCAGCGCGGGAACATTTTTTAAAAAGATTATTATTGGCTGTATATCATTGCATTTGGCGACATTTTTTAATTTGGTGAAAAAAGTCGACAGCCTCTATCATATTTTCCATGAAATAATTTATTATTTGAAATTGATTATTGCTTAAAAGAATACTTAAAATTAAACTTTCTAAAGCATAAATTAATTTGAACAGGTATACAAATCTATAGTTAACTTTTTGTATTTTATTTCAAATAATTTAGAAATTATAAGCGAATTTCTCTAAAGTCATTAAGAAAAGAAATTATGCACAAAAAATTCGAATATCAAATTTTCTGAAAGCTGCTTTTCAACAAAGGAAAATATTTTCTAGTACGTATAATATAACATTCTGAATTATGTAAATAACTATTAAAAATAAAAAAATGGGTATTTTTTTATAGATTTTACCGTTGACGAATTCGTCAAATTGAAAGACGTTGTCAAATGCTACGATATACAGTAATTGTGGAAAACGGTTCTCATACTTTTAAAGAGTGTTTTTTTTTCAGGTATAGAAGTTTAAGTTGGCATTACTTTCCAAGATGGCGACCGATTTAACAGCTGTCAAGCGATTTATTCTCAGTTTGGTTTGGCAATTCATCAAAACGATCATCAAGCAAGGCGTAGATTCGTCGAATGGGCCCAAAACGAGATTGCCGTTGTTCCCGATTTTCATAAGCGAATTTGTTTAGCGATGAAGCGCACTTCTGGTTGAATGGCTACGTCAACAAACAAAACTGCCGCATTTGGAGTGAAGCTAATCCACAAGTGTATGTCGAAACACCGTTACATCCAGAAAAACTGACTGTTTGGTGCGCTTTATGGGCTGGTGGAATCATTGGTCCATACTTCTTCAAAAACGATGAAGGCCACAACGTTACAGTCAATGGTGATCGGTATAGAGCCATGATTACTAACTTTTTCATTCCTGAATTGAACAATCATGATGTCCAGGAGCTGGGGTTCCAACAAGACGGCGCAACATGTCACACAGCTCGTGCCACAATCGATTTATTGAAAGACACGTTTGGTGACCGCCTAATTTCACGTTTTGGACCTGTGAATTGGCCTCCAAGATCTTGTGATTTAACACCGCTAGACTATTTTCTGTGGGGCTATGTAAAGTCATTGGTCTATGCGGATAAGCCACAAACGCTTGACCATTTGGAAGACAACATTCGCCGTGTTATTGCCGATATACGGCCACAAATGTTGGAAAAAGTCATCGAAAATTGGACGTCCAGATTGGACTACATCCGAACCAGCCGTGGTAGTCCTATGCCAGAAATCATATTTAAAATGTAATGCCACAAGATTATCTTTCGAATAGAAAAAGATTCATGTCAATCGAATACTACATCGTTGTTTTATTGCAATTTAAAGTTCTATACCTCTAAAAAAAACACCCTTTACTAACGCAATAAGTTTATTCGCGCATGCATGACTGTTTTGTATTGAAAAAATTTTTCTATGTAGGATTTTATTTGAATATGTTTTCTTTATTTGAACCAAATTTTAATTGACTACTGAAATTGTACAGTAATAGAAATTATTTAGGTTAGAACTCTCTTCCATATTTATCGTCTGCTTTAATTCAATATATAATTCACGCAACTCTTAATTTATCTAATAATTTATTTGTGCTGATATATAATCGTTTGTAGTTAAAGTGATGTTGCTAGAGTGGTACCTTTTAAAATTATTCTAAACATTTTAGTTCAATCGTAGAAAAGAATTGTAATGCGTAATAGATGTTGGTTGATCTTAAAAATTATTAGATTTTTGTGTATTTTTGAGATATTTATCGGGAAATCTTTTTGATTATTTAAGTGATTAATAAGAATAAAAAACGTTTATGGGATAAACTTTACCTGCTTTTTTTCGTTTGACGGTATAAGACGCTATGCAAGTATCATGAATGGTTATAGTATATAGTAAGGTTAATATTTCCTGCTATATTTGTAAATATTATCGAATAGTTTTTTAGTAAAAAATGGTGTATTATCATTCATTATGAATTACTCTAAAGCATTCCTTTAGAATGATATACAATCTGTATGTATCAAGTAATGTTAAAAAATTTCAATGATTCTCCCTCCAAAACACTTCTGATAGATACATCGCGCAAAAAAGTGATATAATTCTATTTTTCCTTATTATAATTTAGAACAAACTTTTTGTAATTTGGCCTATTTGTCGTTAAATCATTCGAAAATAATGCGTACCTTAACTTTTCTAGAATATAATAACTACGAAAATATAATAACTAGTGCAAAACAAAATTGCAAAGCAACACAAGAAATCCTCCATATTATGCTGTTATAAAGAAAGAATGCTCTTGATATTTTGCATGTGTGTGATGTTGCATTTTAATTTTAAAATGATAGTATAAATAAATTATCATTTATAAGTCTGCTTTTAATAAAAATATTTTTAATTTCTTTATTTCAATGATCATCGGCATGTATTTTTGCATTATTTATCAAACAATTTTATAATCTGCCAATATGACAATACATTCGTCAAGATTAAATGTAATGAAACTAATTTAATATCGGAACACTACGGACTTTTCCACCTAAAAGTTGTAAAATTTTGACAATTTGACTATAGCATTAGCGTAGCCGACAAAGATTTATTTGTTTTAAAGATTTGTTAGATTTTATTTATTTTAAAATTACTCCAATAAAACGAATAACGTACCAATATCAAATTAGTTCCAAAATGATTGGAGAACTTTAAAGTATAGTTTGAATTTTAATCAAAATTTTTTTTAATTTATTTAATTCGTTTTGATTTTAAGGAGTTTCTGACATTTTTAATGCATTTAAACTCGTATGACAGCCTGTGATTGCTTCCGAAACTTTTTGATCCATCCCTTAAACATATTTTTTATGGATACTGACGTATTATACCATCCACCAGTTTCTTCAAATAAAAAAAGGCGCCAAATGGTGTGATATCAGGCCAATAGTGGAAACTCATTCCTCCTCAAGTTTTAAAAAATAGATACAATGACATTTGTCAAAATCTTTTGAGCTTGCGACTTCATTTTATTTGGCGAAATTGGTTAACGACATGATACGTATAAGTACCACATTATACAAAATTAAAAGATTTTAGGAGTACTTACGTATTATTGCAACAATCGCCAACTCTATTAATAACTCACCAAGTTGGCAATCCCAATTTCGTATGTGTCGTACGCGCTGAATTGGCAACCATGTGCTTCGTTTTATATAATGTCGCCAATAGGTTGCAACAATACGCAAATACCGATTTTAGAAATACACATTAAAAAAAACATTAAACGATTAAAAAATATTAAAATTCAAGTTAGAGTTTTGTTTTGGTATCATTTGTTTGGTATAAACGACAAAAATTCAAGGTTTTTGTGAGGGGAAAAAATGAAGTATTCTTTAATCATATTTCTTTATAATACACACACTTTCATTAATTCAGAGGACTATTTTATATATTATGAAAATACCAGACTTTTGAATAATACGAGCTTATATATTAAGTAAGAACAATTCATCATTTATTATATGACGCAAAAAATTGTGGATACAACTACAAAACTAAAGTAGCATTCCAGTATTTGGCCTACAAAATGCATGAGTGCTCTTAGTTTCCTTACCACACAAAAACATCATGTTTGGATCCATTCATGGTCTAACAGCTGCAAGCCTAGTTTGAGTCTCAGCATGATCCTTTCATAGGAAAAAAAATGTTGTAAATAGCCCTCAAAAACTTTTTTTTCTGCTCTCCTGATATTTCTTTCTCCTCTTTCTTCTTTCATTTTTTTTTATTCTAGCTTGTTTACAAGGTTACGCGGTAACATAAAGAAAGTACATAACAGGCTTTCGTGAAAGTGTAAATGTAGCTTTAAAAATTGTTTCTCTATAATGAAGTAAATACAGTTAATCTCCTTCGAGAGCACGTGGCTGCTATATTTTTTATTCAGAACATTTTGTAGAAATAGGATCGATGAAATTAAGCCGTTATTTTGAATTCGTTTGGATTCAAATTAATGGGCATGCTCAGATATGAAGAGAGGATTAATGCTATAATAATTATAATGTAATTTTTTTAATTTTAGAAATTTTCTATGCGTTTTTTGAAATTGTCATTTATTTTCATTGTTAAGCATTCACCTCATTTCTGTGTAATTGCATTGCAGAGAGAAATATTTTATTAATTTTCAAAGCAATGTAGGCAAAAAAAATTATTGTAATTTAAAGCAATGATTCATTAAGTTTCATAATTTTATGTATAATGTATTACGTAATTATATCTTCAAGCGGCACTTTCAGACTAATTTCGGTTATTGACACATCAGCCACGTATATTTTAGAAACTTCCTTATTATGGGTATACTCGTATGTGTAGTGAATTTTTTTTTTATTTACTTTTAAAGTTTCCTAAATTTTAGACTTTTTATAGAATTATTAAAATTTATAAAATAAATTAAATCGCTAAGATTTTTAACAGTTTTAAAATATTTTTTATTAAAAAATTTCGAAATTATTGATCATTTATAAAATACTCAACATTTTATAATTTAACTTTGCATTTTTCGTGAATTATTTTAATAATTTCATATTTTGTTTTAAAACTAGAAACCATACATTACGATAAACCAATAAAATTAAACTTAATAAAATTAAGATGTGTACTAAATGTATACTGAATAATAAGGCGACTAGTTTTTTTTATAATGAAAAGGAGGACTCAAATATAAAAAAAAAATTATATATGGAACTTTTTATTAATTTAAACAAAAATATACTAATTATACGTACATCCCTTTTATTTATTTACTTAATTGGATTTTTGTTTTTTCAATATATCATTTTCTAATGCATCTGAAATTTCAGGGCAAGAAATATCTTTCATATTGAATTTTACGGTAAGCGTTGCTGCTTAAGTATCAACATTCAATCTTGATTTCTCACTAGTACAAAAACCATTACCAATTGAAAAAAAAGACTCTTTCAATTGCTGCATTAATTCTAGATCAATGCAACGTAAATTCAACAAGAATAACTGAATATTCACGTGGAATGTGTGTTGATTTTTTTTTGAAACTGTTAAATATTAATAGCTCGGCCTGGTATCTCTGAACACAGAGATTAATAGATTAGTTTTAAAATATTTGAAAAGGAGTATAAGTAGGAGGACACTTTTCGAGGAAGGACAGAACCTGTAAAAGAAGGACTGTCCTCCCTAAAGGAGGACGATTGTTCACCTTATAAATATTATCAGTTACAAAAATAATTATTTTTTTAAACTTTAAGTAGAATTTCCATCTTAAGTATCCAGTAAATAAAATTTTGATGAGAAAACATTTAAATTCTGGAATATTTTGAATGTCATCTACAATGTCATATTTTAAAAATAGTGGTTAACTTGCATCAATTTTAACTGGAATAAATTTCTTTACTTACGTGGGGAATTAATATTTACTCGATATTGATTTCTTATTAAATATATTACATTAAATTAAACACTAAATGCAACTGCGTCTCTTGTCTAAAAGTGACATGTTTTTGTAAAGTTCGAATTTTCATTATCTTTTAACAATAACAAATCTTATATCACGATGGATTTGAATAAGCACAATTTAATAAGCAAATTTACGTGCACATTTGCATCTCTAAACAAAATATCGACGAGTACTTAATAAATCGCCAAATAAACTATCCTAATTAAAAATAATTCATTTTATTTGTAGATATGGTAAACGAAACATGACGATGCTTCAGTCAATAATTTCTAAAATTTTTCTTTCTCAGTCATAATTCGTGAAATGTTGTTTACCATACATAGAAACGAACTTACTGTAACGATAATATTGATTTGAAAAATATCGAACATAAAAGTGTTTAGGATAACAACAATGAACCAACAAATATTCAGTTTCGCTTTTTATATACTGCCACTCATAGATTATTTACCAAGTTCTATTATTCTCATACTTTTATTCTAAATAATAGAAAATAAAGTAGGATAAATATTTTCTCTGACATATGAAAAGTTTTCGATTTTTTCCCCCATCCATGAATATTTATTTTATAAAAAAACTCTTACATATTTCCTTCATAATATCTTAATATTTTAAGTACTTCGTTTTAATATTACCTAAAGTGTTTCTTCTATGTAAGTATAATTAGGCAGATAAAGAGAAAAGTAATTATTTTCTTCATAGCTAATTTAGAAGACAATCAAACAATTCTGTGTAAAAATTTACTCTTACAAGATTATTTTATATTTTATTTTTAATTATTTCAATTACTTTTGTTTTTTCCTTCCATTTTTTCCCCCTATTACTTGATTTTTAACGCAATGTATACCTGATTTCTTATTCACACATGTGCCATTTTTTCTACAATATGCTCAAAATAGAGTACAAAACAACACAACATGTACTGAACAATAATATAAAATAATATATACGCATTTATTTTTTTAAATCTAAGGCAAATCTATCTTTCATCTATCTATCTATCTTTCTGTATTTCGTTGCAAAATAGTTTATACATATTTTTTTTCATTTAGATTTTTAAATTTTTCATATTTTTTTATCTTCAGGTGGCATCAGGAAAAAGAAATTTCAAAGAAATACTTCGAGAACAATTCTAATTTTCAAAAAATCATGTCTTTTTTTGCTCATTTTTTATTTCCTTTTTAATTTTCAGAAATCATACCTCTGTCAAAATTTTACATATTTTTATAAATCAAAAATAATAATTGAATATAGTTTATTTTGAAATCATAACCGCGAAACTCGAATCGCATTAAGTGCCCTCATTCTCATTCACCGAAGGTAAGTACGTGCTGCCCTCTACAACAAGTTGAAAAACATCTGTCGGGGCGGGGGCTATTTCATATTTATCTATTTATAAAATTCGAATTATGTTTTGAATATTAGTTAAGGGTATGCATAATTTATTAAAATGAAATACATATTTCTGTGTTAATTTAATCGATTCAAACTTTTATGTAACATAATTCTTGATATTACAGTAGTTACGTATTTAAAACCATACGAATATTTTATAAATACATATAAAGAATGGAAATGCAGCACGGGTTTTTCAAAAACATTTATTCTAAAATGTAATATTATTTTAAAAAAGTTGAGTTTTTTTATCTATATCCTTACAATATTGTAATGTTTTTGTTTCGTAATTGTTGTAATTAGTTTTGATATTTAAAAATCCCTAAAGAAAGGTAATCGAAATATTCAGATTGTGTTTGCTGTAGAGAAAATATTTTCACGAATAATTTCTTGAAAAAGTTTCCCCTCCCCCTTTTTAAAAGTAAAAATACTTTCAATACAATATCTCGTGTTAGGAAAATTTCTGTTGGATAATCTTAACATAAATAAAAATTTTCTTGAAAAAAATGTCGGGCATAATACCGTGCATCATATTGCTCTCAATTCTTTAAAGGGATCTACAGGTATCTAATAGTGATGTTCACAATTCCATAATCAGCGATATTTAACTCGAATCTCTAATAGTGATATATATTTTCATATAACTAGTTTTGGATAGGTTTTATAGAACTCATAAAAATTGAGCAACTTTTTATCAATCCAATGATGCATTACAACAATTTATTTGTAATCCGAAATCAAGAAAGAACTGGATTCTTTAATCAACTATAAAGATTTATGCAACACGCGCGGTTATATAGTAGTTGTCTTAATAATTTGGCTTTCTTGGCAAATTTTTCGGTCAAACGATTTTTCTTCTTAAGTACGTGTAATATTTTTGTATACGTCAGCGGTCTTGATGAAAGTTATTTGCTAAGTTCACCAATATGGTAACCCTACAAAAGAAACAAAATTTTAATGGATTGTCATGCGTAACCACTGCAAGAAAAATATAAATTCGACAGTTTGACAAAAAAAATTTGCTTTACGTTTTATGAAAATTAAAATTTGAATTTATTTTTCAAAATTTTATAGCAAAGACTTTATTTTTTCATATACACACACATCCTCCTCTTGAAGGCTAAAGCAGTACTTATATATATATATATATATATATATATATATATATATATATATATATATATATATATATATATATATATATATATATATATATATATATATATATACTATTGTGCCTATTTCTTCCTATTTAGTATAGTTATCTTAGGTTCTATAACTATCGGTGTATATTTTTATATTTGGATTTTATGTATATATATACAGTGGCGTACACAAGGGGGGTCCGGACCGTCCCCCCCAAAGCCCTTGATTTTTTTTCCGATTGATTATAATTCTAAGTATATAGTACGTAAAATTAATTTAATTAATTGTTATTAATGATTAATTTTATTAATTAATGCTAATTATTCATTCAAAAATTAGTTTTTATTGTGTTTTGTTCCCGTAAATCGACAAAATCAAAAGGAGCATGATACAAGAATGGTGAACTTTCGACTCCGGACCCTCCCCCTTGAAAAATTCCTGTGTGCGCTACTGTATATATATATATATATATATATATATATATATATATATATATATATATATATATATATATATATATATAACTACCTTTGATTTCGCATAGGAATTCTGCGTATCTAAAATATAAGTAATTCTTAATTTTTAAATTTAATTTTCAGATTTGGATGAAACCACCGCCATTAAATTTGATACCATAAGTATTAGTTCTCCAACTAGAAATGAAGGTTTTTTTCTCGAAGGCTTATCAAAATTATATGACGCTTTTTTCTTGTAATTTTGTCAAATCAAGAACAAATAATTTAAAGATTGTAATGCAAAAATGGCAGTATTATCAAAATTCCAATTTTTTCAATTTTTTTTACAATTAATAGTTCTTGTTTTTATCTATTAAAAGCAAATAAATTAAGGTAATTAAATGAAATTATAAATTAAAAATTATACAGTCGACCACAAAAGTGTTCGTACACTTCCAATTTACTATCAAATTTAATGTTTTCGACAAATAAAAATGAATATATTGTAATTTTTATTATATCTGCAACTTGTTCTTAATATAATAACATAATCAATTTTTAATACATAACTATATTTAATACATAACTATATTTTTATAACTATTATTTAAAAAATTAATAAACAAAAAACTACTAAGAAATAACGCTACAAAAGTTTTCGTACACAAAAAAAATCTCAACGTAGTTTTTATAATGTTGTATTTCTTTTTTAATGAAGTAAGATATCTTTTAGCGTTCAAGACAACTTTCAAACATCTTGTTATAGATTTAATCAGGGATTTTTTTTTGTTAATTCTTCACCGAGGTTCCTCCATTCTTCTATGATTATTGTTTTTACTTCACATTTTGTATTTATATGTCATGTTTTCTTCTTTTAAAATCATATTCTCCTCAAATATGCTCTACTAGGCTTAAATTAAGTACTTTAAGAGGTATTTTCAGAATTTGGAGTCATTTATAGAGATATTAGCGGCGTACATTGAGAGCAGTGCGTTTGGCATCACTGTGTTGTCAAAATTGAAGTCATCTTCAGTATGCAAATTTGAGCAAATATTTTAAAATTATTCTTTAAAATATTTAAGTAGAGCTCATGACTCCCAATACCATCAAAAAATACCAAATTACCTAATCCTGAAGCCGATTTACTCTCCCACGCTTGAACGCCTTCACCTCCATGCTTCACTGTTCCAACTTAGATTCATGGGATTAAGTTTCGAAAAATTCAATATTCACAGCAAATTTGTTGGGATGTCAGAAAATTTAACATTTTTGATTTCGACAGGTGTATAATAGTTTATTGAAGAAAAAATTAAGAACTTATAATCCCAAGAATTTATGTGAAACACTAGAAGTACTTTAGCATGGAGTTGAAGATGTTCTTGCGTGGGGTTGTAAATCGGCTTTAGGATTAATTAATTCGGAATTTTTTGATGGTTTTGTGAATCATGAGCTTTAGTTAAATATTTTACAAAACAATTTTGTATTATCCGGCCAAAATTTGGATACTGGAGGCGCAACTTCATTTGTTAACGAGATAATGACGCCAAGCGCACTGTGGTCTCAATGTACGCCACTGATGTCTCTATAACTGTCCTCAAAGTCTGAAAAAATCTCCTAAATCATTTGATTTAAGCCTAGTTAATATGTTTGGTGAGAAAATTTGATTTTTTTGAATAAAAAGAAAAATTGCGTGCTATATAAAAGCAAAATATGAAGTAAAAACAATTACAGAAAAATAAAAAAACATCGATGAAGAAATTGCAAAAAAAAAAAAATCTAATTAAATCTATACCAAGAAGTTTTAAAGTTGTTGTGGACGCTAAAAAACATCTTATTGTATTAAATTAATACAATATTTTATGCTACGTTGAGATTTTTGTTAAGTGTACCAAGACTTTTGTGGCGTAATTTTAGTAGCTTTTTGATTATTAATTTTTTTAAAAAAATAGTTATATACTATTTTTAAAAAATTGTGTGACTATGTCATTCCATTAAGAACAAGTTGCAGATATTATAAAAAATTACAATTACGATACATTAACTTTTATTAGTCGAAAACATTAAACTTTATAGGGAATTGTAAGTGTACGAGCACTTTTGTGGTTCATTGTATGAGATTGATTCAATTCTTGTTAAATCTTAATTAAAAAAAACATAGTTTTTAAAATAAAACTTGCCACAAATTGTTTTGTAAGAAAAACTCTTTGCATAAGACATTTGTTGATTACTGAAAAAGTCTCTTTGATATGTTGATTGTTCATAACATAAGTAATCTAATTAAATCTGAGTGAAAATAGTTTCTATATCAAATATTTTTGAGAAAATACTGTGCATACCAGAAAAAGTACTTAGCTGAGTGGATGAAAATTGTAACGTTTTAAAAACCGAATTTCTCTTTCCTAGAATATATTTTTTCTTAATTCTTCCTTACCTTTATATTAATGCCAGAATATGCATCAAAGAATCATAATTAACATGCTTTAAAGTTTTTAATTTTTTAATATAAAATGAGAAAATAAGTAAGTTAAAGTATGAAGTCATGCCTTGAAATAAATGATGATTGTAAGTTTGATGTCGGTTAAGATTTTTGTGTTATAATTCTTTATTATGTTCTAAGTATGAAATCATTAATTTGAAGATAAGTTTTACTTGGAAATACGTAATGTTTTTGTGGTTTAAAAAAGAATTCAAACTAGGTCTCAGGAATAATTGTTAGCGAAGATGGTAATCTCTTGTTTAAAGCCTTTTCTAATTTATATTTGGGAGGTTTTTCTATTTAACTCCGTTTAATTTGTTTTCTGGTCGTTGTTCTACTAAACCAAATAATGCATGATGTTTCCGAAACCACAAAGCCGCATAATAAAATAAAATGTAATTATGCTTTCAGCTTTTGTGAAATTACTTCTGTGTTTATTGTAAGGTGAAGATATGAAAGTAAAGATAGTGAACAGGTTCTATAATAATACGCGTATATCGTGAAAGATTGTGTACTTTTGAGTTGTTGTTTAAAATAACAAACTTAAATTCACATTAATTTTTGAAGACAAAGTTGGACAAGTATTTTTGAAGTAATGAAACTAAATGCATGGGATTTTTCCCATAAAAATAAAGGAAGTTCGAAATTTGTATAAAAAATAAGGAAATAGATTCGAAAGAATAAAATAGGGCGATACGATTGAAAAACAGCCTCTTAATGCCTATTTATTATAAAATGTTTTTTTTTTCATTATAATTATCAACAGTATTTGAATTATTTCCACAAATATAAAATTTCTTAGTACCTTAATGTTTGCATTAAGTTTGCAAATTACATCAGTGTTCATGTTAATCTCTGCATACTGTTTTAAACACCCTGTACAGTAATTTCAGTAATTTTTTACGATAAGTAATTTTGAAAATACTTTATTTAAGAATATTTTATCTGGTAACTGTTTTGAAAGGATTAATTTTAAAGGAAAGGATTTATCTTTGAACTTTTTTATTTTTTTCAAGGTTGAACATGTATTTTAAAAATTCAAGCTTAAATTATCATGCGTAATATACAGGATGTTCCTGTTAAAGGGTTACTAACTTCCATGCAAGAGAGATGGAGTACATCGAGACGACTTCGAATCACTAAACGTTGCCGAATAGCAAGCGCCTTCTTGATGCAGTAATATAGACATATATCACAAAAATAGAAAGGTAACTAAGTTGGAGAAAGAGTGTTTTTATTACGCATTGTATACAAGAATTAAAACAAAGTAAGTAGTAACTAGGAAGAAGTACATTTGATTTCAAACAACGGGTTTCGAATTGACGATACAAAATTCTGGTGCAGGCCTCATATCTACGGTGCATGGAAATTTGGACATTCGTGAAGATTCTGGGCATGTGCCGGACTTTCTCGGAAGCTGCTCGAATGCTTGGACTAAGGTCATCGATGTAACTAACGAGGGTTTCATCTATCGAGTTATTTAATAAGCCCCCAGAAAGAGAAAACAAAACGTGATAGGTCCGGTGATCGGAGTAGTCAATTCATCGGATCAACTCAGCCGATCCACCATACGTCTAATGTTGCACACAAATAATTCTGAACTGTAACTTATAATTGGGTGATTTGCTATACCATACTGCTATACTGGTACCGCAAAGAAAAACCCATGTGCCATGTCCAATAGTTGTGGTAAACATGTGCTCCAGGAAATTCAGGTAATCTACAATTGTAAGACGATTAGGAAACAGATAACGCTATAAATGAGATTTTATTGCTCTCTCTCTCTCTCTTACCCCTACAATGCTGGCCCATACTATAGCCCTGAAATCAAGGGCGTAGCTCTACTGCCATATCAACCGTATTAATGATATGGGGCCCCCAAGTTACAGGGCCCCCAACATGTGCAACTACAATAATCCCACTAACAGGGCTCCCATATCTAAAAAATAGCCTCGAAGGATTTTGATGCAGGGCCTTTTTGGAGCTAGCTACGCCAGTGCCTAAAATGTATTTGTGTAACTTGAGTACTTGTCGTATGTAGGTTCTCATGGCTGCTACAGAATTGTTGTGAATGTTGTGTAGATTCCCTCCAATGTACAATATGTGAATCTGTGGCGCGTTTCTGTAAATGTGGTACAAAAACCAACCGAAATCATCTTTATCAAGTAAGTTCTGTATGTGATACGGATGCATATCGTTTTCATTCAAGATCTCCAAGATGCTATTTTTGGAAATCCCGACCTTATTTACTATTACTGAACATGTTGCCCACCAGTATTTTCATCGTTCGCCGGCACTCTATTACGATTCCGTGTTGTTCCGACGGAAGAACCGCTGGTGCAAATACGGGAAGATGTTATTGTAGAAAGCTCTCTCCACACACACACACATCGGATATGTTTGGACCAGTGACGCACACAAGAGGGGTGCCCTAGGAGTCCGAACCCCCAAAAAAAAGACCTTGATTTTTTTCAATCGATTATAATTTTAAGTATATAATACGTTAAATTTAATTAAATATTTGGAATTAATGATTAATTTTATTAATTAATACTAATTATTTATTCAATCATTAGTTTTTTGCTTCCAAAAATCGACAAAATCAAAAGAAGCATGATACAAGAATGATGGACTTTCAACGCTGGACCCCCTCCACACTTGGAAAATTCCTGTGTGCGCTACTTGTTTCGACGTAAAACCTATGTAAGTCTTTGCAAATGCCTTTCGTTGCATCAGATGCCAGTATCTGTTCCGTTAATTTCGTGCAATCTGCCATCCTACTATCGTTACATCCTCTCGTGCGAAATAAAGAACGTTTGAAATGCCTGCGCTCCTGACACGCCATCTATCCCTTCAAGAATGCGTCTCTGATTCGGATTGTTATGTGATTTGATGTCATCTCTGTTTACTTAACCTCTAATATGGGAATTTGTAAATATTTAGTTGTAATGGCCAGGGTATAAAAGGGCTATTCAATCGACACTTGTTGAAAAAAGTTCGAAACAAAAATTATTAACATATTGAGGCGTCCAAATGGGTTATAACAATGTGTCCTTTAATGATTTATGCAATTAAAAAAGTTAAAATTTTGTTTTTAAGAAAAAATTAATTGAATTTTTTATTTTTTAAAGCATTGAAAAAACATATACATTGAAAACATTCTATATATATAAACATATATTAATCATATTTTGACAAAAAAAAATTTTAATATTTTTGGTCATATAGACTAGTTTTAAGGTATCCGACAACGTTCGGAACCGCGATTTTAAAAAAACGCATAAATGGATAATTTTCATGATATTTAGTGTCACTCAGATTAGACTACATGCATAAAATTGTTTTAAGGAGATTTTGACAAAAAAATATTTAAATATAATATTTTGGCAAAAAATTAGCTTAGAATAATCGTTTTTCCCCAAATGTTCTCCTTTGTGAAAAATGGTTCTATTATAATAATATTTCGCCTGTATATCGCTCAGACATCTTTACAGAGGCTCAACTAGAATTTTTGAAAAATTCACATTATTTTCAGTTACCACCAATTGAAATAATTATTGGCGTTTTTTTCTTAAAATTGCTCCCCTCTGTTGTCATAAAATGTGAATAAACCTACTTCAAAGTTATATATTTCAAAAATTCTAGTTGAGCCTCTGAGAGGTCTGAGCTACATAGAGGCGAAATATTATTATAATAGAAGAATTTTTCACAAAGGAGAACATTTGGAAAAAAGATTATTCTAAGTTAATTTTTCGCCAAAATATTATGTTTAAATAAATTTTTTTGTCAAAATGTCCTTAAAACAATTTTATGCATATATTCTAATCTAAGTGACACTAAATATCATGAAAATTATCCATTTATGCGCTTTGAAAAATCACGGTGCCGAACGTAGTCAGATACCTTAAATAAAATACGTTATCATTATGCAATTTTTAGTTTTTTAGAAATTTTAAAAAGAGAGTAATTAAACGTGTATTGAGACAATGCAATATGAGAGTTTATTGACAATGCCCCGTTAATGTTCCTGTTTTAGTCTTATTCGCTTAAGGTGTTCTTCACTTTTTACTTAAGATAGATCCAAATTGTGCATTGTTAAAGACGAATTTTAGTCAATTAATAATTTGAGAGAAAAAAGAGTCTTAATTAATATCCCAAACTTAAAAATTTAATTTATGTAATTTATTTTATTAAAATATTTCTTATCTTGACTCCGTCATTTATTTTGCTCAAAATTTTTTTAAAAATTTTTTTCATAGTTTTATTTCTTAATTTTCTTTCGGTTTCACGATAAAATGGCATTGAATTTGAAAATATCTGGATCCTTATTTTGATAATGCATCATATTTTCATTGACACGTCACAAATGTTGCTTACTTGTAATGAATCATGGTAATAATTTTAAGATCTTTTAAATTCTTTAATCATTGTTTCTAATTTGAGGAAGTTTTGTATGGTTTTTGTCTTTTTTTTTCTTCTTAAAAATTTGTTAATCAGAGTATTTTGTTTAATGTTACAATACCAAATAAGTTTAATAATTTTTTATAACTATTATTATAAATTTATACACTCGATTGTACTTTAAATGCTATCTTTTAATTCCTGTTTTATTCGTCTCTTAACGATGTTTTCTAGAATATTTTAAACAATTTTTAAGTTGTTACTATCAGTAATATGTTTGGAACTTATAGAATTATTGTTTAAAAAATTTACAATTAAAATTTATCATGGACTAGAAAAAGTGTTTTCTTTTTATGTCGTCTTTAAAATTAAAAAGAAAATTGCATTAATTATAACATTTTTTAAGTTATTGACAACGCAAAATTCTCTTAAATATATATCATCTTTTTATTTAAAAAATGTATTTAAAATTTGGATTTACTTTTTACTGTTTATCAAATATTATACTTCAAAAATAAATTCTCTGACATTCGTAACACATCGATCGATTGCATAGATTCAAATAGAATTAAAAAATTAATCTGGTTTCTTATTTAAAATTTTGATGCATTTTCATAATTATTAGGTGAAGAGATCAAAATTATTTGTTAACTATTGTCAAAAATGAGAGAGGAGTAAAATTATTCAGAGAGCAAAATCCATTACGACTTTTTATGCATTCATTTTGTTTATTTATGCTTTTCTAAACGACTTCTCATTTATATATTTGGAGGGGGGAGAATTCTTTTAAAAATCAACCAATTCCCATGTTAGAAAATAAATTCAGAAAAGACGTGTTTAAAATGAAAATATTTCTTTTCATTTTCAATCCTCACGAGAAATAAATGCTTCTTTTTTTTTCTATCTCCTCGAATACATTTTCTTCGCCTAATTTTAATCATCATTTAAATATTTGCTGTTAAATAAACCATTTCAAACAAAGAGTTTGAATGTAATGTACATGTATAATTTCTTGATTACAGACGACTTTTATGTCTCGAAAGAATTTTTTTTCTTCAGACGATATTCATTTGCATGGTTTTCATTTCTGTTCCCATGAGTCAAAGAAGAAACTTTTAAGGTTTGAATAAATAACGAATGAAAGACTAGTTTTTGTTATTCGGAAATGATTTCTGTGAATTTTAGCAATTATTACCTTAGAATTTAAAAAATAATATTGTTTAAAAAAGTATTTATATCAAGGGAATGATGTGATATATTTCAAATTAGTGGTGTGTATGGAGGGAGGGATATGTTTATACTCGGAGGAGAGAGTGCGTTATTTTTCTCAATATTCGTTTTTCATTACATGAACTAGAAAACTTATTTGCTTTAATTTTTATTTTTATTTGTCAAAAATATTTCTTTTGATATTTTATTTGTTATATATTTTTTTCTTGACTATATATATGTTTTTGTTTTCTTTTGTAGGTTAATTGAAGTGAAGAAAAAGATATGTTAGAAATTGAAATATATAAGTAGAGCGATAGCAAGTATTGACTGGAGGCTACTTGTCCTCAGTGCGGTACAGGTATTGTACAGTTTCTATACAATCTGTATCTTATTTACAATTACAGAGAACTAGCTGATGAAAGAGATGTTTCCAAGAATTAGTTGAATGTGAAATTTACATTCCAATGGTTAGAGTAATTACATTCCAAGGGTTAGAGAAATTACATTCCAAGTGCTTAGAACTGTATAGAATACCCGAAAAATACGGCTGTATTTTCAAAAATGAATTAAAAACAAAGATTTTCACTTGTGGTTTTTTTTTTATGTTCCATAAAGAAAAGATTAAAGTTTCTGTTTAATGAAATCACTCTAGGTGGCGCAACATCCACGCTTTTCAACATTTTCGTTTCCAAATAGCTTCACCATTAGAACAGTGGCCGCGGTAGCCGAGTGGTATAGGTATCGGACCGTGGCTTGCTTTGTCACGGGTTCGAGCCCAGTACCACTAAAGACCCGCTGTGTAGGGCAGCGATGCACGTTAAATCTGTCGAGAGATGAAACGTCTTCCCGTTGGTGTGGTGTGGTAGTTAGGAGAGGTGGGTGCCAGCTCAGGTGTCGTCCACGTCACTTGACCATGGTTCAAAATTACGTGGTCCGTCGCCAAAAGCCCTCGTGTAGCTGAACACTGCGACGTTAATATTCAATCAATCAATCACCATTAGAACAGGTGCAAGTTGTAGAATGTTTCATCGAATTTAAATCTGCAACACATTTACAGCGTCATGGGGTATCACCACATATGAGTTTGGAAATCTCAGACGAGTTCTAGATGAAAAGTTTGCCGAGCGATGGATGGGAAGAGGAGTTCCAATATCGTGGTCACCTAGCTCTCTATATTTTAGACCTTCGGACTTCTTGTGGAGATACGTGAAAAACATTGTGTATCAATCTCTAATACGTAACACTGATGAATTAAAAGTTCTAGTTACAGCAGCCAATCAAAGTACTGGTCCTGCAATGCTTCATACTCGTAGAACGTGGATAGAAATCTCATATAGACTCGATATATTACTCTTAACTTTTAGTGCAATAAAACATCCTAAAAATACATGACTACTTTCTTTATGGAATATAAAAACCGCGCCGTCCGGTATTTACTTGAATTCTCATATTACATTTAAGAATTAATGCTATCAGTAGTATAAAAAAGAATGATAGTTTTCTAATTGTAATTTTCATATTTTGGTCGTTATACCCTTCTGTTAGATGTATCTTTCAGGAAAGATGGATTTATATATATACTTTGAAAACCCTTACATGTCCTTTGAGCTTTGCATAAATCACACTTAAAGAAACACTAGTTTACTAAAAATAAAGATTGATACCTGCTGCAATTCATATTGGTAAAAAAAAAGGTTGTGGGTGGATGTATGTATGCTTCCGAGAGTTCCATGCTCTTGCGATACAAACGAAACGAAAGAAACCCAATGTGTGTAAAATTTGATGTTGAACGTATAAGTCATCCTAGTATGCACCTGGAAGACAATTTTTTCGAAATATGCTTTAGGTTTTGTTTAAATTCACTTTTGAAGTTATTTTTCATATCTTTGGTGGTATGGCGTCCACCTCTGAATGCGCAAAATATTCTTCATGTAATTTTTTGGAGATCGTTGCATATTTTCACTACCTTTATATTTATTTATCTTTGTATTTATTCATTTATTTGTTCTTTGAAGCAGAATTATAATTCTTTTTCGAAGGAGACATCGTAAAGAAAGTAATCTTTCAATTGCTACATTTTAATTGTGGGAATACGGTTTTGTATTTACAGTTCTACTTCTGCTTTTTGAATGCAGCTCGAAAACTAAGTCCATTTTCAGTAATCATATAAGCTAAATTTTAATTCAGTTTATATATTTTAAGTGGTTTTTCATAAATTAATGTTAATTCTATGATTTCTATTTTAGTTCATACGTGCGGGCTGTTGATAGTAGTTTGATCGAAATTAATCCACAGTAGAATATTTTTAGATAGATTTGTTTTTTACTTAAGTCAATGCTGTAATTTCTCATTCAATTCATGACATATTTATTGATTACTGATTGTTACTTCAGCTTTTAATGGTTTTATGGGATATATGTAGTAAAAAAGGGTATATTTTTTCTCTGATTATTTTATGAGCTGATCTGTTATGTATTGTTATGTTTTGTAGTTTGAATATTTATTGCTCATATCAGAGTGGTTCTCAAACTTTCGATCACCACAGCCCCCTTTATGTACCAGCCTGACATGGCGGAAACCTAAGATTTTGAGCACCCCTCCTTGACTCTCAATACATTACTGAGTGGTTCAAAGATTCTTCAATAATCCTAAGACTTCCTCTGCTACTTATAAAGGCATTTTTAGCACTTTTTTTGGGGGGGGGCGGTAGCCGAGTGGTATAGGTATGGAATCGTGGCTTGCCTTGTCACGAGTTCGAGCCCATTACTACTAAAGACCCGTCGTGTAGGGCAGCGATGCACGTTAAATCTGTCGAGATCTGAAACGTCCTCCCGTTGGTGTGGTGTGGTAGTTAGGAGAGGGGTGCCAGCTCAGATGTCGTCCACGTCACTTGACCATAGTTCAAAAATACTTGGTCCGTCGCCAAAAGCCCTCGTGTAGCTGAACAATGCGACGTTAATATTCAATCAATCAATCAGAAGCACTTCCTTTTTTTCTTCCTTTAAGAAAACAATAAAGATCTAATTATAATACGTTTCGTAGTTGCAAGCAAAAAAACTAAATATTCTTGATCTAAATACATGTTCCAATAGAATGTTTTTCATTTGTGGGCAAATGAGTAATATAGTCTAGGATGGCACATCTTTCAATTTCTCTATGGGGCCTTTCAGAATTTTGTAAAGAGAGAAATCTTAAAATTAAATGACACCCTTTCTCGGACCCTCCCCCCTCCAAAAAAATAGATCCTGGGGACCCCGGGAGCTGCAGGCTACAGTTTAAGAACCGCTGGCTTAGAATCTAACCAATTCTGGGCCTTTCCGTCTTAGCGCTACGCTATCCTGCGACAAATTCTTATTTTTACTAATTTGAACTAAGCAAACCAAGTCATCTAAGCCTTAGATGACATGGTTTGCTTAGTTCAAATTACTAAAAATAAGAATTTGTCGCAGGATAGCGTAGCACTAAGACGGAAAGACCCAGAATGGGTTGATTGATTGATTGAATATTAACGTCGCACTGTTCAGCAACACGAAGGCTTTTGGCGACGGACCACGTAATTTTGAACCAAGGTCAAGTGACGTGGATGACACCTGAGCTGGCACCCGTTTCTCCTAACTACCACACCCCACCAACGGGAAGATGTTTTAGCTCTCGACAGATTTAACGTGCATCGCTGCCCTATACGGTGGGTCTTTTGTGGTACTGGACTCGAGCTCGTGACAAGGAAGCCACATTCCTATACCTATACCACTTGGCTACCACGGCCACGGCCCAGTATATGTGCGACGGACTCTAGGTGCTGAAGGTGTTAACCTAGAAACAAGTTTTTTTTTTTTAAATCAACTTTGGTTTATTTATTTTTGTACCTTCGGCTTTCTTTTGAAAATTTTCGAAAATTCTTTTATGCTTTTTTTTATAGCCAATACATTTAAGATTTAAAAAACACTTTATTTTTGTCTCTACGATATTTAGAAGCCAAGTTATAGCATAATAAGTAAACCAGAAATGGAGTTTATAAAACCAGAAGTAGATCCCTACACAAAATATTTTTTTAAGATATTAAATTGAAATTTTTCTGAACAAGTTTTACTTAGTCCTACCTGTGTTATGAATCAAAATCTAATCTCTGCGAAAATGTTTATATACTTAATTGCTTTTAATGAAAAAAAAATCATTAATTTTTTAAAATATCGTGTTTTTACATAAAATTTGGCATATTTAAAAAACCTTTCAAAAGTATTACAAACCTTTTAATTCCTAACACATATAAAGATATCCTTCACGTACTGTATAAATATTATTTGAATACATTTGTTATAATTTTGTGTAACTGCAATTTTTCATCAAAATTTCACTGAAAACGGCAATTGTAATAGTCTTTAAAACTATTCAGAAAACAGCAAAAGGTTAAGAAAAGTCTGAATGAGTTAAACATGAAGCTAAGGAGATATACACCTATAAGTATGGAGAGTTTAAAAAACATACAATTAATAGAAATTTTTTAATACTGCATTAAAATCTTTAAATGCTGTGCATTTTCTGAGAAACTACGTTTTTCAATTTTTTGCTTCACGGTAAAGCTCACTACAGGTTTTCTTTTTAGGGTATTTATTGAATTGAAGTTTTCAAAAAATGTGTTTTTTTTTTAAATTTTATCTGCAATGTAAACTATTATTCAATCTCTGTGTGTATATTTATGTATTTTATTGAACTTTTTGAGAAAATAACATTAGTTTTTGTAAAAAAAATTAAATCTTGCATAAAAAATGGCATACTTCAAAAATTTTAAAAAGTATTGCAAATCTTATAGAATGAATTATTTCGCCTATATTTCGTCACATGATTTCCTAGTCTATATTTGGAGATCTTTGTATTTATCTATCTGTATTTTGCAGTAAAATTACGATTCACTATCGAATGAATCATCACACACACACACACACACAAACGTATTCTTACAGAATTTCTCACTAACATTTATTCAGAAATTTATTGAAGGATAGACCATTACTTAAAAAATATTTTATGTATATATATGTATATTTCATTTGCTGTTTTGCATTGGGTTGGATACGAGTCCTCGTTAAAATAAATTCTTTGCAAGCTATTAGAGACTAGTGAGTTCTTTTTTTAAAATGCCTCCATGCGAGGAACGGGTACTCCAGCTAGTAACAATACAAAAGTTTTTATTGCACTATTATTTTTATAAGGCATCACGATAATGTAATATTTGATTGGCTGGAGAGAGATATAGCTTTGTTTTTTTTTTCTGTTTACGTAGTATTTATTCTGCAATATCTAAGCGCTGATATTCTAAATCTAATTAAAATTGTATTTTTACGTAGTGATGCCTGGTTTCGGAATTTTGAGTTTTGCAGTTGAAGATCCGAAAGTTTTAGATCAGGTCCCACCGCATGTACACATATCAAATAAAACTTTTTAAATGCCTTATGTTTTTCTGTTGAAAAATATCCAGTATTCTGCTATAAAGTTGTTCACAATGAAAATATTTATAGAAGCATTATTCGGTATTTTTTTTTTGATTTATTCAATTATCATTAGTTTTTATGAAGATATTATGAAAAATAATGATGACATGAAAAGTATTTACTATGATTGAACTGTGAGAAGATTTTAATTTTTTTTTTCATTTCCCTTTTTTCTTAAAAGCAATTCTGTGAAATATTTTTTTAATCTAAAGCTGTATCATGTTAAAAAGAAACAACAATAAATTTTCTAAAAATCTCACGAATTTTATGTGGAAACATAAATAAGTCCTCCTCAATTCAAATTGAAAAGCTCCTCTTTTTTTAACCTTTTTGAAAAATTTTATCAGTTAAGTGCTGTGTATTTATATATATATGTATATATATATAATCTCAACTTTTGTAGCATTCTCTTAGTCTTTATTTCTTTAAAATCTTCACAAAAACATTTCTTGGTATTACTGCGTTAGGAATACATTTTTGATATTTTTACTTATATACAATTCTTCACTTTTCTCTGTTATTTTTTACTTAACCTGTTAATGCACATTTAATTTCACGTTAACTGTTATAAGTAAAAAAAATTCTAACTATTTGTTGAATAAAACCAGAAACCGAGATTTATTTTCAGTACTTCAGCACTTCTCTGGTGAGGAAAATAAAATTTACGAACAAATTTAATAAGAAAAGTATAAAAAATCTATTTTTTAATGAATATTGTTGGAAAACAGATTTTCTGTGAAAATCTTATGCAAAAGAAAGCAAAGGAAAGAGCTACTTCCATAACTAAAAACAAATATTTTAAAATAAGTTTAAAATCTCATGAAATTTAAACTCATTATTATGAAATAAAAGTATACGTTGTTGAAATAATTAACAACACGTTCTTGAGCTAGAATATAACTGACCAAAACCTTTGGTAGCCAAAGAACAACGATGGTTATCGGATTTGTTGGTGTGGCTAATGCCACTTGTCTGACATAGTCGGAACGAGGCCCACGAAATTCATCGTGGCAAGGGGCTAGAAGTACGCCTGTCGTTGGCCTTGACCACCATACAGGTGACAGTACGAATTAGCTCGGTGAAATTCCCCAAAGGTACGATAGATGGCGACACCACCTATCACCACCTCCACAATTTAGGCAGGGAACTGGAGGGGAGGGAAATATTCTCCTGTCCCCCTGCTCTTGTGATTCAGCCCACAAGACTCTCGGACCCACTGATTTAACAAGCACGTATTCCATGTGTACTCGAAGGGTATTTGATGGCATCAGGCATCAAACCCAGGCCTGCCGGTCTGGAGTCCGATGCTCTAACCACTAGGCTACCCACGGGCTGTTGTCGGATTTAATAAGCATAAACGTAAAGATCTTCCTCTTGGGAATGGTGGGGAGGGGACTAATACATTAAACAATTCAAATATTAGCTGGGGCTTGAGAAAAGCAAAGAACATTTCGGACTATTAGTAAATATGTCCAAAAAATAGTTGTACGGAACTCTGGAAGTGTCTGATTCATCAAAGTCTATATATCAACTATGGATTCTTTTTGCATACTAGTCAGATCTCTAAATATTATAGTAACAACAAAAAATATAATTAATTTCATTAGAAATGAATTAAAAACTGCTTAAAACGACAACGAAAAAAAATCATTTCAGCTCATTTTATTTGATATTTCTTTGTGATAGTAAAAGGGAAGGGGGAATAGCTTTTGCTATGCATGGTTGATATACACGTATAACTCACTGTATTAATTCCTTTTCTTTGTTTTTACATTCGCGCCAAAATAAAAGAGATCAAAAAAGTAAATTATAATTTTAAAAAATTGTTTTTATTTTACTGAGGAAAAATTAAATTGGTGTCATTACAATATATGTCACTCACGTATTATACCATCGACCAATTTCTGCAAAAAAAAATCGCCAAATGCCACGATATGCATCCGTTGTTGTGAAATACCGTTCTCACACGCATATTTCACAACAATAACGACAACAGCATTTAGCACTAATTTTGAATTGGCGACATTATTTTATTTGACGAAATTGATCGACAGTAAAATGCATAATTAACATATATGTGCGTGCGTTGGTGTACTTTTCTTACCTCACTAATATTTTACATAAATTTTTTAAGTGCCCTTTCATGACCTTAGGAAAATGCAAAGTTCAAAAATTTTTAGTAAAGATTCACAAATATTCGCGTCAAAAAAGCAGTTTGTCTGTAATAAGTGCCGAAAGTAATCATGATTCGCGTTTTATTCATTCTTTTCATTTGCAAATTAGGTATAGTTAAAGGAGAAAATATTATTGTAGAATGTGTGTGTATATGTAATTGGGCCATTTAGCATAATTTATTTCTCATCTTCATTCATTCAAAAAAAGAATTTCAAATTAGTAATCTTAACGTGAGTTGTTCTATTACTTCCGCTCACGATAAAAACTTACAGAACTGTAAGTGAATTCAAAAATAAGAGGTGGCATTAGACCATAAGACCTGTAATAGAGGTTAATCATATGATTACCTAATGGTAGGTGATGATGCCTTGCTTTTCATGAAACACTTAAGATAATTGGTAATTCATAAAATCAGTCTACATGTGAACAAAGTTCATGCTATTCAAAACATAATTTATGTGTTGAAAAACAAGAATATGCATATGATATTGTCTAGTATCCTCAGTACGTTGAGTTTGATTTATATACCTTTTTTTTCTCTCTTAGATGTTTCTCATGAATTATTGGCGAAGATTTGAGTGACAACAATGACATCTGTAATTAGCCATCTCGCGGAGGATATTGTTTTAGTCACTTAAACACTTTTCAACGCTTGAACACTTTTAGAAATTTATTTTTCAATTCTTACTATTAAAGTTCACACTCTCCCTATATATATATATATATATATATATATATATATATATATATATATATATATATATCTTTTAGAAATTTTCAGTCGTTAATAAAATACCTTTTATTCCTCCCCTGAACCCCAAATACATTTTTTAAACTTGTAGTGGATGATACGATGATACTGGATGTAAATACAGTTTTTTCAAGTATTAATTCCTTAATTAAATTTTATTTTTTAATTTTAATTTTATTCTGCGTTATTTCTGACGAAGTTAGAACTAACTACAACAGATGGTGCTACTCAAGTTCAAACATATTTTTTTTAACTTATAGTGGATGATACGGCGTCGATACAGTTTTTTCAAATATTAGTTCATTAATTAAATTTAAGTAACTAAAATAAAATTTTTCTTTATTTGACCAAGTAGGAATTGACTTTCAAAAATATTTTTATGTCACTTGTTAAAAATTAAGCTCATTATTGGTGGAAAAGGATTATTATTATTATTATTGATTTGAACTGGGTTTAAAGTATATTCTAACAAATTGGCTTAATTCTCAAGTTACATCATTGTAACATAACTGCAATCACGAGTTTCAAGCCAATCAGTTTATGCACTTAACTGTTGCCAACTTTTGCTTTGTACAGAAACTTCCTTTTAAAAAGCACAACAATAATTACGTACATGGGTAAAAAAAATTACTTGATTTAAAAATGCATGTATAACATGAGAATTTTTTTCTAACTTTTTGAAGAATCTTAATGCTTGAACACCTTTACCAGATTTTAAATTTTAGTACAATAAGAACAATATTAACACCAATAAGTAAACAAAACAATAAGTAAAAGTCTAATGTCAGTTTTGAATTGAATGAAAAACACGTGATTGCTTTTATCATGTGGCTATCATGATTTTAGCCTATTAATTAAAGTACTTAATTTTTGGAAATTCAAATTAATTTTAGAGGGTTTTTTAATTTTTTTTTTTTTTTTTTTTTACAAAAAAAAAAAAAAAAAAGAAAAAAAAAGATATTTGTTCAATTAAAGCGCCTTAAGTTTAAAGCAATATGAAGCGTAACTTGTTGGACTTTTTTGCTTTTAAGAAATGTTTATCCATGTAACAATGTATATATCAGATTATAGTTTGATAGTATATAATACAATATAGTTATTAAAATGTAATTTTTAGTTGAACTGATATCGGAGAAACTTAGCGAGCAGAATTTCTTAGAAGTTTGTTTTATGTTTGAGCTTCTTTTTTTAATTCTTAGTGTACTTCAATTTGGAAGTTTAGAGTTTGTTAAAATATTGTCGTTTGTTTCCGTTGTTGCATCTACGTTTTAGTTGTACCCTGTTCAACTAAAGGTATTAGTTGGGGGCTTCTCTTAGTTATATTCAATCGAAGCATGAAATCCTCAAATAAAAAGGTGTAGAATGGTAACACTTGAGGGCTACAACAAGTTAAGCTCACATTTTAGCAATGTTTAAAGTTACGAGTTTATTCATAGGGGATGTCATTGATTTCACTCAAGATCGTTATGAGGAATAACTTGTTAAATGCAACTGGATTTCAAATTATCCTTTAACTGTTGTTTCATGATTTTATATGCTTTACAACATGCTTAAGTATTCTTCCTATCACTCTTTTTTACCCCAAAAATAAAACATCGAAATAAAATAGGATTTATTTTTTAAAAAATTTATTTGGAGTATAATTTAGCCATTTTGCTTAAGGTATCCGACCACGTTCGGAACCGTAATTTTAAAAAAGCGCATAAATGGATAATTTTCATGATATTTAGCATAACTTTGATTAGAATACATGTATAAAATTGTTTTAAGAACATTATGACAAAAAAAATTATTTAAATACAATATTTTGCCAAAAATTAGCTTGGAATAACCTTTTTTCAAAACGTTCTTCTTTTATAAAAAAATGCTTCTATAGCAATAATATTTTGCTTAGATAAAGTAAAGACTTCTCCTGAAAGTCTCAAATAGGATTTTTTAAAAATTCACATTATTTTCAGAGTTGTCACTAATTGAAATAATTATCAGCGTTTTCTTCTTGAAATTTCTCCCCTCTGTTGTAGTAGAATATGGATAAATCCACTTTTAAGTAATATGTTTCAAAAATTCTAGTTGAGCCTCTGGACAGAGGTCTAATCTATATACAGACAAAATATTATTATAATAGAATCATTTTTTACTAAAGGAGAATGTTTTGAAAATTGGTCATTCAATGTTAGTTTTTTGTCAAAATATTTTACTTAAATAATTTTTTATTGTAATAATATACTCAAAACAATTTTATATACGTTTTCTAATCTAAGTGACACTAAATATCATAAATATTATCCATTTATACGCTTTTGCAAAATCACGGTTCCGAACGTAGTCGGTTACCTTATTGAAATTTAATAACTCTATTATCAATTTTTAAACTTTTTCGCAAACAGTATTTTAAACCGCACCGCTGGAGTTGTGTTGTTAAATACACATTAACAAAAGTTAAAGTTTATGAGAGATATTTACAAGCCTCAGATGCATCTGTCATCACTTTGCCTTATTTCAAGATTGCGTATAACTTCTCTAGGAACACTGCGGTGCTTTTAAACAGGTACATTAAACATTTAAATGAAACATTTAATAACATTTAAATGAAAATGTAAATCCGATTACTTTCTTCTTTCCGCTGGATGTGAAATCGCCACATTGTCAAAACTTTAGATTAATTGTTTATTAACGTCACACCCTTTAGCACCAATAGGACTGTTGGCGACGCACCTCATGATGAGGATGACACCTGAGTTGGCACTCAATTCTCTCCAAATTTCCATGCCACGTCAATTTGAGGGTTTTTAGTCTTTATAGACTATAGCGTTCATCAGCTCTTCTACACATTTTGTCATATAATAACCTTATAGCAGAAGAATAAAAGTGGACAATTAATTGAAATTTCTATTAATTTTATATGGCAATGTTTAAACAGTTGTATACCGCATAGTTCATAAAAATACTGTTAGGAATTTTGTATAAAATGGTGTAAATAGTTTGTATTTGAATGTGTAATACATTTATGTATAACTCTTATCTTACATTTACTATATGTTAAAATTGCAATATTCGCAAGTAACGCCGTCCCTTACGTTATAATAGTGCTTCAATGGAAACTTGGCGATAGAGCCAAGTTGGTATCCTTTTTGGCGACCAAGTTGGGGACTTGGTGACCACTTTTGGCGAGTTTGGGACCCTATGGATTCTTCTAGAAATTAGTGGAGAAATAAACTAATTTCACGATCTATGACGCAGCGGATCTTTCTCGAAGGATCCGCGAGGTCTATAAATAGGGAGACGCTTGCCTAAACTGAATCAGTATTGTGTTGACTAGTGATCAGTAGTCTTGCCTTGACCATTGAAGAGTCGACCAGTGATTAGTGATTACTCTGGCTGCTGAGTAGAACGAGCGGTGCTTGTGAATAATCTTTTACATACGTGTATTTTAGACACTGGTAGCTGTGTCTGAGCACTGTTGAAGATGTGAAGACCTGCTGAGATTTATTCTGCGAATTTCGCTGTGTATCCTGTATTTCAAGGAGTGTTTTCTTGATAATAAATTTACATTGCTCTTAAAGAACTGTCTTGTTCTTTGCGACTAATCGCATAAAATCCTTGAACCCCCGATCAATGTAACAAAATAATTACGTATAAAAAATATTGGATATTTTTGATTTGATGAAAAATTCATGTATTCTGAACCTGGAGAGTTTATTTTTGAATTTTACCAAAGTGATATGTAATATTAATTTTTGTTTGTTACGTGTACCCTTCCGATTCGAAGATGGTAGCTTTTCAAACATTCGCATTAAATCGTATTAATGGGGATGAGGTGTGAAATTTTGTCATCATCACGAAATTAAGAGTACATCGATATAGTATTTTATAGCTGCAATACGACTTCGATGTGACACAAAAGTGAAATCAAACATTCATCTCTAAAAAAGTTCAGAAAAATTCTTATTTTAAAAATAAGCTTAAATTGTGGAATTGTTTAAATTAGATGTGAATAATAATGTTAAAAATAGTTAAAGAATCTGTTAACTAGTTTTGGAATAGTTAGTAAAATATATTTCAATAGTCGTCCTTTGTATTGTTTCCGCAATATATAATGTCTAGACTAAAATTTATTATCAAGAAATTCATAGTTTATGTATTCTGTAATTTCTTCTAAAAGTTATAGAAAAGTTAAGAATAATCAATTTCAGACTTTGATAAATACTTCATTAGGTATAGAATTCACCATGTCTATCTTTTCAAGGCAAATACAGTCAGCCACAAAGGTAGGCATACATTTATAAAATAAAGATATATTAGAAATTTTAAACAGTTTTAAAAACTTCAACGCATAACAACGTTACATTTTGTAAATTAAATAATATTTTATAGAAATTAGTGATGAAAATCAAACTACATATCCAGAATGCTTAAAAAAGAAAAGAAAAAATGCTATATATAAAATTTGCATCACCAAAATCAACATTCTAGCGCTGCTCTTATAGAATGTCTAGAAAATTTTCTGGTCAGTTTATACGGCGAATATCCTATACAAGAAAACTTTCATCAATGTGAAATATGTGTGGCCTGTCATTATCGTCCAGAAAAAGAAATCCTGCTACACCCAGGAAAAATTTCACATAGTCTTATTTTGGCCTTATTTTGGACCTCGTCCCTACAGAGGTGTGCGGTGACACCTTACGTATCAAGAGCGTTTACGTTCCGTTGCCCAACATGAGGCTGCCCTAGACGAGAATTCATCTCCCATCGAAATGGTTATTTCTCACGTTGGAGGAATGATATCGAACTTCATGTTTACTCTAAATAAAGACTTCTCAAGAATCATTCTGTGTGCTGAATTTCGACTCATAAATAAAAAGAGCATGCCTATATATTACTTGTCAAAAGATTCTTTTTCCAAGCGAAGTGTCAAAGCAGTGGTGTAACGGAGAATTCAGCCCACATCCTGCAAAGTCAGGTTTTGGACCCCAAACCGAATCTTACAAAGGAGAAAAACCATACGTACTTCAATTCAGTCAGGTTTTGGGGCCCCTAGAATTCTAGGCCCTCCCGCGATGCGGGGGTTTGAGAATGTACGTAACGCCACTGTGTCAAGGTCTTGAGAAAATTCTGTAGCTGTTGCCTAGCTATGTTGCCGCACATTTAATGCCAAACAGCGATTCTATGCCGATGCCATCATTCTTGGATAGCATTGGCGGGCCTTTCTGGTAATAATACATTTTCCTTACAATTAATTTCACAACCTGAATACCTTTTTCTGTGCTACTTGTATGCCCATCCATCCCCACTTGAGACTACCCAACTTCAAGCCTGCCAAATGGCCCTCCATCCCATTGAATCATGTAATCGATTATGAGACTCACTGTAAATACGACGTTAAATTTATTAGTTAAAACACACAATATTCACAACAATGCAGACAAAACTCCCAAGTGATTAACAGGGCAAATTCCGTGCCGTGCTACAAAATCAGAACTATATGTATGATTTATTCTACACTAAAGGCCAACGTACAACCTGTTTCTTAAAGTGAATTTTATCAATTTCAGTGATGCCAGTTTTGAATTATTGTAAAAAGACGTGTTTTTGTGAGCCTTATATTTTGGATACCAGTACATATCAGGATTGGGGAAATATATTGCAAATTTAACAGGTTCGTAGAATATATTATGAGATAAATATGGTAGTAGCATATATTTAAAAATGATAACAATTTCAAATATGATAGTTTAATGGAAACATTAAAAAAATAACAAGATTTTGGGATCTAGTAGCATATTTGAACTAATATGTCGAAACTTATCATTTTAAAAGCAACAGTTTGTCACATTTCTTACGTGGTGAGATGTGAAGGCAGTTATAACAGATTTCTTGTCGTACAAACCTTATATAAAAACTTATGCAAAATTTCCTCACATACATATATAGAAATAAAATGTGGCGTCGTGATCCCTTTGAATTATTTTATAACATGGTAGCTCGAGGAATCACACAGCTATTTACCAAAAGGGCATTTTATTCCAGGTTAAATAAACATAACTTCATATTCATTATTAAATTGATAAAGCCCATAGCCTTTCACTGTAGAAATGTTCTAGTTCAAATTTAGTTCGTTCCAGCCGTTGCTCCACCGACTCCGACATTCCGTCTTTCATAAATCAGCAATGTTCATCCCCCATGGTCTTTGAGGTTCAGCTGCCCCCGCAAACTCTACCGAAAAACCAAAACTGAACTGCGAAGGAATTCCCAAGATTGAAAGAGATCGAGAGCCGCGCCAATTTGTGAGCCGACCTTTTAAACTCCCTGGGCGGGCCATTTTCACGCCCTCAATCACCCTTGATTGGCGAACGTAACAGATCAGGACGCGACTCTCCTCAATTTATTCCCCCTCCATTGATTCTTGGAGACAATAGGCCGGCTCTTCTGATCCCAACTCCGACACTGTAGCTTGCTCACCATCGGGAAAGCTATAAATTGCCCTGTCACATTGACACTGAGGGTATGTCTTCGTCACGATAGGCCGACATTCCTCTTCATTCAAGTTGGTTACGGTCCACATGTGTGAGGGGAACCCATTACAATGAATGCTGTTCACTGGAGCTTCCTTCCAGTAGAAAGTTGAGACTAAAGATAGTCTGGGTATCGCAGAAAGAAAAGGTATGGTGACATCAAAGCTGTTTTCCGAATCAAATCACATGTGTTATCTTCAGGCATTCGAGAGGAATAGCCGGTCTTTTGGGGGAGATACAATGTCCCATCTGGACAGCTTGGTCACCCCGTACGTCAATCTTAAAAAGTATTGTTAAGGAGTGTTCTACTAATGAGCGGACGTTACAACAGGCAAAAAGTTAAAAAGGAGAGAAAAAAGATCGGCTTACGTATTAGTTTGATCGAAGTAAGAATAAAGTAAATTATGGAGTCTATGCAGTAGTTTAAAATAATTATCTCTTTATGGAATCCCAGAAATATGTTACCTGCTTTTACCACAGATTTCTAAACATTCTAGGAATAGTGTTCATACTTAATGAAAAAATGTACTACGATTTTTGGAAAATAGCGTATTAGTTCAGGTATTGTTATTGTCATCTTACATTAAATTTGCATAAATTTCACTGATAGAATGTGATAAGACGCTATGGTTGTTAAGTACATTATCAATAAATATGTAGGAAAGATAGAATTTTCAATAAACATCAGTTTGTAGAAAAATATAAATGAGTTCATCATTTTGCCTTAATCTGGCGAATAATATTAAATCAAAGTTTTTCTACTTATAGAGAAAGAAAGAGAGAGTGTGAAAAAATAAAGATCGAAATAGTGAACAAAATTTAAACAGATATTGATTCATGTATGCGTCTATACCGACGTATTTAATCTTGGCTAAGTCTTTAACAATCTACCTAGTCATTTTGTCTTTTTAAACAAATTTACGATCAATAAATTCCGCTTAGAGCATTTATTTAGTGTTTGAAATCGCTTCTACTTTTATTCAAGTTATTCCGATAAAAGGAAAAGAAGGAAAAAATATCACAGTAATGAAGTAAAAATTTTAACCATATTGTCGAATATTTTGTTTCCCTGAAACAATGCCTATCCCATGATTAATTAAAATGCTTGAACTCTAATAATGCCTCTACACTAATTAAAAGGTAAAAATCGAAAAAGCAATGGAGCAAGCCAAAAAAGAAAAAAAAAGTTAAAAGATAAGAAATAGAAAGGAAGGAAGAGAAAAAAGAAAAAGAGAGATACTTTTTTTTATGCTGTCCCTATCCTGTTGAAGAAATAAACTAACTTCGCTAAGGGTTGCCGCTTCGTTGGCGCCGCCAAATCAAATATCGCCAAGGGCCATTGGGAACTGTTTGGTCAAGTAAATTTGTGGTTGATCGAGAGTTAGGGATATTGATTGGAACGTTATGTTTTGGGAGAGTAATTTTACGCAGATTGTTTGAGATCAATACTAATAACGTAAGAGGTTCAACTTGTGTCACTTCATGCAAGTTTGTTATAAGATTTTTTTCTGTAAATATTTAACGTAACTCAATGGACTTGTTAAGCAATTATTAAAATAATAATTTACACAACCACAAAATAAAGTATATGATAATATAATTGAACTAAAGAATACAATTTATAGAATAAGGCTATATGCATATCTCTTTAATGCGTAAATTATGTTCTCAATAAAAAGAAAACCAACGGAAAACTTCCGCTTAAGTGTCAATTTAAATTGGGTATTTAGGGGGAGGGGGAGAGGTAAGCATGAATCTTATTTTAAATCTCGGATTTTTTTTTTTTTTTTTTTTTTAATTGTGGCTAGGCATTTCCCCAACCACCATTTTGATCATTATGTAAAAGTTTTTTTTTCTTTTCTTTTTTATATTTTACAGTAACTTTTAATTTTGAATTTTGAAATGAATCATTTATTATAAAGTATTTCATTAATCTTTTATGTAGAAATTTATTTTTTATAAGAATTTATATATATAGAACACTAGGTTATCGGAATATGCAGTAGAGGTATCTAAAGTTCACGATTGGAGATAGGGACTCCACTAATATATATCCTAACGATAATAAGCATAAATACAATAATCTGATGAAAAAATCTACTTTTTAATTATTCAATAGAATATTTTCCTGTACTTCTTAAGTTCATGTTGCCACTGAGTTTTAATTTTTTTTTCTTTTTTTAAATTTACATCACACTAAGATATACACGAGTAAAATGAGGTTTTTTTATGTTCATAGCTATTTATCAAATGTGAGAATCAACAAGTTCTCATAGATATGCAAAAAAAGCCTAATTGACTCCCAATATACTTTTTCAGGTGCAATGAATATCTATCAGAAGTTTGTGTTGTATTTCAAAAATTCTTTGGTCAATTCTGAAAAAAAAAAGAATGTTTAATCAACGTTTTGTGTTACGCTGTGAGCAAATCTAGATATTTAAAAAATTAGTCCTCTTGTGTGAGTTTATATTATTTCAATACTTTTAATAGAACTTTTTAAAGAAATATGTTTCTTCGTCTTTATTTTATTTTTCGAAACTATTTATTGATTTGCTTTTTGATATTTGTGAGAGGCTTGCGTCTCTCTCAAGGACATCTAGATGTGTGTGGGGGGGGGGAAAGAAGCAGTCGACACGATCAAATTAATTTTTTATTTATATACCACTTAAAGAACAGACACAATTTTAACTAATAATAGTAAGAGAAAGTCTCCGTGTTAACCGCGAAAGTGGAACAACGACGGTAAACACAAACAAATAGGAGACTATCAAACTTGATCTTTACTTTAATAAAGGATCTAACCCAGCGATACTCAACCTGCGGCCTACTGGGCCTTATGAAGTGGCCCGGTCATGGTCCATTGCTCTGAAAAATTCATTTATTTATAAAAAAAAATTGGTGGAAAATTCTTTGTTAAGAAATCAAATATATCAATTTTGATTTTTACTGTCGATGTCATATGGGTACGAAACTATATTTTTTTCTGATTAGTAATAATAGACAACAATAGAGTAGCGATCATTTTATGAGTGGAACTAATGTTTAACTATCTTTCATAACTTGCAAGTGAAAAATATTCGAAGAAAATAGGTTGTTTGAAGACGATTTGAAAGTTGACTATTTTGTAATGAAAAATAATGATCAGTAATTGTTTGATTAGTCACGAAAGTCCTGTATTTAAAAAATACCAACAAACAGGAATCGTTCAATGACACTTTTCCTCGAAGATCTCCTTCAAGAGGTGTTAAATAGGCCTTCTTGAATAATCTTTACAACAGCAAAAAAGCGTTTTGGCGGTGGTAATGTCACAGTGTAAAAAAAGGCACCCTATGAAATTTGTTATATTATTGGTAGTCATATGAAACTGTTTACCGATGTAGAAATTGTGAAGGAGTGATTCTTAAATTCTTCAAATTTAGAAAAATTCACTGACAAAAATAAAAAATACAAAAAATATTAATTAAAAAAAAAAGCAGAGTAGGAGTTTTGATATTTTGATCAATATGTTCCACAGTTTAAATTTTCTCTATTATCTTGGGGCCCTAAAGCAGTGCTTCTCCAAGTTTCAATACTTGCGACCCAATATTCAATCATAATTTTCATCGCCCCCTGCTTACAACAATTATATATTGAATTCAATGATACTATATTCTGACGCCAAAGCTACAATACCACTATATAAACGTCTTTCCGAAGGACGATCTTTTCTGTGCACTGCTATGCGTAAAATTAAGGCTTTGGCGAAAGGCTTTGCAATGCAAGGCTTTGGCCAAAGGCTTTGGAATGCAATAAAGGGACCTTGACAGTGTATGCGAAGGATATACTTATTTAAGAGGATTTGTTTATTTATTCCTTTTCTCCCCCTTCCTCCGATACATCCACATCCATACGCGTGCCTACGTGGAAAATGGTGGTATTAGGGTGCGAATCGCGTAACTTTTAATCGGCTGTTAAGGGATTAATTATAAACCATACAAATTATCAAGATAAGTGTTAATTTGTGTATACAAATTTATCTATGACACGACCATGGGGGGGTCATTGGTAATTATTAACGTTGTTCTTAACTTAGTATTGATTAATTAAATACATTGCGCTGTACTGATACATGTATAAGTGTATTATATCAGTGTAAATGTGTATTTTATTTTTTTATTTCCTCAGAATGTATTGTGTTTGTTTACTTTCAGTAAATTAATATATTTTTTTTAAAAAAAGTAATCTTTTGTTTTGGACTTTTAAATATGCTCGTGCCCCCCTTGTAGAGTTATTCCGCCCCCTTAAGGGGGTGCGCCCCACAGTTTGAGAAACACTGTCTTAAAGTACTTCTCTTCCCCTCTCCTCCATTAATCCTCCTGTTGCGACCCAGCGTGAAACAGCCATCATATGTATGCAGCCAGCGTGAAAAAGTTAACATATGCATGTGGCCCAGCAGAAAACAAGGTTGAGTTCCCTGATCTAACCTATCATCCGATATATCTAATATGAAATCAATTTTATTGAACAATCGTCACTTTAAAGTTTCCTCCTGATAAGAATCAAATCACTATAATTCTAATATACTTTCAGCAGCAATCTCACCTGACTCGAGTCAATCTTCTCTCCTCTCTCTCTCAAGCTAGAAAACCTCAACTATTTATACTAAGTTGATCTACATATCACGCGATTCTCTTCTTCCGAAGCTTTGGTTGTGAATAACGCGAATTGATAGCCCCAAAGATTTCCCAAGAGGATTACTTGGGAAAACACGTTTAGATCCGTCACATATTGACTTAAATGTAATTTTAGTAAGTACTTTCAAATGAAAAGGACTTATGTACTAGATAACTTTCTGCAAGTAATAGTACTTACATATGTGTTAGCAGTATATTACTAAAACAAATAACTATTTTAATATATTTGGCATAACTGTCCGTATGTGATGTTTCGTTACAAATGACGTAACATACCAACTGAATTGCTAAAATTCTTAAATTTAGTACTTTTGCTAACACTATTTTTATCGCTATTTTTGTATATAATAATATTATCTGCTACAATATAATAAGAGTATTTTAATAATTCATATTTCTCTCCTCAGTTTTTATTCTTCACATAAAATAAAGAATAAAAAATATTATATAAGTATATATATATATACTTAGAATAGTGCCAAATATTAAACAAAGATTATGGTTCGAAAACTTTTTTATAGGTTCATTTAGATCATATTATCCTTATGGTTTGAATGTTATCTGGAAAGGTGAAAGTGTTTTACTAACTTTTAAACAAAAATCCGAAGTTTCATTATATATTCCGAATTTTGATAAATCTATTGATAATAGTAATAATATTGGTTTAGCAAGAATTTCAAGAGCTAAACGTAGAAAAAGAGTTACTAGAGACATGTCAACCCTCAAGAATTCTATGTTAGAATTAGCTGTTAAATTTGATGATAACTACAACACAGGCTTAATTAAATCGTTTATGTTTGGCATGAATAAAACTGAAATTAAAATTATGACAGATATTTTAAGCAGATATAAATTTCGGGATTCTCATGGTATGCATATGATTCGAGACCTTAATAACTATTTAGTACAAAAAATGAATATTAAATTAGATGCAAGTGAAAATTACTCTACAGAATATTGTACATTATTATCTATGAATATATAAATCCTTTAACAAAATTAATTATTCAAGTATATTTCAAAAATATCAATCCTTTTTTCCTATTAAAAATATTATTATTAAAAAGGCTTTCAAATACAACAAGAAACTTGGTAGATTTATATTTAATTATAATCAAGTCTCGGAGCTCCTAAGTTCAGAATCATGTAAATGCAATCTATATCGAGACTATATTGATGATTATCATCAGCACGTTGTCACAGGAGACCTTAGCATCGTGAAAGATGATTTGTTAAGAAATTTTATGGAAAAAGGTACCGGTTTTAGACTGATGATCACAAAAAATAAATCTAACGTTATGAAACAAATCATAAAAGATTTAGATAAATTCTAGCTTAAAATTGCAATTAAATACGGAATGCCAATTGAAGCTTTCAATCAATTTAGATCTTATGTAGCAACAGAAATTCGGGAATTAGATTTCACTGTTGAAAATGAAATTATGTATAAAGATCTTAAATCATCAATAGAAAATATCCAAAATGACTTCGTGATTACATATGTTGATAAGGTCTCTGCTAATTATGCCATAATTTGTAAATACTTTTACCGTAAAATATTAAGTAACCACATTTTAAATAATAATTCATTTCAAAAATCAGTTCACAATAATAGAGAAGATGATAATCGTCTTTTAGCTTTGAACAAAAGACTGAATATTCATCTAAATATTAAATATCCAAGTATTTTTTTAACACCAAAATTTCATAAAAGCCCTATAAAATTCCGTTGTATCACTAATGGATACAATGCATATATCACGAAGTCTGGGAAGATCTTACAATCTCTTCTTCAAAATCTAATTGATAACTTACAAAACACGGCAATAATTAAAAATAGCTTAGAGATTGCTAGAGTTACTAAGGATATGTTAATTTTTTCCATGCATGGCTTTGATTTCGAGGACCCTTTTAATTCTATAGATATTGACGATATGATTAAGGTTCTACAGTTAATTTATGATAAATATGAATTATATACTTCAATGAAAAAAGAAAAACTTGATATTATTGTTGACCTCGTATTAAAAGAAAATTTCATTGCATTTGATCAGAATCTTTATAAACAGATCAAAGGATTACCTCAGGGTGGTCCAGCTAGTAATTGTTTAGCGAACCTATATTTACATTTTTTTAAATTGATCATGTTGTAAATGATTCTTACTTGATTTATCGTTATATATAGATGATTTAATAATTTTTGGTAAAAATAGTGAATACAAACCAAATATTACATTCTACCCTGATTATCTCAATCTCCTTAAAACTAACTTCAACTCTAATAGGGTGGAATTCTTGGATTTAGACTTGCATCTTATTAACAATAATGTAGTCAGTAACATTTTTGACAAAAGAGATTCGTTTAAGTTCCATATAATTAAAATTCCTGTCTGGAAGAGTAACTTGCATATATCAATTTACAAAAATGTCATTTTGAATTTTTTATTTAGAAATGATAACTTAACTACCCACAAAATAGATAAATACAATAATATAAAAAAAAATTCAATGTTGTTTAGATCATGAATACTCTTTTAATTTCTTAAAAACTTATATTCATCACAAATACATTAACCGTCTTGCTACTTCGAATTCCAAAACCACCACACAACAATAGGATTTCAAAGTCAGCATATTAGTGGTCTCTTGCTGTGAAGATTATATCATAACACTCATATCACAGTTTACATTTTTTCCACACACATCTTGAACATCTTACACATTGTTGACAACCAACCAAATTAGAGCCTAGCAAATTTACATTTTTGACAATCAACCAATTCAAATTCTACCATATTTGATTGTCGTCTTTTTTGATATCTGTCTTTGCTGGCTGGTTTAAAAGTTAGCTCAAAAGATGTGTTTATGTATATTCGAATTTTTTAACGTGGTGAATAATTGATTTTCATTGATGTCAAGACGCTTGAGTCTCTTCGTAAAAGCTCTGTGAGTAAAGAAATTTTGTTAAATTATTTTTTGAAAAATACTTTTCTTATGTAATTGTTTTAGCATTTTTCTACTTTTCTTACGTAATTATTTTGCGATTTTTCTACATTAAGAGTTTGGGAGAGTTTGTTACATAATAGTAGTGAGTGGTTTTATCATATTCTCTGAGTTTTCCATACTCTGAATTTTTGTTTATTTTATTTTATTTGGTTTTTCCTACCGAGTTGCAAAGGGGGAAGGTTGGCGCCTTCAAACTAGTTTAACCCCACTTATTCGGTCCTAAGTCCGAAATTTCTTTCTGACTAGTTAGGTTCATCTTTTTTGTAGTTTCTTTTTTTATTTCTCTATAATTTTGTTCTTCATGCTCAGCTTTTATATTTTTATTACGCTATTTCTTGTTATGCTCATTATCTATTATTTCTTGTTTTTGATATATAATACATATTTCTTTCATATATATATATATATATATATATATATACACATGCAGTCGAACCTTAATTTAACGAATTCATCAGGACCGAACAATTAGTTCGTTAATTCGGGGTTATTCGTTATATCGGGATCGAGAAAAAGTACAAATTTTTTCACTTATCTTTTGGAAATTCTAAAATAAGTATCTACACAAAATATATCCATTGTTAGAAGTTATACACTTTTTATTTGATGGCTAATAATACTACACTGCTGGGCAATTGCTAAGGACGGATCACAAATTGCTATGTAGCATAACTTTAAGCGAGACATGAGGCCTAGTAGGATAAAATATAGTTGCCACACTGTTCAGACATTAGAATAAAGAATATTTATTGTTCTGGAAAGCGCAAAAGCTGTGAAACATCTGAAAGAAAAAAAAATGTTCATTTGATCTGCGTACGGAGAAATGGAACAATGCATCTAAAAGTCAGCAGGCACCTTAAAGAAAGGTATCAGTACGGGATATGTCCACCGTGGAGTGTGATGCAACATTCCACACGTCGTACCATACTTTGCACAACATTATCCAGCAGCTGTTGAGGCAATTTATCCCATTCCTCTGTGAGTGCACGGATGAGGGTGTTCTTGTTTGTCGGAGGATAATTTCGACCAGCAACTTGCCTCCCCAAAGCATCCCACACATTTTCAATGGGGTTTAGAGCTGAAGAACGCGCTGGCCATACGAGACGTTGAATACCCTCGCTGTCTAGACAATCCTGAACAGCGAGTGTTCGATGACATGTTGCGTTGTCGTCCATAAAAACAAATTTATCACCGACAGCACCACGGAAAAGACGAACATGAGGAAGTAGAACTTCATCAATGTATCGTTGGCCCGTCATAGTCCCATTCGCAACCACATGTAGGCGCGTGCGGCCATTGATCATGATGCCGGCCCACACCATGATACTGCATGTCGGATATCGGTCCTTTTCCTGGATATTTTCTGGACGATAAGCAGTACCACTCTCGCGCCAGATCAGTTGGCGTCTACAATCCGATGACAGACTGAACCTTTTCTCATCTGAGAATAGTACGCATGCCCAGTCCTGTTCAGTCCAATTGTGATGCTCACGACACCATTGCAAACGGGCAGTACGGTGCTGTCTGGTCAATGGGACACACACAACAGGTCTGCGTGCGTATAGTCCTCCTCCCCTCAAACGTCTGGCAACAGTTTTTCGGGAGATCTGCTTTTCTGAGGCAGCAAGAAACTGATTTGCCACCTGCTGAGCTGTGGTGCCTCTGTTCCTTTTTGCTGATAGGACGATATATCTGTCTTCTGCAGGCGTCGTACTTCTAACACGACCTCCCCCGTGCCGTCTACTACACATTCCAGTAGTTTTAAATGACTTCCACAGCCGTGAAACAACGCCGTGAGCGATGTCGAACTCCCTGGCAACATTTGTTATTTTTCGCCCTTCTTCGATCTTTCCAATAATTCGGCCACGCATAAAATCATTTATGTGATGTCGGGAAGACATGGCAAAAATTTTAAGTTTGTCTATTAAATCTTTTCTGTAAAACTTTGACTTGAAACAACAACTGTCCACACGCGTCAAAACCTTTAAAGCTCTTATGAACGCTATCACGTGATGAACAGACGTGGGAAAAAAAATTGCATACTCATACTTCTTCTTACTAATATCCCGCACTTATTCTAATTTTCCACATTTTGCTTCCTTTCATTTTGTGGTTGCTATGGATGATAGTGTTATCCGTCCTTAGCAATTGTCCAGCTGTGTATTAGGGAATTATTAGGCACCAGCTAATTGGAAATTTTAAAATATTGACTAATAGATGCTGGATAGTCTTTTTGCTTCCTAACTCGAAAGAGTTCCTTTTCGATTTTATTCAGAGAAAAAAATACTGCGTGATTTACATCCTGCTGCATGATGTATGTTTTCACAGTTTCTAAACACTTTAAAGCATTAGAAAATGTAACAGTTTTTATAGGAGTCTCTATTGTCAATTTCTACATCAAAGTCACTACTCATTGGCTCGGACAAATCAACAATTTCCTCAATTTCAATTGCACAGATAGGTCATCAAATGTAACATAATCTTTAAAATCTAAAAATATTCCCTGCGTTGTGGAGTGGGAGGAGATCAAGAAATTACCTGTTCTGCTCAAAATTCACGATAGGTTACAGTCATGACTCATCTACACCTGTAAAATCTAACATAAATAATGGTCTGAATTCTTTCCCGTCGAAATTTGAGGCTTACAAGAAATGTTTTTTTCTGTTCTAAACAAAAAAAGGTATGTTGTTTGAAAATAAATCAATATTTTGATACAAAGTAATGAAAAAAATTTCAGCTGTTCAAATAATTCGTTGATTCGGGATTTATCCTTCGTTAAAAGGGTTTTCGCCTTCATTTGAATAGAGGAAAGAGAAAAATTCGTAAATCGGGGTCCGAATGTACGAAGAATTATGAAAAAAAAAAGAAAGAATTTAAATGTTAACTTTATTGAAAGGATTGAACAATTCCGAAGCTACCTGCTTTTGCTTTTTTATTATTATTTTACAAAATTTAAAAATAAAAAATTTTCAAAAAATTAGCTCTTATTCAATTCAATTTTCGGAATTTTTAATTTAAATTTTCCATCGGTTGATGGAACAATCATGGGCCCACCCTTAAATTTAATTAAATTTAAAATTTCTGATATAGTTATGAGAATGTTGGCAGAGTGTGGTTGTAGGCTAGATATACTTTTCGTTTTTGACTTTTAACAGTTCAAAGTGAACCATTTCAAATACAGTACAGTCCCGCTAATCCGAACACGGCTAATCCGAACGGCTCCGCGGAAAAATTTTTATAATTTTAAGGACGAAAAAATCGGTGAATATTTCATTATAAAACAGTATAAACCTTAATTCAAAACAGTTCTTTATTTAATATTCACGCACTGTACATCAAGTTATGGTACAAATTTTAAAATGGAATAAACTACAGAACAGAACCACAAATGTTTAGTATGAAAAATTGTACAACATAACCCGTACTCTCAGTTCAAATAGTGATTTCGCTGTTACTTCGGCTAATCCGAACAATCACGTAATCCGAACAGGGGTCGGTCCGATATTGTTCGGATTATCGGGACTGTACTGTACGACTTTTTACAAGGGATAGTGAAAATCTTCCATTAAGGTATCTGACTACGTTTGGTGAGTGAGTGAGTGAGCTTAAGGTTTCATGGCGCATGAGCCAATTTTGGCTAAGCTGCGCCAAACAACGTTTTAAATTTGTGGTCTAGACGGGAAAAGAAGAAAAGATGAAATGGAATGACAAGAAAGAGGGTCAAAAATAGAGAAGGATCACTAGGGCACCCGGATTCGTTAAGCCCGTGTTTACCAAATATAGTAAACCCCTTGGGAAAATAGGAAAACATCACTAGGATACCTCGGGATTGTGACACCCGTACTCACCTAAAGAAGGTGAACCCCCTGAGGTGCCGACTACGTTTGGAGCCGTGGTTTTGCAAAAGCTTATAAATGGATAATATTTATGATCTTTAGTGTCACTTAGATTAGAAAACGTATATAAAATTGTTTTAAGACGATCATTGTAAAAAATTATTTAAGCACAATTTTTGACAAAAAAAAATGAACGTAAAATGACCGATTTTCAAAACATTCTCCTCTTATGAAAATGCTTCTATTATAATAATATTTTGCCTGTATATATCTCAAACCTCTGTACAGAGGCTGAACTAGAATTTTTGAAATATATAACTTAAAAGTCGATTTATCCGTATTTTATTACAACAGAGGGGAGAAATTTTAAGAAAAAAAAATGGCGATAATTATTTCAATTGGTGGTAACTCTGAAAATAATGTGAATTTTTCAAAATTCCTAGTTCTGACTCTCTGGAGATGGCTTTACTTTATATAAGCAAAATATTATTATTACAGAAGAATTTTTAATAAAATGAGAACGTTTTGAAAAAAGGTTATTCTAAGTAAATTTATTGCCAAAATACTGTATTTAAATAATTTGTTTTGTCATAATGTCCTTAAAATAATTTTATGTGTGTATTCAAATCTAAGTGACACCAAATATCATGAAAATTATACATTTATGCACTTTTTTAAAATCGTGGTTCCGAACGTAGTCGGATACCTTAACGAAGCGAGCAACAAGGAAAATGATTATTGGGAAGTAACAGCAACGAAATGAACACTTTAAACGTGACTCTTTCTTCTGATATGCTCGTGTTATTGGGGCCCTTATTATAGCTCAACCGACCGTGTATAGAAATAAGGAGTGTCGATTTCTTCCCTTTGACTGAGAGTATAATTATAAAGTTCAATGAGAATAGAATTCCTCTGTTCTTGAACATTTTAAAATTACAGTTACAAGCTTAATGAGTCTTATTGATTTCGATTTATGACCCTCGAGTAAATATTTAAATATAGTAATTTTATGGATTGGAAAAATAAAATTTATAAAATTATTATATGAGAGAAATGTTACTATAAGAATAAATTAAATATGCTGTTCTAATTCTATACTCTATTTCTACTATGCTAATTCTATGCTACTATTTTAAATGTTATACAAGAATAACTTAAATGTTATGTAACCATTTTCTCGATCTTATTGAAATTATAAATTATCCAGATATTTACGTTTTCACTAATCGTATGTGTGTGAACACACTTGCACAATGGAGCTGATGTTATTCTTTATTTCCATTTCATGACTGTCTGACTATCCAAGATTCATTCAGTTCAACTATTCATAAGAATAATTTTTAAATAATGCTCCTTATAGTTAAAGTATCCGATTACCCTAAAATCATAATTTTTTATAGGCCATCTTATTAGATTAATAAAAATACGAAGGTTTTTTTATTTTCCATTCACTAGAACAAAAACTACAAGTGTTTTAGTAAAAGCAGATGCCATAACTTTATACAAGATGTTAAATTTTAAAATACGTTTCATTCAAAATGTGTTTTTTTTTCCGAAAAGCTCAAACGAGGACAGCGATTGCTCAAAAAGTTTTGAAAATAATTTGCTGAAATTTTTTCTGTATATTCTGTATAACAGTAGAATTGTTTTGACCAGAAGATTCATCAATCACTGTTTTATTTCAAAAGTTACAGTCCTTTATGTGAATATAATCGCTGTTTTTAAGCCATTTCATATAATCTCTAGGATAAAAGTGCTCTAACTTTGGAAAAATTAAAATATCCTGAAGGTCATCTCAAACATGAATAACAAAGTAGCACATCAAAATTGAAAAATTGAGAATTTGTTCATAAAATTTTGGTACAGAGCGGGACCCATTTATGTAATTTTTTGTGCATTTTCACCAGTTTTTTCCCATTTCAATACTAATACATTTTTTTTTCTTTTTTAAATTTTATCATTTTTTCCTTAAAATATACTAAATAAATCTAGAAATTACAAAAAAAACTCCATATCTCCATTTTTTCAAAAAAAAAAGTAAACGGATACCTTAATGAAGAAAGTAGAATCCAAACAACAATTATATCAATAGTTCTCGTTAACAAGCACTGATTAATTAATTAAAGGATTCAATGATATGTTAACGTATAACTCAAAAAAGTGAAATTTATCAATTCATAAATTTATCAAAAATTTTCTTACCAAAAAAACGTCATGAATTTTTGAAAACGTTTTGCTGTACGTCAACAAATAGATCCTCATAGCATCCCTAATTCTTTTCGCATCTCCATACTTCTTAGTATAGACTCTTCACTTCACTTCAATGATTTATGTTTTCCATGAACTGGTATTTTTTTAAAAAAAAGTTATTTATTACGAAAAATATCGTATTTGCTCGAATCTAAGCCGCCGCACTTTTTTCCATTATTAAAGCTACTGAAAATCGGGTCCTGCTTAGAATTGAATTTTAAAAAAACTATGTTAGATGGAGCAAAATTAGAGCAATTACTGGTTCTAAATTATTTTACACTATTTTTCATTTTCTACAATCGAGAATTTGAGGTGCGTTTTTGATTCGAGTAAATACGGTATTTAACTTTTTTAATAGGAAATAAGTTTATTATTTTAAATTCTTTTAAGCTAAGGAACATGTGGTATCATCTTAGAATAGAGAATTTTCCACAAACGGAAAACAAATACTTGTTTTTCCCCCCTTTGATTATCAAATATATCTATTTTATTTTTTGTTAATGTTTTTCTACAAATTTTTTTTATTTGTGTTTATTATGTATATTTAGATGTCTGTTTAAATCTGATATCCCGGAACTCTCGAGCGAAAGTTTGAGATTATGTATGCCGATAATATTCACGACATGATTATCTAGAACAAATGCTTCCAAGATTACATGGAATAAAATCCTTTTGACTTCCTTATAAAAGAACAGAGAAGTGTGAAGAAAGTTCTAAGAAGGGGCAATTGCTCCATAAGAAGAATGGTGGTTCCGTCTAACGGCAAGCGAATGGAGTGTTGGGTTCCCCGAAACCGTTCTTAGTTGCTACAGCAACACCTAGAAAAGCTTATCTCCCGTTAATTCCTGCTAACAGGACTGTTGGCGCAGTACACAAATAAAGTCTTTCCATGTGTAAACTTTCCAGAAAACTTTCAAAACAACTCTAGCATTTATTTAATTTTAACTGAAGGTATAATCTTGTAATTTTTTTAACTTTAAATTTTTTTAATATCTTCACTACTAAAGGGAAAGCAAGATCATTTAAAATTCAACGCCAACCTATTCTGATGAGATGAAGATTTCAACACGAAATCAAGGGCTCAAATTTATTCGTCAACACTTGGTTTGTGGAGCTTACGGCACTTTTCAGAACGCTAGAGCAGTGTTTCTCAAACTGTGGGGTGCGCCCCCCCCCCTTGGGGGCGTGAAAACTCTACAAGGGGGACGCGAGCCTATTGAAAAGTCGTGAACAAAAGATTATTTAAAAAAATTATTAATTTACGGAAAGTAAACAAACAAAATACATTCTGACATAATAAAAAAATGAAATACACATTTACCCTGATATATTACACTTATAAATATATCACAGCTACACAATGTATTTTATAATTAATTAAACAATTCTAAGTTAAAAACCAGTGACCCCATGGGTTTGTCATATATATAATTTATAACAAAAAATAACACTTATCTTGATAATTTTTGTACGGTTTATAATTAAGCCTTGATTGCCGATCATAAGTCTCGTGATTCGCTTCCAAATGCTAACCATTTTCCACGTAGGCACGCGTATGTGATGTATTGGGGGAGGGGAGGAATAAAGGCGCAAAAATAATCTGGAATAAGTAAATCCTTCGCAAACATTGTCAAGGTCCTTTTATTGCATTCCAAAGTCTTGGAATAATTTTACGGATAGCAGTGTACAGAAAAATCGTACTTCGGAAAGACGTATATACATATGGAGAAATAAAGGCTTTGGCTTAGAGAAACGTTTATATACACGAGGTGGGGGGGAGCTTAAGAGGTTAAAGTCGTATCGTAGTTTTAGCGTCAAATGATAGTATTATTGAATTCAGTACATTGTTATTGTATGAGGGGGGCGATGAAAATAATGATTGAATAGTGGGTCGCGAGTATTGCAACTTTGAGAAAAACTGCGCTAGAGAAATCAGAAAGTCAGAAATGTCTATTCACTCCAAAACGACAAAGCTATCGTTAAGTTGAAACTATCGGACAGTCATTTTGGAATGCCACAGCTATCGAAGCGTCGGAGCTATAGATTCTTTTTTGGAGTTATCACAACTTTCTGTGGAGCAGTCGCCTCAGAAAATATTTATTCGTTTATTTTTTTATATACATGAAATGTGTTACAGAGTAGATAACGTGTAAACTAACTGAATTTCTAATTTATTTCAAGATCAATAGTTTTTCATTATTTTTCTTTACATTTTCCCATATCAATTCAGCAATTTGTTATGGTCCCGTACTTGTGGCTGGCGTGTCATCAGTTCGAGCCCAGAGCCACTGAAGATCCGTCGTCAAGAGGGGCTGGTGAATATTAAAACTGTCGATGTCCTCCCATTGGCATAGAGTAGGAGTTCAGAGAGGTGGGGATGCCTTTTCATGTTTCCTCATCGTCACTGGACCAAGGTTCAAAATTACGTGATCTGTTGCCAATAGCTATCGTATTAATTCATAATGCGATATTCATATACATTCACTCACTCACTGACTCAACAGTTTGGTTAAATTTGATTTGAGAACATTCATTGCTCAGGAGTTGAAGATGGTAATAGTGTTGACTAAAATTGTGTTCCTATCAGTTCTGTAATGACAAAAACATATTCCATCTCTCTCTCATTATTCATTCTTCCATATTCCATCATTTTTTAAAAAATTTACTACTTTATCATCCTACTAAAAGTAATTATTTGTTACCTATTGTTGTTCCCGTCGTATCTTTTGTTAATTTAAAACAACAAATTTTTGTGAAACTTTTACTTTTGTGGAAGTTAGGAGAGTGGTCAGAGCCAGATTAGATGCCGTCCTTGCCATTTGACCGTCGTTCAAAATTACGAGGTCCGTTGCCACTAACCTTCGTGTTGCTTATTGTGCGACGTTAATTAACATTCAATCACTCAATGTGAAAATAATGTGTTCAAAATAAACAAAAATATATTTTAAGTTTTATTTTAAAAAAATTATATATTTATATTTTTACATTTTTTTTGTGCATTTTACTTATATTTTTGAATCTTAAGAATGATTGTTTTTCCAATTAACTTGCTCAAAACGTGCAAAACATTTTTTTTTAAAAAAAAGTATTTATCAAAATTTTTGTATGTAAAATATTATAGAACACCGACTTTACCTATAAATGTGGAAAATCGAAGAATAACTTTATCAATCATTACTGAACAATTATTCTTTAATATTTTTCCAAGGGGAATATTCGTATTAGTTTTTATTTTTAATCGTTGACTTGTATCAAATTTAGCCTGTGAAATCACGAACGGTTTATGTAAATACATGAAATGAAGGGGAAACTAATCTGTTTCGAAGCTTATTATAAAAAGAAAGAGTGTTTCTAAGATAGAGCTAAATGCTCGGAAGCGTGAAATATTTACTATCCTTTATGGACGATGTTGGGAGAAAGAGTAAAATCACCGTCTTTCTCGAATACCGCCCACGCGTTCCTAAAATGACAGACATTACCCATTTGTAAGCGCCTTCACAACCTTGCTTGAGGGTTTGATGCAGATGTTTTTTCCAAATCCAATAGAGATAGAGAGTCGGTGCTATTTATTTCAACGAACTACAATAATTTAATATATTTAAATTTGTTTTTATTTTGTAAATGATTTGCATAAAACTTTTTATTTATGGAAATGAGCAGAACTGTTTATGTTCCGTGATTATCCTTTTTCAAAACTAATCTAACTTTAAAAAACATAATTTCCTTCCTTTTTACCTTTATTTAAATTTCTTGTCACATAGATGTATTTTTAAAAATTTGCGTTTTTATTTATAATTGTGTTTCCTAGTAAATAATAATGATGTGAATTTTTCATATTCTTAATAAAAATTTATAATATTGTGATACTTACATTAAACTTTTTCTAGAAAATCAGCAAGATGTATCTGTTTCTAAGGGACTCGAAATTTTTATTTAAATGTTTCTGAGGTTTTTTATGTCTCACAATCTAATACTTAAACTAATTATGAATAACTATTGAGCAAATTATCTTATTATTTGAAAAGCACTTAAAATATACGATTTGTAATGCTCATAAGAACTGCAATTTCTTTCCTAAATGGCGTCATTCAAATTAAATTCACCGTAGAATTTTTTTCTGCATTGAAAATAGTGTTATCTTGAAAATATGGCTACTCGAAATAATAATTGACAAATTTGAAAATAATACCAAATGTATATATATAATTTGCATCGTCTAATATACTTCACAAGTAATATTTATCGTAGAAAAAAATATTCATACTATATAGACTCGGGGAATATGTTGCAAATGTACTAGGGCCAGGGGTGCATACAAGGGGGGGAGGGGTCCCCCCATAGCCCTTGGTTTTTTTTCTATTGATTATAATCTTATGCTTGTAGTATGTAAAGTTTTAGTAAATATTTGTTATTATACTCTTGTTATAGTATTTGTTACTCAATAATTAATTTTTTACTGTTTTTTGTTCCCAAAAATTAACAAAATCAAAAGAATATGTTGGGGGGGCGTATTGGAACATGATACAAGAATGGGGGACTTCCAACCCTGGACCCCTCCCCCTTTGAAAATTTCTGTGTGCGCCTCTGATTAGAGTCACGAAATAAAAAATGCTTTAGATCATGGATTGTATTCTGAAAGTAATAGGGTATTATAGCATATATTTAAAATAATTTCAAATATAAAAGGATAATTGAAGCCTACTAATACTAACAAAGCCTATTTGGTTTGGTGTAACAAATTGTGGTGAACGCCGGGCAGGACAGTTGTTGTCCAATCATCGACCAAACATATTCCATAGACTAGCGATTCTTAAACTTTTCTTCCCCGCGGCGCCTCTTTATGTATCCGCCTGACATCGCAGACCCCAAAATTTTTGAACACCCTTTCCTGACTTCCAACACATGGCTGGGTGATTTAAAGGTTCCTCAATAATCCTGAGACTGCCTCTATCTACTCTATGTACTTATACAAACTTTTTTCGCGCTTCTTTTTTTCCCTTGAAAAAAAAAAAAAAACATTAAGCTTCTAATCAAAAATATTACAAAACATTTAATGAGACCCCTTGGAGTCCGTGGACCTTAGTTAAAGAGCCACTACCATAGACGACAGGTCAGGGAAACTATCAGACTAAGGTGGCATTGTAATCTGATGGGTGAAGAAAATTTATTTTAATTTTTTTATTAACGTCACTCTCTAAAGCAAAATGAGAGTTATTGGTGACGTACCTCAAAATTTTGAATCTCGATCATCTAACAAGGACGATACCTGAGAGAGAGAGTTGGCATTCCACTCTTCTAACTTGCATACCACGCCCATGTAGGGACTTGGGGCCATGTCAGATGTAACGAGCACCAATCCTCTGCACGGCGGCTCTTCAGTGAATTCTGAATTCAACAACGCCGACATCGAGCTCACGACCATGACTATTTGGCTACCGTGGCCCTATATGGGAAATAGTCTTATTATTGCGATCCACTTGTGGTTGCATAGTCTGGTTGGAATACGGACATCGGCAACCGTAAATAACGGTAAAGAAGGACAGCTGGCTGCAAAAACTTCAATATAAAAATATTGTGAGCGATTTCCCCCTGAAGTCGATCCCTCACTGCGCTGCCTACCTAAAAGTGTGGTAGGAAACGAAGTAGGACCAGAAATTTCCATTATAATTAGTATTTATTTTTACTCACGCACACTAATCAACAACAAGTTAAACCACAAGTGAATGTCCTAGGAGTGATATAGAGAAAGCAATAAACCCTAAGTGAAAAAGCGCAAGTACTCGATTTAATTTAACCTAATTTATCTTTGACTATAAATTTTTTCCCTATCCACTAATTTAGTATAGTGGCGAACTGCGTTCTTAACTTAAGCTGTGAAAATCAATTATATCTCACCTTCGTAACGCCCGTAACAGTTTCTTAGCTCCTTCTATCTTACAGTTACAAAACTCTGAAACAAATCTACATATCAGGGTTTCTTCTTGAGAGGGATTGCTGTGAATTAAACGTGAATGCTAGCCCAAAGATTCCCCCAAGAGTATTAATTATAAGATTCCTTGAAGATCCGTCACAAGATTGCTGATCATTATTACAGATAACGCGTACTTATAGAGGTATCAGAATCCCCAAACCAGCATGCCAGGTACACAGCCAGTAGCGCACTGTTGAAGACAATAGCTAAGCAACCTCTCTTCGTGGTGGTTCCAGATTCTAATCCGACTCTATCGTGGTGTTGGAAAGAAAAACATGATTCTTCTGTAAAAACGATGTCATACCATTCGGTTGCCTACATCCTACACATTTAATGTATCACTGCAAACGAAAATGCTGGTGATTTTGAGACCGTGCTAATCTCAGCAATGGATACCTTGCGAGATATTGCACTCTGCTCCAAATAGCATTGAATGGGACCTACACGGTATAATAAATCGTATTTGCTGATTACGATTCTTGATGTGGTGGAGCGATCAATCACTGTCATGCACATAATATACCTGTCATCACTTCTAGAAGTGTGACAAGGCGGATTCAATCTGCACGAACGAAAATTGTCCCTTCCAGCATCCATTGATTATAGATCCTCATCACGGTAGCTTGTTAACGGCGAACATGATCACAGATTTCTTTAGTAGGATAAATCCACTTTCTCTCTACGGGCAACAACTCTACTTTTATCAAATTCAGAAACGTAACTGCATGAGCACGTTTTATTCTTCGGGAATCGGGAATATTGAAACTACCCACGACCAACTGCATAAAAAAGCAATTCTGGTGCCTCAAAATGGTATTCTGTTCCCAATTTATATAGTACTCTAGTTATACTCTACTGGTAGGCACATCCGTGATGTGAGCAGTGGTGTAGCTATGTAGCCAAAAGCCCTGATGCTAAAAAAAATGAGGGCCCTATCTCTTTCTTGTTTGCACTTAAGCACACCACTGGGTTTCCTTATTTTATTTTTGTTTTCATCCCTGATATTAGTTTTATAATTTATGCAATACATTTCATATGTGCTTGAGTTCTTACTGACCTTAAAAGGATGGAGAAACGTAATGCTACGCTACAAAACGTCGTTGGGGAATCCCTGGTTATTTATTTGGGAGGGCTCAACTCACCCTCCAGAGGGCTTAGAGATACAAAATGATCCACCGAGTTAGACAGAAAATTATACAAAAAAAATGAACAAGAAAATATAATACAGTATTATTATAGTTGTTTTAAAAAAAAAAACTTGCACGCGTGGCAAAAGAGCAGGGGGGCAAAATTACATCAGTTTATTGCAGATACGAGAAGAGTGCGAAATATTGAAACAGAAAACTAGCTTACTATAAATCACATTGTTTTTAAAAATAGAATATAACTATATAGGAAGAAATTGCTTTCTGTGTAGGTTTTTTAAGATGTAATATTACGTATGGCAATATTTTCTATGGAACTTTCAAATAACAGTTTATGGAAAAGTGAAAAAAATTGAAAATAATATAAACTTTTTTCAATAAGTAAAGTTCATAACACAAAACAAACAAAGGAAAGAATTTAAGGGGAATTCCCTACAAGTTCAAAATTACTTTCAACTGAATTGCCATTATCATAGTTATATTGCAACCTTTTATATTTATATCTTAAATTTAGAAGAAACTATCGCAAGTTCGGCTTGATTGGTGGTCAGGGTCTAAGGGCCCGCCTGAGCTTGAGGGTTCTAGTGGACGGCACCGCCTAGCCAGTTGGTAGCTACGCCACTGGATGTGCATCTAGGCTGAAATGCTAATTATTTGGATGTCCCACCGCGGTATACGTTCGATGAAAATTCGACGAAAGCTCCTTCCTGCTGTAACGTAGTAACCTCTGGTTTAATAAAATTTCTAGGTTATACGAGATGGATCACACAGCTGTAGAAAAATTACTTTTCTTACAATTTTGAATCTTGGTAACAAGTTTCTTTAGACTTACATATACTATGCAATACTGTCGTCGAGCAGGCTCTTTCCGTCTGATCTCGTAACGTCCGAATTCTCCAAATTAGTCAAGCAAAAGTTTACCTCTTTTTTGCACCTTCCTCGCAGGTTCCCTCTTCATTTTCCAATTCGTCTTTTAAAACCGACTGTCCCGTGCCTCTTGTATTCCTGATTGGAAGGAACATGGACTTACACATGACACCCTCAGATTATGTCCCAAACACCATTGATTCTTTTGAGACAAGCTCCTGTCTTTCCCATGCTCATTTTGTAGCCACATGTCGAAAGTCATATGGATGGGCTATAAATCGATATGTTACTTAGACGCATACCACGCTATTTCTGGCATATCCCTCCTCTCATTAGCAGTCCATCCTTTTCACACATGTGTAGTAGGGCCGCGTGTTAAATTAAACAAATGTGCAACTGACACAGGTGTTGCCTATCTATTTCCTGCTTGCCATGCAGTGCGCCTTTTTGCCTGGGGTGCCGGAAAACAAAAAAAGGGGGGAAGACAGCTGGTTAACTAAGAAGCTACGTTACGCACTGCATTGTGTTTCATTTCGGATTGCCACGAGTGTATAGCGTAAATAGAAGTTTAAGTGTGAAATAATTCATATAATATATATCCATTTATATATATATATATATATATATATATATATATATATATATATATATATATATATATATATATATATATATATATATATATATATGTATGAATATATATTCATATATATATAATATATATATATATATATATATATATGTATGAATATATATTCATATATATATATATATATATATATATATATATATATATATATATATATGTATGAATATATATTCATATATATATATATATATATATATATATATTCATATTATATTCATATATAATAATTCATATATAATTCATAGATCTTTCTTACCGTTCGACTATTGTTTAAAAATTAAATGCTTAGATATGACCAATTATTCTTTTACGAAATTAATTGAAAAAAAATCATAAAAAAAGGATTATCTTCAAAAACATTATTTAACTCCATCCATGTAATGACATCTGGGAGATGCCATTAATTTCATGCACCATTGTAGACTTTGACGTCTCCGAGACATCAAGAACTGTCTCCGATGTTCTTGCCTCTGCCAAGAATTGTACGTAAATTCCATTTTATTTCGATTGTTGGAAGTTTTCCCCTCCCCCCCTTCTTAACGGTACAAAAAAATCCGTGCTTCCGGGGAAAGGGAAAATGTGCTTCTAATTCCAATTTATTTGTATTTTATTAAGGGATTAAAATTAAAATTTGAGAGTAATTCTTACTATCACCTTTGTCACTTGCTCAATGAGTCAAATAATGTTAAAAACTTTGTACATATGTATAAAATAATTTCTGTACCTGTATGCTGAAACAAAAAATTGAATTACTTATTGAAAAAAATGTTCTTTAAAAAAGAAATAGTAATAAAAAAGATGGGTAATGAATCATTTTTACAAATCGTTTTCTTTAGTACTGTAAGAAAAACACTTCAAATATTTTCAGGTTTTAACTAGTCATGTTTAAACTATATATAAAAATAGTTATTTTTCTTATCTTGGTTTCTAATCTTCAAAATTTTTTCTAGTGTTATTAAATATTTTTTTTTTACACAATATAATGAACAAATGAGAAAATAAAAAAGACAAACTAATCATAAAATACAACAGTTATAAAAGCTTAAGGCATAATTCAATGAAAATTACAAGAGCTCAATTTAATGAAAAGTAATTCACTGATATTTACTCTCTGTAACAATTTTCTTCTCTTCGAAATCTTAAAGGAAAAAGGAAGACGAATACTCGCCAAATATAGCTAACTTTCCCTACTCAGATGCGGCAGATTCTAAACCCTCCCCGTTCCCACCTAGTTACTCATATGCTATTCGAGCGAGAAATACCTACCCCATGCTTCGGGGGATCTTGTACTCATTAAACATTGTTATTTTTCGATTTTTAAAAATGCCTTTAAGTAAGAAATAATTATTGAAAATGCACGAAAAGATAATTAGCCTTTTAAACAGTATTTTCTTAATTAAAATATTTTTTCCTCTTAATTTTTTTAATAAATAAATAAAAATTAATTCTCGATATATTAATTTTTTTGTTCTTACCCTGCGTGTTTATTTTAATGTTTTAATTTTATAATTGACTCTGAATTGTTTGTTAATTTACTGCAAAGTAAAATAATATTTGATTCTCTTGAAAATTAATTATAAAGTTAATTAATTAATTAAGTATGCTATACCAAATATATATAAGCGAAGACAAACAATTGTTGCACCATTCTGGCGATCTTTTACAAAACATTTCTTAAAAATTTCCATTAGTAATATTTATGAAGGAAAAAAATCCCTTTTTGTGTGTGTGTTTGTTTTTTCATAAGCATTGGTGTTTATTATATAAATCAAAATTTAGAAAAAAAGGATTGTGTGTGATTGGAAACTCTTCAGTGGGTCGATAAATGAGTACCAAGCTTGCTTGGGAACTTTAACTCTGAGGGTCTTGCGTCAGACTGCCCACCTGATCGGAACATCTGCTCATGCACCTCAGGGTCCAAGGTCGCGTATACTGAGTTGGGCATAGTAGGCCTTGGCCCTCATGGGCTGTCGCGACAATGAGTAAAGTTAAGAAAGGAAACTATTTAATCATTCTTAGTAGAAATTCGTGTGGTCATGGTAGTGAATGGTCATGGCCGTGTGACGAAGCCGGTCACTTCCCCCTAATTACTACGGACCCCTTGCCGACAAACGTTGCGAGAATTCCAGACTTTTCCTTAATTGCTGGGAAGGAATTTCGGAACTGGGTCCTCGGCGTCACAAAGAGACGCAGTAACAATGTGACCCCGATTCTGGTGACGACAGCGCGTCTGAAAACATACAGTGTGCACCCAGACATCGGCGCCCATGGGGCTAAGGATAAAATGTGTCGAGATCGACGGGGTTGGCAGAGGGACAACAGATCAAAGGAGTTGAGACCGACAAGGCGGCAGAAGAAAAAAAGATCAAGGGAGCAGAGTCCGACAGGAGCGGCAAAAGGACAAAACATCAGGAGGAGGATTAGGTTGGATGGGATGAGAGAGAGTGGATATAAGGGAAGTGAGAGAGTCCGAGGGAAGAGGATTGAGATTTGGTGGGTGCGGTGGTGAAGCCCGTCGCAGCGATAGGGATTAAGATTTTTTTAGTGAGAGCCGTTGTGAAGCTCCTCCCGCGAAGAGACTGATTATTGAGGGAGCCCTTGTGAGGTCCCTTCCGCGAAAAAACAAGGAAAACCATGAAGTCCGTGGAACCCGAATTGGAGAGATCCGGGAACGGGCTGAGTCCCGATCATCGAGGAAAGTGACACCTTAGTCCGTGAAGTAAGGCGGATTTGGAGCCAGCGAAATCTCCCAGTACTCGGTGTAAAATTACCGAGAGGGAACCCTATTTACTTATCCTAGTAATTAAGTGTGATAGAATATTTTCTTGTATTTTGATAATATTCTTACTGACAAATAAATAGTTTTAACCCAGAGCTGTGTGAAGTCATTACAGTCGCAAACTCGTGAATGGCATTGTTTCTGTCGAGTTGAGGTTCGAGTCCTGGTACCACTGAACACTCACTGTTTAGAGAGACTGATCAGTCGAGGTTCAATCCATTTCGTCGGCACTGTGTAGGTGTTTGAAGAATCATGTGCCTGGTCAGGTGTCGACCTCGTCACTTGAGCTTGGCTCAAAACTAAGGGGTCCATCGTCAGTAGTCTTCATGTAGCTTCAAGGTACTAGATGTTAATAAATAATTAATCAATCAATGCTGAAAAAAGTTCTTATGCAAGTTTACACTTCGTGTATAATCACATATGTTAAATACTTTTTAGTTTATATGAACAAAAATAATTATAATTATAAATAAATATAATAATACCGATTGAAATTACATGTCAATAAAAGAACATTTTGATATGTATGTTTAATACTTTTATTTAATTAATGATTTTCATATTCTCTAAAAGTGAATTCTGAAATCCATATTAAAAATTACGGGGCCGCGGTAGCCTAGTGGTCAAGATATAGGACTCGTGGCAGGCATGTCATGAATTCGAGCCTAGTACCGCCGTGTAGAGGAGCGGTTCACGTTAAATCTGTCGAGAGCTCAAACGTCCTTCCGCTGGTGTGGTAGTTAGGAGAGGGGATGCCAGCTTAGGTATCGTCCTCGTCACTTGACCATGATTCAAAATTAGAGGTCCGTCGCTAAAAGCCATCGAGTAGTTGAACAGTGTGACATTAATATTCACTCACTGACTAGAAATTACGGAATGCACGTAATTCTCTGGATTTAACCATCACAATAGTCTTCTAATGATTTTTGTATTTCTTCATAAACAATCAACTGAATCTCTGGATTTGAAAAAGCGTTGTTGAAAGAAAAACCTTTATGGAAATTTTTAAAATTTGTCTTTAATTTCATACATTAGTTTTGTTTATGCGTTCTTGGTTATTAAAAAGTAATCATTTAAATTTGCTTGGTATAGCTGTAGAGTATGTATGAGGAACAAAATGATTCATATTAATTATAATCAGAAATGTGGATGATATTATTTTAATTTTTAGTAAACAGCTTAAAAATGTGTGATACATTTAATAAGGTAATCAATTTATTGAACTTATACGATTTTTCATAAAGAAAAAAAAATACTCCAAAACAACTATTAATTATGTCCTGATAATATTATATAAAAAAGCTCCAGCTATAAGAAGTATAAGAGCTATAACAGGGATGGCGAACCATTGGCACGCTTGCCCTTGATGGCACGCGACACAATATTTTGGGCACGCCACCGATCAAAACGATCATCCGCGATTAATTCTTCTCTCAAGGAATTTTCAGTGAAATTTTCTCAATTTATTATGTACCCCAGATGGGACATCATTTGATAAACGGAACTTGCCCTAATTCGATTGGTTGCAAATTAAAGAATTTTTGGAATACAACTTATTGATTTCTAGTCTAGTTCAATATGGATGAAAAATTTATTGAAACAAGGAAAAAGTTAGAATTGAGATTGAAACAAAAGGATCAACACAAACAATATTAGTAAAAATGCCAACAACGAGATTTTGGAAATATTCAATTCGATCCCAGACACGTTTAACTGTTTAAAGAAGCATGTTCATGCTATTTCATCGATCTATGCCTACGAGTCATTATTTTCAGCGATGAATAACATTAAAGACTCCGTTAAAAACCGTTTGGCAGATAACTCCAATTCAGCATGCTTTCTGCTAAAACTAACACATCTTACACAATCATATAAATTATTTGTCATCTAATCTGCAACAGCAGAAATCACACTAATGTTACTTTATATATATTTTGAATTACACGTTTAATTAAAACATTTACTACTATAAAATACGAAATGTATTTTTCTGTGGTAAAAAAAAGAGTTTGAGGCTGTTGGTATTTAGTTTTATAATTTCCCCAATAATCACAAGTCAAAATTATTTGACGGCTTGGCATTTATTATTGGCCTCATTAAGCATTTCTCTAGAAAAAATGGCACGTTCATCCAAAAAGGATCGCCAACCCTGAGCTATAAGAGTGAAAAAAATTGTAATGTAGAATTTATTCAAGTACAAAATAATGAATAACTGTCACTACTCATGAAAACAGTGCATGAAACATTTACTATGTATTCTAATTTGTATTAAGAAGACTTGGTACCCTAAAAATCACAAATTTATCGTTTTTTTTATTTTCATTTAATCTTATTCCTTGCATTATTATCTTTCGATTGATATATCACTTGTGCATGTCGGAAAGTTAGAAGTTGACTAAAACTTCATTTGAAAACAAATTAGGCAATTCAGCCACACCCCCTTTTTAGAAAAAAAAGCTAAAAAATGCTTTATGATAAAAAAAAATCTATTTTAGAAATAGAAATAATAACTATAAAAAAAAGAATGTGTAGTATTAAAAGCAGAATATTTCCGAGGCAATACAATAATGTAATTTTTCTTCCTTGTGAAATGTGTGCATGTAAAATTTTTAAATTAAGGCATTTTATATTAATAATTTTATAATTTCAGTTCTTCTTCCTGATATATTTTTCATACAAATGTAATACTGCAATATTATAAGAAGAAAAACAGCTAAAATTTCGGTCGTGACAGAAAAACAATTTTTTTTAACATTTTTCTTGAATTTTCATGGGCAATTAGTACTATCTAAAAGTTGATCATTTATAAAAATGTGTGGGTTGAAAAAATATGAAAATGCAATTATTTTAAAAAAAACATATAACTAATATCTTAAAGTGGTATTTTAAGTTTAATTAAGCTTATAATAATTATTTTTTCAGAATTATAAACTTTAAACCTGTTTTTCTCAGTTTGTGTTTTTCGAAACTTTAGTGCATTCAAAATGCTACTCCTTCGACAATTATTTAACAATCACTTCCATTTTTTTCTTGCGTGTTGAAAATAAAGCATGTAATAAAATTAGGGATCCGTTTTGCTATAAACTGAATACTTTTTTTTAAAAAAAATAAAATGTAAGACATGTTGGCTTTTTCGTTGATTTTTAGCCTGTATAACAACATTTTATTTTTTTTCTCGAAAACGAATGAAGTTATTCTAAAATCGATCCCTAAAGTTGTTTAGATCATCCATAAGAGTATTATAAAAAAAATTCAGGTCAAAAAATTAATTTTTACAAAAGGAGAAGGATTTTAAAATTTTCCCAATTTTCTTCAAAAAATTAAAATTTTTAAAATTGTATGAATAATATATGAAAATTTTCATCTGGTAACATTTTCTTGAATAGAAACATTGTATAAAATGCTAAAATATAATTTTTAAATACGTAAATAAAGAAGTTTGCTCAAAGGGTGCCAAGTCCCCTTAAATAAAGAAATTTTCACATTTTAAAGATTTTTATTTTTATTTTAGAGCAGTATATAATTACAATCCGACCATATTTGTTGTGCTTACTTTCAATGAATAACGCAAAATAAAGAATAATGAGTAGATCGCCCGAAATTACTCTGATACATTCATTCTGTGGTTAAAATGTTGTAGAAGACAACCCTTTTTCTTTTTGAAATATCGGTGGCAATTGTTGCAGAAGTGAGATGTAGTGATGTTAAGGTATCCGACTACGTTCGGAAACGTGATTTTGCAAAATCATATAAATGGATAATATTTATGATATTTAGTGTCACTTAGATTAGAAAATAATTATAAAATTGTTTTAAGAACAGTATTACAATAAAAAATTATTTAAGTACAATATTTTGACAAAAAAGGAAAATAGAATGACCAATTTTCAAAATATTCTCCTTTTGTCAAAAATGCTTCTATTAAAATAATATTTTGCCTGTATATAGCTCAAACCTCTGTACAGAATCTTAACTAGAATTTTTGAAATATATAGCTTAGAAGTGGGTTTATCTCCATGTTTTTCGACAACAGAGGGGAGAAATTTTAAGAAAAAATACGTCGATAATTATTTCTATTGATTGTAACTCTGAAAGTAATGTGAATTTTTCAAAATAAATAGTTCAGACTGTCTGGAGAGAAGTCTTTACTTTATATAAACAAAATACTATTATTTTAGAAGCATTTTTTATAAAAGAACATTTTGAAAAAAAGGTTATTCTCTAAGTTAATTTGTTGCCAAAATATTGTATTTAAAGAACTTTTTTTGTCATAATGTCCTTAAAACCATTTTACACAAGTATTCTAAACTAAGTGACACTAAATATCATGAAAATTATCCATTTATACGCTTTTTTAAAATCACGGTTCCGAACGTAGTCGGATACCGTAATTGTTATTTTTAGCTATTTCTCTCTCCGTTTAACTATCGATTTTATTTTCTTGTGAATATAGTAATGCTTTTTTTTTCTCTCTCGCTTCTTTTATTTAATAGTATTCAGGCATGTCAGCTAACGATAATACTAAGTGCTTCCGCAATTAAATTAAAGCGTGCGCTTTCTAGTTTTAATGATTATTATGCAATTAGATTTGTTAAAATTATTTTCAAATTCATAAGATAACTTTTTCGTAGTAATTTTTACCCCACTTTTTAAGTGGTTATAGGATTCAAAACTACCCTATATTTTCATTTATATAATTATTTTGAAGCCCATTGTTGTGTAGTAGTATATCGCGCTTCCACGCCATAGGTTCCGGGTTCAAATCCTGGGCTTGGCAAGATCGACCCAGCCTTTCATCCCTTCAGTGGATCGATAAATGAGTACCAAGCTTGCTTGGGAACTTAACACTGAGGTTTCACGGCAGACTGACCACTTGACCAGAACATCTATGCATGCACAACAGCGGCTAAGGTCAAGTAAGCTAAGAAAGGCCCGTTGGGCTTTGGTCTTATAAGCTGTTGCGCCACTGAGTTCAGTTCAGTTAATTGTTACAATTTTTCTATTTATACTGGCATCGTAACAAGTACTTTTTAATTGCTATGAAGGTCGTTTAATTCCGTGATGTCCAGGTTTTTCATCGTTGCGGACCAGTTAGAGTTTGATAATTTTACCGCGAACCATTGAGGGAGAGGAGGATACGCTAAAAGTTTATATTTTAGATTGTTTTGATAAAATAATTTTAAAATATAATTGTATTTATACATGCTTTCAGAATAAAATACAATTACGCCAAAAAATCAATATAAAGTGATTTTCATAAAAATTGTATTAACTCGAGAGAAATACGCCACAGTAAATAAAATGAAAATAATTTAATATTCCTTGTGCAACACGGTACTTTTTGATCCACGGACCGATCCACGGCTCGGGTGTTGGGGATCACTGGTTTAAATGGCAAATGTTTAAACGTTGAGTAACGGTTTCGAAGCCGTTAATAGTGGGCTCGGGTCTTATACTTCCGAAAACCATTCTGTAGTGGCAAATTAAAGTTTTATCTGTAGCTTGTGTATTTACTATTAAAATACATTGTTTCTTTTCTATTGACAAGATAAATGTGATTGCATCGTCATTTTCATCAAGATCACGAATTTAGTGGCCTGTGGTTTTCAAGTCGTCTCAGAGAAGGAAGTTATGATACTTCCAAATACCCCTCTTATGATAGAAAGAACTTTTACGTATTAAATGTGATCTAATTTCAGGATACTGATCGATTATCGTACAAAGTCGCCTTTAGAAGGGCTATTAGCAATGGATCTTATAATTTATGATGGCTGTCATGTGACGAAGACGACATTTCAGCTAATACTTGAATTTCCAAACTTCTAAAATGGATGTTGCGCCTCGACAGCTTTAACCATCAATACAAGGGTCTTCCCTTGAATCAGGACTCATATACGTGGCTCTTCTGGTTACGAGCGTAACGAACTCTAGACACATTCTAAAACTCTAGGTGGCAACGCGGACTGATCCGAGGTACTGCGCCTACGCGAGTTCCACGCCAGGATTTTCGGTGATTGTATCTCGACAAGAGAGGTCGGAAAAGCTCCGTCAGCGAATTAAGTGTGATTTAAGAAGAGTAGGGAGCCTCTCTCTCTCTCTACCGCAATGCTGTTTTTGATGTACCTTTTCTCAAATCAATATGTACATGTTTGAAATTTTTCATGCAATTATATATAGATAAAGTATACATTTCTCATTATACTGAAATGAGCTTTAAGCTGTAATTTTGAATTTTTTCATAATTTATAAAATATTTTATCAAATTTAGTGAAATTTTTTGACCTTTTTTTCACTTCAAAAAATTTATAAAGAAAAAATTTTCGAGTTTTTTTTACAAAAAGCTCATTTTAGTATATATTCGACATCATAATAAATCTATCGTTACAAATTTACATACCTATGAACAGTAGTTTTTCATAAAAGGTACATGGAACATCCAAATTTACATTATGAGAAAAATTTATTTTAATGCAAACAGTGGGACCCCCTTCTAATCGGCTAGGAAATAAAAAAAGGCTCAATTTACAACAAAAGATATATGTTTTGGTTTATATCAGACGTTAAACTTTTAAGCAAAAACAAAGTACTTTGTTTACATTTTTCGCCATTCAAATGAGCTAGGCCCAATTTCAACAATTATTTAAAAGTCGGTTTTCAGGGTTTCTAATTACCCTAAAGGTTAAAGTAAGGTATTCTTTGAAAGGTTCAAATCTATACAAATTGAAAACGTAAAAATCTAAAATTATCAAAAAGTAAAATTTTAGCTTTCCAACACCTCTTAAATATTCTGTGACTTTCTATCAAAGAGAGAAGTTGGGAAACTCCACAAGTGAGCTTTGTTAGGAGATATTTCAGTGATTGTCTCTCGAAGAGAGATCTGTGAGCTACACCAGCGAGTTTTGAGTGAAAGGGGGTTTTTTTGTATCTGCCGGTGGCAGATGTGTTAGATGCCATTCTGGCCAATAATATATAATTTGCTTTTTTTTCTCGAAAAGTGTCAACAAACTCGAGAGATTTAGGATTTCTACTTAAAATTTGTATAAAGTGTAATAAAGAGTGTTTTTTTCCAGGTATAGAAGTCTAAGTTGGCATTACTTTCCAAGATGGCGACCGATTTAACAGCTGTAAAGTGATTTATTCTCAGTTTGGTTTGGCAATTCATCAAAACGATCATCAAGCAAGGCGTAGATTCGTCGAATGGGCCCAAAACGAGATTGCCGTTATTCCCGATTTTCATAAGCGAATTTTGTTTAGCGATGAAGCGCACTTCTGGTTGAATGGCTACGTCAACAAACAAAACTGCCGCATTTGGAGTGAAGCTAATCCACAAGTGTATGTCGAAACACCGTTACATCCAGAAAAACTGAATGTTTGGTGCGCTTTATGGGTTGGTGGAATCATTGGTCCGTACTTCTTCAAAAACGATGAAGGCCACAACGTTATAGTCAATGGTGATTGGTATAGAGCCATGATTACTAACTTTTCATTCCTGAATTGAACAATCATGATGTCCAGGAGCTGTGGTTCCAACAAGACGGCGTAACATGTCACACAGCTCGTGCCACAATCGATTTATTGAAAGACACGTTTGGTGACCGCCTAATTTCACGTTTTGGACCTGTGAATTGGCCTCCAAGATCTTGTGATTTAACACCGCTAGACTATTTTCTGTGGGGCTATGTAAAGTCATTGGTCTATGCGGATACGCCACAAACGCTTGACCATTTGGAAGACAACATTCGCCGTGTTATTGCTGATATACGGCCACAAATGTTGGATAAAGTCATCGAAAATTGGACGTTCAGATTGGACTACATCCGAGCCAGCCGTGGCAGTCCTATGCCAGAAATCATATTTAAAATGTAATGCCACAAGATTATCTTTCGAATAAAACAAAATTCATGTCAATCGAATAATACATCGTTGTTTTATTGCAATTTAAAGTTCTATACCTCTAATAAAACACCCTTTAATACTTTAGGTTGTGAGTGATCGTGACCCAATAAACCATTAAAACATCATTCAAACTTCCTCAATTGACAATCCTAGGACCTTTCACGAGTTAACGACCATAACCACTCGGTTACCACTACCTCAACTGAGCCTCCAAGACAGCTCATTCTAAAAGGAAGAAAAAGTGTAAAACTCTTGGTAAATAGTGCCCTCATCACATCACCAGTAGCCTTTCTGTTATTATTTGTAATAAAATGGAGTGTCATATTAATAGATTTACGTGTTTTTATGACGGAAATAGCTGAGTATTTGTGAAATTTAGCTTGTGACCAGCTATGTCGAATCCTGATTGCGCTAATGACTCATTGGTTCTAAGCAAAGTCGTAGCTACCGCCATATCAATGATACGGGGCCCTCAAGCTGCAGGGATCACAATATGTAATATGTTTACACTTTCAAATAAGTTTTGTGAGGCACCCACCCGTGGGTGCCCAGTTTTCCATTATCTACACGACCTGTTTCTGTAGGGAATAACGAAGAATCATGCAAATCATTTATCTCAACATCTGTTTATTAAGATCTTAACTTAATCACAATACACAACAATAATAATAATCAAATTAAGCAGATCTGGTATGAGAAGACACAACTCGTATTACCAAATAATTGCGCGAATGACCACTATATCTAACTTTACAGTTTAATTCCAATCTCACTAATACACGCACTTTCCTTATAGTTTAATTAAAGGTGTGTGCTTACCGCTATATCCTAAGTAAACAGCGACCTTGTTTGTCCTAACTGATGTGGCTTCAATCTTTCTCTAATCCTTGTGGTCACGGATCCACCTTTAACTTGATTATACAGGTACCGGTAGGTTAAATCTTGGACTTGGTATTTCCTCTAACTTTTACTCAATCACTTTTAAGCATAGACATAGACCTCGCATAGCCACCTCGTGAACGCTAAACTTCTACTATATATAAGTTTCCTAATTTTCCTACACACGTACTTCTTCTCGAGTTGGTTGGAAATAATTGCCATGTCGGCCCCAAAGAAACCCAAGAGGACTGTTAAAAGAAAACGCGATGAAAGCCCCGTCACAGTTTTATTAATACGATAATTTGTTTATTTTCCCAAAAAAGGGGCACCCACAAGGAATTCTTTTGCAGGGCCCAATCAGGACTAGCTTCGCCAGTGATGATTGATGTACGTTTAATTCTGGCTAAAAACCTCGTGTTGGTGTGGCGTAGCTGTTCATCATAAAGCTCCAGATTAAGTGTTGACTTCATCTGACCGGTGGTCAGAATTTTAGGCATATTGACCGTGGTTTATGTTGAGTAAAGACAGAAAGGCGGTACCAATCGTTATGATTAACGAACTAAAATGTGTTTTTCAGGCAAGATAATGAGTATAATATGTTTGTTTAAAACATAACATTTGTTTAAAGAACAGTTTCCATTCAAATTACGTGATAATAATACTAAGAATTCTGTTGTTGTAAAATGGCATGGCTTAGTTAAATAGTACTGACCCAGAAATCCCTCCAGGACCTTGAACATGGCTTACGGAATGAACTTCCTTAAACGAAAATGGATCAACGCTTTGTTAAAAGTATTCCAACTCCAGACAAATGGTGTTTAGTTTACTAATCTGGCGACGAGTATCTATTGCATAATATATACCAAGGGGAGAAAGATATGTGAGAGTAAAAAAATAACATATCTCTGACAGCTAAAAATAAATTAATCTCCATCCACTATTGAAAAGAATATATTTTTAGAACAACCTTGATCGTCCAGACAAAATGGTCTGTGATGAATTATTGAATTGTTAATAATAAATAAGCAGTTCAAATATTATATACTCGTGTATTCCTTGAATTCAAGTGAAATAATTAGTATTTTAAGAAGCTGTGTTTTAATGCAACTGCATAGAAGTCTGAATATTGTAATCGATTTGTTCAATGAAAGTTAGGATGTACTGTAATTTTGATTACGGTTTTTCCCCGTTATTGTCTGTATATCACGTCATTTAGCATGGGTTTTTGATTTAGAGAAAATGGTTGACTGTGTAATACGTAATTATTGAAAGAAATTGTTTCGAATATTTATACAAAATAGAGATTATATATATATATATATACACAAAATGATTTGAAAAGTTTCAAGTTTTAAGTATATGTACATAAAATTATATAAAAACTAATTGAAGAAAATTAAACTTAAATTATACTTTGCAATTTACCTAGTTTATTATTGAATACAACACAATCAGAATACAGTGAAAATCGTTTAACACGAAATTGAGGGGACTGAAATATTTTTCATGTTAAAAGAATTTCGTGTTAAAGGATATTACAAAAAAATCATATATTCAACAAAATAAAGTTTATTAGAGTACATTTTATTTACATAGATATGTATATATGCATGTATTTAATAAAAATCAATGAAACAAAAACAATTACAAGAACTTAATGAAATTTAATACAAAATTTTCATGTTTTTTGAAAAACAAAATACTTATTGAGTTTTTAGAAAATAATTTGATATATTTTTCTTTACATTGTCTTTTTTATCATCAAATTGTCAACACATTGCTCGATGCCATCCATTTTGTTATTCATTTCTCCATTGAAATGTGAGTCTAACTAATTGCGCATATTTTACGTGATGTTCCTCATTTTGGATGACATGAGATCGGGAGCTGTATTACTCATCATTACTTATCATTTTGTCGTCGGAATTTGCATCAATGATGTTTTCGGAGCTTTGAACAAACTCCAAAATTTCTTTGTGTGTCATAAATGGGGCTGTACAGACATTATTATCATCTATTGCAACGAATTCTTCAAATGATGAACGTGCGTGATTGGTGTTTTCCGCATTTTGTTCATTCCCAGAAGAGAAATCTTTTCGTGTTAAGAGAAAAAATGCATGGGAATGCATAGCAGTTTGTCGGAATCGTTGAATTATTTCGTGTTAACCAATATTTCGTCTAAAGGGAATCCAGCACGTCCATAGGAGTTCATGTTAAATTACGTAAGTTTACGCGCGTACCTTTTTCTCAGAAACTATTTATTTCCCATGAATGAAATTTTTACAGCAGGTTATGTGTACTATCAATAAAATTTTAACGAAGGACTTTGTTTTTTGTTTAAAATTGAAATAATCATGAATTTTTCAAAAATGTCCAATTTTTTCACTAAAATTTTGTTTAAAAAAGCCTTACTTAAAAAGGTTTGCTAGATATATCTAATTCCTTCCGTTACAATGTGTATGCTCACTAAAAATTTTAGGATTATATAATAAGTAGTTTTTGAGAAAAAGGTACATAAAGTGAAAAATGTTACATTTTGAAAAAAAAACAGGCTTTAAAGCAGAAATTTGTAATTTTTGTGCATTTACTTTTTTTAGTACATTCCAGAAGCATATGGAACATTTTCTTTATCCTCTGGGCCTACTAAAGACTTCTAATTTTCTTTTTTTTTTCATTATTTTTTAACCATTTAGCTTTTTTAGGGGTCCTCAATATGCTTTCGTTCGGCTACACGAATTCTACGTGCATCTAATTTTTGAAGCATGACACGCAATTATAACTTGGTTAAGTAGCGCAATGTTTAAAGATCATTAATTTCGTTACATGACTCATATTTAACTTCACAATAGCCATATATTTATCCCAATTTTAGCGTTTTTAATTCCACAAATGTAGATTTTGGAATCACTGACCATATGGTGTTATTAACTGACTCATTTGAACAAAAGATGTGTACGTACCCATACACTTTTGGATATTCCCAATACACTCTAATTTTTCCTTTTGAACTTCGTATGGATTTGCGCTCATCAGAAACTTAAGCAGGGGAAAACACAGCTGCTTTTAGTAGAGCTCATTTAATGCACCTCTCAGGGGGTAACTTCATTTAAAAAATAAATAAAAATACTTTTAATTATCGTATTTTCTCATATCATATATCATTTTAAGCCAGTGCTTCTCAAACTTTCAATGTTTGCGACCCAATATTCAATCATAGTTTCCATCTCTCGCGCCCCCCCCCCCCCTCCATACAATAACAATGTATTGAATTCCATAATACTATACTTTGCCGCTAAAACTGCCACTGGTGAATATAAACGTCTTGCTCAGTCAAAGCATTAATTTTCCCGAACGTATATATACGTCTTTCCGAAGTACGATCTTTTTTTGTGCATTGCTTTCCATAAAATTATTCCAAAAGCTTTGGAATGGAACAAAAGGATCTTGACAGTGTTTGCAAAGGATTTGCTTTACTCTCATTTATTCCTTTTCTAACCCTTCCTCCCAATATATGGCTTACGTGGAAGGTTCCATTGGCGAGCGAATAGCGTGCAATTTTATCCCCAGTTAATGTATTAACAAACTGTACAAATTATCAAGCTAGGTGTTAATTTTTGTATACATATAATTTTATGCATGACAACCCCATGGGGTCACTGGTAATTATTAAACATTGTGCGTTACTGATACATTTATAAATGTATTATATCAGTATAAATGTGTACTTTTTTTTACTCTGTCAGAATGTATTTTGTTTGTTCACTTTTAGTGAGTTAATATATTTTTTTAATAATATTTTGTTTTCGACTTTTCAATAGCTCGCTCCCCCACCCCCTTGCAGAGTTATCACGACCCCTTAGGGGGGGCGCCCCACTGTTTGAGAAACGCTGTTTTAAACAGAAATATTTGAACTCTTAGAAAATATAAAAAAAGTGAAATTCGAAAATTTATGTGCTGGACCCTCTAAAGCCTTTTTTCGTATAACATATTTCTCTGTAACTCAATACAAATATCAATAATAAACTAATAAATATTATAAATGTTTTTAAATTATTAGAAAACCAAATTTATTCTAAAAAACTTAACACGGAGATTTAACCCCCTACTCACTGAAATTCTTAAAATAAAGATAATTTTAATGAGATACAACTATAAATATTGTTTGGTCCAAATGTCGTTACGTGACTTATTATAAATGACGGAAAAACATTTAATTATGGAATTTTAAAATTTGTTGTATGTATATGGGGGGTATTCTAAATAAAATACTACTTTGAACTCACAAATAATTTATAGGAATAATATTTTTTTTTGACTTTTTAAAATAAATATTTTACTTAGTAATAAATATTCTTTTTCTATTTAATTTTATAAATTTCATGATTATGTTCATTATCTAGCTGAAATACCTGTAATCCTGAGATATTTTGTTCAAGAGCAAATTCACAAAGTACTACACCAACATTGAGTTTTAAAAAATCTAAATCAAATTTCGGAAGAAAAAAAAATCGCTTTGAGGTGCACCATTATCTCTACTGGAGTTTCTGGTTTCTTTGTCTTTTTCTTTTCCAGGTAATATCCGGAAAATCCCCACAAATGCGTCAAAATTTTGAAAAATCTAAAAAGAGTTATTTTATTCGTACCAATAATTATATAACTTAGGATACATATAAATTCAAAAAATTATACTTGTGTATATATTGGGCTAAGAAATACACAAATAAAAGGTGTCATTTATTCATTTTTAAATTATGATTTAAGAGAAAGCCTAAGCAATTTAACCTGGTTCTTAGCATTGCTAAGAACAAAGCAACAGCAAAAATTGGTTTCTCAGATTCAGTTAATGTTGGAGGAATTTTTTTCAAATCCTCACACAGTTTTGTAATATTTTATGATTGATTTTTTGTTGAGAAAACTGTATTTCTTGCTTCACTGTCTTATCAAAGATAGAATTCTTTCTAGCTGAAAAATATAGGACCTTTATCTTTGAATGGATCTTTTTCTCTAATTTTTCGTCCAAAGTTAAAGATTCCTTTTTCAGTTTCCATGATCTCTTCTAAGTGCGAAGATTTGTAGAGTTGTCAGTCTTCCTCGGAAAAAGGTCTTAACATTATTTTTTATTTTGGCTTGTCTAATCAAAAAAATTTTATTTGGTAAACGATAAATATAAACAGTAACTGTGAAATAACTTTATACTCTCCAAAAATTTTAACGTTGCACTAATCCAACTAAACTATCATTGCGCCTGTCACTAATTCTTCGCACTAGAAAATATTTCATATGCTTAGTAAAGAGTGTTTTTTTTCCAGGTATAGAAGTTTAAGTTGGCATTACTTTCCAAGATGGCGACCGATTTAACAGCGGTCAAGTGATTTATTCTCAGTTTGGTTTGGCAATTCATCAAAACGATCAAGCAAGGCGTAGATTCGTCGAATGCGCCCAAAACGAGATTGCCGTTGTTCCCGATTTTCGTAAGCGAATTTTGTTTAGCGATGAAGCATACTTCTGGTTGAATGGCTACGTCAACAAACAAAACTGCAGCATTTGGAAAAATCCACAAGTGTATGTCGAAACACCGTTACATCCAGAAAAACAAACTGTTTGGTGCGCTTTATGGGCTGGTGGAATTCTTCTTCAAAAACGATGAAGGCCACAACGTTACAGTCAATGGTGATCGGTATAGAGCCATGATTACTAACTTTTTCATTCCTGAATTGAACAATCGTGATGTCCAGGAGCTGTGGTTGCAACAAGACTGCGCAACATGTCACACAGCTCGTGCCACAATCGATTTATTGAAAGACACGTTTGGTGACCGCCTAATTTCACGTTTTGGACCTGTGAATTGGCCTCCAAGATTTTGTGATTTAACACCACTAGACTATTTTCTGTGGGGCTATGTAAAGTCATTGGTCTATGCGGATAAGCCACAAACGCTTGACCATTTGAAAGACAACATTCGCTGTGTTACTGCCGATATACGGCCACAAATGTTGGAAAAAGTCATCGAAAATTGGACGTCCAGATTGGACTACATCCGAGCCAGCCGTGGCAGTCCTATGCCAGAAATCTTATTTAAAATGTAATGCCACAAGATTATCTTTCGAATAAAAAAAATTCATGTCAATCGAATAATACATCGTTGTTTTATTGCAATTTAAAGTTCTATACCTCTAAAAAAACGCCCTTTATAAAAACTTCAAGTTATTGATAATCATCGCATTGATAATTTCCTGTGTGTGTGTTTATATCGGGTTAGTATTTCATAAGCTAAAATCAAAAAATGATTTCTCAAATTAAATGAGTTTTGATATCTCTAAATTCTAAAAATTGGTAAAATAAATGGATACTTTTTGATAAAGTATCTATCCCTTTGTACAACTGTTAACCATGTCTTCTTCTAGAGATATTTGAAAATATTTTTCCCCTTCGAAACTTTCATTTAAGGTGAAACGTATGCTTTAATTTCCTTATCTTTTTTTTGTGCTTTTTCTTTTGCATTTAAAGCTTAGAATATTCGCAAACTCGAAATAGAAGCTAGTGTTAAAGAAAGACAAAGAAAAAAAAGCCAAAAATGAAACAAAAAAAAAACACTGGTAAGATTAATACACGGAAATATCTCTTCGTTTTTCTGTCTCTCGATTTTTTTTATCTTTCATACTATTTTTTACCGGCATAAACAATTCATTTCTGCAAATTTCTTCTTAGCCAAGGGACTTGAATACTTTTTTTATGTACTCTTCACTTTTCTTTTTCTTTTCTTTTCCCTTTCTCCTTATTGCTAAAAACAGTTTGTGCGGAAGATTTCATAAAGGTACTAGAATAGTTTTTTTTTCTTAAAAATCAAAATAAAAAGTGAAACGGAATTGTCTTGCGTATTTTAAATTCCTCTCCTTTTTTTACCATATTTTTAAGTGTATTTATTTTCCGGTTCTTTTGTTTTGGAATGTGACTGGTAAAACAATCAAACCTCGTTGTAATATCCCTTCTGCGAATTTTACTGAAGTGATCGTATAAAAAAGTAATATAAGAGAATCAAAATACTTTTTATTTGCGGATTTCTTTCTCTTACAAAAAAGTTCTGCTTAACTTCAAATTCAGATTATTCTCGTGCGCACTTGGATGATTTTGGTTTCATTTATTTAACGGCACACTAGAAACACGTAACACATAAATGGAGGTGATCTCATAATTTTGAAGTGGAAATAATTCTTCTATCTCCATACAACCACACTACACCATGAGTGAATTTCGAATCCAATTAAATAGAACTTGAAGTAGTTTTATATTGCTCCATGCTATGAATACAATAAATTATCTTTCTCCTCATATCTACTACCTTCGACTATGAAAAATGCGAATTTTGTTATTAGATACTGTAGCCCTAAAAACTATGATGTTTAATACAATGTATCTCATAGCTTTTTGTTCTTGTTCTTCTTCAATGGCTCAACAGCCCTGGGTAGGCCCTGGCCTTCTCCAGAAGTCTTCTCCAAGCATCCCTACTTTTGGCAACTGTTTTCCAGTTTTTAACACTTAAAATTTTTAGGTCTTTTTCAACACAGTCGATCCATCTTAACGAGGTCTATTTTTCATGGACTTTGCCGGAAAGATTTTCTTGCGGCAACGATCTTCATTCATTCTAGCCAGATGACCAGCCCATTTAAGTATATGTAATTTGACAAATTTTACAATATCAAGTTGTTTGTAAATTTTGTAAAGAACTAAGTTTTATCTTCTTAATGATCCATTCACTTGGGGCCCACGAAGAATGCAGCGTAAGATCTTTCTCTCGAAAATGTCCAAAGCTTCCTCATCACGTAAAGTCGATGGCCAAGTCTCTGATGCATAAGTCAGAACAGATCTTTAAAGACTTGTAAAGAAACAATTTAGATCTTAATTTGAGTAAACTAGATTTTAAATAACTCTTCAAGGCATACAAACATCTTTTTTCAGCAAATCTAATAGCTTAGTTGTCAGTATATGTTACGGATTCGAAACTAACACTTGTGTGTAAAATACAATAGTATAAAGTAATAAGCTGTTGACCTTGGCTTGGGCATATGATTTCAACTATCTTCTTGCCAGTTCAGCCATATACCTTGCTGTACCTTTGACAACAAAGGGGAAAATATTACTTGTCAAGTCAGTTTAGACCCTTTCATTCCTATCATTGCCAATTTTTCGTTTTGAAAGAGAAGTTTTCGCTTCACACGCTCTCATAGAAAGGAAAGCTTTTTTTGGTTTTCAGGCAATTTCCAAGTGATATTTAAACAGGGTTGTTTTCCTGCAAGTAATATACTTCCCCTGTTGCATTAAATCATTCGAAAAGTTTCCTCTGGTATCATTGACAGTCTCTAGTTGAGGTGGTGTGTCTATTTTTACGCATGTGCCGTAGCCATAGGTATCGCAAGTAGATTTTAGGCTTTTCACAAGAAATAATTTAACTTGCAGTGTTAGGTTATGCTAAGATCTGTGAGAGAGAGATTATCAACAGCACTCAACTCACAATCTTCAATAGCCTCTTGTTACGCTTATGAATAGTTTTCGTGTTGTTACATGTTGTGACCCAAACAATGATATCAAATCAAATCCAAGTCACGACAAAGGGATAAGCATTTAGCTTTGGTCTTTGTGATTTGAACTACATTCTACCAGTCCATAAACATTTGCCTTATGTCGCCTCAGTCAATTTTCCTGAAAAAGAATTCTCCATCGGGACAGTTATTACGTTCTTTTTCTCCTATAATTGCTAATTTCAGCTTGCAAAGGAAGGTATAACCACTGTTTGAAATATGAGATAAGACATCTAAATTTTAGTGTAACATGTAACAAATTTCTAGGATTAAATAGTTTGTCATGTAAGGTCGTGAGCTTCATTTTTGACAGCATTCAAATCGATACTGATTTCACCGAAGTCCCTTGTGCAGAATAATGCTATTACACGTTAAAGTAGTAAGTAGCATATCGCTGGAGGAAAGATTTAAAACTTTATACATTTAAGATTAAGAATTTCCAGCATTTTATAAATGCTTTCTTAAAACAAGAAGTACATTTTGTGACGGGGCTTTCATCGCGATTTCTATTAATGTCCTCTTGGGGTTTCTTTTTTGCCGAAATGGCAATTATTTCCAACCAACTCAAGAAGAAGAACGTGGTTATGTAAATTAGGAATTATATATATGTGGGAGACAACAAGGGGTCCAATACGTTTCTCTTTCTTATGGTTTATTTAACATTAAACAAAAATTAATTAAAAAGGTAGATAAGTTTTTACAGATAAGTTTGACGATGATATTCAGAAGGTAACGCCTGCTCGCGCACCTCTCGCGTTCTCCTTTCTCTCTAATGTCCAAGAGTTTTTTTCTCAAGAGTCTCTGTTTTTACAGTTTCAGTTCTGCTTTTACTTTGATGCGCCTGCGCGCGAAGACTGTGTTTTGCTTTTGGCTGCATGCCACAACGGCCAGCCTGACTGTACGCTGTCCGCAGCGGTATTTCCATGGAGACCAGAGGAGAATCTGAAACATACAAAAAAAACGGAACAGACAAGGACTATACGACAAATATATAGAGATTAAACATATCATAATTTTTCTGAACTAGACAGTTTCTCCATCATGTGAAGGCACCTCTTCGACATCCGGAAGGTTCCACAGGAAAACATTGTTTTTCAGGCATAAGAACGTCTTTTTTAACAAGTTGATCTTTGGTTGAACGCATCGATATTTTCCTCTGTAGAGTTCTGGACGTCTGTTCAAAACGATTTCTCTTTTTCCTTCGCTTCCACTGCCAAGGCTCAAAAATTTTTCGGAGCAACACAAACCGTCGATAATTACTATTCATAGGTGAAGGGGTAGGAGATCGGGAGATAAATTCCTCGGAACTCGTTTTCATTGCACCATTGGCTTTCTTACACAATACTATATCAGAACATTTTTCTCTTACAATACTCAATTTTAACTTAGTACTCTTAATTTTATTACATTTATAATCCTTAATTAGAGAACTCGAATCATTTCTAGTATTAAAGTTTTTAACATGTGGCAAATCATAACTAGAGTTTTCTATCACACTTGAAACAGAAACATTTGGAAAAGAAACACCACAATCTGCACTCAAAGAGGATCCACTTTCACTCAATAAAACATCGCTCTTTGCGTGGCCTAGTTTCTCTATTTCAGAATATACACTGGGATGTATAATAAATTCTTCGGTCAAGGTCGGTGATATTGCCGTTCTCACACTTAAGCTAGGAGAGTGTTGATTAAGAGAAATATTTATGGGTTTAACTTCTACCATACGCTGTTCGCCAAAACATGAACTTAATGTTATGATTTCTTCGGAAGGTGTTTGCACTCTAATTAGTGAGGAATTTAAAACTGGGATCTGGCAACCTGAATCAATCAATGCTGTTACGGGCTGATTTTCCACAAAAATGTTTACGTATTGAAGATTTGCGCATTCATCGCTATTTTGTTTTTCGCTCTCGATTTTCAAAGTATTCACGTTTATTTTATTATGGATGTGATCATTAGATTCTTTAGGTTTAAAACGCTTCTCACAGTCTCTTGCGCAATGAGATGAATCACCGCATATATAGCAATTTTTATTTTCTCTTTCATGATATTGGGGATAGTTCTCTTTAATCTTTGTTTTGAAGTTTTGTGATTTATTTTTAAAGGGGTCTTGGGTATATCCATAAGTAATAGGAATTTCTTTATGTGATCCGCTTCTAGATGAAATATAAATATCACACTCTTTAGCTAAATCAATAGGCCTAAACCAATCTTCTGCTTCTCGAATGCCAATATGAGTTGCAGTTTCCTTATTTAAAGTTTCAAATAATTTATCAGAAATTATAAGATCACATAGAGATTCAAAGGAATTAACTTTTCTTAACGAACAATAATATTGGAAGTTTGCCGTCAATCTTGCAGCAAATTGGATGTATGTCTCGCCTGATGATTTTACAGCATTTTTAAATGAGTTTAAACACTCGCGAGGGGTTAATTGGAATTCTCTGAGTACTATAGATTTTAGTTTTTCATAGTCATTTAATTCCTCTTCTTTAATATACAGTAAGACGTTATGAGCTCTTTCGCCCAGAAGATTTATTAAAATTTCAGATTTATATTCGTCATTTATTTTCTTGGTTAAAAATGCGCGTTCTAATGATTGGAAGAACAGATTAAAATTTTCAGATCTGGTGGGAACAGGAAGAGATAAAGTTTTTATACTTTTTATCATATTTTCTATGTTAGTTTCGAACTGTTTTTCTTCGACTTTAGCTGCAGGATTTAAACTTAATGCTTTATTTTTAGCCAATTGAAGTTCGATTTCTTTTTCTAATTTTGCTAACTGAAGTTTCGTGAGCTCAATTTTTTGTTCTGAAGTTACCTCTCTTTCGTTTTGCGATACTCTCTCATCTATACAGTTTTGAATTAAAGTTTTAACGAAATCTGGATCACTTTCAAATGTACTACTGTTCTCAATTTTAGTCTTTAGTTTAACTATAGTGTCAGTACTTTCCACAGTACCGTCTAGCTCCTCAACAACTCTTATGAGATCCTCTTTAAGAGCGTTTTTATACATTTTAGAAAAATTTAGAAAGATCCTACCTTTTTTTTTTCTGGCTCCTTGTCGCTCGCACGTACGATGTATCCAATAAAAACGTTGATTCCACTGATTTCACCTCTTCGCAGGTTATATAGTTGAAATTGTTGTTCCGGCCTCTACACAGGCGGATTATTCACACTGAGTTAGTTCCAACCTCTACACAGGCGGGATTTTGAGGGTTCGTTGAAAAATACACCTCTACACAGGTTATTTTGTTATTTGTTCCGACCTCTACACAGGCGGAATATTTGTCGATGGTTCGTTGAAAAATACACCTCTACACAGGTTATTTTGTTATTTGTTCCGACCTCTACACAGGCGGAATGAAGTTGAAAAATTCAACCTCTACACAGGTTGAACGAAGTTTCCGAAAAATGGCGGCGCGTCTCCTTCACGGACGCTGTTGTTCATTGTCCAGACTTTGGTTCAAAATCGAAATTTTATCTATCCCGGCCGAGCCCCCATAATTTGTGGGAGACAACAAGGGGTCCAATACGTTTCTCTTTCTTATGGTTTATTTAACATTAAACAAAAATTAATTAAAAAGGTAGATAAGTTTTTACAGATAAGTTTGACGATGATATTCAGAAGGTAACGCCTGCTCGCGCACCTCTCGCGTTCTCCTTTCTCTCTAATGTCCAAGAGTTTTTTTCTCAAGAGTCTCTGTTTTTACAGTTTCAGTTCTGCTTTTACTTTGATGCGCCTGCGCGCGAAGACTGTGTTTTGCTTTTGGCTGCATGCCACATATATATTGGAAGTTAGCAGTAGAGCGGAGTCTATGTCCGGATCATGTCTATGCGCAGAATTGATTGTTAAGTGGGAAGTCGCCAAGTGGAGAGTTTGCTGTAAAGGGATTTGAGATAAAGTTAGAAGAAGCCTTACTCCGTGAAATAGCCTAGCCGTGCCGGTCGAACCAAAGGTGGGTTCGAGGCCATAAGGAATACTGTTGGGGTAAAATCACTTCAAAACAGATAAAGAAAGTAGCTGATTATCTAGGATATAGCGGTAAGCAGTTTAATATAAGCTATAAGGAAAAGACGTATATTAGTGTTAGAGGAATTATCTATAAAGTTAGTTTCAGTGGTCGAGTACGCGACTATTTAATAATACGTGTTGCGTCTTCTCATTCTAGATCAACTTATTTAATTATTATTGTTGTGTATTGTGTTTAAGCTAAAACCTTAATAAACAGGTTTAAAATGAATGATTTGAGTGATCCTTCGTTCTTCCCCACAGAAACAGGTCGCGTAGATAATGTAAAAATGAGGTCCCCAGGGGCGGGGGCTTCACAATTTTATGAGAATAAGCTTTAAAGTTCTATAGATTTTGCATAATAAAAACATTATTAGCTTGTCTTTTGATATAATTTATTGTTGATGCTCATAAAGAAGTTGTTAAGACGTTTTTAAAATGATTTCGATAAAGGAATAAAAAGTGCAATTATTTCGGGGGAAATTCTTGGCAACAGCTAATTTGAAATTAATATTTTCATCTCATATTTTCTGATATTGATCGAAGAATATGTTTTTGTGCTTTTCTATGAGAAATATTCTTATTCTGTATTTTTAAAGCGTTGAGAATAGTATAGTATGACATTTAAATCACAATAAGTAACATTATCAATCAAAAAGAAAAAAACTGTGAATCCCCTAAGAAACAAGGAATTATGAAAAAGCGTAAACTTCTGGTCTTTCTCTTTTTCCTAAAAAGTATAAATCTAACTGTGAGATCCTTTCAAAAACGTAATCCCTGCAGTGAGGGGTGAACACCCTAAAGGATCGATTCAAAATGAATTTCCTTAGTCGTGCCCTCTCCTTGTTAGATCATCTGTGAGGTACTTGTAGCTAGTTTGGAAGTTTCCTTATCCTCGTGCAACAGTGTTATTTAACGGACTATTATTTCCGTAAATAGCGGATTTTCCAGGACTTTATCAAGAGCGTAGCTACCGCCGTATCAATGATACGGGCCCCCTAAGCTTCAGGGGCCCCAAAATTCTTAAACAAAAAAAAATCATTGAATATTAAAAAGCCACAATAAAGAGCCTTCAAGGAATTCATAGCCATCAAGTTAATTTCTAAGTAATCAGTCAATGAGTCAACCTCCATGTTAAATAGAGCTACTTATTTTCACTGCAAATCAACTATAATTTAATATTAAGCTAATTTATTTTTATGTTTGAAGTATAAAATATAGGTTGTGTAGAAAAAAATTCATGACTTAACATTCTAAATCAAATTTCGAAATTTCTTAAAAAATTATATCTAGATAATTCCGCGAATAGCTTTTATTTTCATATTCACTAGTCAAAATTGTTATACATAGAGATTTATTTGTTAGTTAATTTCTTTACAAAAATCTACAAACTAAAAAAAAAATTGAGCATGAATTCTTTGTTGGAAGAGACTTAAACATGTATATACGAGTATTATTATGTAGATCTTGTACTTTTATTTTTGTGCCCATTACTATGATATTTTTATTTTGTAATAAATATCAATTAAGGTATTCGACTACGTTCGGAACCGTGATTTAAAAAAGGCGCATAAATGGATAATTTTCTTGATATTTAGTGTTACTTAGATTAGAATACATGTATAAAATTGTTTTAAGGACATTTTGACAAAAAAATTATTTAAATACAATATTTCGGCAAAAAATTAACTTAGAATAACTTTTTAACAAAATGTTCTCTTTTTGTGAAAAATGCTTCTATTATAATAATATTTTACCTGTATATAGCTCAGATCTCTGTACAGAGGGTCAACTATGATTTTTGAAAAATTCACATTATTTTCAAAGTTACAGCCATTTGAAATAATTATCGCCGTTTTTTTTCTTAAAATTTCTCCCCTCTGTTGTCGTAAAACATGGATAAACCCACTTCTAAGTTACATATTTCAAAAATTCTAGTTGAGCCTCTGTAGAGAGGTTTGAGCTATATACAGGCAAAATATTATTATAATAGAAGCATTTTTCACAAAAGGAGAACATTTGGAAAAAAGATTATTCTAAGTTAATTTTTTGCCAAAATATTGTATTTAAATAAATTTTTTTTATCAAAATGTCCTGAAAACAATTTTATGCATATGTTCTAATCTAAGTGACACTAAATATCATGAAAATTATTCATTTATGCGCTTTTTGCAAAATCACGGTTCTTAGCGTAGTCGGATACCTTTAACTTGGAATTGTTTCGAAGTGATGAACCTTATATGGGGATATAATTTATCTCCTCGTACTAACAAGCTGTTATTTGTTTTGTTTATATAAGAAATTTATTTATGTAAACATCAACCTATTTGTACAATTGAAGCTTAATATTCCTTTTAAATAGGCATTATAAGAACCGTTACGAAAGAAATTTATGTCATTTAACTAAATTTATCATTGTTATCAGATCGAACTTTAAAACTTTTAATCAAAATACAAGATCGTTTTAAATCTGTAAGCCACACAAACACTGATATTATGAACTTTGGATATAAAAAGAAAACTTATTCCAGGGCTTATCATTCCGAGCTATTTTTCACTCCCTGTTTTCGAAAATAAAATTCCACAATACGAATAGTGTGATTCGCTTAAACGTGACATTGTTTAATGGTAACGCGCAGGCTGGCCTAAAAAATCGTTCTAAAAGATTATCAACCTCTGAAAGAAGATCGCAATGAAGGAAAATAAAAATATAACAAAAATCGTCTGCTCTTTCGTTTGGAAAAGTGGATCCGTGCATATTATCGTTTTTCTTGAGGTGGCTCTTCGAGTAGCAACGGCCGACCTTTTGGTGGTGTGTTCGTCAGGGTAAGGCCGACGATCTGAGGGGAGGAATACGTTGACCTTGCTCTGGAATCGCTTTTTTTTATATTGCAGATGAACTCCTTCGATTCCTTCTTTCGAGAAATAGCTTTTTTTTTGTTCTTTAGTTCGTTTTAAGGAAGAGAAGTTTATTGGTATATAAGTTGTTTGCGTAGGATGTTCATTTAGATTACATTATTTTTTTCTCCACTTTAAATTGAAGTGTTTTCTTTTTCTTTTTTTCTTGTGCGTGCATACCTAGATCATATGTTAAACCTTTGTTTGGAACATGACCTTTAACAAAGTTTTTTTTTATGTATTTATTATTTTTGCTGAAAATTTAAGAATTCGTAATTTTTATTTAGGATTGAACACAGTAATTGCATTATTTCATTTCAAATAATTTAAGTAAAAAATGTTTTTATCCAAATAGGAAGTTTGAATTTCATAAACAATTTCTCATTAAAATAAATTACTTGTTTCATACGCTTTTTATCCATTTACGGAATAATTGACTATTTATTCAAATAATTGGTGTTTAATTCAAAAATAAGAAATATTAACTAGTAAAACATTAAAAATATTTTCATATTAAATAATTACTCAGAAATACCGGCATTTGGAAAGCAAATTAATTATTTAAATGTCTTGATTAATTTAGAATTCTTGTTGATTATATTAATTTCCCCTAATAAAAATAAATGGAAAATATTTAATATAACCAAAGATAATACAAAAAAGACCTTTATCTTTACAATGAAAAGTAAAAATATATATTTACACTTAAAATACGAAATTTCTCTTTTACGAAATAATTTTAAAAATCAAGCAATGCAAAACAGTCTTCCAAATATAAAATATAATTTTCATAAGAAAAAAATTATAAAATTAAAATTCAACCACATAGCATTACTATGGTTTTTGTTTAATAGTTCCCTTAAGTTAGTAATACTGGTAACATGTATTTTGTTTTGTTTAGAATTAGGGTTAATATTAAATTGATTACACAATTCGAATTTTGAAAACATTAAAAAATTTTTAATAGAAAAGGATCAGTACTTTATATACATAATCGCAGAACATATTTAATAAAACATTTTTTAATTTAACGTTAGTAACATTAATAACAATTTCTCCTGGAAATATCTAATCCTGATGAAGCCATAAGATATCCAACCGCCCTAAAATTGTGAATTTTGCCAAATATTTTACGATTTTATTTTATAGGCCATCTTATTAGCTTTATAAAAACACCAAGTTTTTTATTTTCCATTCCCTAGAACAAAAGTTACAAGTGTTTTAGTAAAAGCAGATGCCATAACGTTACCTACGATGTCAAACTTTAAAATGCGTTTTATTCGAAATGTGTCTTTTTTTCGAAAACCTCAAACGAGGACAGCGATTGCTCAAAAGGTTTTGAAAATAATTTGCTGAAATTTGTGCGCATATTTTGCATAATAGTAGAAGTGTTTTAACCTTCAGATTTATCAATCACTGTTTTATTACAAAATTTACAGTTCTTTATGTGAATATAATCACCGTCTTTTTTTAAGCAATTTCATATAATAACTAATATAAAGTGCTCTAGTTTTTTAAACATTAAAATATCTCTTATCTTGATGGTCATTTAAAAAATGAATAGCATACATCAGTATAGCATTATGCTATAGTAATAGCATACAGTAATACATCAAAATTGAAACGTTGATATATTTTTTTCTTTTACTATTTGTACAGAGCGGGCCCCGTTTATGTAATTCTTTGTCCATTTTTACCCATTTTTCCGATGTTAGTAGTAATAATTTATTTTTCACTTCTTAATTTTAGCCTTTGTTTCTTAAAATGTACTAAATAAATCTTAAAACTAAAAAAAAAAATCCCCACATCTCCATTTTTTAAAAAAAAGCCGCAAGTAGTCGGATACCTTAAAGCGTAATATTTTGCATTATGAAATAACAGTAGCGCACACGGGAATTTTTGAAGGGGGGTCCGAGGTCGAAAGTTCACCATTCTTGTATCATGCTCCTTTTGATTTTGTCGATTTTCGGGAACAAAACACAGTAAAAAACTAATTTTCGAATAAATAATTAGCATTAATTAATAAAATTAATCATTAATAACAAGTAATTAATTAAATTTTACGTACTATATACTTAGAATTATAATCAATCGGAAAAAAAATCAACGGCTTTGGGGGGTCCGGACCCCCAGGACCCTCTCCCCATGTGTGTACCACTGTGAAAAAATAATCATCTCTTTCAGAATTAATATTATCAAAATATTTCTTTTATATTAGCAACAAATTTTATATTAACACGTGTTCAACATTGTACCTCTTAACATTTTTTTTAAAAAAATGTTCTGTAATTTTTAATGAAATACGCATGGATACTCTACACAGTAAAAAACTATTTTTTAACCAAACGATAATTTTAACCAGCAACCTTATGAAATTATTTTATATTTAAAATTACATGCAAATTAGGAAATTCTACTTTATCTTGGGAAAATGTATAAATATATAATGTTTTAACTATATATATATATATACAACTAATTGATTTATAAATAAGCGTCAATTTTATAAAATTTCATTCAGTTAATAAATACGAAACATAATTCTGAAGTATTAAACAAATCTTTTTCATTTATCAGGTAATTATTTTCGGTTATCACGTATCAAAATTTTGTAGAACAGGTGTTCTCACACACCATTCTTTTCAAATCAAAATTTTTTACGACTCATACATACACGGCTCCTTAACTTAATTGGTGAATTAAAAATAATCATAGTATAAACATTTGAAAATCCATTGATCCATATTTTAAAAAATTAGCATTTAAAGCGACTAACTACATTCAAGGCTAGATTTTGAAATTGCGTTATATGAATATTTTTTCCTTTCTTATTGTCATTTGAATTTGAATATATATATATATATATATATATATATATATATATATATATATATGATTGTTTTAAGAATACTATTACTAGAAAAAGTTATTCGAATGAAATTTTTTAGTTAAAAAATATAGAACACGTTGTACATATTCAAAACATTTTCCTTTCATGGAAAATGCTTCTATAATGTTGATATTTAGGGTCTATAATGTTGATATATACAGTGGGCCACAAAAGTGTTCGTACACTTGCAATTTGCAATAAAATTTAGTTTTTTCGACTAGTAAAAATTATATATATATATATATATATATATATATATATATATATATATAAGGCCAGGAATTCCTAAGGCCAGGAATTTGTCTTTATACTGTGTGCCTACTTCCTACTTTTAGTTATCTTAGGTTTATAACTATATGACTATTTTTATATTTTTGTTTATATGTATATGTATATGTGTGTATAATTTTATATATATGTGTATGTATATGTATATGATTATATATTAAAAAATTCTTATATTGGATTATATATATATATATATATATATATATATATATATATATACTAGCTGTTACCCACCCGCCTTCACTGGGTATTTAACGATGTTGTATAACTGTATACTGTTTACATATAGCATATGAATTATTGATATCTAGCATTAAGAAATCGATTGTATTGAAAAATATATTTATAGCTGTAACTCTCTCCTCTTGATATAAAAAGGACATGAATTAAAATATCTAATTTCTATTTATAACTAAAATAGAAGTAGAAAGATTTTTTGCGCTCACTTAACCTAATAATCAAGTGGATCTCTACTCCACAAAATAAATATGCGTGCTAAATTTCAAGTCTAAATCTAACAGAGCAAAAACGGAATTTTTATCATCAATACCTCGTTGAGAGCATTCTTATCGGATTCCGATTCAACAAAAGAAGCATGCAAACCAAATTTTATTATTATAGACTTAGCAGTTCGAAAACGGGAATTTTGTCTATCAATACGCCCCAATAACTCTCCCCGCTTCCCCCTGGAGTTTATTTCCGTAAAAACCATTCTTAGTGGAACTCTATTCAATTAGAGAAACGTGCTCAACAAATTTCAAGTAAATGGGTTAAATTGAAAAACAGGAATTTTTCTATAACACGCCTTAATCCCTTGCAACCCCACGCCTTTGGGGGTCCGTTTTCGAAAAACTCTTTGTAAAAGGAACTCTATTCCTGAACGGAACATCCCTTCTAATTTTCAAGCAGGTGGATCTATTAGTTGAAAAGCGGCAATGTTTATCTATTACGCCCCTTAATCCCCCTCAGTGACCCTTAGGGATCAATTTTCCCCAAAACTATTTGGTAGCGGATCTCTACACCATGAAAGGAATCCGCTTACCAAATTTTAAAACTGTACGTCTAATAGTTTAAAAAAAATTGAAATAATTATCTATAACGCCCCTTAAGCCCCCGCAACGCCACTTAGGAAGCGATTTTCACAAAACCCATCGTATAGCACATCTCTACTTAATGAATGGAATCTGCTTACTCAATTTCAAGATTTTACGTCTAATAGTTTAAAAAAGGAGTTAATTTCCTATAACGCCTCTTAATTCTCCACAACGCCACTTGGGGGTCGATTTTGACAAAACCCATTTTGTAGCGGATCTCTACTCTATGAAAGGAATCTACTTACCAAATTTCAAGACTGTATGTCTAATAGTTTAAAAAAAATGGAAATAATTATCTATAACTCCCCTTAAGCCCCTGCAACGCCACTTAGGAAGCAATTTTCACAAAACCCATCTTATAGCGGATCTCTACTTAATGAAAGGAATCTCCTTACTCAATTTCAAGATTTTACGTCTAATAGTTTAAAAAAGGAGTTAATTGCCTATAACTCCCCTTAATTCACCACAACGCCACTTGGGGCCGATTTTCACAAAACCCATTTTGTAGCGGATCTGTACTCTATGAAAGAAATCCGCCTATCAAATTTCAAGACTGTAAGTCGAATAGTTTAAAAATGGAAATAATTATGCATAACGCCCCTTGGAGGTCGATTTTCGTAAAAATCATTATGTAGGGAATCTCTACTTTATGAAAGAAATCTGCTTACCAAGTTTTTTTTTCAAGACTGTACATCTAATAGCTTAATTATGGAAATAATTATCTATAATGCCCCTTGGGGTTCGATCTTTGCAAAATCCGTTCTTAGCTGACGTCTATTCCATGAAGGGAACCTACCTACCAAATTTCAAATATGTAGGTTTACTAGTTCCGGAGATATCGTGATTAGTCAGTGAGTGAGTGAGTCGCTTTTCTCCTTTATACAGTGGCGCACACAAGGAGGGGGGTCCGGACCCCCACCCCCAAAACCCTTGATTTTTTTCCAATTGATTATAATTCTAAGTATATAGTACGTAAAATTTAATTAATTACTTGCCATTAATGATTAATTTTATTAATTAATTCTAATTATTTATTCAAAAACTAGTTTTTTACTGTGTTTTGTTCCCGAAAATCGACCAAATCAAACGGAGCATGATACAAGAATGGTGAACTTTCGACCTCGGACCCACCCCCCCTTGAAAAATTCCTGTGTGCGCCACTGCCTTTATATATATAGATATATAATATATATTGGAATTGGAATTTTTTTTATGATATCTGCAACTTATTCTTAATGGAATGACATTATTAATTTTTTAAGAATAGTATAACTATTATTTTTAAAAATTAATAATCAAAAAGCTACTTAAAAATTACGCCACAAAAGTCTTCGTACACTTAACAAAAATCTCAACAAAGCTCCAAATATTGTATTCCTTCATATAATTAGGTACTTCGTAGGATATATTTTAGTATCCACAACAACTTTTAAACGTTTTGGTATATATTTAATCATTTTTTGTAAATTCCGCCTCGAATTTCCTCCTTGCTTCTATGATTATTGTTTTTACTTCCCATTATATGTTTATATGTCATATTATCTTTTTTTTTTAAATCAAAGTCTCACCAAATATGTTCTACTGGGCTAAATAAAGTGATTGAGAGGTGTTTTCAGATTTTGGGAACAGTTATAGAGGCACCAGTGGCGTACAATGAGAGCAGTGCGCTTGGCATCATTATCTTGATAAAAAAGGAAGTCGTCTTCAATACCCAAATTTTGGGTGGTTAATTTGAAATTTCCTTTTAAAATATTTAAATAGAGCTCATGATTCTGAATACCATAAAAAATACCGAATTACCTAATCCTAAAGCCGATTTACACCACCACGCAGGAACACTTTCACCTCCATGGTTCATTAATCCAACTAGATTCTTGGGATTAAGTTTCAGAAAAAACAAAATTAATAGCAAATTGATTGGGATGATAGAAAATTCAACACTTTTAGTTCCGATGGGTGTATAATAGTTTATAAATGATAAAATGAGGAATTTTATCTCATGAATTTATGTTGAAGAAGAACTTATCCATCTCCATGCTGAAGCATGGAGGTGGAGGTGTTCTTGCGAGGGGGTGTAAATCGGCTTCAGGATTAGGTAATTTGGTTTTTTTTATGGTATTAAGAATCATGAGTTCTATTGAAATATTTTTAAAGGAAATTTCAAATCATCCGCCCAAAATTTGGATATTGGAGACGACTTCCTTTTCTATCACGATAATGACCGCAAGCGCACTGCTCTCAATGTACGCTGCTGGTGCCTCTATAACTGTCCCCAAAATCTGAAAATCCCTCTCAATCACTTTGTTTAGCCCAGTAGAACATATTTGGTAAGAATTTAATTTTAAAAAAGGAAAAAAGGCCTATAAACACATAATGGGAAGTAAAAACAATAATCACAGAAGCAGGGAGGAAAATCGATGCAGAATTTATAAAAAAACTGGTTAAATCTTTACCAAGACATTTAAAAGTTGTTGTGGACACTAAAAGATATCTTTTACTAAGTACCAAATTAAGAAAGAAATACAATATTTGAAGCTATGTTGAGATTTTTGTTAAGTGTACGAAGACTTAAGTGGCGTAATTTATAAGTCGCTTTTTGATCATTAATTTTTTAAAATAATAGTTATACTATTCTTAAAAGAAAATGATTATGTCATTCCAATAAAAACAAGTTGAAGATGTCATAAAAGAATTACAATTCCGATATATTAATCTTTACTTGCCCAAAACACAAAATTTAATTGGAAATATTGCAAGTGTACGAACACTTTTGTGGTCCATTGTAGCTATTTTGGAAAGATTTACATTATTTCAAGAGTTACAACTTTGATACTAGTTTATATATCAAAATATGAGTAAAAATCACTTTTAAATTTTATTTTACAAAAATTTTAATTCAACCTTGGTATAGAAGTCCAAGCTATATATAAACAAAATGTCATCACTGTAGAAGCATTTTTCATAAAAGGAGGATATTTTGAAAATAAGTTATTATTCTTTATTCTTTGCCAAAAACATTGCATGTAAATAATTTTTCCATTGTATTCATATTTTTAAAACTATTTCAGATGTATATTCTAATTCAACAGATACTGAAACTAGAAAAAAAATTATTCTTTAATACAGTTTTTCAAAATCCCGGTTTCGAACATATTCAAACACCTAAAATTAGCATTTGAAACTACCATAATTGCAAGGCGTAGATATAATAAGAAAAAAAAGATCATTTTAATTCAGTTGTTACAATGTATTATTTTACTATATTAGCGCCATTTTGTATCTCATTTAACGATTAAACAAAATGTTATCCGTAAAGTCTTAGGAAGTTGTTTACGAAAATAAGTAGAGGAGAAAGGAGGAACGCGGGGAGAAAAGAAAACATCACACAGAGAGACGATTTTTTTTCCTTTTAGGTATTAAAAGGATATGATGTTGCGCTTTTTCTGCTAACACGTGTAAAATGGGTCGTTTATTGCTGAGCCGGTTCTAGAACAATAGATCGTCTGTATGTATAATTTAGGTTGTAGCAGATGGTTTGAAAAAATAGATAAATAAAAGAAAATAGTAAAATAGATCTCGGTATGATTTCCTCATTCCTATTGGTGAGGAGATTGAACCTTTCTTTTTTTAATAAACTAATCGGCGCACCGGGAAAAGGTCCATTATACCTTCTAATCTAATTCAATTAGAGAAATTTTGCGATCTTTTTTGAATCTTTTCTTCAAATTAAATAATGTTGATGGCATTCCCGTATTTAATGTCAATAACCTTTTATGGAGTGAATACTTTAACTGCTTAAAGTTCTTTTCGTATCAAAAAATTTATGTTTGTGTTTTTTTTTTATTTCTGTGGTTCTGACTTTTTTTTCTTTCGTTTGGTTTTGGTGTTTTCTGTTAGTGATTTTTGAACTTATTTTTTTAAACTCTTTATTTTTCTACTTCGGGAAGTAAAATTGTTTACTTGCGTTTTTTAGAATGAACTCATAACGTTTTAATTTTTTTTGTCATAACTTATCATTGTTAAATTTATTTATACCTGTTATATAGCCCGGAGAAAATGTTCTTATAACTTTATTATTAAGAGGTCTCAGGGGTGTTAACTTTGTCTCGAGGGGTGAAAATATAAATAATTTTCAAACAGGTATAATTCTTTTAAATTTAAATTAAATAATTCGAATCTTTTACACATAATTTACAAAGAATTATGGTTTCAAAAAAGTACATAATGTTTGAAATATGTATAATCATAATTTTAAAAATTATAAGCATATGAAAATAAATAATTTTGTAATAAATATTAAGTAATTTTTACTTTAAGCACGCTATTTTCTAAAATAGTAGCCTTTGACGTATAAAACTTCATAGAATTATAAAATGTATCATACTCTTTAAACCCTACTTAATTTAAGAATAAGTTATCTTTTGTATTTCAAAATATTTAAAAAATATTGAAATTTTCAAAAAATTGAAAATGTAATTTTTTATTTTTTAAAAAATATAATTCATTATTCTATTTATATAAATAAGAGTAAATATAAAATAAATAATATAAATAAAATTTATATGTAATAAGAATATATTTAACTTTATAAATCAACTTATTGTTAGTACTTAAAGCTACTATTTTAGAAAATAGCATGCACAACGTATAACTTAATTAATATTTCTTATACAAATGTTGCTTAATTTCATATGCTGATACTTTTTAAAATTATAATTATATTTTAAATATTTTACACTTAACTAAAACCTCATTCCCTTATAAATAATGCGTAAATGATTCGAATAATTTAATTTTAATTTCGAAGAGCTATATATATTTGAATATTGTTTATATTTTTAGCCCTCTAGAGAAAGTTAACATCCTGAGACTCCATTAGGGCTCGGAAATAACATGTTAGTTGCTATGATATTTATTTTCTATGATTAGAGACTAAAATTTTAATTCTTTTTTCTATAATATTCTCGCTATCAATACACACATTACAATAACACAATTATACGTCAAAAATACGAATGATTTGCCAATGATTTTTGAATCGAATAACTTATACAACAAAATTTAGGCCTTAATGAACAATTAACGAATATTGTGTATACTCTTCTCATAGTCTTGTATAATGTTTACCGCTTCTCTGTACGAACAAGCTTATATTAAAAATAATGATTGGTTGCTTTGGTTGGAAACATTAACTTTCATTGTAACGATTTCCGTCACACAGATGTGAATTGGTTTCTTTGTGGATATGAACCACATGAAGGAATGAAGGTTCGATCTGGTAACTTCCGTTCCGAACGCGAGTACTTTATCGACCATGCCAAAACGATCGTCTTCGCGTGATGTTTGGTACTAGTTTATATAGATATCACACCACCACATACCCCCATGCCAGTGATTCGGCGAATAGGCGAACGAACGATACCATATTCGTGGTGAGTATGTAAGCAGTTGCGTCACTCTGGTGGGTTGCGTCATCATGCGTGACGGCTTGAGAATTGCGTCCTTTGTGGGAGACGGCTTTGAGAAGTAACAAATTATTTGCGTCAATGTTTGACGGCTTGAGAATTGCGTCATTTGGGGGAAACGGCTTTGAAAAGTAACAGATTATTTGCGTCAATGTTTGACGGCTTGGTTGCTTTTGCGGTGGATAGATGGCGCCACGACTGTGTGGTTCACTTTTCGGCCAGGGTCACCAATGAAGGAAGGAAGGTTCGATCTGGGTACCTTTCGTTCCGAACGGGAGTACTTTATCGACCACGCCAAAACGATCGTCTTCGCGTGATGTTTGGTACTAATTTATATAGATATCACACCACCACACACACATTCAAGGAACACCTGCAACCTTAAATTATTGCGCGGTCTTGTCTTGTATCGCCCCGGAAATTTTCGACACCACAAGGAACCCCCTCCTATTCTGCTCTCGAACGGGATGCAACCCGAGGATAAAGGGGGCCATCCGTGGTCATCCCCGTGACCCTAGCGAGGGCAGAGAGAGAACGGATGACGATCTGAAAATTTCTTTAAGAGCTGACCCCAAAAAACTCCTCCCTCACAAACAGAACTTGGACTCTAATAATCTAATGAATAAGTATAATCATAACTTCAATGTATAATCTGTAAATAATAGTTATGGCGTAAATAAACTAAATATTTAAATTAATCAATATCATGCTATCTTTATTTATCTCAGACGTCACATCCTGGTAAAAAATTTTTTTAAGAATGGCTTTGTAAACTTGTGGGTTCTTTTCGGATCGTGTTCGAATTGTGAAAAGAAAATAATTGCAGTCAGGATTTTGTCCCTCTGTTTTATTGCACACCTTCCATGGGACATTTCATAAGAAAAAGAATATATTCAGATGATCCAAGATTACAAACCATCGTCCCGCAGTCTTTCCTTTCTCCGACCACGTTTTTCGCGCCACCGCTTCCCCGTTCTCTCCTCGTTCGGACCCTTCCCTCCTCTCGTTGCCAGGTCCTTCCCTCTATATCGGGATCGTGTGTCTCGTTCAACCTGTTGCCAGGTGCAGGCAGTAGATCCTTACAGGCTTAGTCTAATGTTAAAGAATATGACTTTTTACAATTTCCCACCTCGCATCTGCAAGATCGGATTTCCTATGCAGATAACGATACGCCACACGTGCACCCCCAAAATATTGGTGGATCCTTTCATCTGACATCGCGCCGACAACCGATGGCCAAGAGAAAAACAACACTCCACCTGAGAGCCGAATCTCCTATTTAATTCGAGATGTAAGAAGGGACCGCCTCACCCCCAAGACAATGGATAGAGCAGACCGTGACAAACGTTCGAAAAGAGATGTTGTGTTTTGCCTCCTCCATCATCAATAAAATAGTCTGAAATATTGAAATAATATGCATAGTTTGAGTAACTTCGATCTAAATGTAAATATTGTAATTATTAGATGTAGGCGTAATAAAAATCAATAATTTAGTCTCACGCTACTGATAAATTTTCCTAAATAATCACAACGTAAACTGGTAACAATTTTCACCATTTTCAAATATTACATTTCGCGAAATCGGAATGAAATATTTTAACTTATTCATCGTTAGGTTTGAAAGGTGAGGTGTCAGTTTAGGTGTTGTCATTACCACGTGACCACACTGCTGGGAATAATCAATTTTCTACCTCTTACGGAATTCAAATATAAATATTATAGTTTAATGTAAATTTTCTCCACAGCGTTTCGTTTAAATGAATAACAATCTAGACCTTCTGAAACGTTTAATAAAAATTTGCACAAAAATTAACTCCTTCATAAAAATTCACGATATAACATAGAAAGAATCATCATTACTTTTACATCAAGATCATGTCAATAAAAAATATCTTAGCTATTCATTTCTTTCTTATCTGAAATGTTTTCTAACCGATCCCAAAAATTTTGAATATTTAATTTTTATATTAAGTCCTTATTGTTTAATAGGAATGGTCGTGGATGAAATAAAATGATAATGGGAAATTTAAGATGCTAATAAGAAATCAAAAGACAAAAAAGAATCGAAATTAAAATTTCTTAACTTACTTTCTAATGAAGTTTAATTAATATAGATGTTTCAGTATACAAAAAACGTTTCAGTAATATTTGGATAAAAATGCCACGAAAAGTATTTCTCTTTTTACATATATATGTTATAAGTCAACCAGATATTTTCTCCTAATAACTCAATATACATAAATACTGCTTCTGCAATCATTTTCACATATAAAACATTCGTTTCAATTTTTGCTGATTTCAATTTGGCGATGGGAAATCCTTTTTAAATTTTAAATTTAAAAAAATGCTCAAGAAGTACATAATTCTTTAAATAAATTGTACTCTAGTCATATTCATTCTTGTATGAAAGAGCATAATTTAATTTTTGTCAATTTTTGTCTGTCTCCATCTCTCTATGTCTGCCCAGGAATCCTTTCATTCGTAAAAAAAATTTCTTTCCCATTTATTCTGATGTTTTTTCTCAGACTTGAAACAGAATCGAAAATTCTGCGAATTTTGAAATATAAATTCGTAGATTTTAAATATATATTAGACTTTTGTAGCAATTTTTGTAAGAAATATGCATTTTCGGAAGAAAATGGACATTTTCTCGGGGGGAAAAAAGGAATTTCAACAGAAATATTTGGCCTTTCCAGGAAAAAAGAATTAATTTGAAAATTACAAGGTTAAAAATTTTAAAAGTTAGAAAATATTTACTTGAAAAGTCTCGTCTAAATTATATAATTCCGGTAAAATTTAATTAAAATGAAAGAGGATCTATAACTTACAGTGGAGATCGGCAACCTAGGGCACGCAAGCCACATGTGGCACGGAGTGCAATTCTCTGTGACACTTTGCTCTACTCTACAAATTTGTTAATTTTTCAGTGGATGGAAGTTGATAAATTTGTACTCGACCTTATTTGACTAACATCTTCAGAATTTTGGACATTTATGGAATTACGAAAAATTTGAAAGATAACTCTAAAGATAACTGTATGGTTATTTTGTTAATTGCTGAATGTCAATCCTGGAGAGATTTAATTGTTTAAAGAGAGAAAATCGCATGTATTCTGCTTTCCGCATTTGGTTCTACACATGTAAGTAAAAAGTCCTTCTTCGTATAAAAAATATTACGAGTCCGCAAAGAAATTGCTTAACAATTGAATGCTCAAAATCGTATCAAATTGAATGTCACAAATAATACCCCTGATTTTGAGATATGGGAGTAGATCGTTAAGCACTTAATTCGAATTAAAATTTTTAGTTAACTATAATAAAGGGGAATACTTATATTCTATGCTGACTATTTCTAATTTTAATAAATATGTTTAAAAATACAAATTATGTGTATTAATTTTTTATTTTTGTTGAAGAAATAGTCATATTTTTCGCTGTTTATTTTTATGTTAAAGAATATGCTTCAATTGTGCAAAATTAGTATAAAATAAAATTGTCAGTCTATATCCGGGGTAGGCATTAAGTCGATCGCAATCGACTGGTGGACCGCCAAGAAGTTTTGGGGTGACCGCCTTCCCTAAGACCTAATAATCATTCCATCATACGAAGGTCTAGAAATACCGTATTTGTTCGAATCTAAGCCGCGCTCCAAATTCTCAACAAGGTTTTGCGAAAATTGAAAACTATTCTAAAATGGTTCATCGATATCCAATTTTACGAAATTAAAATAAATTTAAAAGGAAAACTAATAAGGAGTAAATATTTAGTTATTTTATCAGTATTATAAATGCATGCATGAAGCTGTGTAAATAGCTCTAATTACCCCATCCAAAAAAATTTTTTTTATATTCCTTTCGAATCTAAGCCGCACCCAATTTTCAGCAGCATTAACATTTGGAAAAAAGTGCGGCTTAGATTCGAGTAAACACGATATTTTAAAAAATACGGAGGAAAAAAAATCGCATCATAAGAGAAAATTTCATTGAATAGAAAATGCTCCTCGCTATTTGGAGGTTATTTTATGAAGAAAATCGTAAAATGTTCTTGGTTCCAGGAAAAAGTTGGTAAAATAGAGGTTCGTAAAATGGAGATCTCACTGTATTATATACTTTCTCTTTTACCTCACTACACATAAGCCCCTTAGTGGACTGCAACACCTTGAAAAAATCAGAAGTAGCCCGTACCCTGGAAAAGTCTGCCCACCCTTGGTCTATATTAATGACCTCTATTCTCTAACTCTGAATGCATTATCGAGGGAATTGAACTTTTTCAAAACTATCCTACTGTGCGGCACGCTGAATCATACTGGTAGATTGGTTTGGAACGCCACAGTTGAAAGGTTGCCGACCCCCCTAATTTACAGTATTATATGGTTTAAAACTAGAAATACCTCCGATACATTTAATTTTTTAATGAGTTTAAAACTTAAACTTAATAAAACTGTATCAATTCTCTTTGTCCTCCAAGTGTTTTTTTGCTCTGTTATGCAGTAAACGAGTAGTCCTGGTCACGAACTCGTAACCATGGTTGTCAGGTATAGAGTTCAAGTCCTGATATCACTGAAGACCCGCCGTGTTGCGAAACTGATGCACGTTAAATCTTTCCAGTCTCAAAATCCTCACGTGCACATGACTTAAATTTATGAAATCCCTCCTCTAAAGACCTCACAGTTTCAAAGTGCAACGTCTATACAAGAATCAAATCATTGCACAATTATATGAGAATCTGCTATTACGAATACCATTCATTTTCTAAGAATAACTTTACTGGTTTTTGCTAAAAGTCTCAAAAATCATCTCGGATATATACTATAAACCAGCGCTTCTTAAATTTTAGATCACCATGGACCCTTTTTCTGAGTATCAGACTGACAACGAGAACACCCCTCCCTGAGCTTATAGTCTTGATCGAAATACATGTTCTAATGGATTTTTTTATTGCAATTTAGTGATCTAGTCTAGGATGGCACGTCTTTCAATTTTTTGCGACCTTTCAGAATTCGTAAAAGATAAACAGTCCGCAGACCACAGTTTAAGAACCACTTCTATAAACGATTGTAAGGAATTAACACTTGTCAAAAAAATGTTTATTTTGTTGTTATAAAAGAAATGATTTTATTTTAATAAGGCTAAATGAAGGGTATTATGGAATAGTCGGGTAATATGGAATAGGTGCCTTAAACCAGAGTTCCGCAACCCCCGGTCCGTCTGCACAAGTATCATTAAATTATTTCTCTTTTATTTACTGTGGTATATTTTTCTTAGATTTGGGCTACGTTTTATGAAAATCGCTTAATATTCCTTGCTAAATCACTTTATATTCATTTTTGGTGTAGCTATATTTTATTCAGAAGTCACGATTAGATACAATTAAATTAAAATTATTAAATCAAAACAGCCTAAAATATAAACAATCGACATCCTCTCCCTCAACGGGCTGCGGTAAAATTAACAAACGTTGACCAGTCCGCGGCGATAAAAAGGTTGCGGACTACTGCCTTAAACCATTGGAAAACTATACTTAAGACTCCAAAAAACGAAGTTATTTTTAACTGTAAAAGCCACATTTTAAGAATACGTTTAAATCATTTCTGTTTCAAATTTATTAAAAAGGCCACAGTACAATCCAGTACAGTCGAGATGAGCTCACAGAGAAGACAGCTGAAGCACTGAACTCAAATGTTCTCTCATTGATCCGCGGAGAAAATTTTCCGTTACAGAAGACATATTCAACGTCTTTGTTTCCTGATTCCTTAGTTGATGGCACAACTTCTGTTACAAATGATACATTAAAATGGAATGTGTCGGGTATTATGGAATATTCAATATTCCATTATACCCGACACGCAATCTTGGAAAAATAACCTTTAAGCTGAATGGCAAAACACTATCAGTTAAAAAAAAGCCCACAGTATTACAAACTACAATTCTTTTAGTGGGCATTATGTTAAGCTTTAATATTGAAGTCACATGTGTACTAGAAGGATAAAATGCTTGAAAACTTACCTGCAAGATTTTTTGAAAATCGCAAAACACTTCGTTTTGTAGCTAGTGGTGTGGCAACAAGTGGTTAACTCTCATTGCAATACATCATGAGGGTCTTTCTTCAATACTTAAGGTTTTCTCACGCATTAACAGCTACAAACACAACCAAAACCTTGGTATTTCATGTTACCCTACTATTTCATAATATCCGACTCTCATCTATTTATCTAATAATTTGAACTACTCGTAGAATCTTTTTTTTTTTTTAGTCTCTGTTGTATTGAATTCTGTATTATCTTTATTTTGCTATCAGATATTAACTCCGAAATGAAATACATTCAAAATTTGAAATTGAAGAATAAATAACAGAAATTTTAATTTTAAAATATATAGTGTGATTTTTTTACTGAACTTATAACAGTATTAAATGTTGAACATACAATACTATTAACTTTTACTCAAAATGCAATAAAACATATGTCATATGTTTTGTCAATAAATTTATAAGGTTCTCATTTATTAAAGTATAAAGGAGAACCGACTTTCGGTTTCTATTATGTGGAAATTTTTATAGGGAAAAGGTAGAATACATTGATATTCAGAAATGCAAGATAATTTAGAAATAAAAATGTTCCAAAATGTGATTGAAATTGAGTGAAACTCTTTGTAATGTTACGAATTTAAAAAAAATAATTTAAAATGGAAATGCATATTTAAAATTTCCAACATGCCCATATTGGAAAAAAGCGTTCTCATGTTGGATTTTCTAGTTTTAGAAAATATTTGAATTGAGACTTTAATAAATACTAGCTTTTTTTTATCCACAGAAAATTTATCTCCTTGAAAATCAAATAAATATTTTAAACTACCGAATCTATGTATTTCGAGCTAATCTTTGACGTTATCGAGTGGTCCGTCGCCAAAAGCCCTCGTATAGCTGAATAGTGCAACATTAATATTCAATAAATCAATCAATTGACGTTATCGATCAAAAGTTTAACAGTAATTAAATTTCTTTCCGTGATTTGTTTATTTATTTCGCAAGTCATTTTTGTAATAAAAAAAGTTACCGTTTTTGATTCGCCCTAAAATAAATGTGTAAATTTAATTACTTTACTTAAAATCACAGACACATACTAGTTTTCAAAATTTAAATGATACGTCAATTATTTTAAATATAAGTAATAAAGTATGGCCATAATATTTTAAACATAAAATTAAGATTTTTTAAAAGAGTTTTCAGTAATACCTCTACCTAGGTTTATATGCACACTTTTGTACCACCTCAAGTTCAAAATGATAGTTATTATAAGTTCTAAAATTAAGAATTTGTGACGAAAACTTTTTTTGTGGGTATGTCAGTTTTAAACTATATATATAGCTCTATTTAAAACTACCAGTCGCGACGAACTCGAATTCTTTTTTCTCTGCGTTGTTGATCTCTGGCCTTATAAATTCGTCAAAAAAGGGCTCCTGGAGCCCAAAGGGGGTCAACGGAGTGACTTAACCGTTCGGAGCCTCTTTCCCAGGTTTGAGTCTATTTCGACAGCAAGTCTATTTTAAGTGACTGGGACTAGCGGTATCGTCGGTTATTTTTTTCACTATTGGCGGAACTGCGCGGTGGAATATTTGGCATCAACAGACGTTTTTCTGGCGTTAGTTCCACCATCAACAAAAATCACTTTTCTCGTCTTCATTTAGAGCATTTCTGGGCCTGCCAAAGAGGCACGTATTTTTATTTATTTACTTCCTCTGAGGGGAGAAGGTTTCTATGGAAACATGAGGATGAGGAATTAAAAAAGGAAGACTTTGAGGTCTTCTTTGAAACGCAGACAGATCGTGTTGTGGGGTATTGGAAGAGTTGACAAATCGCGAAATCTAACCCCTTGCCCATTTACCGAGTGCTTAAGTTCTATGAGATGAGAAGTTTGGGGAAATAAGATCGTCTCCCTTGTCGCGATTTTTAAACGACAAATTGTCTGGAATTACTAGGGTGAAAGAGACTCTATGTGTTCTTGGGCACGCTTCCAGAAGGGTCCGAGAAAGATGTTAAAGCGACTAAAACGTTTCTCTTTGAGATATGTTGATGATTTTGATTTGAAAGCATTCTCTCACACAATAACACAAACGTAAAAGAATTTATTCGTTATAACTTCTGTTGCATATTTTTGTATGGAGGCGAAGAGTATAAATAAATGATAATAAAAACTCCACACCCCGGAATTTCGATGATTTGAAGGTGATACGCAATAATTCCTTTCAAATAAGACCCGTCTTGAAATTAAGCCCTTATATGAAATTGCAGGGTGTTTCTTATAGAAATCCTACCTTAAAAAGTATTATTAATTACTATTGATTTTTGCAGAGACTAACTCGTATGACGGATAATTTTGACTTTCGTGTTTGTCCCAATAAAATTATCAGTACAAGATAACTTCTCATGTTTCTATTGGTAACGTCAAACCACTTTAAAGTCTTACATTAATTTTCATAAGAGTTTTCAGTCTGTTGATGATACAGGTTTGACTGTGAAGCAAGCAAATCAAAGAATTCCTTACCGAAAATTAATTATGTTGCTTCACTAAAACTTTGTGGGTGTTATTACCTTCAATAGTTAATTAAGTTTGTAGTTTTCTATTTTTCGTTAAATGTTGTTTTCAATCCAGTTTTTCATGGAAGCAGAGGAGCATTTGCCAACTTCATGAGCATCATCTACACTTTTACTGTCACTGTCAATCCCTAAGTTTTCTGACATTTTGAAGGTCTGATATTTATATCGTCCGAATCAGAAATGTATTCTGAAAAGTTAGAATTTTCTGAATCCCTATCACAGACATCGCTTGGAAAGGTATACAAATTAACTGTATAAAATTCACTGTAAAAAAGTCTCCGTTATTCATAAATTCGTGTTGAGTCATTTTTCAAATTTAACGATTAAATAAATGAATGTGCGCCGCAAATACCGTTGTATATTAAAACATTTAAGGTAGTTTGAAAAAGTGATTGTTCAGTAACCATAATCAAATGGTATAAATACCCAGTTAATTACGTTGAGTTATCGGACAATGTAAGGTGACGTCTTCAATCAACAATGTATGTGTATTAAATGGCATCACATGACGTCTCTGGTCAATAATGTGTTAAGATACACAATGAAAAGGACACATATAATTCTTAGAACGTAATGGATTTAAATTCTAAATTAATGATATTATCTTTTAATTAAAGCTGCATTGTATAACTGCCGGTTTGATTATTCAACAGATAGCCTTTGGATAAAAAAAATATATGATAAACTTACAAATGAATATTTTCAATATAGACGTAAAGTATTCGACTGAAATGCATCATTTAAGAAATTTTAGCATCTAAAAAATTGCGCGTATGCGGTATTAAACAAAAATTAAACCTTAATTAACTTATTCATTAACATCATATTTTAGTTCTCTTTGAGTCAGTGACGTTAATTATTAGTTTAGTCTAGCTATGGTTACGAATTATTACCGTAAAACCCGGCGTTATAACACGTACCTATACTTTTAGGCTGCAATTTTTAATTTTTAGGTATATTCGCCGTATAACGCGCACCAACTTTTTACGAACAAGCCTGAAATGTACGTACGCAATGCTCTTATGTTTTGGAGTCATTTATTCGAGGTATTATTCTATGATTTTTTTTGAAAAAGTATACATCTAGACACTGGCGTAGCTAGTTCTGAATGGGCCCAGCATCAAGATTCATTTGGGGCCCCTTTTCAGATATGGGCGCCCTGTTAGTGGGACTATAGTTACACATGTAGGGGCCCCGTATCATTGATACGGCTGATAGGGCGGTAACTACGCCCCTGCTTCCAGAACTATAACCTTTAAAATTAATAGGGAATGTCATTTCTTTTAAATAAACAGTATTTCGATATCTGTGGAAGCCTAATTTTCTTCTACATTCCACTTTTTTTTTTCTCGTTTTTAAAGCTTTCATTTTCATACGCGGGGTAAAACACGCACCCGTAAATTTAAATCTAATGATTGATTGATTGAATATTAACGTCGCACTGTTCAGCTACACGAGGGCTTTTGGTGACGGACCACGTAATTTTGAACCATGGTCAAGTGACGTGGACGACACCTGAGCTGGCACCCCCTCTCCTAACTACCACACCACACCAACGGGAGGACGTTTCAGCTCTCAACAGATTTAACGTGCATCGCTGCCCTACACGGTGGGTCTTTAGTGGTACCGTGACAAAGCAAGCCACGGTCCGATACCTATACCACTCGGCTACCGCGGCCACTAAATTTAAATCTAATTTTTTGTGTTAAAAGTGCGCGTTACACGCAGGATTTTACGGTATATAAAAATGCAACTTTTACTTAACATCTTATAGTTCTTTTGTGCGTAAATATACTGATTGTTGTCGATAAATGAACGCAAAGTATTATTTGTTAAGATTTGATTTTTATTAACATCATATACGCACACTAAAATAACGCGAAGCCTATTGGTGACGAACCTCGTAATTTTATACTTCGATCAAATAACGAGTAGGACACCAGAACTTCAAAACATCCACACCACGCCAACGGGAAGATTATTTGAGTCTTTATAGATTTAACTTGCATCAGCCCCTCTAAACGGTGTTTCTTCTGTGACATGAGGATTAGAGCTTACGGCGCGACAACACCGACCGCTAATCCGTGACCATGACCAATCAGCTACCGCGGTCAGTGACGGTTTATCCATTGGGCGCTCGGGGCAGGCACTCAGGGTCCCGGAGGGGTTCAGAAGATCCCGAATAAGCTGGACTTAACCAGTTTTTCTGGTTAAAAATTTCGATTCTCTGGTGCAAAGGGGGCCTGAAGATCTTCTGCGCCCAGGGCCTGAAATGAGCTTAAATCGGTACTGACGGGTTAAATCAAGCACAGCAATATATTTTTATCAGTAGAATTGTGACTAGTATTTTTTTAAAAACTGATTAAAAATGATTTATATTCATGTAAAAGTTTTTCTAAATAATAATACCAAACACGAAAAAACTATAGGAATATCCGTTCTGATAGACGGTGATAGGTAAAAAAAAATCATCATGTACCCCATCATGTGATCTTCTCACTGGGTAGAGTCCAACTGAAGATGTCAAGGCAGCCCACCCCAAAAATCACACCACAGCGTTATCTACAGGCATCAAAGCAAATCATCCCCTTCTGAGAGACGGATGTTCCGGACAGAGGGTTAAATATAGTATAGGCACTTTGACATCGCATTATTATAATATATTCATTTTAGAAATAATTTCCTCGCATAAACTGAATTGCTTTAATTTTAAAGCAGTTGCATTATATTTCTAAAAGTGATTATTCATTATTTAATTGTTTCGAATCTGTTGATTCGGGGATCTCAAAGAGTGTTTTTGGTTGTACTAAATGAATTTTCATTTCACTTTTCACATCAGATGAGAGTCAATGACATCACTTTTGGGTAATAATCTTAGTTTTATATATACAAATACAACTAATTAATCTATGCGCTATTACTTGTTTTCATATATTTTTATTAATTTTAGTTAAAAAATTTATTTCAGTTCTTTTTATTAACCGTTACATTCATGTGAAAAAAATAATAGCCATTTATATCATAAAAATAGAAGTTGTAAATTAAAAAAATAATAATAATAGCCAACTAATAGATGTAATTCTCGTGAAGAGTTAAATAAATTTGTTGATTTTGGAGATTTTTATTTATGGTCTATTAAAATAAAAGTTTTAGTTTGATTGCATACTTCGATGTCAGTCATATTTTGCGATTTAATTTTATACGAATGTATAGTTTTTGATATCCCTTATTGACTATATTCATATATTTTTAAATTTATAACCCTTAACTTCGCAATTTTTTAAATTTCTATGAAAAAATTATATCAGGTAGTTCTCAAGTAATAATAAAAGGGGAAAATGTGAAAAAAAAATTAAGCAGTTTTAAATAGAATTTCACTCTTTTTTTTTTTTTTTTTTGCAGAAGCGCAACATTGCGCAGTAGTGCTGTAAATTACAAAACTTTTTTTTATATGAGAATTTATTATCATCATAAAATGTTTAAATTTCTTACCTGGTAATTTATTTCGTCAATAAACAAGTGGAAGCATAAAATATAATGGATTATTTTTATAGCACAAACAGAGTTCTTGAGGCATCAGAGAATTTTATAATTGCTGTGATTTCTGGAAAAAATGTACTTCCATCTACTGACAAAATTAGCATGTATTTCGTTGCAGTAATCTTTTTTTCTCAGATAAGTGATTTGTAGGAAATTTAAAAAATATTGAGTCTGTTAAATCAAAATAAATCATATGTTGCAGAAATGCAACAGTGTGAATGTTAAGGGTTAAGGAAATTAATAAAATGTGTGTGACTTTATTTTGTGTTTTATTATTCTGCAACTAATTAGGTTTTAAATGATCTTGGAAACAAACTTTTTTATAAAACTCATAATTTAATAAAAATACGTACAATATTAAGGTGAATTTGTCATTTTAGAATATGAAGAAATTAATACTTAATTTTGAACGTTCTTTTAGAATATAGAAATTAATACTCATGATCTAAATTATGACAGTTGGTTTAGATTTTAATAATTAATTCTTATTTCTAAAATTATCTCTGAAGCCCTTAATGTGGAAGAAAGAGATGACTTCACAAACAAGTGAACAAAAATAATTACCGAAATTCCTAACTGATCTAAAAGTGTGAATACTCTCGGGTGGTGTAGTCTCTAAGATTAAAAACATCAATCTTGCGTTCACCATTATCTTCCTCTGAAAAATTCCTCACGACACAATGGTTGACGTTAAAACAAAACGATGGTTCTATTTATCTCTACACGTATAGAATTTCTAAGCATCAAACTGAAAAAAAAAGAACATCAAATAAACAAATAGCTTTGGGAACTAAAATGCTTCGACATCGTAACTCTGAATTTCGTCAAAGCCAAGTGATGCTGCTACTGCTGCTTCTATAATTAGCTCGTTCCCAGCGAAACAAATATGCACTCCCTGGGTGAAAAACCCTGCAGAGTTAATTATTGCAATGCTTGAAAGACTCCCAATTCACATGGGGGTCAATGTAACTTGTCATAAATCTAGCAGTTTTTAAGAAAAGGAGAGGACTCATCAGACTAAGCACAGACAAAGATTCATCTTTATCTTCGGTGCCGTGTGGTAGGACTTGCTGACAACCCAAAGACTCACTCACCGCTTCAGACAGAAGAATCATCGTCAGAGTCCTTTTCTGCTGAAGATGAATCTGTTAGTCGTATTATTTTAAGAAGCCGGGGATATTTTGGCTTCCGTGCCGAATTCACAGCAGCGCTAACGACTTTTAGAAGAAAGAGGGTGTTTATAGTGGAGATACTCCCTTTACAATGTAATCGCCGGGTTAGGTTTCGGAGAGGTGCTTCGGTTGATTTTATGCGCCGTTTCCTGTTAAAAAGCTGTGACGAATTAATCCAATGCCTTGGATTTATGGGGTTTCGCAGTGACGCTTAACCACGCTTCTGACATCGTTTTAAGACGGGAATGAAAAAGAAAGCAAAGTACCCTTAAATATATAAAAGACTCGAGTGGTGAAATAGTGTCAGTCGTATGAGTGATATAACAAATTGATTTATCTGCTGTAGGTATAAAAGGATTATGATTTGAAAGATGGATACAATTTTTATTAAGTGTTTATTCCTTACTTCACAGTGAGGTCATAAATAAATCTGGGGATGCAGAGGTAAATGTTTATTTGTTTTGGAACGTTTTGGGGTTATTTATTTCCCTTGATCACAAAAAGTCTATTTATCACAGTTAAGATGTCTTGTAATCTTGAAATGATTTCAGATGTCAAGATAGATATCTAACTTGGTAATCCATTCTGAAAAATGTATTCACCATAGCGACGTTAGGACTTGAATTATTGCCAAATTTAATGTGTCTCAGTTCTATGCCATGTTTTGCGGTTAGTATGAGACTGATTGTAACTTTACAGTTATGACCAAGATACCTTATGTTGGATCTTGGTCTTATTACAGCTATAACCAAGCTACCTTATCTCGGATCTTATGTGGTCTTGTTAGGGCTATAACTAAAATAACTTATCTTGGATCTTATGTAGTCTTATCATATTTTTGGGTTTCTGGTAATTAACTTTATAATTTAGACAATTAGCACGATTTCATTTCTCTAATATTCATTGAAGAGAAAAGCATTACTCATTAATCCACTAGGTATTGACACTTCTAAAAACTTTTCGATAGAATAGGGATCGGGGTAGCTTGGCGACAAGATTACTGGTTTTGTTCCCAACAGGTCATGAGTTCTAATCTTTATTCTATTTTTTACCATCCTTAGAAATTTGGCGAGAAAGATGCTACGTCGGGTAATCCTTATCGTCTGTCAAATTACTGGTACTGGCAGTCTATTGATTGGTTCTCACACGGAATTCAGTAACAGTAAATTAATTAATTCATGTAATATAATTGTGCAGGTACGTACGCTTAATACCATCGACCAATTTCGCTAAACGGAAACACATCTCCAATTTAAATAAGGTCGCCAAATGCTGCCATTGTTATCATTGCCGCATTCGAACGAACGCGGAAACAGTTTCCAATATTGGCTGTATATCGCTGCATTTGGCAACATCTTTTGATTTGACGAAATTCGTCGAAGGTACTTAACATTTACGTACTTAAGTACCTAACTGCCTTTTTCTTACATATATTTTAATACTTAAATTCTGCAGGAATTTTAAATTATCTGATCATAGTTTGACATTCTCTGGTGCGTCGATGGTGTAATTTTAGTTTTGAGTGAAGTATGAAGAAGCAAATGTTAATAATAACAATAAATAAATAAAATCAGCAAAACCATGAAATATAATTGTATTTCTCTAAATAGTGTACTTATATAGTTATAGTTCTATACACAGGGTAATACAGGGATGAATAGCAATATAAGCTTTATTATTGCCATTCATCCCTGTGTGAAATATAATTTGAATAACTCATTAGAGAGTACATATAACATTCATAAGATGTATGTGAAAGTTAAACTCAAATACTCTGTACAAATAATATTTATTTTGTATTTATATCCTAGAATTTCTAGATAATCAAATTTTGATAAAACTATGACGTAAAAGACTTCTTCTAAATAAACATGTATAAGTTTCTAAATAAATATAAATAACTAGAAACTCTGTATAAATTTAATAATTTATCATTTCATGCGTCAATATTCCAAAAAAAAATATGTTTCTTATAAAAATTAAATGTTGATATTTTTTTAAGAAAGTGATTCTTATAGTTAGTTGGTTTAATTTATGAGTCTCGTTAGTTTTTTTGTTTATTTTTGTACATAGATAGGTTAATGTAAAGAAGAAAGTCTTTAACTGTTATGATATTTGTAAAAATGTTTCACCTTATCAGCTATATAGAAATAATTCGCATCCCTGTGTTTAAAGTTCTTATCTAATTTGTGGAATCCGAACTCTCCTTTTGTCTGCTCTTTTCTTGGCTAGACAGTCTGGTTTCCCTTTTTTGTACTTACAAAACGTAATTAAAATTTTCGAAAAAGTCATCCGTTGCGATCTTAATGTAAACATAAAAATTTTTGTCTTGAAGATTAACTTAAAAATGATGTACTGTGTATTTTTAACAATGTCTGATACGTTTGTTTCATTGGTTGTAAGCATTTTATTCTAAATGTAATCTTTTTTTATGTCTTTTCAAGAAATCTTCCATGAATATTCTTGGCTAAAAATGAAAACGGTATAATAAAACTGTCATATTTTGTATAAAAATAAAACATGGTGCAAAAGTGAATTTTTAGACTCAATATTTTTGACAAAGTCTGTAAATTATCGAAGTGATTTTTTTATGATTTTTCATTTATGTTACATTTTGGCGTACATTAGAACATCATTTTTCCGAACGTTTATATCCGTAGCGTCAAATATCCGGATGAATTTTTTTTCAACTACATGTAGGTACTGTAAATGAAAATGTATGAAATAAGTCTTCTATGACAACCTCAGGGAGAAAAATACGAACTTTGTCCAATCAATCCCAGGCTTTCAAGAATGCGATGAAGATTTAGGAACACATGGATAGCACGCGATGCAGAAGACTGTGGATTTCAAACGCTAAATGATGACGAGATTGTGACTTCCGTGCAAGAAGAATCCGATCCTGTCGATTATGTAATGGATGAAGACGGGGACAACAACAACGACGAAAGTAACAAGGGTCCATCCAATGCTGACGCGTTTTCCGTGTTAGAGACAGCTATGGAGTGGTACAAACAACAATCAGAATGCTGTCCTCTCAACTTCTGCTGCTCAAGATAATCAGAGACCTTTCAGCGAATAAACGAAGGTGTACAATGTTACAGCGACCTTTATTTTCCACAATAAAGGTAAAATTGCGACATTTTGCACCTATTTTGCTTTTTCTTCAAGCACGTTTCCCGTATGGGATGATTTTAAATATTCGTATAGTGTCCGGTTTCATATACTGCATGGATTGCATTCGGTCTTCGGTTATCCGAGTGGTATCCGGTCCCAATTGATTCGGATAAACGACGTTCTACTGTAATTGAATATTTATGATGCAAACGGTTCCTCAAAGGGGTTGATACATGCATTTTATTTCTGTATCGTATCTAATCTATAAAACAAAATAGAAACAAATGCAGAAATTTTCCAAAATATAAATCCAAAAATTCCAAAATATATTTTATTTTATTTCTCAAACAGAAATGAAAAAATATTGTTTCATTGCGAAAAAAAGTATTCTCTTAAAGTTGGTAACCTTAAATCATTAAAAAGAAATTTTTTTTAAGAGAATATTTTAATACGTCGTCGAATGTCGTATAATATCGTAGTCACAACAAGTACTGAATTTGTGAAAGCCTTGTTGCTCTGTTGATCCGTATTATTAACAATGGGTTTTTAATTTCTGTGACAATGTAATCACATGATAACTGCAATCGCGTGTTTCCAGCCAATCAGTGCATAAACTCATGTGACTCATAATCACATGAGGAATACATTCACGTATATCCAGTCAATCAGTTCAGGCGTTTCTCTGTTACCAACTTTTGCTTTTTACAGAAATTCCTTTTAAGGTATCCGACTACGTTCGGAACCGTGATTTTCAAAAGCGCATAAATGGATAATTTTCATGATATTTAGTGTCCATTAGATTAGAATATATACATAAAATTGTTTTAAGGACATTTTGACAAAAAAAATTTATTTAAATACAATATTTTGGCAAAAATTAACTTGGAATAATCTTTTTTCCAAAATGTTCTCCTTTTGTGAAAAATGCTTCTATTATAATAATAATTTGCCTGTATATAGCTCAGACCTCTCTACAGAGGCTCAACTAGAATTTTTGAAACATATAACTTAGAAATGGGTTTATTCATATTTTACGACAACAAAGGGGAGCAATTTTAAGAAAAAAACGCCAATAATTATTTCAATTGGTGGTAACTCTGAAAATAATCTGAATTTTTCAAAAATCCTAATTGAGCCTCTGTAGGAAGGTCTGAGCTATATACAGGCAAAATATTATTTTAATGGAACCATTTTTCACAAAAGGAGAGCATTTGGAAAAAAGATTTTCCTAAGTTAATTTTTTGCCAAAATATTATATTTAAATAAATATTTTTTGTCAAAATTTCCTTAAAACAATTTTATGCATCTATTTTAATCTTAGTGACACTAAATATCTTGAAAATTATCCATTTATGCACTTTTTTAAAAATCACGGTTCCGAACGTAGTCTCGGGTACCTTAAAATATACGTATTTGTCAACAGTAGTTAGTAATGAACATATGTACGCAAAAAAGCATTGATTTGAATGTACATGTATAATAAAATGTATTTTTTTAAAAATTTTGTGATACTTTTTGAAGAATTTTGATATTTGATCGTCTTAACACAATAATCAAATCTGAACTTTTAGCTAAATTTGACAAACATTAATAGGAAGTACAAGTCTATCGTATGTTTTGAATTCAATAGAGAAAATATGACCTTCATGGATTTTACTTATTCAATTACACTTGAATTCCAAATGAGAGGGAACGTAATTTGACATTTTTATTGTGTATCGATTCTCCTTGATACAAAAAGAAAAAAAAATGAAATTACTTATTATCTTCAATTTTGTATGAAATCTCAATGATTAACAAAAAAGAGTATTAGAATTGAAACTATTAAATTAATGACTATTATTTGTAGTGAGTTGCATTGTAGTGAGTCAAAAAATAGAAATTTTCTGGTCACCGCTTTAGATGAAGTTTTTGCCCCGATTTTTCTCATCGTGTTTCTATTAATCACTACCACCGGGGACAGACGCCAAACTAAGTCGCCAACATGCCAAAAATCCGACTAGAAAAAGGCTCGCAATGAATGGATAAAAAGTGAGGGGATAAAAAGGAGCTGAAAGCAAAAAAGAAAAAGACTGAGAAGCAAGACAAATGAGCACATAACATGAGACCTGTCTCCAGTCAAGAGAGCACATCACCAGTGAAAGAACCGAGGGCCCGAAACATGGCAGTCGCCAGGGAAAGAACTGTTCCAGAAGATTTTGGATCTTGGAATGCTAAAAGGACCCATATCTCTCCATCACAAGGCGCCAAGAAAAAAAAAGTTTGTATCGCCAAGCTGAAAAGAAAGAGGAGTAAAAAAATCAAGCATTTTTTTCTGACTGCTATCCGTCGCATTGAATTATTTGGATAGTAAATAAGGCTGTATTTTTAGTCAGTGTTTAGACTGAAAATACATAGCTGTTTGAAAAACGCGGTTCAGTTGGTTGAATTTTAGATGAGAAGGTTGGTTTCCGACATATTCATTTATTTGTTTTGCTATGATTTGTTTCACTTCTATGGGTCTGTGCAAACATTTTCATATTTTTACATTATAATTACGGGTGTTGCAAATGTATTTAATTTTCGTTTCCATTTTTAGTAGTGCAATCTAGTTTTTAATATTTTTTTTATTTATATAACACCAAATTCAAACTCAACATATAGTCAGCATTATACCGGGTGACCGAAAAGTATCGCAACACTTTTAAAAATTAATTCCAAAATTCCGAATAAACAAAGGTTTTCACTTACGGTTTTCTACGTTTTTTAAATAAAATACCAAAATTTTTGAAGTTATACTTCTTTTTTGCAATGTTTTAGTTGCATGATTTCAATGTGCGCATTAGTAATTGTGAGCAAAACATGGAGTTCGTACTAGATTTTTGGCGAGCATTCTGAATGGCTGATGTAATTCGACATTTGAATTCATCAGTGTTACGAATTCATGATTGGCAAACAATGTTTTCACTTATTCCTACGAGAAGAAATCCAAAGGCGTTATGTCTAGAGATATAAGTGACGAGACGGTATTTGACTGCCTCTTTCCAACCATCATAAGGGGAACTTTTCCCCATTTTCAAACTCCAATATGGCTGTACACCTTTTACGGTTGGTCGCTGCAGAAACCACAGGTGTAGGGGACAGGAGAATATTTCCCTCCCCTCCAGTTCATGCCGAAATTTTGGAGATGGAGGTAGGCGGTGTCGCCATCTATCGTATGGAAGTCCAAACTGTCTCAGGCTCTGGCAACTTTCATTCCTTCTCTTTGGGAAGGACACGACAACAACAAGAGTTGTTTTAAATAACTGTTAGTCCATTTTGGTATCAAAACACATATGCAATTCACTAAATTAACATCGAAATTCAGATTTTTTTTCAGATTCCTTGGTATTCAGATTGATAAAGGGATGGTTTTGTGACTTGCAGGTCCTGAGATTCTTGAGCATCGATTTTGCCGAAATCAACTGCACGATCTAAGTCATTTTAATTTCAAATTGATTGTAAAGTCCCCCAAAAATCAGGAAATCAAAGTCAATAACCTATTAAGTACCTCTTATGCTATATTAATGTGCGTGTTATGCAACCAAAAGTCAAAAATAAATAAATAATTATTAATTAAAATTAAAAAATTGTAAAAACTAAATTTTTAAGAATTTTCAAGGTGTATTCTTAGGATTTAAAAATCGAAGTGTGAGATTTTAATTATAGAAAAATTTAGCAAACACTGCAAAACGTGTGAAAATTTTCTAACCTTGCTGTGCAATTAAAGATTCCTTTGTTCTCGAACAAAGGACATACGTGCGTCATTTTCATTTAAAATGCAACTTTTTTTGTGAAAATTCAGTTGAGTGAGTGAGTCTTTATATACGTCGCACTGTAGAGCACCACGAGGGCTATTGGTGACAGACTACATTCATGTGACGTCATCGTCACATGATAATGACAAACATGTGTTCCAAGCCAATCAGTTTAAAAACTCATGTGACGTCATAGTCACACGATAAAAACAATCGTGTGCTTCCAGCTAATCAGTTCATACGCTTCGTTTTTGCCAACTTTTGCTCTTTGCAGAAACACACTTTCTCTTAAAATGCACATGTTTGTCAACAATAATAACGCACATAACTAAGCAAAATGCATTTCATTCAGAAGCACATGCATAAAATAAGATCTTTTTTTTTAATTTTAAAATTTTTTTGATGAAATATTTTTATAACATTTGAACAATTATAAAATTTTAAATTTTATTTATGTTTTACAAATAGAACAACAAATGCAAGTTAGTTTAATGTTTTTTTTAGTTATATGGAGAACATGTGTTTGTATTTATCATGCGACCGTCATGAACTGAGCCCATTTCACACCTCGGTCAAGTGAGAACGACGACACCTGAATTGGTTCCTTCCTCTCAGAATTACCACACCACGCCTACAGGAGGAATTTGAGCCTCCACAGATTCAACGTGCATCAACCTGCTTATACGAAATGTCTTCAGTGGCACTAGGGCACGACACACCGTCAACACACGAAGTCGTGACCATAACCACTTGGCTACCATGTCCACGTGGTAAGGGTTCTGGAGAAACAGGTTTTTTCCTGCAACCTATAACAGCTCAAAACCAATATTCATCAAGAATTCACAGCAGAGATATAGCTGATTATAAAAAAATTATAATGAAAAATCCTCGTATTTGTAAAATGTGCCATTGAGATTAAGGACGTCTTAAAACTTCTTGAGGCTCTGGAAACATAATGCCTCTCAGGGCCTTCCTGGCCCTGAAGTCCTGGGCCCCTACACAAATTTAGACCCCACTTACGATTCTTAAAAGTAGACAGTACATAGCAAACGTTGCTAATTACGCGTACAAAAAAATAACCTAATAAAAAGAAATGTCCATGACTTAGAATCACACAAACTGGCTCGACCGACTGCCGCCTTTTGACTGTATGAGTAATGATAGTAGTAGGCCTAGGCCTATGCGTGGACGACGGTCATCACATGTAGCCAGCTGACATATCGTCTGAAATCCCCAGTTTTCGGAGAATACAACCGAAAGTAACATTTGATCGTAAAAATTATTCGAATTATGATCTTATTAAAGTTGAGTAGAGGACGAGACAAGGTACCTATTGTGGCCAAGGCCCTGCGCCCGGGCCCATTTGGCCTATACTTTAAGACGTCCCAGATGGTGCTCATCTGAGAAATTCTTTTCCTATGAAAAATTCAAAGAAAAAATTGAAAAGAAAAATTTACTTATAAATTTTGTTTTAAAACATCATAAATTATTTTCATTTAGAACTGTAAAACGACTTAGATATTTTTAGAACAACAGTTGGTATCACATGCCAGCAAGTAATATGTGAAAGGTGATACGTCATGAAATGATGATAATCAATTGCTCGTGTGTGCCATTTTTATTTACAAATACTTCGTGATTATAAACTTCGTTATCGATAAGCTTTGATTTTTATCAATAAACTTTGTTGAAAATTTAGGAAATATTAAATTAGTATGACTTCGTTTTCTTTTAGCATTTTACATAGTTTCGACATAAGGTTCTTTTTTTTAATAAAATTTCTTGTTATATCACATATTAATTTATTTTCAATCATTTAAACGCAAAAGGTATATTTTTTTTAAATAAACATTTTTTATTTTTTAAAAAAATTGTTGTTTGTTATTTTGAATTACTACTATTACTCTAACCACTCATCTAAATCAACATATAACTGAGAACTTTTTAAGTTAGAAATTAATTTTCCTTATCACAATTACTCTAACAACGATAGATTTGGATAACACTAACCGTTCCCAATCAATGCGTATCGTTGTTTGGAATTTCCAAAGAATACTAAAGTGTTTCCATGGCAACATACACCTTTGACCATTGTTCCGAAAGTGGTTTGCGTGTCGGTAAACTCTACCTTCCTTCTTTAATTCTATGTTTTCAGTAGTCTGCACAAAATTTTATTACATTATTTGATTTAGAATTCTCTAAATATGTTTATTTTTTTCTCAAATAATTGTATGCGCAACGCTTATCAACTCGATTTACAGACTACTGATTATTCAAATAAACAGCTTATTTTCGCTTGCAATTTAAATTAAATATATTTAACTTGAAAATAAATTAAATTTATATATAAATTAAGGTTTAATTCACACATTATATTCTATTTCGAAGTTTTTTTTAATACACAATAGGATTTTGCTCTTAAATTTTAGGAGCTACTGATTTTTTTAAAATTTTTGTTCCGTACTTGATATTTAATAATATAGTTCTATTTGGAAATAAATTTATTTGTACAATATTTATAAACTCAATTAGAATGAACGCAGAGAGATTGCTAAGTTCTAATACATTAATTAAAAAAATTCTAAAATATACCTATTATAAATCCAAATTGAAGTATTTGAATGAGTTATTTTTTTGGTACTTTCAAATACACTTGTATATTGCACCAGCGAGCTTAGTTTTTATTCATTAAAATTTCCTTAAATTGCAGAAAAGGGGAAAACAATTTACATTAAAGGGAAAAATTGAATTTTTTTCTTTTCCTGATTATATTTATTTTCGAATCCTTACCTTATTTTATTTTATAAGGATTGGAAATAATAATTTTGACATCTATTCGCTTTTTATATAGTTTAACTGTAATAGATGTGAGTAATATGTGTAAATACAATTGAAATGTTTAATAAATAAATAAAAGTATAAAGAAAATAAATTTTGATTCTCATAGAAGTATCGTAAATTCTTGTAATTAATTAAGAACAATACACAAATAAAGTATTTCATTATTTATTTCGCATTAAGAATAATTTTAAATTGTGCCTATGTTAGTTTAAGTAAATATTTTTTGAATAAATTTTGTCGTGAATTAGTAATTAAAATATTGTATCTGATTTTCCTTGTTGAATTTTTTTATACTTTTTAAGATTTCATTATTTTTATTTATAAATTAGATATGCAGTAGTCTATAATATTTTCAGTGTAAATGTCTTACAGATGTATTGTATTCAATTTTAAATCATGGTATTAAAAATAAAAAAATTGATTACGACAATCGGAGTCCTTTTATTCCCTTGATTCATTTTTTAGTTTATTCGTTTTATAAATCTTTATGGTTTTATCGCATATTTTAATGAATAGTATTAAGTTAGCCATAGATATTTAATTTTCATTTTTAAATATTTAAGTCCATTGTTTTTGAATTACAACACTGAAGATTTTCAATTAATCAGATGCACCTGAATTGTTTCTCATATTAGGATTGATTATATATTATATTTGCATTTTATAAATACCTATTATAAATTTGATTTTTTTAAAAAAAATTCACGGATTTAAACATTAAAAAATTTAGTTCCATGTTCGTTAGTGATTTGTTCTAAATATGACGAAATTTTTCATGCACTAGATGAATCTGTAAATAATCAAAAATGATGAATTCTTCATTTAAAAAAAAATTTCCTAAGATTTTGTTTGAAAGTTTCAAGAACATAAAATTGTTTCGGATATGCTGCTGCTAAATTCAAATACGATTCTACCGATCCTCCTCCGTGCACACTCTTGCAAATACAGAACACTTTTTAAAGAATGCTTTAGATAAGTTATACTTCTAGAATGAATTGAAAAGTAACTTTCTTTAAATCATTATATCATGAACTTTTGTTCTTTTATGTTAATTTGTCTAAATACGTTTCATAGTTAGTAAAGAAACGGTATATGCGCATATGTGGCCGCGGTAGCCGTATGACATGGTCACAGAATCGTGACCAACGTGTCACAAGTTCAAGCCCCAGTGCCACTGAAGACTTGCCGTGTAGACAGGCTAATGCAAATTAAATTTGTCTAGTAGGGGGTCCCACACACTCGTATTTTCTTATTGCTGCAGTGTTAAGGCCGTTTCTACATGCATCGTATGTGTAACATGCGTAACTCACTTAGATTGCTAATATCTTATTAAGCATAATAAGTACGTTTATGGACTTTAAATATGAGGAATGTAAATTATAAAAGTTGTACTCATCACTTAAAATGTTTAAAAGAGAGAAAAATAAGGCCGATTATAAAGACGATTAATTTAGATAAATTCTCAAGCCACATTCAATGTCGGACCAGACTGTGTTGTTGTTGTTGTACGCCCTCATTGGTCAGCAGTGCTAGACCAGGTCCATGACATCGTACACTTTCAGAAAGTCCAACACCAGCAAGGGAACGTCTGCTAAGTCCTGCTTGGTGAATCCTAGGCACTCGAGGATGTGAACAGGCGTGGCCGGCTCAGAAGAACAGTTCGTGCACATTTCAAAGCTCTTGCGTCCTTCGGAAGATTTCATTGATTTGATATGGCCACTTCGAAAGCGGGCTAGAAGAGTTTGATCCTGTCTTGTAAAACCGTGAGCCAGAGAGCGTCCAGGACGAGAACATTGATACCAATGGTATTCTGGGGTGGTCCATCCAGGACCAGAGTCTTCGCACGAGTAGCTCAAAATTGCCATCTATCGACGCACAAAAGTACTATTAACAAACTGACGTCTTCCTCCGAATTACCTTATAAATATATGTCAATTTTTTTAAAGTTTAGATTCAAAATTAAGGAAGTAATAAATGAAAATAGGGCGAACTCTTTACCATCGCGTAAGGATTTGTGGGTAAATAAGCCTATTTAAAGGTGGAATGAGCGCTGACGAAGGCGAACACATACTCGAAAAGGTTTGGCTGATGTCTCTCACTGAGATGTTGTCTTTTGTACCACCCGGTTGCGCGCCAAAGGGCTGCCATGTTGAATTTTATGTGATTGAAGCGAAATAAAGAAGTATTTTGAAGATGATGCCCTCCTCATTTTACCAGCAGGCCTGGGGCCTGTCTTATATATATTATGTATATATATATATATATATATATATATATATATATATATATATTGTAAAATTGAAATATTATATGGAGGATTCATATTACTTAATCATATATGCCTCATCAACGTGAACCTGGATAAATGGAAACGTGTACTTTCTATTCGCCGTCACTATGAATTGTTAAGTCTCGCGACATATTAATCGATCCATCATGTATAGTTAAAAATATATACATTGTATATGCTATACGCATTCTGCGTAGTTGACCCGTTACTGCCCATTTAAGCTCACTTTAGCTTATATAGACCGATAGAGGTGTTACTGGAGATGTTAACACTGGTAATCGATTAAAATATGCATTAATTTCTCTCAAGAGTTTAATATTTAAACATCTATATCTGACTAAACCCAAATAAATTTCGAAATTATTATTAGTCAATTAAATATTAAAAATGCATCGCTCCATATACATAAACAATGTAAATCTTCGTTTTTAATTGGCGTTTTTCTTCATTTTTCCAGGATTAATAAAATCTTGTAAGGTTACTAGCCAGATGAAGCCTATGTATAAGGGAGTACCTAGCCGTTGAATAAGCTTGCATTTAATTTTTCTCCTTGAGAATATTCGTGTGTAAATATTCATAGCAACAGTAGTGGGAAACGAATTTTTACGAGTTTATCTCTTCTAGTAAACGTAACAATGAAATTTAATTAGTTTGGTTTTACGTATTTAATAAGAAAATTTAATTTGCTGCATGTTTAGGGATTGCGTGAGTGAATGAATATTAACGTCGCACTGTTCAGCTACACGAGGGCTTTTGGTGACGGACCACGTAATTTTGAACCATGGTCAAGTGACGGGGACTACACCTGAGCTATCACCCCCTCTCCTAACTGCCACACCACACCAACGGGAGGAAATTTGAGCTCTCGGCAGATTCAACGTGCATCGCTCCCCTACACAAGGGGTTTTTTTGTGCTACTGGGCTCGAACTCCTGACAAGGCCAGCCACGATCCGATACCTTGACCTCTCGGCAACCGCGGCCAAATTAGGGATTGCGGATACGAGTGTAGTTCAAAGAATAAATAATATTGAATTATTTGAAAACTTCTTAGATAATATTTTTATTTTGGTAAAAATAAATGTTATGCAAATGTTCACAGGGAAAATATCCTCAAGATAATGGGGGGGGATATATTTTCTGTTGAATCTCTTCTAGTTTGGGAGTAAAGTATTAATTTGGTTTGCTTACTCATATACATTAAGCAATTGTACTTAGTTTACTATAAGTGGAGTGTAGAAATACATATAACTATAGATGTAATACATAAAAAAAATAGTCCAAAATGTGAAGAAACTCTTCAATTAGGCTTCATAAATGTATTCGACTTTCAAAAATTCTTTCTCGATCATAAACATGCAAGTACTTCATGCCTAACACCTCCCATTCAGACTTACACCACTTTTATCACCCCCTCCAGCGGTGTGGCTTGGTTTATTCCAGATTGAACAAAACGAGATGTTCTGGCAAGCGATAGCATCACTACCTGAAAACCCTTTCACGGTGGGGTAAGTTCGTACTTTTCCGCGCAATCACGTCTTCACCCCGAGAAGAAGTCACGTGACTTTTTCCCATTCCTTCGCCATGCAAGAAGAAACAATGTCGTTGTGCTCTCAAAAATTCTTTTTATCCCAACTCGCATCTCTCCCGGAAGAGAGCCCGACGAACTGTAACCGCAACGGGGTTCTCGATCCCGAGTTCAGGTGCCGCGGGTTCTGATCTAGTTTCGAATCGCTCTGACCTGTCTCAAGGACGGTGACGGAAACCATTATGTGGATGATTAGTTAAATGAGACTCTACGCATATTTCAGGTCACGATGGCCACCTAACGGTTTTTTGCCTTATTGTGAACTATTCAAAATATAAAAAGCCTCCGATGTGGGCCGGTTAGAGGCTTTTGTTCAATACAATCTCATCCGAAGAAGTCTCTGAAGGAATTTGATATTATTAATACATCTCAGGAGTGTTAACTTTGTCTCGAGGGGTGAAAATATAAACAATTTTCAAACAGGTATAATTCTTTTAAAATTAATATGAATAAATCGAATTTTTTACACATTACTTACAAAGGATTCTGGCTTCAAAAAAGTACAAAATATTTGAAATAAAATCATAATCTTAAAAATTATAAGCATTTGAAAAAATGTAATAAATATTAAATAATTTTTGCGTTGCGCACGCTATTTGCTAAATAGTAGCCCCTGTGATGTATAAAACTTTATAGAATTATAAAATGTATCATACTCTTTAAGCCCTACATCATTTAATAATAATATATCCTTTGTATTTCAAAATATTTGAGAAATATTGAAATTTTTTAAAAAAAATTTTAAAATGTAATTATTTTATTTTTTTAAAACATAATTTATAATTCTACTAATATAAAATTTCTACAGTGTAATAAGGATACATTTAATTTTATAAATCAACTTATAGCTAGTAATTAAAGCTATTATTTTAGAAAATAGCATGCGCAATGTAAAACTTAATTAATATTTCTTATAGAAATGTTTCTTATATATTTTCATATGCTTATAATTTTTTTAATTATGATTATATTTTAAACATTTCATACTTTTCTGAAGCCCCATTCCTTTATAAATAATGTGTAAAAGATTCGAATTATTTAGTTTTAATTTCAAAGAGTTATTATACATATTTGAATATTGTTTATATTTCCAGTCCTCTAGGGAAAGTTAACACCCCTGAGACCCCTTAAAATTTTACTTGTTTCTTTTTCTTTGGAATATTTTTGAAACGATTTAACCCTTGAATGCAAAGCGATGTAGATCAGCATCGTATATTTAAAAACCTCATGTACCTTTATATTGCAATCTTTGCATAGGGATTTTTTTATTTTAATTTTACCTAAGTTATTTTATCGTTTCCAAACGCAAGTAGTTTGACGGTTCATTTCTTTATCAGTGACAATTTTCATTGTGGCGCGCTCCGATTACAATTACATTTTGGCGGTTTTTACAAATTACGATTATTTATATGAAAAGTAATAAAAATATGCTGGAAAAATTGTTTTCGGACAAAAACAAAGTAAATGTTACAAAAAATATTTATATTTTTACATATACTGATACATTTAGGCAATAAAAATGTAGTCTTTTTTTGCGAGATGTAAAAATGCATCGATATGCATTTTCATATATGTATATGCTTAATTTTTTCTTTCTTTATTTTTGTTTTTTTTATTCACTACGCCAATTTCTCGGTTAATTTCAAATTTTACCTATTAAAAATATAAATTCATGCATTTAAAGCAAAGGGGAGAATGAAGTCGATCGCGATCGACCAGTGCACCACCGAAACATTGTGAAGTGACTGCCTAAAGATTAGCTGTTTTAGTAATTATATATTTCAATATTCAAGATTGGCTGACAGTATGCAGACTAAATCTTCTACTGAATATAACTACGAGAACTATATATATATAACTTTAGCTGAAAATATTTTATTTTTAATGTATTTTGAATTTTTTAATAATAAATGCATCATTTGATATTATTATGTTTGTAGCTATTATTATTATTATCTTGGTGGGTATCTTGCATTTCGCTTTAATTTCGATTTTAAAAGCGTGAGTTTTTTTTTTTTTTTAGTTTGTAGGTAAGTGTATTACGTTGCAGGAAGGACGGTTCGTTCTGGGTATCTTCCGTTCCGAACGAAAGCAAGTACTTAACCGATCACGCCAAAACGATCGTCTTCGCGTGATGTTGGTACTAGTTCATATAGATATCACACCGCCGCGCATACTCCCCTGCCAGTGTTTCGGCGAATAGGTGAACGCACGATACCATATTCGTGGTAAGCATTTAAGCTGTTGCGTCACTTGTGTGAGATGGCTTTGAGAAGTAACGGCTTATTTGCGTCAATGTTTGACGGTTTAATTGCATCATTGTTTGACGGTTGGGTTGCTTTTGTGGTGGATAGAAGGCGCCACGACTGCGGCGCGCGAAAGGTGCGGTTCATATCACGTCCGGGTCACCAATGCAGGAAGGAAGTTTCGTTCTGGGTACCTTACGTTCCGAACGAATGCGAGTACCCTACCGATCACGCCAACACGACCATCTTCACGTGATGTTGGTACTAATTCATATAGATATCACACCGCCGCAATGTATTTATTATTAAGTTTTAATAAATATTGTAGACCTTTTTCTCAGTTCACCACATGGGTGGTCCGCATAACACCTTGAAAAAATTAGAAGTAACTCGTACCCTGGAAAAGTCGGCCCATTCCTCATTTAAAGGTTAAAAATAATTTTCAGTATGAAAACTTAATCGAAAAGTGCCATTCAAGCTTTTAGCATTTCACAATTCATTTTAATTTTTTGGTTGATTATTATTTTTCTCTGTTTCCAGTCATGTTTCTTGTGCCCATGAATTACTGAGAATTTAAAAGCCATATTTCCGTACTTGTTAATGAGCTCTAAAGTTTAAATTGCGGTTAGTAGAAAATATTTTATCAAAAACATGCGGTTATAAGTTTGAAACGCCAAATAATTTTCTTTTTGTTTACACTTTAATAAAATTTTATTATAACTTCTCCTTGTTCTCATCGAATTTTTAGAATAATTTTAAAATATGTAAATTTTTAATTTTAAAATGATTGAAAAATTCATGCTCAAATAGTTATTTAAACACATAATATTTCAGTCGCATAGGTATTTTTAATTTTCTAAGATAAATTAGTTTCGATACTTTTTGCGTACTTCGCATTGTAACTATTACTGAATTATTTTCTTGTTATGAACTCTTCAGAGCTCTAAATTGATCTTTTAATACTTGTTGCTACTGTATCTCCTAAAATCAAACATAATTTACTTATAAAGATTCTACAGTACCATAATTATGAGGTCTAGCCCTTTATTAAGTTGTTTCAGACTTCCCAATGAGCCAGACACTCCCACAAGACTAAAGAGTTTTATTTAATTAATTAATATACAGTGGAGGGTAAATGGTTTTAATTTAACAAATTAATTTTTATAAAACCTATTATTTTTTTTCAATTCTTCCGTTATAATAGCTTAACAATCGACTTTTATAACCCAAAACAACAATTGACTAGTAAGAAGAGAAAATATAAGTAATATAATTATAATAAGTGATGACATATAAGTCTAAATTCGTCATCATTTACTAGTTAAATGCGCCTCAGTTACAATAATGAATGGTGATAAAATTAAATGATAATTAATTAGAAGTAGTGCTATGAACATTTAATGTTCCTAAATTTTTTTTCTTGAAAAAATGATCTTTAAAACTTCTTAGTAGAGTATAGTGTTCTAATTTTGACATTGATGTGTTGTTGTTTTTGTTGTTACTAATGCCACCTGATCGGCAAAAATCAGATCAAGGCCCACGAAATTCATCATGACAAAGGGCTAAGTGACGTCTGTCTTTAAGCGTAGCCTTGAGCACCATACAAATGACAGTACGATTTGGCTCGTTTCCATCCCAATTTTGAGAAAGAACACCTTAGGGGTGGTCAGGGCCTCCTACCTCTCTTCCCCTTCTACCAACCTCATGATAGGACTTGCGGCTTGACGGCTATTTTGAATACCCCCATTCCACGAAAGGAATTTTCATTTACAGACATCCATGCCTTCTCCAGGATTCGAGAGGGCTGCGGTAGCCCAGTGGTCAAGGTATCAGATCATGGCAGGCATGTCATGAGTTCGAGCCCAGTACCACTAAAGACCCGCCGTGTGGGGCAGCGATGCACGTTAAATCTGTCGAGAGCTGAAACGTCCTCCCATTGGTGTGGTGTGGTTGTTAGGAGAGGGGGTGACAGCTGAGGTGTCTTCCACGTCACTTGACCTTGGTTCAAAATTACGTGGTCCGTCGCCAAAAGCCCTCGTGTAGCTGAACAATGCGACGTTAATATTCACTTACTCACTCTCCGGGATTCGAACCCAGTCCTTACGGCACAGCAGTTAGCTTCGCTAACCACAAAATCGGATGGGCGACACGTTGATGTGAAATGACCATGATGAAAAGAGCCCTGACACCACTTCCTCGATTAATTGAGAGAAATGGAGTAAACTTAATGGAAAATAATGAACAAGGATGAAAATTAATTAAAAATTTAAAGTAATGTTTACCCATCAAATATATCGAATGGAAATTTTGTTTTTATGTCTTCTTTTTGTAAAATGCGCTTAAAAATGTAATGTAGCAACTTTGTGAACCGATATTCTATCAGATGACTGTATTCCGCTTGGTATGAACTGAACTGAAGCTTCCTCTTTGCGGTGGCTGATTTACAGTTGAGAGGATTTAATGACAATATTCGAGGTTAAATTTTAAGAAGTTAAATTAATACATATGTATTATTTAAAAAAATTAACTTTTATTTCTATTTTGAAAAAATTGGTAAATTTATGTGTGATGTTGTATTTTTTTTTATTTTTACAATTTAGTTATGTTTAAATTTTCAAAAAGAATTAGAAAAACTTAAACAATATTTCTTTAATCTTTGCCATTCTTCATTCATAAACGATTGCGATATAAAGCATTGCCTTATGAAGGATTGTAATTTAATTTAACCTTCAATTATTCTCAAGTATCATTACATCAGCAATTTTATTAAAACTGCGATTAACTGTCGAAAAAAAATCGCCTTTCGTAGCGCCACCTCTTCCCATTCTCCATCATTATTACGCATAACTATTGATTGATTGATTGATTGAATATTAACGTCGCGCTGTTCAGCTACACGAGGGCTTTTGGCGACGGACCACGTAATTTTGAACCATGGTCAAGTGACGTGGACGACACCTGAGCTGGCACTCCCCTCTCCTAACTACCACACCACACCAACGGGAGGACGTTTCAGCTCTCGACAGATTTAACGTGCATCGCTGCCCTACACGGCGGGTCTTTAGTGGTACTGGGCTCGAACCCATGACAAAGCAAGCCACGTTCCGATACCAATACCACTCGGCTACCGCGGCCACACGCATAACTATTGAAACTACAATACTGTGACAATAAAAAAAAATCAGAAATCTTCATAAGAAAGCATAGTTAATAGCAGTAACACTCCAAGAGGTGAAAGATGAAGCCAGAATATGATAAAAAGAAAAAAGCATAAGCACAGTTAAAACATTTGTGTTTCATAGAAATCATTTTTTGTAACAATGTTACGAATTATTGTAATTTTCTTGCGCCTTAGAGTTTGATCACTTATAGTAGAATCTATTTCACAAAGAAAGTTTTATTGATCTTTTCTTCTTATATTACAGTGCTTCTCAAACTTTCAATACTCGCGACCCAATATTCAATCATAATTTTCGTCGCACCCCCCCTCATACAATAACATTGTATTGAATTCAATAATGTTATACTTTTACTCTAAAGCTACAGTGTGTGTGTGTAGTGTGTGTGTGTGTTGTGTGTACAACTTTAACCTCTTATTTGCCACCGATAAACGTCTTGCTCAGCCAAAGCATTAATCTTCTGAACGTATATATACGTCTTTCCGAAATTAGATCTTTTCTGTGCACTGCTATCCATAAAATTATTCCTAAGGCTTTGGAATACTATAAAAGGACCTTGTCAGTCTTTGCAAAGGATTTACTTATTTCGGAGGATTTTACTTATTTATTCCTTTTCTCCTCCTCCCCCAAAAAAAACATCAAAACACGCTCGTCTACGTGAAAAACCGCGGTATTGAGGACCAAACCACGTAACTTTTATTTGGCATTTAAGGAATTAATTATAATCCGTACAATTCATCAATATTAGTGTTAATACAAGCCCATGGGGTCTCTGGTAATTATCAAACTTGTTCTTAGTAATTTTAAATTAATAATAAAATACATTGTACAGTACAGATACTTTAATAAATGTATTATATCAGTGTAAACGTGTATTTTATATTTTATTATGTCAGAAAGTATTTTGTTTGCTTACTTGCAGTAAATTAATAATGTTTTGAATAATCCTTCGTTTTCAACAAATTTTGTTCCAAGACATTCATCGTATTATGAAGACCATAAACTTTTACGTCTAGGAAAAAAATGTGGAATGGCTCAAATTTCAATATGGATACTAATGTGATTGTAAATTTCTATAAGCATCTGGAATTATTCAAATCGGTTTTGATATGATTTTAGTATATATCGCACTCTACAGCCAGGGTGGACAGACTTTTCCACGGTACGAGTTACTTAAAATTTTTTCAAGTTGTTGCGGTCCACCTAGGTGAGGTAAGGTATGAAAAATATTTAAAATATTCATTATATAAGTAACGTTATACAGTCATGGAACATGTACTTCCCTACATAACCAAAATTTTTTTAAAAAAAACTCACACGCTTAAAACCGCGTTTAAAACAAAACGCAAGATACGAACATAATAATAATAGCCACAAATGCAAAAATATCGAATGATACATTTATTACAATACAATTCAAAATATATTAAAATAAAACATGTTCCTCAAAAGTTATTTCTCGTGGTTATAGTCAGTAGAAGACTTAGTCTGCATACTGTCAGCCAGTCTTGACTATTTCGGTATATAATTATTAACTGCTAATCTTCAGGTAGTCACCCCAAAATGTCTTGGCGGTACAGCGATCGATCGTGATCGACTTAACGCTTACCTTGCTCAAAAGCAACTCTAGGGCTATTGACATCAGACCTCGTTGAACCACTATCAATCGAGTGATGAGAGCAACGCCAGGGCTGGTACCCTCTCTAAACTTCCATACCGCACCAGCATAAGCATTTTGAACCTCAACTGATTTGACGCGTACATCAGAACCTCTACACGACCAGTCTTCAGTGGCACTAAATCTCGAACCAGCCACTCAACAACACCGGTCACGAGTCCGCTATCATAGCCATTCGGCTTCCATTGCCACTCAAATTGATTTATCGATGTATAGAAGGAAGTAGCTCTAATTACTAATTAAAGATAATTACATGTTGTATTGATAAATAGATTCTGTTTTATCTTTAAATAAATAAATATTTGTTTCCAAAATTCAGTATCATTTGTAAAAAAGTCAGTCCGTCCTCTCAAATATTTTTGGCTTTTAAGATTTTGTTGGTTAAATTTGTCTGTCAAGTGTTCTAAAATATTTAGTGTGGTAAATTTAGCATTCCGTTCAAGCATCAGACTGAACATTTAATTAGAATTCTCATGAAAGTTACAAAACTTTCTTCAAAAAGTTCTATAACATTCATGAGAACATACAACTTTTAAAAAAATCTAATAAGCGAACAGATTTTTTTTGCAAAAATTTCTGACGGCCATTTATAAGACATCTGAAATTATGTATTTGTGCTATTTATTTTTCCCTGTCTGGCTAAATATGTAAGAATCTTTTCAACATCTCTTATGATTTATGTGCATTTAATTCTACTTTTCTATCTATTCGTTACATATTATTTGGTTTGTAAGTGTAACGAGTTTTATCCATATTCCACAAGATCCCAAATAGCTATTGCTATTTTTTTTAATAAAAAACGCAATAAATAACTTTGGAAATTTGATGACCTCATGAAGAATATTGATGTGTATGGCTATAAAGTATAAGGTAAAAGCTTTTTTGTTTTGTTTGAAATACGATTTATTTTCAAATTCAAAAATATAATAAATATAATCTAGTGCTTTTGAGTGATATGTATTGTGGATTAAAAAACAATGAGACTTGACAATAAACAAGTGGAACAGAGTTTCCGGATTGGATAAATCATTTTTTCGGATTCCTCACCTCAATGGTTTTATTAAGGGGTGCCATTTTCTACAGTCGAGCAGTTGCTCCCTCCATGTACACAGACTGGTGATGACTATATTATATTAATCAGAACGTTCTCATGAGTGACTCTGGGACCCTTAATTCTGACAGAAAAGACTGTAACGAACTATAGACCCGTTCTCAAACTCTAGGTGGCAACGCGGACTGATCCGAAGCACTGCGCATGCGCGAGTGCCAAGCCAGTGTCAGTCAGTGATTACCTCTCGACGAGAGTGGTCGATTTTGTGTACTCCGCCAGTGAGCGTAGTATGGAGATATAGATTCAGCAATTACCTCTCAACGAGAGAGGTCAAGTTTTTGTGCTCCATTCGTGAGCGTAGTGTGGAGATTTGGAGAGAGTGATTTCCTCTCGACGAGAAAGATTGTATTTTTGCTCCAACAGTGCGTAGTTTGGATTTGTGAAATCTACAAGCAAGTTTTGAGTGAAACTTCTTGCATCTGCCGGAGGCAGATGGGTTGGAAACCACACCGACCCATCTATTTGCTTTATTTCGCTACAAATGTCATGAACTCGATTTTCAACGCTTTTTACTTAAAACGTGTAAATACTCTGTACATTTTTCCTGTCTGTAAACTGTTCTGTGTGTGTGAAATAAAATTCCTCAAAACATCCATCAAATGTCATCACTTACATGGCTAGAACATTACAAGACCATGAAAGTTGTGAACTATCTGAGCATAATAGCGGTTCAATTGCACACTTATATGAAGTCCTAAATGAAAATGGAGTCTTCCAGCAGTACAGTGTCCCATATCAAAAGGCTGAAATTGTTTTAGAAAGGTTCGAGGAGCATAAAGATGAATTCCAATGAATATCCTGGCCACCTAACTTAGCGGATCTTAATCTGATAGGTCACATTTGGATTTTCATTGAAAGGAAGATCAGAGATCCAACATCTTCTTATCCGAATATGTCGACTTTACGTGACCACTCCTTAGACATTTGGTACCACTTTTTTCCAGTCATCTACCAAGAACTTGTGGTAGCCATGCCAAGATGAGTTGTAGCTGTTTTGCTGGCAGAAAGTGGTGTAACGTGCTATTAAGTAGGTGTTCATAATGTTTTGGCTTTCCGGTGTATATATAGCTACTGAAAGTCAACTTAGTTTGCTTCTCTGTTGGAAGGATATTATGGTCAAGATGATCGTTTGTACGACAAGGGAAAATACTCATTTAGTTATACTATAGAACAGGAGACTTTAGCGATAAATTTAAGGTAACTTAAACGTCTGCAACAAGAAAAAATGTACTACTTTTACACCGAATTTAAATGATTCTCACTTACTTAAATCAAAAGCAACAGAAGTAAAGGTTCAGTCCTAGAAGAGCCCACACCCTTGGCGCAAATTATTTTGGTTGGCGATAATTGTGCCATCTTGGTAACCGTACTTTGATACACTAGATATGGTAAACCTAACTATTTCTGGAATTTTCGTTCTTTGTCGGCGGGCATTTCGAATTTCATTTTGTTTTGGGGAACCGGGCTGGAATAGTTGCGTGGGTGAAGGAATATATCTTAGAATTTTTACTTTGTTGAATGCGAAAAGTTAGAAAGAATTGATTGAATAGTGTATGAAAGAAAGATTGATTGGTTAGAGTTATGAATGTCCTAAATGTAACGATCGGCATGATGTAACATGGTCGACAATAAAACGATTTCTTCGAAATTGCACCAGCCACGCCGAAGGTATGTTCGACCATTACCTCGCAGAATAAAAATGGCGGTGCTCACACGATCATTCACTTAGGGATGAGACCTTCAAGACTTTTTTAAAATCTGTTGTTATGCTGTACACTCCACTCAGAATAGATCAGCAGTAAGAAAGTGCTGTTTTTATATTTTTTTTATCTTAAATGTTTAATTTCTGTATTGTTTACATATATTTTCATTACACATCCACCTTATCTCCCTGTATTCACTTGCCGCCATTGTCGGTTTCGCTTGTTCTCGTTCTGGCTTGGCGCTTTTTTCGTTTGGTCGCCAAGGGTGTGGGCTCTCCTAGGATTTTACCGAAGTAAAAATTTTACGGTGAATTATCTGTATATTTATGTACTTGTTAAGGTATCCGACTACGTTCAGAACCGTGATTTTGCAAAAGTGTATAAATGGATAATATTTATGATATTTAGTGTCACTTAGATTAGAAAACGTATATAAAATTGTTTTAAGAATACTATTATAATATAAAATTATTTAAGTACAATATTTTGACAAAAAATAAACACAGAATGACCAATCTTCAAAACATTCTCCTTTTATGAAAAATGCTTCTATTATAAAAATATTTTGTGTGCCTGTATATAGCTCAGACCTCTGTACTGAACTAGAATTTTTGAAACATATAACTTAGAAGTGGATTTATGCAGTTTACTATAACAGAGGAAGAAATTTTAAGAAAAAAAAACGGCGATAATTATTTCAATTGGTGGTAACTCTGAAAATAATGTGAAGTTTTTAAAAATCCTAGTTCAGACTCTCTGGAGAAGTCTTTGCTTTATCTAAGCAAAATATCATATATAACAAAAGAGAGAAGCCTTTTTTATAAAAGAATAACATTTTTAAAAAAAGGTTATTCTATATTAAATTTTTGCCAAAATATTGTATTTAAATAATTTTTTTGTCATAATGTCCCTAAAACAATTTTATACAAGTATTCTAATCTAAGTGACACTAAATATCAGGAAAATTATCCATTTATGCACTTTTTTAAAATCACGGTTCTGAACGTAGACGGATACCTTAATGTAAACAAATTCCATTCTATTTACAGATAAATTTGTATGAGCAATAAATATTCACTAACTAATTATGTATTTTTGAGGCATGTTCATACCTTTAGGTACACTTTGCATAAAATCAGCAGCATATATAGCTATATAATTTTACGGAGTTCTTGCAAACGTAACAAACCATAAACTGAATGAAACGAAATCTTAAAAAAGTAAATTTATAAAAAAATTTAAAAAATTTTTTAATTTAATTGATTTGAATTTCCTTTAAATTTTATTCAGAAATTATATTATACCTAAAATTTGTGAATGTTTATTTGAAAAAAAATTCATTCACTATGTTGAAAATTTGTGGATGTAACAATATATAATACATTAGCACTATAGGTAAAGTAGATTTCCAGAAAAGCGTACCGGAATCACCAAAAAATGCATTTGAAAAAATTGCAAATAAGGATATTTTTATTTATTATTTGTAAAATAATATTTTTTAATACAATATAAAGCCTTACCATAATTAATTGGATTATTTTGCATCATTTCTCAGTTTTTAAATTGTAATTTCAAAATTCTAGATAATATATTTAGAAGTCTTTTTAGTTACTCTTTCCCTATACTTCGTCAACAAGTGTTATAAACTATTCACACCTTTTTTCACTTAAAATACTAAAGTTTTATATCTATAAGTTTTAGTATTTCTACTTCACTTTGAACATCATCATTACAGAATATTACAGAATTCCTTACACATATTTTTATTGTTATAAAAATACACAAAGAAAATGTTTTTGATGAACTTAAAAAGTTAATTTGGTGTATAATTTAAATGGAATTCTATTTTTAAAAATTATAATAAAAGAATCTTTATTTTTAAACTCATATATTTGAATATTTATTTATTTTAAGGTGAAACCAAGAGTTATAAACATATAGAGTTATTCGTGAGCATTCAAATGTCAACAATAATCAGGAAAAACGAAATGTCTATTTAAAAATAGTGTATTTAATTTAGAATAATCCTCATGATCCACTTGGTACTATATGACTTGATTTATAATTTAAGAACTACACTGAGTATTCATAAGGGCAGAACTAGACATACTTAAGATTTTCAAAAACAAAATTTCATTTTAAAATTTCGTAACTAATAATTTAAATTTTCCCTAGTTTTTGCATAAAAAAATGTAAAATTTTCATTAAGTTGGAACATACACTACAGAAAAATTACATTCTTTTTATCGAAAACTTAATTTTTCACAATACATATTATAGCAAAAGGGATTTTGAAAAAAAGTGTACATCACAGTCAAAGTTATATATCACATTTCTTTACAATTTTAAATTCAATTTTCTAGAGTTCTATTTATCAAATTCTCATAAATAATGCATCTATGGATGCAGCAAAGTGCCTTCTAATTTTTAAAAGTAAAATTTTTTAAAAATGCAAAATTTGAAGCATTTTCACGTCCCAGTTATCTTAATCACCAAATTTGTTGGCAAAAATAGATGGCTCTACTAAAGTGTCAAATATTCTAAAATTATTATTTGACGAGAAAACTTTCGAAGATCTAAGAATATTCTTCTCTGCCAATATTAGGATGATGCAGGGAAGCAGCATGGGAGTAAAACATTCGGCTGTCACTGTGCGTTTCATTAACATTATGCGAAATAGTGTTTACGGATATAAATTGTTGTGTTCGTTATTTCAGTGGTTCTCGATTCTGCGCTATTGTAAATTTATACGTGTGTGTTATTTATTTCCCCTTTGAAGAAAATATGCTGCAATTACTAGAGATTTATGGAATGAATACTATTTGTACTCCGGTGGAATCTGCTTGTTAATTTTGGGGAATTTCTTTATATTTGATTGATGATTTACGTAACTATGTACGATATTTTCTTAATTTTTCTGCCGCAATATTCAGCTGTTTTCATTTTTTTAACTGAAATGCATGGCCCACGGAATTCTGTAGAATTTGTAAGTTAACCATATTGCAAGGTTTATTATTTTCTCTTATTATTGTAAATGTAAGTTTTTTGCTTGCTTTGTTTGAATGCAATTTTAAATTACTTGAACGTTAAATGATAATTAATTTTCACATGACCTTTATAAGCTGATATGAAAGATGAAAAACAATGAGACATCACGAATTATAATTTAAAAGACAATTAGACGCATAAAGGAATCAGAAATGATAAATATATGATGTAAATCAATATGTCTGCTGCACTTATTGCATAGCATTAATGTAAATGATTTTGTACTTTTATAAACACTTGAGCTTTTAAATAATATAATATTTATAAAATCCGACTTTATATATATATATATATTCCTCATAGAAGTATTTTCTTTTTCATGAAGGTACTTTAATGAAAACGTTTGATTTCCAGACATTAAGCTTTCTCGTTTTCGAGTATTTATTTAATAATACATACTATATGGATTTAACTCATTTTACTTGAAACACTTCTGAAACTGATTGTTAATATATTACTATTAATTGATTATATATTACTATTTTTTTCAAGTAAATAAGAAATCATTTTATTTTATATTTCCTTTACCATTGCATAAAACCATCAATTGTTATATTAAAACTGGAGACAAATTATATAAGAGGAAAATATACACTGTTGGTCACACAAAATGCAACATCAAGAAGGACCAGAGATATTACAGAGAAATTTATTTGGCAGATAACATGTTGTACAAAGATCAAACGATTAAAATTGCAGCCTCTTGTGACGTGTGAATGATGACAAAATCAATAGTTAGTGTAGTCGCCATTGTTGGCTATAACCGCTGCTACACGCCTCAGCATAGAATCAAAGAGGCTTTAGATATATCCTTGGGGTATAGCAGTCTTCCGATGCGGCTTCCCCATATTGTCAAGAAAACAATTCAATCTGATGAGTGAAAAAGAACTTTTGAACTGAATATATGGATGGACCACGGGCTCCAACACCTCAGAGATGTAGCTCTGGCTGTTCAGTGTATCGGCAACGCGTACTATAGTGGCGCGGTAGTGAAATCCAATTGTACCCCAAACCATGATACCGGGTGCAGGACCAGTGTGGCGATGCAAAACGCAACAGTTGAGCAATCTCTCACCACGGTGTCTCCAAACGGTGTCTGTCTTGCAGGCAGAAGCAGAATTCGTCATTAAACACAATGTCGTTCCATTTCGTTGTCAATGTCCGCCGTTCATTGCCTCATTGACGGCGCAAACGAATGTGGTTTCCAGTCAAGGGTAAACGAAGCAATGGACGCTTTGCGGACATTCCCCTTTGTTGCAAACGGTGTCAAATGGTACGAGCGGACAAGAAATTATGCATAACAGACTGAATTTGTTGTGCTATGGATCATGATGTGGCTGAGTGATCCATATCTGTCACGCGCTCAATCCGCCTGTTATTACGAAAAGTGGTGCAAAGAGGTGGGTATGATCAGCCCTGTCTGTCCTTCGTTTTCTCATGCACCCAGCGATGAGAGATCCGCTCACAATTGCTTGCTTTCGTCCAACACGTTGACCGATTTCTCTAAAGGATTATCCGCAATCCCTATAGGCTACTATTCTTCATCGATCGAATTCAGAAACTTGGTCAAAAGACGCTCGACGGCATAGGTGAACAGCTTACACAAAAAGAACGCACGAAAAACAATTGCTGTATACTTCAAATCCCCAATCTGTTCTCCCCTTATGTAGCACTTGTGGGTGGCTCTGCGGTCTTTCGTGATGTGCGTTTGAGTTATAATGCTAATGATTTGAAAATTTCATCGCTGCCAACGCATGATGTAAATTACACATGGTTGCATGCATCCTTCAGGGTGCTGTATTATGTGTGGACAGCAGTGTAATTATTTTTATAATTGTTCAAAGTTAACAAAACATATATGTAGGAATGGATGTGCACACATATCGTATCCCTCCTATGTTCCTTAATGACGTAATGCCAAGAGAGCGCCACCTATCTGACAAGTCGGTTCGAGGATAACGAGTAAACCAGACTCGAATAGAACGATTGCGCGAGACGACCGAGAGAAGCGACGGCGATGATACGATGACGAGGGCGCTGGAACGAAACGCCTCGTGGAATCCAACGATCTAATGATGTTTCGATTACTTTTACTAACTTTTAGCCCTCCCTTGTAAATAATTCCCTTAATAAATGTATATTTAACTCAATCTGGCCGTTGTCACTCTCTATATGGAGGCTCGGCCTTTCCCTTAACTTAAAATCCCCTAGAAAACCGAAGTAAAAGGACGATGACGATGCAAGATAAGTGAATTTATTCAATGTGTTCTTCAATGTGTTGGACGATTTTATTCAAATTCAAGTGCATTTATTCTTCAAAGCGTTTTTCAACGTGTGTTTGACGATTTCATTCAATTTCAAGTGTTGTGTGAAAATTCACGATTGTGAAGATATTTATTCGATAATTTTGCCGACACATCAAGATTTTCTTCAACACTATTATACATTCATGAAAGTTAATATTCAACAATCAAGACGTTGTATGCAAAAGTTTACCGTGAGTTTTTATTTCCATTGTTTTTTACAAACTCCTCAGTGATTGTGAAAATATATTTTGAAACTGCTAATGTGACTGTGATACGATATATTTTTTAACTTGTACAACTGCTACTAGTGACATTTTATTCTAGACTTTAATCTTTTCATAGCGTATTAATTTTTTTCTGTGTTGAAATATTTTACCATATATCATTTTAAGTGATCTGCAAATATTTGTATATTTTATGTATTTTGGTTCAATTTAAGTGATTTATTATGTCTTACTTAACACTGAATGATATCCCAGTTATCGCGCAAGCTTTGAAATTTGGCAATACGCAAATGTAAAATTATTGTATTCTGTTGTTTTTAACGATCACCCATTCAGTAGACCTCTAGAGAACAATTGCGAAAGTTTACGGGTTTCGCACAAGATTTTGATATTGAAGACTACCCGCCGTTATTTTAAAAAATTAAACCTACCCGATTTAATCTGTTTAGCTAATTTTTACAACTAGAAACAAATGGAACTGCCGAAGAACTTTGTAATAATATTTTGTTTTCACTAGCTGATTTATCCGCTTTTCATAATAAATTAAATACACGAGATGTAGAAGAATGCTCCCCGCGGGATGCAGAAAATTCCTTTGCTTCCCCCCACTTTCTACAGACAGGAAATCGGCTGACGCACTTAACCAAATTAATGAGTCAGCTGTTCCTCTATTTCGAAAAACGATTTATCGTGGCTTTTTGTTAAAGATTTACTTCTAACTCTTCGTTCTTTCAGTGCAGATGACTCATACTCAATTGAACATTTTTTCTGATGTAGAGGAAAATTTAACGTTTTGCCCAATAACCGAACAACAACAAAAATTGTTTTTGTAAAACGGCTTTTGACAGGAACTGCAAAAATTATTTATTCAATCTCAGCGTGGTATAAACTTACAGTTGTATAAAAACATTACTTATTCAGGAATTCGGAAAAAATTAAATCAAGCTCAATTGCATAAGGAATTACAACATAGAAAAATGCGGCCTAATGAAACGGTATTCCAATATTTAGTCGCTATTCGGGAATTAGCGAATCGAGGTCAAGGGTTTCGACGAAACTTCAATTATGGAATATTGTATTAATGGAATCCCCGATTCTCCTTCAAATAAGCTAATATTATATGGATGTACAACAATTCAGGAATTTAAAGAAAAAATTAGAATTTATGACAAAATATTTCAAAATAAAAGCAAAATCACTCTTATGATACGTCGCGTAGTCCAAACTTTAGTAGCCAACGCCGTGATGTTGAAAGTACACTTCATAAACATCGAAATGATAGATATCCAAAATTCAATGCACCAAAGCCTAATTCAAAAATTTGAGAATAAAAATTTCAGAGATAGGAATCACGTAACTTGTTTTAATTGTTCGGGATCCGGTCATATTTCTAAATTTTGCCCAGATAAACATCGTGGTCCAAAGTGTATATTATGCGAAAATTTTGGCCATAAATCTGATGCTTGTCCTCAAAAAATATCCCTTCTTCTAATAATGTTGATGAAATTACCCCATTAACTACTATGTGTAAAGAAGTTAAAAATTTTATCTAAAAATATTATCTTTAGTTGATACCGAAGTCAAGTAACCTTAATGAAAGAAAGTGTATGGAATCAATTAGGCTCCCTTCTTTAATAAATAGTGGTAATATACTAACTGGTTTTGGCCTTTCAAAAACTCATGTAATTGGTTCGTTCAACTCAACTGTTTCAATTGACAAATCAAGACTTTCCTGTTAAAATTAATGTTGTCCCCAACCACTCAATGAACTTTGATATTATTATTGGTTGTAATCTAATTAAACAAGCTAATTTGACTATCACCCTGATAGTGTTTGTTTTCTAAGCTACAAAACGAAGTATCCGACGCTTCTCCACAACCATTTGTTTTCGCAATTACTGACGACATTCCTAAATTTGATATTGCCCTGAAATTTCAAAAACAAACTCGTAATGATGTTGAGGCATTACTCGTATGTTATAGGCCGAATAAAATTAAAACGACGGATATTGAGTTAGCATTACCGTGACGGACGACAAACCAATTTATCATTCTCCAAGACGGTTACCTTTTACTGAACGTGATATAGTAGATAAACAAATAGATGAATGGATACAAAATGGTGTTATTGAACCATGTTCATCTGCTTATGCTAGCCAAGTCCTAGTAGTCCGCAAAAAGACGGCAGTCCACGAGTCTGCATTGATTTTCGAAAATTAAATCGTGTGTTAGTTAAGGATCACTATCCTCTGCCCCCTCATTGAGGATATTTTAGATAAACTTCAGGATACTAGAGTTTTCAGTACCATTGATTTACGTAATGGTTTTTTCCATGTGCCTGTTAACAAACAGAGTCGCCCATATACCTCCTTTGTAACACAAAATGGTCAATTTCAGTTCCTTAAAATGCCTTTCGGACTCTCTACATGCCCTTCAACGTTTCAACGTTTTATCAATACAGTTTTTCGTGACTTAGTTGTTCAAGGAATTGTTCTCCCTTACATGGATGATATAGTTATCCTTGCTAAAAATGAATCTGAGGCTATTGAGAGACTCAAAAAAAAAGTTCTTCAAGTGTCCAGTGATTACGGATTGAAATAAATTTTGATAAATGTCAATTTCTGCATAAAAATTGAATTTTTAGGCCATATTATTGAAAATAATAAACTTTTTCCTTCCCTTCTAAAACTAAATCAGTTGTCAATTACCCCGAACCAAAAACAACTAAAAAGAAGTTCAACGTTTTTTAGGGTCTCACTGGATATTTTCGTAAATTTATCCCTGCTTATTCTGTAATTGCTAAGCCACTTAGTGATCTTTTACGTAAAGATACTCCTTTCAATTTTGATGTAAAAAAAAAGCTTCCTTTTGACGAGTTAAAACGTTTGCTCTGTCAGAAACCTGTCTTAGGTATATATCGACAAAATTGTGAAACCGAAATACATACTGATGCATCAATCGACGGACTTGCTGCTGTTTTATTATAAAGATTCCCCGATGATAATTCCTTACATCCTATATATTACATGTCTAGAAAAACGTCCGAAACGGAGAGAAAATATACCAGCTACGAACTCGAAGTTTTAGCAATCATAGAAGCTCTCAAAAATTTAAAGTGTACATTTTAGAATGCCTTCTAAAAAATAATTACTGATTTAATGCATTTACAAAAACTATGAGTAAGAAAGATCTAAACACACGAATCGCGCGTTGGGTCCTGAATTTACAAGATTATGATTACACCATTTTACATCGCTCTGGCTCACAAATGGCCCATGTCGACGCTTTCTTTAAGTAGAATACAGGTTTTAACAAACCAGTGTAATGATTCTATTGTGCATAGGATAAAAGAATCTCAAGAGCTGGACCCACACATTCTTTCCATAAAAGCTCTTCTTCAAAAGGTCCATATGATAACTACTGTATTAAAAATAATATACTATATAAATTTATTGACGGTGCCGAAGTCCTTGTTATTCCCGACGAGATGCAGCATCATCACTTTATCAAAAATGCTCACGACAAAGGACATTTTTCAGTTAAAAGAACTCTAGAACATATAAAAAATAAATATTTTATACCGCAACTTCAATCCAAAATTGAAAAATATATTTCTAATTGTGTAACATGTATATTGAAAAAAAAAAGTCTGGTAAACAAGAAGGGATTTCTCCATCCTCTTGTCAAAGATGATATACCACTAAATACATACCATATCGATCATCTTGGTCCTTTAGCAACTTCAAGTAAAAACTACAAATTCATTTTAGCTGTCATTGACTCTTTCACTAAATTTGTTTGGTTATACCCACAAAAACTACATCTACTTCTGAGGTAATAAAAAAATTAGACATTCAAAAACTACATTTGAAATCCTCGTTTTCTTATCACTGATCGTGGAACTACTTTCACTTCTGACGAATTCCACACTTATTGTTCGAACAAAAATTACACTTCACCATATTACTACAGGTTTGCCACGTGCTAATGGTCAAGTAGAACGCATTAATCGAACAATTATTCCTGTCTTATCTAAGATGTCAGAAGACGATCCCACGAAATGGTTCAAACATGTTCCTTCACTACAAGAAGTCTTAAACTCAACATTCCAACGAAGCATAACACCACTCTTTTGAATACTTCTTTGAACACAAATCAATAACAAGACTGATTTGCG